>JAIUJO010000286.1:0-637500 GCA_023846275.1 Vanilla planifolia
TTCTTCTTCTTCCTCTTCTTCTTCCACTTCTTCTTCTTTCTATTCTTCTTCTACTTCTTCTTCTTCCTTGTCTTCTTCATCTTTCTCATTTTTTTCTTCTTCTTCTTCTTCTTCCTCCTCTTCTCTTATTCTTCTACTTCTTCTTCCTCTTCCTCTCCTTGCTCTTCTACTTCTTCATCCCCTTCTTCTCTTCTTCTTCTTCTTCTCCTTCTTGTTCTCCTTCTTCTTTTCCTCATCTTCTTCTTTCGCTTCTTCTCCTTCTCCTTCTTCTTCTCCTTCCTCAATCTTGCTTCTTCCATCTTCCTTCTTGCTTCTTGCCTCTTCCTTCTTCCTTCTTCCGTCTTCTTTCTTCTTTCTTTTCCCTTTCTTCTTCTTTCTTCTTTTTTTTCATCTTTCTTCTTTCTTCTTCGTTCTTAATCTTTCTTCTTATTCCTTCAATTTCCTCTTTCTTTCTCTTTCCTTCTTCATCTATCTTCATCGTCTTCTGCTTCTGCTACTTCTTCTTCTTCTTCTCTTCTACTTCTTCATCTTCTATTTGTTCTTCTTTGTCGTCTTCTTCTTCATAATCTTTTCCTCTACTTCTTTGACTTCTTCCTTTTCTTCTTCTTTGGTTTCCTCTTCTTCACCTTCTTGTTTTTCTTCTTCTTCTTCTTCTTCTTCTTCTTCTTTGTCTTCTTCTTCTTCTTCTTCTTCTTCTTCTCTTTCTCTTCTTCTTCTTCTTCTCCTTCTACATCTTCTTTTTCTACTTCCTCTTCATTTTCTTCTTCTTCTTCACCTTATTCATCTTCATATTCTTCTTCTTCTTCTTCTTCTTAATTATCATCTTCTTCCTTTTCTTCTTCTTCCCATTCCTCTTAGTGCTCTTCTACTTCTTGTTCCTCTTCTTATTCCTAATCTTGCTCTTCTTCTTCTTCCTCTTCTTCTTCTTTTTCTTCCTCATCTCCATCTTATTCTTCTTCCACTTTTTCCTCATCTTCCTCTCCCTCTTCTTCTTCATCTTCGTCCTCTTCATTTTCTTCCTTATCTTTCTCTTCTTCTTCTTCTTTTACTAATAGTACTTCCTCTTCTTCTTTCTCTTCTTCCTCTTTTTCTTCTTCTTCTTCTTCTTCTTCCCCTTCTTCTTCTTCTTCTTCTTGCCCTTTTTCTTCTTATTATTCTTATTTTTTCCCATCCTCTTGTTCTTTTTCTTCTTCTTCTTCTTCTTCTTCTTCCTCCTTTTCTTCTTTTTTTACTTCTTCTTCTTCTTCTTCCTCTTCTTCTTCGTCTGATACTACTTCTTCTTCTTCTTCCTATTGTTTTTCTTCATCTCCATCTTTCTCATCATCTTCTTCTTCTTCTCTCTCTCTTCTTCTCCTTCTCCTACACTTCCTTCTCATTCTTCTCTTCCATATTTTTCTTCAGCTTCTTCTTCTCTTTCTTCTTCTTCTTCTTCTTCTTCTTTCTTCTTTCATCTTTCTTCTTTCTTCATTTTTTCTTCTTCATTCTTCTTTCTTCTTTGTTCATCTATCTTTTTCTGCCTCTTCTTCTTCTTCCTCCTCTACTTCTTCTTCTTCTTCCTCTTATGCTTCTTCATCTTCTTCTTCTTCTTGCTCTTCCTGTTCTTCATCTTTATCCTTTTCGTCTTCTGTTTTTCTTCTTCTTCTTCTTCCACTTTCACTTCTTCTTCTTCCTATTCTTCTTCTTCTTCTTGTTCATCTACATTATCATCATCATCTTCTTCTTCTTCTTCTTCCTCTTTCACTGCTTCTTCTTCTTATTATTCTTCTTCTTCATGTTCATCTTCATCATCTTCTTCTTCTTCCACTTCTTTTTCTTCTTCTTCTTCTTCTTCTTCTTCTACTTCTTCTTCTTCATCTTGTTCTTATTATTATTATTCTTCCTCTTTTCTTCTTCTTGTTCTTCCTCTTCTTATTCATCTTCTTCCTCCTCTGCTTCTTCTTCCTCTCCTTCTTCTTCTTGTTCTTCCTCCTCCTTTTCTTTTTTCTTCTTCTTCTTCTACTACTTTTTCCTTTTCTTCTTATTCTCCTTCTTCTTCTTCTTCTTCTTCTTCGTCTTCTTCTTCATCTTCTTCTTCCTCTTCTTCTACTTTTTCTTCTTCTTCTTCGTGTTCTTCTTCTTCTTCTTCTTCTTCTTTGACCTCCTCTTTTTCTTCTATTTCTTCTTCTTCTTCTTCTTCTTCTTTTCTTCCTCTCTTGTTCAACTTCTTCGTCTTGTTTTTATTCTTCCTCTTCTTCTTCGTCCACTTCTTCATATTCTTTTTCTTCTTCGTTTTCTTCTTCTTCTTCATCTTCTACTTCTTCCCCTTCTTCCTTTTATTTTTCTTCCTCTCCTTCTTTCTCGTCTTCGTCTTCTCCTCCTTCTCTGTCTTCTTCTCCTTCTCCTTTACCTTCACCTTATTCTACACCTGCATCTCGTTCTCCTCTTCTTCCTTTTCTTTCTCCTTCTCCCTCTCCTTCATCATCTTCTTCTTCTTCTTCTTCTTCTTCTTCTTTCTTTGCTCTTCTCTCTTCTTTATTCTTCCTTCTTTCTTACTTCTTTTTCCTTCTTCCCTCTTCCATATTCTTTCCTCCTTCCTTCTTCCTTCTTCCTTATTTAATCTTGCTTCTTCGTCTTCCTTCTTCCTTCTTGCCTCTTTCTTCTTCCTTCTACCTTCTTCCTGCTTCTTTTTCTTTCTTTTTTCTTCTTTCTTCTTCGTCTTTTCTTCTTTCTTCATTCTTCTTTTTTCTTTCCTCTTCTTTCTTCTTATTCCTTCTCATTTCTTCTTTCTTACTTTTTTCTTCTACTTTCTTCACCGTCTTCTACTTCTTCTTCTTATTCTGCTACGACTACCACTGCTTCTGATTCTTCTTGTTATTCTTCTCTTCTGCTTCTTCTTCATCTACTACTTCTCCTACTTCTTCTTCTTCTTCTTCTTCTTCACCTATTCTTCTACTTCTCTGACTTCTACTTCTTCTTCTTCTTCTTTGGTTTCCTCTTCATCATCATTATCATCAACTTCTTCTTCTTCTTTGTCTTTTTTTTCGTCTTCTTCTATTCCTCTTCTTCTTCTTCTTCTTCTTCCTCGTCCTCATCTTCTTCCACTTTTCCTTCATCTTCCTCGTATTCCTCTTCTTTTTCTTCTTCTTCTTCTTCTTTTTCTTCTTCTTATTCATCTTCTTCTACTTGTTCTTCTTCTTCTTCTTCTTCTTCTTTTCTTTGTCATCTTCTTCCTCTTCTTCTTTTTACCCTTCCTCTTCGTCTTCTTCTACCACCTTCTCTTCCTCTTCCTCTTCTTTGTCTTCATCTTCTTCTCCATCATCTTCTTCTATTTCTTCTTCATCATCTTCTTCTTTTTCTTTTTGTTCTTCTTCTTATTTCCCTTCTTCTTCTTCTTCTTCTTCTTACTCTTCTTCCATTTCTTCTTCTTCCTTTCTTTCATCTTCTACTACTTCTTCATCTTCTCCTTCTTTTCTTCTTCTTTATTCTTCTTCTTCTTCCTCTTCCCCTTCATCTTCTTCTTCCTCTTCTACTTCCTCTTATAGTACTTCTTCTTCTTCTTCTTCTACTTCTTTTGCTTCTTCTCCTTCTTCTTCTTCTTCTTCTACTTCTACTTCTTCTTCTTCTTCTTTTTCTTCTTCTTCCTTTTCTTATTCTTCTTCTTCTTCTTCTGCTTCTTCTGCTTCTTCTTCTTCTTCTTCTACATCTCCTTCTTCCTCCTCTTTTTCTTCTTCTTCTTCTAGTACTTCTTTCAGTTCTTCTTATTCTCCTTCTTCTTCTTCTTCTTCTTCCTGTTTGTCTTCTTTTTCCTCTTTTTCTAGTTCCTCTCCTTTTACTTATTCTTCTTCATCATCATCTTCTTCTTCTTCCTCTCTTCTTTCACTACTTCATCTTCTTCTTCTTCTTCTTGTTCTATTTCACTACTACTTGCTCTTTTCTTCTACTTCTTCTTCTTGTTTATCTTCTTCCACTTCCTCTTCTTCTTCTTCTTCTTCTTCTGCTTCCTCTTCTTCCTCTTCTTCTTCTTCTTCTTCTTCCTCTTCTTCTTTGTCTTCTTTTACTTCCTATTCTCTTCTTCTTCTTCTTCTTCTCTTGAATCTTTTGCCACTTCTTTCTTCTTCTTCGTCAACTTCTTCTTAATTTCTTCTACTTCTTCTTGTTCCTTTTCTTTTCTTTCTTCTCTTGTACTTCTTCTTCTTGTTCTTCTTCATCATTTTATTCTTCTTGTTGTTCTTTTCCTCTTCTTCTTCTTCTTCTTCATCTTCTTCTTCCTTTTCTTCTTCTTCTTCCCCTTCCACTTCATCTACTTCTACCTCTTCCTCCTTATCTTCCTCTTCCTATTCCTCTTCTCTTCTTCTTCTTCTTCATCATCATGTTCTTCCTTCTTCTATCTTCTAACTTCCTTATTACTTCTTCCTTCTTATTTCTTCCTTCTTCCATCTTCCTTTTCCCTCTTCCTTATTCCTTCTTCCTTCTCCCTTTCTTTGCCTGTCTTCTTTCTTCCTTTTTCTTTCTTCTTCCTTCTTTCTTCTTTATTCTTCTTTTTTACTTATTCTTCTTTTTCTTCTTCTTCCTCGTCTTCCTCTTCTTCTTCTTCTTCCTCTTCTACTTCCTCAACATCTTCTTCTTCTTCTTTCCCTTCTTCTTCTTCTTCTTCCTCTTATTATTATTATTATTATTATTATTATTATTATTATTCTACATCTTCTTCTTGTTCCTCTTCTTCTTTTTCCTCTTCTCCTTTTTCCTCTTCTTCTTCTTCTTCATATTCTTCTTCCTCTTCTTCTTCCTCTACTTTTTTTTCTTTTTTCTTCTTCTTCTTTTTCTTCACCTTCTTGTTCTTATTATTTGTTCTTCTTCTATTTCTTTTTCTTCTAATTCATCTTCGTCGTCTCCTTCTTTTTCTTCTTTTTCTTCTTCCTCTTCTACTTCTTCTTCTTCTTTTTCTTCTTCTTTTCTTCTTCTCTTCTTCTTGTTCTTTTTCTTCATCATCATCATTTTCTTCTTCTTCTTCTTCTTCTTCTACTCTTCTTTTTCCTCTTCATCTTCCCCTTCTTCATCCTCTTCTTCATCCTCTTCTTTCTTCCTAACACTTAATCCTTAATTACTACCCCTTAATCATTACTAGGTAATCTGTAATCCCTAATTCCAAATTCCTAATCCTTCGTTCATAATCCCTAATCTCTAATCTCCTATCCCTAATTCATAATCCCAAAACCTTAATTTATTATTCCTAATACATAGTACTTAATCCTTAACCCCTAAATCCCTTATTTCCAATCCCTAAACCCTAATCACAAATCTGATCGCTATTATATTTTAAATCCTTAATCCCAGATCCCTATTACCTAATCTCTATTCCCCAAACCCTAATCCTAATTACTAATTCTTAATCCCAAATCTTTAATCCATAAACCCTAATCTCTAATCCTTAATTCCTTATCCATAAATCTAAATCCCTCCCTCCCTAACACATAATCCCCAATCCCTAATATCTAATTCTTAATCTTTAAGCCATCGCCCACAACTCTATAATCTATCTTCTTCTTCTTCTTCTTCCTCTTCTCCTTCATTCTCTTCTTCAGTTCCGTCTTCCTTGTACTCTTCTTCTTCATCTTCCTATTCTTCTTCATCTTCCTCTTCTTCTTCTTCTTCTCCCTACACCTCTTTCTCTTCTTATTCTTCTTCTTCTGTTTCTTCTTCCTCCTTCTCTTCTTCCTTCTCTTCTTCTTCTTCCTCTTCTTTTTCTTCTACCAGTCCTTATTCCTCACCCTCCACTTCTTCTTTTTCTTACCTTTTCCTTCTTCTTCTTCCTCTTCTTCTTCTTCTTCCCCTTCATCTTCTACTTCTTCTCCTCCTGTACTTCATCTCACACTTCTTCTTCTTCTTCTTCTTCTTCTTCCTCCTCCATCTTTACTTCTCCTTCTTTTTCATCTTCTTCTTTTTCTTCTTGTTCTACTACTTCTTCTTCTACTACTTGTTGTTCTTCTTCTACTTCTTCTTCTTCATCTCTTCATCTACATCTTTTATTTCTTCTTCTTTTTCTTCTTCTTTGGATTCCTCTTTATCATAATCTTCTTCTTCTTCTTCAACTTCTTTGTCATCTTCTTCTTCTTCTTCTTTTTTCACTTCCTCCTCCATGTCTTCTTCTTCACTTCTTCTTCTTCTTATTCCTTTTCTTCTTCTTCCTCTTCTTCTTCTTCTTCTTCTTCATTTTTTTCTTCTTCATCATCATCTTCTTCTTCTTCTTCTTCATCATCGTCTTCATCCTCTTCTTGTTCTTCTTCTTCCCCTTCTCCTTATCTTCTTCTAACTCCTCTTCCTCTTCCTCTCCTTCTTCTTCTTCCTTCTTCCATCATCTCTCTTCCTTCTTTTATCTTTCCTCTTTCTTCTTCTCTTTCTTTTTCTTCTTCTTCTTCTTTCTTTTTCTTCTTCTTCTTCTTCTTTTTCTTCTAATTCTTTCCCTTCCTCTTCCTCTTGTTGTTCCTCTTCTTCATTTTCTTTTTCTTCTATTTCTTCATCTTCTTTTCTTCTTCTTCTTCTTCTACTTCCTTTTCCCATTCTTCTTCTTCTTCTTCAACTACTACTACTACCACTACTACTTCCTTTTTTTTCTTCTTCTTCCTCTTCATATTCTTCTTTTTCTTCTTCTTCTTCTTCTTCTTCTTCTTCTCTTCCTCTAATTCTTCCTTTTCTTCTTCTTCTTCTTCCTCTTCTTCATCTTTTTCTTCCTCCTCTTTTTCTTGTTCTTCTTCTTTTATTTCTTTCTATTCTTCTTATTTTCATTTTTCTTCTTCTACTACTTTTTCTTCTTCTTCTTCTTCTTCTTCATCATCTTCTTCTCGTTCTTCTTTCTCACTTCTTCTACTTCATCTTCTTCTTCTTCTTCCTCTTCTTCTTCCTCTTCCTCCTCCTCCTCCTCTTCTTCATCTTCTTCTTCTTCTTCTTCTTCTTCTTCTTCTTCTTCTTTGATTTCCTCTTCTTCCTCTATTTCTTCTTCTACTTCCTCTTCGCTTCTTCTTCTTTTTATTCTTCCTGGTCTTCCTTTTCCACTTCTTCTTCTTCATCATCATCAACTTCTTCTCATTCCACTTCTAGTGCTTCTTCTTCTTCTTCTTCTTCTTCTTTTTCTTCTTCGTCTTCTTCTTGTTCTTCTTCCTCATCATCTTCTTCTTCTTCATCTTCCTCTTCTTCCTCCTCCTCTTCTTCTTCTTCTTCCTTTTCTCCTTCTTCTCCCATTCCTCTTTGTCTTCTCCTACCTCTTCCTCTTTCTCTTCCCCTTCCTTTTCCTCTTCCTCTTCTTGTTCTTCTTGTACTTCTTTTTCTTCGTCATCTTCTTTCTCCTTATATCTTTCATCTTCCTTATTCCTTCTTCCTTATTTCTTCCTTCTTCCTTTTCCTTCTTCCTTCTTCCTTCTTTCTTCCTTCGTCGATCTTCTTTCTTACTTCTTCTCACTTATTTCATCTTTCTTCTTTCTTCACATTTCTACTTCCTTTTCTTCTTCTTCCTCATCTTCATCGTATTCTTCTTCTTCATTTTTTACTTCCTCATTTTCTTCTTCTTCTTCCTCTTCTTCTTCTTCTTCCGGTTCTTCTTCTTCTTCTTTTTCCTCTTATTATTTTTATTATTATTATTATTCTATGTCTTTGTCTTCTTCCTCTTCTTCTTTTTTCTCTTCTTCTTATTCTTCTTCTTCTTCTTTTTCTTCTTTTTGTACTTCATCTTCTACTTCTTTTTCCTCTTCGTCTTCCCCTTCTTCTTCCTCTTCTTCTTCTTCTTCTACTACTACTACTTCACCTTCTTTTTCTTCGTCTTCTTCTTTCTCCTATCCTTCTCCTTCTTCTTTCTCCCTAATACTCAACCCTTAATTCCTAATCCTTAATCTTTAATTCTTAATCCCTAATCTCAAATTCTTAATCCCTAATCCTTAATCCATAATCCCTAATCTCTAATCTCAAATCCTTGTCTTGAATTTTGAATACAAAAGATCTAATCTCTAATCCCTAATAAATAATCCTAAAGCCTTAATCCTTAATCCCTAATACTTAGTACTAAATCCTTAACCTTTTAATCCCTTATTTCCAATCCCTAATCAACAATATAATCCTTAATACCTAATTCCTAATTCTTTCCCCCAAATCCCTATTACCTAATCCTAATCCCTAATCTAAACCCTAAGCTTTATTCCTAATTCTTAATCCCGAATCACTAATCCCTAAACTTAATTCTTTATCCTTAATCCCCTAATCGATAAATCCTAACCCTCCCTCCCTAACACCTCCAATCCTAATAACTAATTCCTAATCTATAGGACAACACCCATTACTCTATAATCTGTCTTCTACTTCTTCTTCCTCTTCTTTCTCTTATTGTTCTTTCTCTTCTCCTTTTTCTTCTATCGTGTCTCCTTCTTGTTGTTCTTCCTATACTTCCTCATCTTCCTCTTCTTCTTCCTCCTCCTCCTCCACTTCCTCTTCTTATTCTTTGTCTTATTTTTCTTCTTCCTCCTCCTCTTCTTCCCCTTCCGCTTCTTCTTCTTCATTTTATTCTTCATCATCATCATCATCTTCTTCTTCTTCTTCTTATTCTTATTCTTCTTCATCGTCTTCATCCTCTTCTTCTTCTTCCCCTTTTCTTTATCTTCTTCTACCTCCTCTTCCTCTTCCTCTCCTTCACCATCTTCTTCTTCTACTTCTTCTACTTCTTAATCTTCTTCCTTCTTCCTTCTTCTTTCCTCTTTCTTCTATCTTCTTTATTCCTTCTTTTTCTTTCTTCTTCTTTCTTTTTCTTCTTCTTTTTCTTCTTCTTCTTCTTCTTCTTCTTCTTCTTCTTCTTGCTGTTCCTCTTTTCCATCTTCTCCTTTAATCTTTTTCTTCATCTTCTTCATCTTCTTCTTCATCTTCTCCTTCTTCTCTTCTTCTTTTCTTCTTCTTCTCCAACTTCCTCTTCCTATTCTTCTTCTTCTTCTTCTTCTTCTTCTTCTTGTACTACTACTACTACTACTACTACTACTACTACTACTACTTCTTCTTCTTCTTCCTTTTCTTCTTCTTCTTCCTCTTCTTATTCTTATTCTTCTTCTTCTTCTTCTTCTTCTTCTTCTTCTTCTTCTGCTTCTGCTTCTTCTTCTTCCCCCCCTTTTTCTTCATCTTCTTCTTTTATTTCTTCCTTTTCTTCTTATTCTCATTCTTCTTCTTCTACTTCTTCTTCTTCTTCTTCTTCTTCTTCTTCTTATTCTTCTTCTTCCTGTTCTTCTTCCTCACTTCTTCTACTTCTTCATCTTCTTCTTCTTCTTCTTCGGTTTCCTCCTCTTCCTCTACTTCTTCTTCTTCTTTGTCTTCTTCTACTTCTTCTTCCCTTCTTCTTCTTCTTCTTCTTCCTTGTCTTCTTTTTCCACTTTTTCTTCTTCTTCTTCATCAACTACTTCTCATTCCTCTTTTACTTCTTCTGTTTCTTTTTCTTTTTCTTTTTCTTTTTCTTCTTCATCTTCTTCTTGTACTTCTTCCTCATCATCTCTGTCTTCTTCTTCTTCCTCTTCTTTCTCTTCTTATTCTTCTTCTTCTTCCTTTTCTCCTTCTTCTTCTCTTTCCTCTTCGTCTTATCCTACCTATTCCTCTTTCTCTTCCTCTTACTTTTCCTCTTCCTCTTCTTCCTCTTCCTCTTCTTCTTCTTCATCATCTTCTTCCTTCTTTTTTCTTCCATCTTCCTTATTCCTTTTTCCTTATTTCTTCCTTCTTCCTTCTTCCTTTTCCTACTTCCTTCTTCCTTCTTCTTTCTTCCTTCACCCATCTTCTTTCTTTCTTCTCACTTCTTTCATCTTTCTTCTTTCTTCTTCATTCTACTTCTTCTTTTTCTTCTTCTTTCTCATCTTCATCTTATTCATCTTCTACATTTTATACTTCCTCTTCTTCTTCTTTTGGTTCTTCTTCTTCTTCTGGTTCTTCTTCTTCTTTTTCCTCATATTATTATTATTATTTTACATTATTTTTTTCTTTCTCTTCTTTTTCTCTTCTTCTTCTTCTTCTTTTTCTTCTTTGTCTTCTTCTTTTCGTTCTTCTTCCTCTTATTCTTCCTCTACTTGTTTTTCTTCTTTTTCGTCTTCCTCTTCTTTTTCCTCTTCGTCTTCCTCTTCTTCCTCTTCTTCTTCTTCTTCTGCTACTACTTTACCTTCTCTCTTTTTGTCTTCTTCTTGCTCTTCTCCTTCTCCTTCTTTTTTCTCCCTAATACTTAGTCCTTAATTCATAATCCCTAATCTCAAATTTTCAATCCGTAATCCTTAATCCATAATCCCTAATCTCTAATCCCTAATCCTTGTCTTGAATTCCTAATCCAAAATCTCTATTTTCTAATCCCTAATAGATAATCCTAAAACCTTAATCCTTAATCTATAATACTTAATACTAAATCCTTAATCTCTTAATCCCTAATTTCTAATCCCTAATCCATAATCAAATCCCTAATATCTAATTCCTCATTTTTTCCCAAATCCCTATTACCTAATCCCTAATCTCTAAACCCTAAGACTTATTCCTAATTCTTAATCCCAAATCCCTAATCCTTAGCCCTAATCCTTTATCCATATACCATAATCGATAAATCTGAATCCCTCCCTCCCTAACACATTATCCCCAATCCATAACACCTAATTCCTAAACATTAGCATGTCGCCTACTACTCTATGATCTGTCTTCTTCTTCTTCTTCTTCTTTCTGTTCTTGTTCTTTCTCTTTTCCTTTTTTTGCTACCTTGTCCTCTTCTTGTTCTTCTTCCTATTCTTTGTCATCTTCCTCCTCCTCTTCAACTTCTTCTTCTTCTTCCTCCTCTTCCCCTTCTTATTCTTTGTCTTTTTTTCCTTTTTCCTCCTCCTCTTCATCTTTTTAATTTTCTTTCTCTTCTTCTTCTTCATCATCTCCTTCTTATGCATCATCCTCTTCATCTTCTTCTTCTTCTTCTTCTTCCTCTTCATCTTCTTCTTCGTCCTTTTTTTCTTCTACTTTTTTCTTTTCTATTCTTCTAACTACTCTTCTTCGTCTTCTTTTTCCTCTTCTACTTCATTTTCATGTTGTTCTTTTTCTTCTTCTTCTTCTTCTTTTACTTCTTTTGTTTCTTCTTCTTCTTCTACTTGTTCTTCTTTGTCTACTTCTTCTTCTTCATCTCTTCTTCTTCTTCTTCTTCTTTGATTTCCTCTTCATCTTCTCCTTTTTCTTCTTCTTCTTCTTCTTCTTCGTCTTCTTCTTCTTCTTCTATGTCTTCTACTTCTTCTCTACCTCTTCTTCTCTTCTCCTTCTTCTTTCTCCTCCTCCTCCTCTTCTTCTTCTTCTTTTCCTTCTCCTTCTTCTTCTTATCCCTCTTCTTCCTTTTCATCTTCTTCTTTTTCTACTTCGTTATCATTTTCTTCTTCTTCTTCTTCGTCAACGTCTTCTTCTTCTTCTTCTTCTTCTTCATCTCTTTCTTCTACTTCTTCATCTTCTTGTTACTGTTCTTCTTCTTCTTCCCCTTGCACTTCATCTTCTTCTACATTCTTCTCTTCCTCTCTGTCTTCCTCTTCCACTTCTTTTTCTTCTTCTTCTTCTTCTTCTTGTACTTTTTCATCTTCATCTTCTTCCTACGTCCTTCTTCCTGCTTCTTTATTCCATTTTCTCTCTGCCTAATTTTTTTTTATTTCATCTTTCTTCTTCTTTCTTCTTCTACTTCTTCTTCTTCCTCTTCCTCTTGTTATTCTTCTTCTTGCTCTTCCCTTTCTTCTTCTTCTTCTAGTACTACTATTGCTTCTACTTCTTTTTCTTCCTCCTATTTTTCTTCTTCTTCTTCATCTAGTCCTTCCTCTTCTTCTCATTCTCCTTCTTCTTCTTCTTCTTCTTCTTCTTCCTCTTATACTACTTCTTCTTCTACTTCTTTTTTGCCTTCTTCTTCTTCCTCTCTTCTTTTACTTCTTCTGCTTCTTCCTCTTCTTCTTGTTCTTTTTCGTCTTCTATTCCTCTCCTTCCTCATCTTCATCTTCTTCTTCTTCGTCTTCTTCTACCTCGTCTTCTCTTTTTCTTCTTCTTCTTTTTCTTTTTCTTCTTCTTCCATGTCTTCTTTCCCCACTTATTCTTCTTCTTCATCATCTTCATCAATTTCTTATTCCTCTCCTACTTCTTCTTCTTCTTCTTCTTCTTCTTTTCTTCTTCTTCTTCTTGTTGTTCTTCTTTCTCGTCTTTTCGTTCTTCTTCCTCATCTTCTTCTACTTCTTCTTCTTCCCGTTTTCCTTCTTCTTCCCCTTCCTCTTTGTCTTCTTCTTCCTTTTCCTCTTTCTCTTCCTCTTCCTTTTCCTCTTCCTCTTTTTCTTCTTCTTCTTCTTCCTTCTTCTATCTTCCATCTTCCTTATTCCTTCTTCCTTCTTGTTTCTTTCCTTCTTCCTTCTTCTTTTTCCTTCTTCCTTCTTCATTGTCTTTTCACCTTCTAACATCTTCTTTCTTCCTTCTCCTTTCTTCTTTCATCTTTCTTGTTTGTTCTTTCTACTTTTTTCTTCCTTTTCTTCTTCTTCCTCATCTTCCACTTCTTTGTTTTCTTCCTCTTCTTCTTCCTCATCTTCTTCTTCTTCTTCCTCTTCTTCTTCTTCTTCTTCTTCTTCTTCTTCCTCTTCTTCTTCTTATTATTATTACGATGGTTATAATTAATTTACTTCTTCTTCTTCGCCTTCTTCTTTTTCCTCTTCCCCTTCTTTTTTTCTTATTCTTCATCGCCTTCTGCTTCTTCTTCTTATTCTTCTTGCTCTTCTTTTTCTACTTTAATTTTCTTTTTCTTCTTCTTCTTCTTCTTCTTCTTCTTCTTCTCCTTCTTTTTCTCACTCTTGTTCTTATTCTTTTGCCTCTTCTATTTCCTTTTCTTCTATTTGCTCTTCTTCTCCTCCTTCTCCTTCTTTTATTTCCTCTTCTTCTTCTACTTCTTCTTCTTCTTCTCCTTCTTTCCCTTATTCTTCTTCTGCATCTTCTTCTTCTTCTTCTTCTTCTCTTCTTGTTCTTGTTCTTCTTCTTCTTCTTCTTCTTCTTCTTCTTTTCTTCTTCTTTTTCTTCTTCTTCTTCTTCTTCCTCTTCATCGTCCCCTTCCTCGTCCTCTTCTTCTTCTTCTACTACTTTGCCTTCTTTTTCTTCTTCTTATTACTCATGTCCTTCTTCTTCTTTCTCCTTAGTCCTTAGTCCCTAATTCCTAATTCCTAATCTTTAATACCTAATCCTAATCTCTAATCCCTAGTCCTTAATGCTTGATCCAAAATCCCTAATCTCTAATTTTCTCTTTAATTCCTAATCCTAAATCTCTAATCTCTAATCCCTAATTCAGAATCCTAAAACCTTAATCCTTAATCCCTCATACATAATACTAAATCCTTAATCCCTTATTTCCATTCTCTAATCTTGAATCCCTAATCTAATCCCTAATACCTAATTCCTATTCCTTTTTCCCAAAGCCCTATTACCTAATCCCTAGTCCCTAAACCCTAACCCTAATTTCTAATTCTTTTTCCTGAATCCCTAATCCCTAAACCCTAATTCCTAATCCTTAATCCCTAATACATAAATAAAAATCCTTCCATTCCTAATGCCTAATCCCCAATCCCTAATTTCTAATCTTTCAGCCGTCGTCCACTACACTATAATCTTCTTCTTCTTCTTCTTCTTCCCTTTCTCCTTCTTTCTCTTCTTCTTTTCCTTCTTCCTTGTCCTCTTCTTGTTCTTCATCATATTCTTTGCCATCTTCCTCTTCTTTTTCATCTTCTTTTTCTTGTTCTTGTTCTTGTTCTTCTTCTTCCTCCACATCTTCTTCTTCTTCTTCTTCTTCTTGTGTTGCTTCTTTTTTTCTTCTTCAACCTCTTCTTCTTCTTGTTCTTCTTCTTTTTCCTTATCTTCTTCTTCCACTTCTTCTCTTTATTCTTCTTCTTCTTCTTCTTCTTCTTCTACTACTACTACTACTACTACTTCTTCATCTTCATCTTCTTTTTCTTCGTCTTCTCCTTCTCCTCATCCTTCTTCATCTTCTTCTTCTTCTTCTTCTTCTTCTTCTTCTTCTTCTTCTGTCTTCTTTCTTCTTTCTTCTTTTTTTGTTCTTCTTTCTTATATCTTCTTCTTTCTTCCTTCTTTCTTCTTCCTTCTTCCTTCTTTTTTCTTGCTTCAGCCTTCATCCTTCTTGCTTCTCACTTCTTTCTTATTTCTTCTTTCTTCTTCCATCTTTCTTTCTTTTTTCTTTTTTCTTTTTTCTTCTTTCTTCTTGCTTCTTTCTTCTTCTTTCTTCCATCTTCCTTCTCATTTCTTTCTTCTTCTTCTTCCTCCTTTCTTTCTTACTTTTCTTCTTCTTTCATCATCGTCTTCTCCTTTTTCTTCTTCTTCTTCTTCTCCATCTTCTTCTTCTCCATCTTCTTCTTCTTCTCTATCTTCTTCTTCTATTTCTTCTTCTTTATCCAAAAATAATAATCCCTAATTTTGCAACCCTTTATCCATAATCTATAATCTGTAATCCCTAATCCCTCTATCTCTCTCTCGTCTATAATCCTAATCCCTAATCGCTAAACCCCAACGCCAAATCCCTAATCATGAATAACTAATCCTTAATATTTAATCTTAAAACCATCCATAATCCTTAATAACTAATTCCTTATCCTTAAACCCTAATTCCAAATCTTTAATCCCTAATGTCTAATCTTTCATACCTAATCTTTCATACCTTATCTGTAATCTCCAATTCCTAATCCTTAATCTCTAATCCCTAATCTCTTATTCCTATTCTTAATTCCTAATCCTAAATCTCTAATCTCTAAATCCTAATTCATAAACCCTAAATCCCAATATTTAAACACTAATACCTAATCCTTAATCGCCAATACGTAATCCTTAATCCATTAATCAATAACTCCTAATATGTAATCCCTCATCTAATATGGAATCCCTAATTTTTAATCCCAAGTCCTAATCCCTAATCCCTAAACCCTAACCCTAATCACTAATCCATAATCTCTAATTCTTAATTCTTAATCATAAATCCTTATTCCCTAAACCCTAATCTCTAATCCATATTCCCTAATCCATAATCTTGAATCCCTCCCTCCCAAATGCTTAATCCCAAAACCTTAATACCTAATTCTTAATCCTTAAGTCATGAGACACTAGTCCATAATCTGTCTTCTTCTTCTTCTTCTTTTTCTTCCACTTCTTCTTTCTATTCTTCTTCTACTTCTTCCTTGTCTTCTTCTTGTTCTTCTTCATATTCTTCTTCATCTTTCTCTTTTTTTTTTCTTCTTCTTCTTCTTCCTGCTCCTCTTTCTCTTATTCTTCAACTTCTTCTTCCTCTTCCTCTCCTTGCTCTTCTACTTCTTCATCCCCTTCTTCATCTTCTTCTTCTTCTCTTTTTTGTTCTTCTTCCTCTTATCCTTCTTCTTTGTCTTCTTCTTCTTCTCCTTCTTCTTCTTCTTCTCCTTCCTCTTCTTCCACTTCTTCTTCTTCTTCTTCCTCTTCTTCATCTTCTTCTTCTTCTTCTTCTCTTTCTTCTTCTGCTTCTTCTTCTTCTTCTTCTTCTTCTTCTTCTTCTTCTTCTTTTTCCTCATCTTCTTCTTTTGCTTATTCTCCTTCTCCTTCTTCTTCTTCTACTTCTTCTTCCTATTATTCTTCTTCTTCTCTTCTTCTTCTTCATCATCATCATCATCATCATCATCTGCTTCTTCTTCTTCTTCTACCTTTTTCTTATTCTTCTTCTTCTTGTTCTTCTTCACATCCGTTTTCTTGTGCTTTTTCCTCTTTTCCTTCTTTATCCTCCTCTCTTTCTTCTTTTTGTACTTCTTCTTCCTCCTCCTCTTCTAGTACCTTATCTTGCTCTTCTTCTTCTTTCTCCTCTTCTATTTTCTCTTTCTCTTCTTCCTTGTCTTCCTCTCCTTCTTCTTCTTCTTCCTCTTCAATTTTTTCTTCCTCATGTTTCTCTACTTCTTCTTATTCTTCTTTTCCTCTCCTCCTTATACTTATTCTTCCTTTTCTTCATCTTCTTCTTCTACTTCTTCTTCTTCTTCGTCTTCTTCTTCTTTTACTTCTCCTTATTCTCCTTCTTCTTCTTCTTCTTCTCTACTTCATCTTCTACTTCTTGTTCTTTTCCTTCTTCCTCTTGTTCTTCTTCCGCTCCTTCTTTCTCGTCTTCTTCTTCTTCTTCTCCTTCTCCTTTACCTTCTTCTTTTCCTTCTCCTTCTTGTTCTCTTCTTCCTCCTTTTCTTTCCCCTTCTCCTTCTCCTTCTTCCACTTTTTCTTCTACTTCTTTCTTCTCTCTTCTTTCTTCTTCTTCTTTCTTCTTTCCTATTTCATCTTCCTTCTACCTTCTTCTATATTCCTTCCTCCATCCATCTTCTTTCTTCCTTCAATCTTGCTTCTTCCATCTTCCTCCTTGCTTCTTGCTTCTTCCTTCTTCCTTCTTCCTTCTTCCTTCTTCTTTCTTCTTTCATTTCCCTTTCTTCTTATGTCTTCTATTTTTCTTCTTTCTTCTTTCTTCTTCGTTCTTAATCTTTCTTTTTATTCCTTCTTATTTCCTCTTTCTTCCTTTTTCCTTCTTCTTCTATCTTCATCGTCTTCTCCTTCTGCGACTACTACTACTACTTCTTCTTCTTCTCTTCTACTTCTTCATCTTCTATTTGTTCTTCTTTATCGTCTTCTTCTTCATCATCTTTTCTTCTACTTCTTTGACTTCTTCTTCTTTTTCTCCTTCTTCTTTTTCTCCTTCTTCAGCTTCCTCTTCTTCTCCTTCTTCTCCTTCTTTTCTTCTTCTTCTTTGCCATCTTCTTCTTTTTCTTCTCTTTCTCTTCTTCTTCTTCTACTACTACTACTACATCTTCTTTTTCTCCTTCCTCTTCATTTTCTTATTCTTCTTCTTCTTCTTCTTCTTCTTCCTCATCATCTTCTTCTTCTTATTTATCATCTTCTTCCTTTTCTTCTTCTTCCTATTCCTCTTAGTGCTCTTCTACCTCCTTCTCATCCTCTTCCTCTTCCTCTTCTTCGTCTTCTTCCTCTTCCTCTTCTTCTTCTTCTTCTTCTTCTTTTTCTTCTTCATCTTCTTCCTTCTTCCTTTTTCTTTCTTCCTTCTTCTTTCTTCCTTCTCCATTCTTCCTTCTTCCATCTTCTCAATTACTTCTTTTTTTCTTTCCTTACTCTTCTGCTTTCTTTTTCATCTTTTTCTTCTTCTTCTTCTTCTTCCTCTTCTTCTTCTTTTTCTTTTTCCTCTTCTTCTTCTTCTTCTTTCTTTTTTTCATCATCTTCTTCTTGCTCTTCTTCTTCTTCCTTTTCTTCTTCTTCTATTTCTACTTCTTCTTCTTCACCTTTTCCTTCTCTTATTTTTTTTCTTCTTTTCTTCTTCTTTTTCTTCTTCCACTTCTTCTTCTTCTTCTTCTTCTTCCTCTTCTTCTACCTCTTCTTCTTCTTCTTCTTCTTCTTCTTCTTCTTCATGTTCTTCATTTTCTTTCTCTTCTTCTTCTTCTATTTCTTCTTCTTCTTCTTCTTGTACTTCTTCTTCTTGTACCTCTTCTTCTTCATCATGTTCTTCTTCCACCTCTACTTCTTCTTCTACTACTACTACTACTTATTTTTCGTATTCTAATTTTTCTTCTTCTTCTTCTTCTTCTTCTTCAACTTCATCTTCTTCTTTTTCTTCTTCCTCTTCTTCTTCTTCTTCTTTTCTTCTACTTCCTCTTCATCATCAACTTCTTCATCTTCTTCTTCTTCTTCTTCTTCCTCTTATCTTCTACTTCTTCATCTTCTTCTTCCTCGTCCTCTTCTTATTCTTTGTGTTCTTCTTCTATTTCTTCTTCATCATCTTCATCTTCTTCTTCTTCTTCTTTGACTTCTTATTCCTGTTTTCTTCTTCTTCTTCTTCCTCTTCTTTCTCGTCTTCTTTTTTCACATCTTCTTCATCCTCTTCATCTACTCCTTATTCCTCTTCTACTTCTTTCTCTTCTTTTTTCTTTTTTTCTTCTTCTACTTCTTCTTCGTCTTCCTTATCATCATCATCATGATCTTCTTCTTCTTCTTCTTCTTCTCCTTCGTCTTCTTCATCTTCTTCTTCCACTACTCCTTCCTGTTCCTCTTTGTTTTCTTCTACCTCTTCCTCTTCCTCTTCCTTTTCCTCTTCCTCTTCCTCTTCTTCTTCTTCTTCTTCTTCCTTCATCTATCTTCCATATTCCTTATTCCTTCTTCCTTCTTATTTCTTCTTTGATCCTTCTTCCTTCTTCCTTCTTCCTTTATCTTTCTTCCTTTGTGAATCTTCTTTGCTCCTTCTTCTTTCTCCTTTCTTCTTTCTTCATCTTCTTCTTCTCCTACTACTACTTCTTCTTCTTCTTCTTCTTCTTCTTCCTCTTCCTCTTCCACTTCTTCTTCTTCTTCTTCTTCTTCTTTATCCTATTATTATTATTATTGTTATTGTTCTTCTTCTTCTTCTTCTACACCTACTTCTTCTTCCTCTTCTTCTTTTTCGTCTTCTTCTTCTTCTTCTTCTTCTTCTTCTACTTCTTCTTCTTGGTCCTCTACTTCATCTTCTTCTTCCTTTTCTTCTTCCTGTTCTTCTTCCTCTTCTCCTTCCTCTACTTGTTTTTCTTCTTTTTCTTCTCCTTCTTCTCCTCCTCCTCCTCCTCCTCCTCCTCCTCCTTATTCTTATTTTTATTCCTCTTCTAATTTTTTTTCTCTATGTCTTCTTCTTCCTCACCTCCTTTGTTTTCTTTTTCATTTTTTCTTCTTCTTCTGTTTCTACTTCGACTTCTTCTTCTTCTCCTCCTCCTCCTCCCCCATCTTCTTCTTATTCTTCTTCTTCTTCTTCTACTACTTCTTCTTCTCTTCTTCCATTCTTCTTCTTCATCATCATCTTCCTCTTCTTCTTCCTCTTCTTCTTCTTCTTCCTCTTCATCTTTCTATTCTTCATTCTCTTCTTCTTCTTCTTCTACTACTTTTTCACCTTCTATTTCTTCTTCTTCTTCTTACCATTGTCCTTCTCCTCATCTTTCTCTCTAATCCTTAACCCCTAATCTGTAATCCTTAATATTTAATACCTAATACCTAATCTCTTATTCTTAATCCCTAATCCTTAATCCATAGTTTCTAATCCCTAGTTTCTAATCTTTAATCCTTATCCTTAATTCCTAATCTTAATATCTAATCTCTTATCCCTAATTCATAATCCATAAACCCTAATCCTTAATAGTTAAACCTTAATCCTTTAATCCCTAATTTCAAATTCCTAATCCCTAATCTAATACCTAATACCTAATTCTTATTCCTTATTCCTAAATCTCTATTCCCTAATCACTAATCCCTAAACCCTAACAATAATTCTTAATACTTAATCCAAAATCCCGAATCCCTAAACCTTTATCCCTAATCCTTAATCCCTAATCCATAAATCCAAATCCCCCTCCCAGACGCTTAATGCTCAATTCCTATTACTTATTTCCTAATCATTAAGCCGTTGCCCACTACTCTATAATCTATCTTCTTCTTCTTCCTCATCTCCTTCTCTCTCTTCTTCTTCTTTTTTCTTCCTTTTGCTCATCTTGTTCTTCTTCCAATTCTTCCTCATCTTCCTCTTCTTCTTCTTCTTCTTCTTCTTACTCTTCTTCTTTATCCTCCTCCTCTCTCTTCTTATTCTTCTTCTCCTTCATCCATCACCTCTTCTTCATCTTCTACTTCTTCTTCCTCTTCTTCTTCTTCTTCTTCCTCCATGTTATCTAGTCCAACCTGTGTATCCCTCCTTACCTAATCCCTAATACATAATACCTAATTTATAATCTTTAATCAATCCCTCTGTAATCTACAATCTCCAATCCTTAATCATTTATAAAAAAAATTTTAATCTCTAATCCCTTAACCATAATCTCTAATCTTTAATCCTAAATCTCTAATCTTTAAACCATAATTCTTAATCCTTAATCCCTAATCCTTAATCTATAATCCATAATCCCTCATCCTTAATTTCTAATCCCTTATCCCTAATCCTTAATCCATAATCAATAATTCATAATCTTTAATCTCTAATCCCAAATCCCTAATCTTAAATCCTTAATCCTAATCTTAATCGCCTAACATCTATTCCATTGTCTCTTATCCCTAATCTCTAATCCTTAAACCTAATCTCTAATTCTAATCGATAATGCTAAATACTAAATCCCTATTACTTAATCCTTAGTAATGAATCTGTTAATTCTTAATCCCTAATCATTAATCTTTTTATCTCTAATACTTAATCCTTAATCCTTATTACTTATTCATTAATCCTTCTTAATCTGTAATCCGTAATCCCTAATCTTTAATCCTTAATTGATAATCCTTAAGCCTTAATCTTCAATCACAAATCAATAATCCCATACATTTAATCCCAAATCCCTTTCTCTTTAATCCCTAATCTTTAATCCTTAATCCATCTCTTCTTTCTCTTTTTCTTCTTCTTCCTCTTCTTTTTCTTCCTTTTCTTCTTCTTCTTCTTCTTCTTCTTCTTCTTCCTCATCTTCTTCTTCTTCCTCATCTTCTTCATCTTACTCTTCTTCTTCTTCTTCTTCTTCTTTCTCTTCCACTTCTTCTTTTTCTTCCTCTTCTTCTTAATCATCATCTTCCTCTTCTTCTTCTACTTCTTCTTCTCCTTCCTCTTCTTCTTCTTCTACTTCTTCTACCTCCTCTTCTTCTTCTCCTTCTTCTTTTCCACAATTTCTTCTTTTCTTGTAATTCTTCTTTCTCTTCTTCTTCCTCTTCTACTTCTTCTTCATCTTCTTTTTCTTCTTCTACTTCTTGTTCTTCATCCTCTTCTTTTATTTCTTGTTCTTATTCTTTTTCTTTGTGGTTTTCTTCTTCTTCTTCTTCTTCTTTTCTCCTTCTCATTCTTTTTCTTCTTCTCCTTCTCCTTCTTCTCACTATCTTTCAACTTCTCCTTCCCTTTCTCCTTCTCCTTCTCCTTCTCCTTATCACTCTCCTTCTCCTTTTCCTTCTCTTTCTTATTCTTTGTCTCCTTCTCCTTCTTCTCCTCCTTCTCTTTGTCCTCCTCTTTCTCCTTCTCCTTCTTCTTCTTCTTCTCCTTTTTCTTTTACTTATTTCTCCTTTCTTATTTCTTCGTTCTTCTTGCTTTTTTCATCTTTCTTCTTCCTTCTTGCTTATTCTTTCTTTCTTCATCTTTCTTCTTTATTCTTTCATCTTTCTTTTTTATTCTTCGTCTTCTTCTTCCACTTGCACTTCTTCGTCTTATTTTTCCACTTTTTCTTCCTCGTCTTCTATGATGTATGATCCATAATCCTTAATCCCTAACGCCTAATGTTTAATCCCTATTCTCTAATCCTTAATCTTTAATCCCTAACTCTTAATCACTAATCCTTAATCACTAATCCCTAAGATCTAACCCCTTATCCTAATACTAATCCCTTATCTCTAATCCTGAATCTCTAATCTCTAATACCTATTCCTTAACCCAAAATTCCTAATCACCAATCTTTAATCAATAATCCCTATTATCTAATCCATAATCCCTGATCCTAAATCCTTAATCTTTAACAATTAATCCCTTAATCCTTAATCCCTAATCCCTAATCCTTAATAATTAATCCCTTCATCTTTGATCATTAATCCTGAACCTTTACTCCTTAATTCCTATTGCTTATTCCCTATCTCCTACTTTATAATCTATTATCCTTAATCCAAAAATCATAATCATAAATTGCTAATCCATAATCCCTAATCTTTTAACCCCAATCCTTAATCCTTAATCCTTAATGCCTAATGCCTAATCTCTCTCTCCTTAATCCCTAATCCCTAATCTCTAATCCCTAATCCTTAACACCTAACCTCTTATCCCCAATCCATCCCTCCTTAAGCTATAATTTTTTTCCCTAATCCCTAATCACTCTCTTCTTAATCCCTAATCCTTAATCCCAAATCCATCTCTTCTTCCTCTTCTTCTTCTTGCCCTTCGTCTTCTTCTTCCTCTTCTTCTTCTTCTTCCTCTTCATCTTCTTCTTCTTCTTATTTATTTTCTTTTCCTTCTTCTTCTTCTTCTTCCTCATCTTCCTTTTCTTCTTCTTCTTCTTCTTCTTCCCAATCTTCTTCATTTCTTCTTCTTCTTCCCCTTCTCCTTCTTCTACTCTTATTCTTCTTATTTCTCTACTTCTTCTTCTTCTTCTTCTTCTTCTTCTTCTTCTTCTATTTATTCTTTTCTTCTTCCTCTTTTTCATCTTCTTCTTCTTCTTCTTCGTCTTCTTCTCCTCCTTCTTCTGCTTCTCCTTCTCTTTTTCTTTCTCCTTCTCCTTCTCCTTCCCCTTCTCCTTCACTTACTCCTAATCCTCCTCCATCTCCTTCTCTATTTCCTTCTTCTTCTCCTTCTTATTCTCCTTCTCCTTCTCCTTCTCCTTCTCTTCCTTCTCGTCGTCCTCCCTCTCCTTCCACTTCTTCCTCTTCTTCTTCTTCTTCTTCTTCTTCTTCTCCTCCTCCTCCTCCTTCTTCATCTTCTTCTTCTTTCTCTTTTATTTCTTCTTCTACTTCTTCTTCTTTTTCTCCTTCTCCTTATTCTTCTTGTTCTTCTTCTATTTCTTCTTCTTCTTCTACTTCTTCTACTTCTTGTTCTTCTTGTTCTTCATTTTTTTCTCTATTCTTCTTATTCTTCATCTTTTCTTCTTCATCTTCTTCTTCTTCTTCTTCTTTTTCCTCTTTATCGTCCTCTTCTTATTCTTCTTCTTCTTCTTCTTGTTTCTTTCTTTCTTTTCTCCTTCTCCTTCTTCTTCTTCTTCTTCTTCTTCTTCCCCATTTTCTTCTTCTTCTTCTTCTTCTACTTCTTCCTCTTCTTCTTCTTCTTCCTTATTTTCTTCTTCCTCTTCTTCTTCCACTTCTTCTTCCTCTACTTCTTCATCTTTCTCTTCTTCTTCTTCTTCTTCTTCTTCTTCTTTGCCTTCCTTTCTTTCTTCTTCTTCTCCTTGTTCTTCTTCTTCTTCTTCTTCCTCTACCTCTTCTTCTTCTTCTTCTTCTTCATAATCCTTGAGCCATATTCCCTAATCCCTGCTCCTTAATCATACCCTCTCCAATCTCTTATCTGTATATTTATTATCCTTTATCCATCCCTCTTTAATCATTAATCTCTAATCTCTATTCCTTAATCCCTAATTCCTAATCCCTTGCCCTTAATCCCTAATTTATCCTTAATCCATAATCCTTAATCCTTAATTCCTAAATTTCTATTCTCTAATCTCAAATCCTTAAACCCTAATCTCTAATACCTAATCCCTAACCCCTAATCCCTAATCTATAATTTATTTTCCTAAATCCCTAATCTCTAATCCCTAATTCTTAATCTCTAACCCTTAAACCCTAACCTTGATTACCTTATCTCTAATCCTTAATCCTTAATCTATAACCCATAATCACAAATCTTTATTATATAATCTTTTATCCCGAATCCTTAATGCCTAATCCCTAATCCTTAGTTCGTAGTCCCTAATCAATAATTCTTAAGTCTTAATCCTAATTACTTTATCTCTAATCTCTAGTCTCTAATCTCTAATCTATAATCTTGAATCATGGATCCATACTCACTAATCTCTAATCCTTAATCCCTAATCTCTATTGTCAAATCTATAATCCCAAATTCTAAATCCCCAATCCTAAATCCTTTGTAATTAACCCTTAAATCCTTAATCCCTAATCTCTAATCATTAATCCCTTCATCCTTATTCCTTAATCTTAATGTTTAATTCTTATTACTTATTCTTTAATCCCTAATCCTTAATCCTTAAATTCTAATCCCTAATCCATAATTGATAATCCCTAATCTTTAATCTCTAATATAATCCTTAATCCTTAATCCCGAACACCTAATCCAATATCTAACCTTTCTTAATCCTTAATCCCTAATCCATCTCTTCTTCTAGTTCTTCATCTTCTTCTTCCTTTACTTTTTTATCTTTTTCTTCTTCTTCTTCTTTCTCATCTACTTATTATTCATCTTCTATGCCTTCCACATCTTACTCTTCTTCTTCTTCTTCTATTCCTTCTTCATCTTCGTCTTCTTCTTCCTCTTCCTTTTTTCACTTCTTCTTCCTCTTCTTCATCTTCCTCTTCTTCTTCTTCTTCTTCTTCTTCTTCTTCTTCTACTTATTATACTACTTCATCCTCCACCTCTTCTTCTTCTTTTTCTCTATTTTCTTCTTTTTCTTATAAATCTTCCTCCTCTTCTTCTTCTTCTTCTCCTTCTCCTTCTTCTTATCCTTCTCATTCTCCTTATCTTTCACCTTCTACTTCTGTTTCTCCTTCTCCTTCTTCTTCTCCTTCTTCATCTCTTACGCTTTCTCCTTCTTCTCATTCTCCCTCTCTTTCTCCTCTTTAATCCCTAATCACTAATCTATTTTTAATCTCCATCCTTAATCTTTAATCCCTAACCTCTTATCCCTAATCTCTTATCTATAATCCATAATCCCTAATCCCTAATCTCTAATTACTAATCCTTGATCCTTAATCACTAATCCTAAATCCTTAAATATTGATCACTAATCTTTAATGCTAATCCTAACACCATTATCTCTAATCCCTACTCTCTAATCTCAAATCCTAAATTTTGCATAACTAATCTCTAAACCCTAATCCCTAATCATTAATCTCTATATCTTAAACCCTAATACCAAATCTTAAATCACTAATCTTTATTCCTTAATCCTTAATAATTAATCTCTTAATTCTTAATCCCTAAGCTCTATTCAATAAACATTAATCTCTTCATCTATAATCCTTAATCTCTTATCCATAATTGCTAATCTCTATTACTTATTCCCAAATCCTTTTGTCCTAATCACTAATCCCTAATCTTTAAACCTTTATCCTTAATTTTTAACTCTAAAATCTCGTCTTTGTCTCCCGAATCTTTCATCTACGTTCTCTGATATCTAATCCTTAATCATTCATTCCATAATCCCTAATCATAATCCTTCATTCCAATTCTTTTACTTCTTCATCTTCTTCCTCTTCTTCTTCTCCTTCATCCATTTCTTCTTCGTCCTTATTTACTTTTTCTTCATCTTCTTCTTCTTCTTCTTCTTCTCATTCTTCCTCCTCTTCTTCTTCATCTTTATTTCTTCTTCTTCTTCTCCTACTTCATCTTGTTCTTGTTCTTCTTCTTCTTTTATTTTTGCTTCTTCTTCTTCTTCTTCTTCACCTTTTTCTTCCTATCTTCTTCTTGTCCTTCTTCCTTATCTTCTTCATCTTCCTCTTCTTCTTCCTTTTCTTCTCCTTCTTCTTCCAATTCTTCTTCTTCTTCCACATTTTCTTTTTTTGCTTTTTCTTCTTCTTCTTCTTCCCATTCTTCTTCTTCTTCTCCTTCTTCTTCATCTTTTATTTCTTCTTCTTCTTCCTCTTCTCCTTCTACTACTTCTTGTTCTTCTTTTTATTCTTCTATTTTTTACTTCTTCTTCTTCTTCTTTATCTTTTTCTTCCTCTCTTCTTCTTGTCCTTCTTCCTTTTCTTCTTCATCTTCCTCTTCTTCTTCATCTTCTTCTTCTTCTTTTTCCACCTCATCTTCTCCTTCTTCTTCTTCTTCAACTACTTCACCATCTTCTTCTTCTTCTCCTTCTTCTTACTCTTCCCCCTCTCCTTCTTCTTCTTCTTCTTCTTCTTCCTCTTCTTCTTCTTCTTCTTCTTCTTCCTCTTCTTCTCCTTTTTCTTCTTCTTCTTCTTCTTCTTCTTCCTCTTCTTCTACTTCTTCTTCTTCATCATTTTCTTCTTCTTCATCATTTTCTTCTTCTTTATCTTCATCCTCTTCTTCTTCATCTTCCTCTTCTTCTTCTTCTTCTTCTTCTTTGTCTTCTTCCTCTTCTTAATCCTGTTCTACCATTTCGTCTTCTTCTTCTTATTATTCTTCTTCTTCTTCTTCTTCTCCTTGTTCTTCTTCTTCTTCTTCTTTCTCTTCTTCTTCTTCTTCTTTCCTTCTTCTTCATAATCCTTAATCCATATTCCTTAACCTTTACTCCTTAATCCTTCCCTCCCTTATCTCTTATCCCTAAATTTGTAGTCCTTAATCCAACCCTCTTTAATCATTAATTGCTAATCCCAATTCTTTAATCCTTAATCCCAAATCCCTAATTAATCATAAATCCATAATCTCTAATCTTTAATCATTAATCTCTAATCCCTAAACCTTAATCTCTATTACCTAATCCATAACCTCTGAGCCTTAATCTATAATTCATAATCCCAAATTCTTAATCTCTAATCCCTAATACCTTATCTCTAATCCCTAACCTGATCCCTAATCCCTATTCTATACGAAATAATCCCTAATCACTATTCTATAATCCTTTATCACTAATCGTTAATCCTTAATCATAGTCTTAAATAATTAATCTCTAATCCCTAATCCCTTATCTCTAATCTATAATCCTAAATCACTAATCTCTAATCCTTTATCCCTAAACTCTATATCGATTCCATAATCCCAATTCTTAATTCTCTAATCTCCAATCATTTGTAGTTAATCCCTTAATCCTTAATCCTTAACCTCTAATCATTAATCCTTTCATCTCTAATCCTTAATCTTAATCCTTGATCTATAATCCTTATTACTTATTCCTTAATCTCTAATCTTTAATCTCTAATCCCTAATTGATAATCCCTAATTCTTAATATTTAATCCCTAATATATAATCCCTAATCCTTAATCCCTAACACCTAAGTTTATATTTGTCCCTCCTTAATTCCTAATCCTTAATCCCTAACCCCAAATCCTTTTTCTATAATCCATCTCTTCTTCCTCTTCTTCTTCTTCTTAAATAACTTCTTCTTTTTCTTTATCTTTCTATTCTTTTTCTTTTTCTTCTTCTTCTTCTTCATCTTCTTCCTCTTCTTCTCCTCCTTCTTCCTCTACTTCTTCATCTTCATCTTCTTCATCAACTTCTTCTTTTACTTCTTTTTCTTCTTCTCCTTCTTTTCTTTATCTTTCTCTTCTTCTTCTTCTTCTTCTTTGTCTTCTTCTCCTTCTTCATCTCCTTCTCCTTCTCCTACTCCTTCTCTTCCTCCTCCATCTCTTCATCCTCCTTCTCCTTCTCTTTCTTCTTCTTCTTCTTCTTCTTCTTTCTTCTTTCTTCTTTCTTCTTTCTCCTTCCTTCTTCCTTCTTCCTTTTTCCTTCGTCCTTCTTCCATCTTCCTTCCTCCTTCCTTCTTTCTTCCTTCTTTTTCTTCCTTCTTCCTTCTTCTTTATTCTTCCTCTTCTTCTTTCACTTCCTATTCTTCTTCTCTTCCTTCTTCCTTTTCTTTTTCCTCCACTTCTTTTTCTTCTTTCTTCCTTCTTCTTTCTATCTTCTTTCTTCTTCCTTCTAATCCCTAATCCCTAATCCCTACTCCTTAATCTCTAATCACTAATCTAACCCTAATCTCCAATCATTGATCTTTAATCCCTAACCATTAAACCTAAATCTCTAATCCCTAAACTCTAATCTATACCTAATCTCTAATCCTTAATCACTAATCAATAATCCATAATACTTAATCTTTAATCTGTAATTCCTAATCCTTAAACTTTAATCACTAAAAAAAATTCTTAATCCTTAATCTCTAGAGTCTAATGCAAATCCTAATACCTTTATCTCTAATACATAATCTCTAATCTCTAGCCATTAATCTTGCATCCATAATCTCTAATCTCTAATCCTTATTCTCTAAACCTTAACCCCTTATGTCTAATCCTAAATCACTAATCTTTAATCCCAAATACTTAAAAATTAATACATTAATTATTAATCCTTAATATCTAATCCTTAATCATTAATCTTTTTATCTGTGATCCCTAATCCCTAATCTTTAATCCTTAATCCCTAATCCTTAATTCTTATTGCTTATTCCCTAATCCCTACTCTATAATCCCTAATCTCTAATCCTTAAACCTTAATCTTTAATTACTAACTCCAAAATCCCTAATCTCTTAATCACTAATCTTTAATCTATATTTTCTAACACCTGATTCCAAACCCTTCATTCTTTAATCATTAATCCTTAATCACAAACCATTTATCCATAATCTGTCTCATATTTTTCTCTTCTTCTACTTCCTCTTCTTCTTCCTTTTCTTCCACTTCTTCCTCTTCTTCCTCATCTTTGTATTCTTCTTCTTCTTCTTCGACATCCTCTTCTTCTTCTTCTTCTTCTTCTTCTTCTTCCTCTTCTTGTTCTTCTTCTTCCTCCTCTAATTCATCTTCTTCGTCTTCTTCTTCTTCTTCTTCTTCTAATTCTTCTTCTACGTCTTCTTCTTCTTGCTCTTCTTCTTTTTCGTCTTCTTCTTCTTCTTCTTCTTATTCTTATTCTTCTTCGTCTTCGTCTTCTTCTTCCTCTACTTCTTCCTTTATTCTTCTTCTTCTTCTTCTTGTTCTCCTTCTCTTTCTCCTTCTTCTTCTTCTCCTTCTCCTTCTTCTCCTTCTTCTTGCTCATCTATCTCTTCTTCTACTCTTCTTCTTCTTCTTCTCTTTGTTCCTCTTTTCTTCTTGTTACTCTTCATTTTCTTCTTCATCTTCCTCTTTTTATTCTTCTTCTTCCTCTTCTTGTAACTCTTCTTCTTTTTCTTCTTCTTTTTCTTCTTCTCTTCTTCTTCTTCCTCCTCCTCCTTTTCTTCTTCTTCTTCTTCTTCTTTCTCTTCTTCTTCATCTTCCTCTTCTTCTTCTTCGTATTTTTTTACTTCCTTTTTGCCTTCTTCTTCTCCTTCTTCGTCATCTTCTTCTTCTTTTTCTACTCGTCCTTTTAATTTTTCTTCTTCTTCTTCTCCTTCTTCTTCATAATTTTTAATCCCCATTCCCTAATTACTATTCCTTAATCCCTCCCTAAAGTACACAAGTGAGCAAAAGTGTTTGGGTACATGCATGCAAATATACATAGATGTGCCCATAGAGATACGCATAAGCACACACACATACACACACACACACCGATAAACACACATATACAAGGATGCATGTTTGCACATTTCCAAAACATTTAAGCATGCATTCACGCACACAAACATGACTAAGAACACAAACATATGCAAGCACACACACACTCGCACAAGCACTCGCACACACACTCACACTCATGTGCACCAAAATGAACATATGCATACACACATACACACACTATACACACTTGCACATGCATATACACACAAACATTCATGCACACGTACACACATTTGCATGCATGCATGCACACTCATATGCACACTATTGCACATACACACATGCACACACACCCATATGCATGCACACACATATGCTACACGCACACATATACACAAGCATGCACACATACACATGCAGACACACATACACAATCACACTTGCACACATGTTCACATAACATAATAAACACAAGTGTGAGCCCACAAATACACACATGTGATTGCATGCACATACATAGATCCACACAAGCACACAAACTAATGCACACACACACATACCCCCACACATGCCCACACATATGAACAAACACACACATGAACACACACACACAAATTTGCACATGTGCACATGCATAAATGCACACACGTACATACACGCTCACCCCTAAACGCACATACAAACACACACACTCAATCACACTTGCACAAACAAGCACATGCACACACATGCAAACCCATAGCCAAGTAGACACACACATACAGATACACACACATACAGATACACACACATGCACATGCTTGCAAAGACACATACAAATATACACACATGTAAGCACACAATAACACACACATGCAAACACACTTAGTCACAAGCACAAACATATGCACAATTAAACAAACACATACACTCATATGTTCCAACACACTCATATGCACACACACAAGCACAAATACACACATACATACAAAAGCACAAGCACATACACCCACACATGCACATGCATATGCACATAGGAATGCTCTCATGCACAAAAACACACACGAAAGCATGCACAATATAGAAAATGATTCACACAAGTTCTTGAACCCACACATGCTAGTCCACAAACAAGCAAGCACACACAGGAGCACGTGTACACTAAGATACACACCACACACTAAGCTAAATTCTCATGCATGCAGACATATGAATGAATGGATGCACACATGTGTACACTTACACACCCTTGGACACACCAAAACATGCTAAACCACACACACAAACAAAAATGCATAGACATATGCATATACAAACATATACACACACACACACACACATACATAAGCATACAGATAAACACCAACAACTACACATGCACTTGCCAATACAAGCGCATCCACACACACTAGCAAGCACCCAGATGCACACACCAATATGCACACACACAACCTCGCACACATATGCACGCACACATGCAAACACGCACCTACATGGACAAAAATATACACTCAAAATTAATAACACACATATGCACTTTTGCATGCACTCAAACATGTGCACATAAGCACATTCATGTGTGCAAACACATGTACACACACACACAACACATGCACATACATACACTTTTACGATACACACACACACACACACTCACACACACATATATATGTGTGTGTGTGTGCACACATGCACATAAACATACACATAGAGACAAATGCACTCTCACATGTACACACATGCACATGCACACACACACATGAACACACTTCCTTGCACACTCATACAGCATGCACATATAGATGCACCAACACATGCATGCAAAAGAACACATGTGCACATAGATACACAAACATGTGCACACACATACAAATGTACACACATGAAAATATGCACACACAAACAAATATGCACATATACATATAGAGATACACACACATTTACGGTCATGCACATAAGCATGTAGAAGAACATGCATAAACATGCACTTGCACATACATAGTTACACACACAGGCTCACACACAAGTTCACACACATGCACACACAGGCACACACACACACACACATACACGTACCCATGTACATAGACATAAACACATTCACATCTCACAAACTTGAAGATACACACACAAACACATACACAATCTGCTTGTACATATGTGTGACTACATGTGTGTGTATGTGCTTGTATGTGTGTGTGTGTGTGCATGTGTGTGCGTATTTGTGTAGGTTATCTACATGTGCTTTATTTATGTGTACTTGTGTGTTGTGTCTATAAGTGTGTGTGCATGTTTGTATGCATGTGTGTGTATTCATGTGTATATGTGTTGTTATGTATGTGTTCATTTATGTTGTGGGTGTGTGGATGGGTGTGTACATGTGTGCGAGTATGGGTATGCATGTATGTGCATTTGAGATTGTGTGTGTGCTTGTCTGTATGTGTGCAAGCAAGTGTGTGTTTGTGTGTGTCTGTATGTGTGTGTGCGTGTGTGTGTGTATGTATGTGTGTGTGTGTTTGCAGGTTATCTACATGTGCATGCACACCTGTGTACATGTGTACGTGTACTCGTGTGCTGTGTTTTCAAGTTTGTGTGCATTTATGTAGCACATGTGTGCATTCATGTGTGCATAATGGTGTGTGTGTGTGTGTGTATGTGTGCACGTGTGTATGCATCTATGCAAGGATGTATGTGTGCATATGAGTGCATTTGTGTGTGTGCATGCATGTTCACATGTGTGCATTGTGTGGATGAGTGTGTATATGTGATTGCATGTGTGCATGCATATGTATATGAATATATGAGCATACTTTTGTTTGCATATTTCTTTGTGCATGTCTATGCATGTGTGTGTATGTGTCTATGCATGAGCATATTGTACATGTGTGTGTGTGTGTGTTTATGTGTATGTGCTTGTGCATGTGTGCATTCTTATGTGTGTGTGTGTGTGTGCATGCGTGCATGTGTATATGTGCATGAGTATGCCTATGTGTGTGTACTTGTGTGTGTTTATGTACATGATCATTTGTGCAAGCATGTGTGTGCTTGTGTATGTGCATGTGTGTGTGCAACTTGTATAGATTAGTGTGCATGTTAATGTACATGTGTACATGTGTATGCTAGTTTGTGTGTGTTCATGTGTAAGTATGGGTATATGTGTGTGTGCTTGCGTGGATGTCTCTTTATGAGGGCTTTTTTTAATGTATTCGTGTGTGTGCTTGTGTGTGTGTGTGCATGTGTGTATATTTTTTTTGCATGCATATGTGTGTGCATGTTTGTGCATGTACGTGTTTGCGGGTATGTTTATGTATGCATGTGCATGCTTGTGCATGCATGCGTTCGTGCATGTGTTTGTGTGTGAGTGCATGTAAGAATGTGTGTGTATGTGTGCACATTTGTGCATGTGTGTTTGTATGTGTGTATTCATATGAGTGTGTGTGAACTTCTGTGTCTATGCACTAGAGTTTGTGTGTGTGTCTACATATGTGTATGCATGTGTATGTGTGTACTTGTGTGTGTGCATGTGTTGCAAGTGTTTTTACATAAGTGCATGCATTTGTATGTGTTCCTATGTGTTTGAGGATGTCTTTGTGTGTATTTGTGCATGTGTGTGAGTGCGGGCTTGTGTGTGCACATGTGTCTACATATGCATCATGTACATGTGTACATGTGTGCATGTGTTCATATGTGTTTGTGCGTATGTGAATGTTTGTGCATTTTTTGTTGCATTTGTGTTTGTGCATGTTTGTATACATATATGTGTGTTTTTTTCATGGGTGTGTGCACGTGGGTGTGTATGTGTGTACGTATAGGTGTGCTGGTGTGTTCAAGTACGTGTTTGGGTGCGTGTGTGCATGTGTGTTCATGTGTGCATGATTATCTACATGTGACTGAATGTGTATGTGTGTGTGTTTATATTTCTATGTGTGAGCATGTTTATGAGTGTGCATGTGGTTGTGTATGTGTATTCTTGAGTGTTTTTACGTATGCACTTATGAGAGTACACATACGTGCGTGTGCATGTGTTTGTGTTTGTGCAATTGATTGTGTGTGCAAGTGTTTGTTGTGCATGCATATGCATGTGTGTTTGTGCCTATTTGTGCATGTACAAAAATGTGTATATGTATGTGTGTGTGTGTGTGCTTATGCATGTTCTTTTTTTAGCTTGTTTGTTTTTATGCATTTGTGTCCTTGTGAATGTAGACACGTGTTTATATGTGTATATGTGTGTATGTCTTTGTAAGTGCATGCATGTGCATGTATGTGGTTGCATGCATGTGCATGTTTATGTGTGGTCATCCATGTGCATGTGTGCATGTGTGTGGTTATGCACGTGCATGTGTGTATGTGAGTGTGTGTGTCCTCTTATCTATGCATGTGTGCATGCATGTGCATATGTGTTTATGTGTTTTTATGTGTGTTTGTCCATTCATGCTTGTGTGTGTGTGTGTGTGTGTGTTGGGGGGGGGGGGTAGGGGTGTGTGTGTGATGGGAGGGGGTTAAGGGTGGGTGCGAGTATGCTAATGTAAGTGCATGCATATGTGTATGTGCACATAGGTGCATGTGTGTTTGTTCATGTGTGTATGTGCATGTGTGTGCATACATACATGTGTGTGTGAGTCTATGTGTGTGTATCTTATGTGCATATATGTGTGTGTGGGTGCACAAATTTATGAGTGTCTTTGTGTATGTGCATGCGTATGTATGTGTTTGTGCATATGTGTTTGTGTTTGTGTATGTGTGTGTGCATGTGTGTGTATTTGAAAGTGAGTGTGTGCTTGAGTGTGCAAGTGTATGTGTGGTTGTGTGTGTACGACTTGTGCATCTGCTTATGCATGTGTGTGTGCATGTTGTGTGTGTGTGTGTATGTGTGCATGCATGTTGGTGTTTGTGCACACATGTGCTTGTGTTTTTGTGTGTGTGTAGATGTGCATGTGTGTATGTGTGTGAGCGTGTCTACATGAGTTAGTGTGTGTGTGTGTACATATATGCATGCGTGTATGCATGTCAGTGTGTGTGTATGTGTATGTGTATGTGTTTGTGTGCTTGTTCATGTGTGTGTGTGTGTGCATGTATACATAAGTGAATGTGTACCTGTGTGTGTCTATGTATACATGCATCCATGTCTATATATGTGTGTGTGTGTGTGCATATGCATGTGCCTATTTGAGCTTGTCTATGTTTGTGCATGTGTATGCATGTTTATGTGTGTACATGTGTGTGCATGTCTTTGTGGGTACATGCGTTTGCATGTTTGTGGTTGCATGCATTTGCATGTGTGTGTGGCTATGCATGTGGATGTGTGTGGTTTTGTACGTGCATGTGTGTATGTGTGTGTGTGTTCTCTTGTCTGTGCATATGCACATGCAGGTGCATGGGTGTGTGTGTTTGTATGTGTGTTCTTATGTATGCATGCTTGTGTGTGAGGGTAAGGGTGTCTGTGGGTGTGTGTTAGTATGCTTATTTGTGTGCATGCATGAGTGTATATGCACATAGGTGCATGTGTGTGTGTTCATATGTGTGTGTTCATGTGTGTATTTGCATATGTGCATGTAGATGCACACAAGCATGTGTGTATTTTTGTGTGTGCATGTGTATGTGTGTGTTTGTGCTTATGCATCTGTGTTAGTGTATGTGCATGTGTGTGTATTTGAATGTGAGTCTGTGCTTGAATGTCCTAGTGTGTGTGGGTGTGTGTGCATGACTTGTACATATGCTTATGCATGTGTGTGTGTGCTTGTTATGTGCCTGTGTCTATGTGCATGCATGTTGGTGTTTGTGTGCACATGTGTTTGTGTTTTTGTGTCTGTCTGTGTGAGAGTGTGTGCATGAAAAAGTGTGTCTATGTGTGTGTACATATCTACGTGTGTGTATGCATGTCTATAAGTGTTTATGTGTGTCTTTGTGTGCTTGTTCATGTGTGTTTGTGCATGAATCGTGAGTGAATGTGTACCAATGTATGTCTATGTATACATGGTTGCATTTGTGTGTCTTTGCATGTATGTTTGTATATGTGTGTGTGTCTATGTGCATTTTTATATGTGTGAGTGTGTGTGCGCAGATGTGTTTGTGTGTGTTTATGAATGCATGTCGGTGTGCTAGTGTAGGTGTGTGTAGATGGGTATGTTTGTGCGAGTGGGCATGTGTGGATGCCTGTGTGTGCATGTATGCATGCATGCAGGTGCATGTGTTCATTTATGTCTACATGTTTGTCTACATGTGCATGTGCCTTGTTCTTATGTGGGTATGCACGTGTATATATGTGCTTTATTTTATGCATGTGTATCCATGTGTGTGTGCATGTATAAGGCCATGCATACAAATGTATATGTGTGTGCATTAGTGACTGTGGAGTGCATGTGAGTGTGTGCGTATGTGTGTGCATGTGTGTTCATTCATGCATGTGTGTATGTGTGCATCTAAGTGCAATTATGTGTTCTAGTGCATGTACATGTGAGTGTGCATTTGTGTGTACATGTGTGTGTATGCATCAATGAACGACTACATGTATGTGTGTGTCTGCATCAATGAACGACTACATGTATGTGTGTTTGTGCTTTTGTGCATGCTTACATTTGCTTGCACATGTGCATGTTATTACGTGTATATGTATACATACATTTGTGTGTTCATATGCATGTGCATATGAGTGTGAATGTGTATGTCAGTGTGTGTGCATCTTTGTGTGTGTGTGTGTGCATGCTTGATCATGTGTGTTTGCATGAGTGTGTACATGTATGTGAGCCAATGTGTGTGTGAAGGTGTCTACATGGGTAAGTAGTTGTGCATGCATGTATGTGTGTGTGTGTGTGCATGCTTGATCATGTGTGTGTGAAAGGGTGTACCTATTTGTGAGCCTATGTGTGTGTGTGGGTGTCTACCTAGGAAGGTACATGTGTGTCCAAGTGGGCGTGCATGTACGTGTGTGTCCATGTTCATTTTTCTATGTTTTTAAGGATGTGTGTGCTTATTTGTGTATGTTTTTGTGTATTCTCATATTTTTGTGTGTGTGTTTCTGTGCATGTGTGTCTATGTGGGTGCATGTCAGTATATGTTCATTGGGAATTGTGTGTGCTTGTGTGTGTATGTGTGTGCACTTGTTTGTGTATTATCATACGTGTGAGTGTGCATGCATGCGTCATTTTGTGTGTTAATGTGTGGATAAATGTCTGTGTGTGGGGTGTTTTTGCATGGATATATGCATGTGTGTACTTGTGTGCAAATGTGTGTACGTGTGTGTGTGTGTTTGTGTGCATGTCTTTGTATTTGCATGTGTATATGTGAGTGTATATCTGTGTGTACATGAGTCTATGTGTATGTACATTTGTTTAAGTAAGTGTGTGTGCATGTGCACACATATGTATGTGTGCTTATGTTTGTTCTTTTGTACATGCATTTTTTTTGTGTGTTCTAAGCATTTGTATGTGGATGTGTGAAGATGTGTGTGTGTGTGTGTGCATGCACATTTGTGTGGGTGTATGTGTTTGTGATATGTGTGGCCTTTTGTTTGTGGGAGTGTGTTCATGTGTGTGTGTGCACACATATATGTGTGCTTGTGTGTGTGTGGGCCTGTGTGTATGTATGCAAGTGTTTGTGCAAGCATGCATACAAGTGTGTTTGTGTGTGTGTACTTGTGCATGTGTTTGTGTGAGTTTTCCTATGAGCATGTGTGCATGTGCACATGCATGCACATGTGTGTTAGCATGTGTTGTGCATGTATGTGTTTGTGCATGTGCATGAGTGTGGGCTTTTGTGTGTGTGCTTATACATCCATAAGTGTATGCATGCATATGCGTATGTGTTTTTACGTATTTTCTTACATGTGTGTTTGTGAGTGGGTGTGTGCATACGAGTGTGTGTTTATGTGTTGGTACACATGTGTCTATGTGTGTGTGTGTATGATAGTGAGTGAGTGGGAGTGTGTGTACAGCTATGTGTATGTTATTGTGTATGTTTGCACAAGTGTGTATATACGTCTTTGCTTGGCTACACGCGTGCATATACTCATATTTATGTATGTGTGTGTGTGTGTGTGTATGTGTGTGCATTCTTATAAGTGGGTTTTTGTGCATGTTTGTGTATGTGTGTGGGTGCATGTGCATGCATGTGTGTACGTGTGTGAAGGTATGTTTGTTCGTGTGTGAGTGCATGATTGTCCATGTGTGTGTGTGTGTGTGTGTTTGTGTACATGTGGGTGCATTTGATGGCGTGCATATGGACGGGCTAGCTTGTACGTGTGTGCATACGTATGTGTCTACGTGTGTGTTCATATTTGCTGGCATTTGTGCATGCATCAGTAAATGCTAGTGCAAGTGGATCTATATTTGTGCATGCATGTGTGTGCATCCATTTGTGTGTGCGTGTGTGTGCATATATGTTTTTTGTGCACGTGTATGTGTGAGCACATTGTATTTGTGTGTGTGTGAATTTGCATGCATATGAATTTGTCTATGTGTGCATACTTGTCTTCATGTGTTCTTGGGTACATGTATGTACAAGTGTTTGTGTTCATGTTCACGTTTGTGTATGTGTGCATGTGCACATGTTTGAATGTGAGTCTTTGTGTACAAGTGTGTGTGTGTGTGTGTATGCATGTGTGCGAGTGTTTGCATTTGTATTTGTATATATTGTACATATACCTATATGCATGTGTGTATTCACATGTGTGGTAGAGTGTGTATGTGTATGCATGTATGCAAGCATGTGTGTGCCTATATGCATGTGCATGTGCATGTGTGTGTGCATGTATGAGTTTTCATACTTGTGCATATAGGTGTGTGGATGTGTTTATGTGGTTTTTCTTTGTGTGCATTTGCATTGTGTATGTTTGGGTGTATGCATTTGTGTTTGTGTGTTTTTTCATGTGTGGGTGTGTGAGGCTATGTGTGTGTGCATGTGTGTTCGCATGTGCTTGTGCACATGTGTGTGTGGTGCTCACATGTGTGCTTGTATGTGCTAATTCATATGCATGCATGTGTACTTTTGTGTTGGTGTGTCTGTTTGTAAGTGAGTGTTTGATGGCGTGTGTGCATATGCTTATGTGTCTTTGTGTGCATGCAATTGCGTTTGTGCATGCATGCATTTATGTGGGTAAAGCTGTGGCTGTGTGTGCATAAGATTGCATGTGTTTGTATGTGTGTGTGTGCATGTTCATATTCTTACAAATTTTTATCTGTGTGTAAGCATGCATGTGTGTGTGGGCAGACATGTGTGTATGTGTGCGTGTGCACACGTGTGTGTGTGATTGAGCACATGCATGTGTGTAAATGTGTATATGTGTGTGTGTGTCTTTGAGCTAGTGTTGTGCACATGCATGTGTATGTGTATATGTGTTGGCATGTGTGTGTGTCACTTTGTGTGTGTCTATGCATGTGTGCATGCATGTGTGTGTGTGGGTGCATATCTAGAGGTGTGTGTGTGTGTGCATGAATGTGTGGGTGTGTGCATGGGTGTGTGTGCATATATGCACAAACGTGTCGATGAGTGCGTGGTTGCATGTATTTGTTCATGTGTGAGTTTGTCTATGCATGTGTGTTTGTTTGTGTGCATGTTTGTATTTATACACAAGCATATGTATGCAAGTGGGCATGTGTGGGTGTTTGTACATGAGTGTGGCCAGTATGTGTGCCTACATGTGTGTATTTGTGACTTTGTGTATGCATATGTGTGTGAATGTGTTTGCACATGTGGACATATATGTAGGTATTTGTGCATGTGTGCGTCAGTGTGCACATGTGAGTGCATGAGTGTATGTATATGCATGAACGTTTACACATGTGTGTGCGTGAGTGCTTGTGTGCATGCATTTGTGTGCATGTGTATGTTCATGCATGTGTGTGTAGGTGTGTGCATTTGTGTGTTTGTTAACCTGTACATAGGTATGTGTGTATGTCTGTGTCTATATGTGAGTGCATGATTATGTCCATGCGTGTCCATGTATGTGCATGTATGTGTGTGCATGCATGTGTGTGCTAGTGGGCATGTGTATAGGTGTGGGAGTGTGTGCATGTGTGTGAGTGAGTGAGTGTGCTTACTTTTGTGTGCATGCATGCATATGTCTATGCTTGTAAGTGTGCATGTGTGCTTGTATGTGTATGCATGTGTGTGCATGTATGGGCATGTTCTTGTGTGTGTGCATGCATGTGTGCTTGTGTATGCACAATTGTGCACGTGCATATGCATACATGTGTGCCTGTCTATGTGTTCCTCTCAATGTGATTAATGTGTGTGGGGATATGTGTCCATGTGTGTGCATGTTGGTGTGTGGATGTGTCTGTGTGCATGTGCATGTGCATGTGTGTGTGTATGCCTACAAACATGTAAATGTGCTTGAATTTACAGTTGTGCACGTTTGTGTTCTTATAAGTGTGTGCATTTGTGGATGTGTGTGCATATGTGTACGTATGCATCTATTTGTGCATGCATGTGTGTGTGTTTATGCATGCATTTTTTCAAGTGTATGTGCATGCATGCATGTGGGTATATGTGTGTGTGTGTGTGTGTGATTGTGTGTATATCTTTGTGTGCATATGCATATGTGAAAGTGTGTGTGTGGGCATTTTTGTACACATGCATGTGCATATATGACTGCTTGTGTGTGTCAATTTGCGTGGGTGGCATGTGTGTTTGTAAACATGCATGTTTGTGTGAGTGTGCTTGTATGTCTATGTGCATGTGCGTGTCAACATGTTTGTATGTGTGTGTGTTGTTGTGTGTGTGTATGTGTGTATATGTGTGTGTGTGTCTGTGGGTACAAGCACACATATGTGAATGTGTATGTGCTTGTGTGCCTATTTGTTTGTTTGTACGTGTATGTTTTGTGTGGTCCTTGTGTTCATGTGTATGTGCTTGTGCGTACATGTGCATGTTTCTTTGTACATGTGTGGTGATACTAATTTGTGTGCATGCATGTCTGTATGCATCTATGCATATGCATTCAAAGACACATGTGTATGTACCTATGTGTGTGCTTGTGTGTGCATGTTTTTGTATGAGTGTCCATGTTCATATGAATGTGTATGTGTTTGTGCATGCCTATGTGCATTGGTGTATGTAGGTCTGCATGCATACATTTGTGCATGTGTGTGCATGCATGAGCATATGTGCGTGTAGTCACATGTATGTGCTTGTGCATGCAAGTATATGTGCATATGTGTACATGCTTTTGTGTGTGCATGTGTGGATATGTGTGAGTATTTTTGTTCATGTGTGTTCATGTGTGTGTGGATATGCTTGTGGCGTGTGCATGTTTGTGTGCAGATTTGCATGTGCGTGTGTCTACAAGAGTGTTTATGTGTGTGCATGTGCATGTGCATGTTTCTATATGCATGTGTATTTGTGCATACAGTTTTGTAATTGTGTGGGAAAGAATGCATGTTTGTATGTCTTCAAGTGCATGTGCATATGTGTGTGTGTGTGTATTTGTACACATGCATATGTTTATGTGCATGCTTGTGTGTGTCTATTTGTGTGGGTGCATGTGCATGTTTGCATGCATGTATGGAAAAGTGTGCATGTATGTATGCAAGAGTGTGCATGATTATATGTGTGTTTTTGGTTTGTGAAAGTGGGCATTTGTGTGTGTGCATGTTCATTCATGTGTGTGTTTATACATGTGTGTGTGCATGTGCATGTGTGTTTTTATGTGTGCTCATTTTTGTTTGCATGCTTGTGTGTGCAATTGTGTGTGCCTAAGTATATACTATTCTATGATTGTGTGTAGATGTCTTTATCCTTATAGATGTGATTATCTGCATTTGTGCATGCGCATGTGAGAATATGCATGTATGTTTGTGTGTGTATGTGTGTATGTGTGCATTTATGTGTGTTCTAGTGCAAGTGCAGGTGCTTTTATTTGTGTGTTCATGTGCAGGTGTGTGTGTGTGTGTGCTTTTTTTGTGTTAAACTTGTTTACATGAGTGTGCATTTGTACGTGCTTGTACATGTGAGCATGTGTTGTGGATTTGCTTACGTGTAGATGCCTTTGTGGACGTGTGTGTTGTACCTATGTATTTTTTTGTGCGTGCACCTATGCATATGTACATGTGCTTGTTTTTTTGTGTCCATGCACCTATGTGGATGCATGCATGTGAACATGCTTTTAGGGTCTACAAGCATGCATGTATATGTGTTTATGTGTGTCGGTGGATGTGTGCATGTGTGTGCTCGTGTAAGCATGTATGTTTGTGCATGTGTGGGTCATATGTGTGTGTATATTTGTTGCATGTGTGCATAAGTGTGTATATGTGTGTGTCGGTGGTGTGTGTGCATGTGTATGCTAGTATGCATGTATGTGTGTAGGTGTACGTGCATGCATTTGAGCTTGTGCATGCATTTGTGTGTGTGTATGTGTATAAATGTGTATGTGTATGCAAGTGTGTACATGTGCGTGTGTGCTTGTATTAGTGCACATGTGTGTGTATGCTCGTGTGTGCATGTATGCATGTTTTTGTGTCGACACACATGTGCAGTGCTCTTGTGCATGCTTATGTTAGTGTTTGTGTACATGTGTACTTGTGTGTCTTTGTATATGTTTTTTGTGTGCATGTGAGTGTGTTTGTGTGTACATCTCTGTGGATATATTTTATGTGTTTATATTTTTGTATGTACATTTACTTGTGCCTGTTTGTGTGTGTGCATATGAGTGGTAATGTGTTAGTGTGTGGTGGTATATGTGTGTTTTCATGCTTGGGCAAGTGTTCTTATGTGTGTGCGTGGGTACATACATGTGTGCACATGTGCAACCATCCATGTGTTTTATGCATGAACGAGTTTGTGGTTATGTGTGTGTGTATAGAGGGGTGTGCTTTTTGTATTTGAGTGTGTTCATTTACATGCATGTGTGTGTATGTGTTTGAGCATGTGTGCTTGTGTCTATTTGAGCATGTGTGCATGCGTGTCTAGTTTTTCTTATGTGTGTGTGATTAAGTGCAGGTGTAGGTGTGTGTGCTTTAGTTCATGTGCAAGTGTGTGTGCTTGTGTGTGCGAGGGTTCATGCATGTGTGAATGTGCAAATGTTCGTGTGTTTGAGTACATGTGTGAGTTTGTGGCTATTTGTATGCATGTGTGGGTGTGTGTGTGCAGGTGCATATATGTGTGTTTATTCTTGTACTAATGTGTGTGCATATAAGTGCACACATGTTTGCAAGTGCATGTGGGTGCATGTTTGTGTGTGTTGAGCATGTGCATGCATGTGTGTCTTAGAACCAATGTGGGTATTCATATATGTGTGTTTGTGTTTATGTGCTTTGTTCATGTGCATGTATTTTTATATGTGTTTGTGAGTGATTGTGTATGTGTGTGTGCACTTGGGTATGTTGTTGTGCACATACATCTAAGTGCATGTATGTGTGTGTCTACATGCATACACATGTGTGTGATTGTGCATTTGTATGTGTTTGTGTCTATAGGTTTTTATACACTTGCATGTGGAAGTGTGAGCATGTGCAAGTCTATGTGCACGTGTCTATATGTGTATGTGTGTAGGTGTGTATGAGTGTGAGTGGATTTATGTGTGTGGTTGTGTGCGTGTGTTTGCATGCATAGGCATGTGTGTTGGTGTGTGCATGGGTTTGTGCATGTGCACATCTATAAATGCATTCATGTGTGTGCATGCATGAGTTTGTGGTTATGTGCGTGTGGGACGAGGATCTATGCACGATCATATATGTATGAGTGCATGTGTATGTGCATGTGTTTGTTCATGTTTATGTGAGTGCATGGGTGTGTGTGTGCATGAGTGTGCATGGGTGCACACTTGTGTGTTTGTACAAGCATTCTTATGCATGTGTGCATTTGTGAGTTTGTGGTTGTGTGTGTGGGTGTGTATATGCAAGTGCATATGTGTATGTGTGTGTGCCATTCTGTGTGTGTTCTTGTGCATGTGTGTGCGAGTGCATGTGGGTACATGTTTGTTTGTGTGGAGCATGTGCACATGTGAGTGCATGAGTATCAGCACACTTATGTGTACCTATATAGGTGTGTGTGTGTGTGTGTGTGTGTGTTTGTGTATGTGCTTATGCATGCACATGTGCATTCTTTTGTGTGTGTGTACAGTTGTGTGTAGGCATGTGTACGTTGCTTTGCACATGCATGTGAGTACATGTGTGTGTGTGTCTACATGCATACACATGAGTGCATGTATGTGTGTGTGTGCATGTGGGGGTTTGCTTGCATATATATATATATATATATATATATATATATATATATATATATATATGCATTTGCATATAAGTGTATGTCTGTGTGCATGTGTGTTGAGGTGTATCTATGTGTATACATATGCATTTACATATGTGTGTGGTCATGCATATATTTGTCTATATGCATGCATGTTTACACATGCATATATGTACAAGTGCACATGTGTGTGTTTGTGTTCATTTGTGTGGCTGTATATTGGTCTTTAGGTGTGTGCATATGTATATGCGTGCATGAGTGCACGTGTGTGTGTAATTGTGTGTGTGTTCATGCGAGCACATGTGTGTGTGCATGGGTGTTGGGTATGTGTTCGTGTGTGTGTGTGTGTGTGCATGCATGTGCACTTGTGTGATTGTGAATATGTGTTTACATGTGTGTGTGTGTGCATGCTTGTGTGCGTGTATACATGTGCCTATGTTTGTTTATGTTTGTGCATGTGTTTGTACGTGTGTGTGCACCTGTGTGTCTATACCCATGTATATGCATGTGTTTGAGTGTGTGTGCGTGTGCCATTTCACGTGGGTACATTTGTGCATGCATACGTGTGTCATATGTGTGTGCATGTACGTGCATGTGTGTGGGCCAACAAATGCATGTTTGCATTTATGTGTGTGCACATATGCGTGTACATGTGTATGTGAGCATGTCAATGTGTATATGCATGTTTGAGTTCGTGAGCATTTGAGTGTGTGTGTGTGTGTGTGTGCTTAGTGGGTGTTTGGGTTCTTGTTTGTATGAGTGTGTGTGAGTGCACCTACACATGCACTCTCATAAACACACCCACACGAACCCATACACTCTTGCATGCCCAACCATGCACACACATACATGCACAAAGACTTGAATACATAACCATGCATGGACATAGAAACACACAAATAAACACATCTAGAATGACTCAAATATTCACCCATGCATACACATGCATGCACACATGCACACACAAACTTTTACACACTTATGCTCAGAAACCCATGCACACACACATGCATATACAGTCACAAGCACACACACATGCACACAAGCACACATACACACATGCACAAAGTCACATGCACTCACACACACTTGCACATACACACACACACACACACAGCCACACACGCATGCACACACAAATGCAAACAAACACATACGTGCAAAAAAACCTACACTCATAAGGAATAACACACACTTGCACTTGTGAGTGCACTCAAACACAAGGACACAAGCACATTCATGCATGCACACACATGTACACAAACATGCTTGTGCATGTATACAATCACATGCACACTCACCTACACACACATGAACATATGCAAACACACATAACACATGCACACACATAAACTTTAGCAAGTGTATAGACACATAAATAGACACACACAGACACACACACACACACACACACATATATATATATACACACACACATGCATATGCACACACACACACAAAAACACATCCTTGCACACTCATACAACATGCACATATAGATTCACAAACACATGCATGCAAAAGAACACTTGCACACATATACACACACATGCACACACACATATGCATGTACACAAATGCAACATGCACACATGCATGCACAAACAAATATGCACATATACACATAGACATGTACTTACACATTTACACTTATATGCACAAACATGTAGAAAACGCATAAACATGCACATGCATAGGTACACACACAGGCTCAGACATCGGTTCACATGCATACACACAAAGGCACACACACATGCATGTACTTACACAAACATACACACATTCATGTCACACATACATGTAGATACACACACAAACACATGTACAATTTTGCATACAAGCATACACATGCACTCACACCCACTCATATATGAAAACAAACAAACAAACAAACATATGCACATGCTCATATAGACATACACACAAACTCACACAAACTTACATGTTTGCACAAACACATACACACACGTGCACACAAATGTGAACATGCAATTGTAGATGTATGCACACACAAACTTACAATCATATGCAGGAACACACACTAATACACATAAATACATAGTCATACACACATATATGCACATACACATGTGATCATGCACTCATCACACACACACACACACACACACACACACACACACACACACACATATATATATATATATATATAATATATATATATATATATTTATATTTAAGTACTCACACATGCGCATACACTCACATGCACTACCACTCTCCAAGGTATGCACATAAACATGCACACACACATACGCACATAGAATCATACACACCCTTAGACAAGAATATGCACATGCACACTCATCCATGCATACAGATGCATACACACACATGAACACATGAACAAAAACACAAACACACATACACACATTCACATACAAACATACACAAACATACATGCATGCACGCAAATACAAACACTCAAACTCTCTAACATATAGATGTTTCGACACACACATACATGTAGATACACACAAATGCAAATGCCCACAAATATGCACAAATAGTCACACATATATACAACAGCACATGTGTGCACGTGAACACACACATGTACACAAATGCACACAAACACATACACCCACGCACACTTACACAAATACACACTAGCAAATACAAGAACATGCACATGCAAAACAAAACATGCATGCACACTCTAGTGCACGAACATACACATTGACACATACATGCACAAGTGAAAACACATGCACAAGCAAATACAAGAACATGCACATGCACATATACACAAACACATGCACATATGCACACACATGCCCACACACCATACAAATTCACATATACATGCATGCACACGTGTACATGCACATACACACATAGATGCATGCATGTACATATGCACTCATGCACACACACAAATGCACACACATGTATACACATGCACCCAGATGCACCTGCATGCACACATACATAAACACACATGGATACACACACGCACATGCACACATAGGCACACTCATGATACCGATGCACACGCATGCACACACACACACAAACACAACATCAATCACACATGCTTGCATATAGATGCAAACATGCACAAGTACTCATACATGCACAAACATGCTTGCATAAATACATGCAGACAAGCATACTTGCATAGACAAACACACATGAAGTACAAACACACACAACCACATTCACACATTAGCACAAGCACAACACGCACATATTTGCACATGCACACAAAAAATACACACACACACACACAAACATGTACACATGCAGAACCATGCAAACACACATGCACACACACATGCATATGCACACACATGTGCAAACACATGTATATCTTAACACGCCCTTGAATAAGCACACACACACTTGTGCACAAGGAAACACACATGTATATACATGCACACATCGATTTGCACACAAATGAGAACACATAAATGAACACACATGCATGTGCACACATGCACAAAGAAGAATGCATGCATATATGCACACATACTAGCGCACACATGCATATATGCACAAACACACATGCACACACATATATAGATAGACATATTTACACACACACATGGATATGCACCTACAAATAGACATGTGTGTGTATACACTTACACACAGGCACACATTGATACTCATATGCACAAGCTTGCTTGCACACACTTACACAAATAAGCACATATACACCTACACACACAAACAAACACATGCAGCCATACACTCACCCACACAAACATGTGCATGCATGCACACAAACACAAAGTCACACACACTCACACATGTACACCAAAACACTCCTACCCCCCCCCCCCCCCACATACACATGTGAGTACATGTAGTTATGTACACACCACACACATATACACATACTCACGCATGGACACATGACATGCTTGTGGACTCACAAATAAACATACAGACATGCACATGCATAGTCACACATACACACAAACTCACATGCACACACACACACACATATGCATAGACGTACACACATACTAACATGTGCACACACACATCCATGCATATTAAAACACATACCTACACACACATGTGCACATGCATTACACACATGCATATGAGTGTATGCACTCACATACAAGCACACATACACACACATACACACATGCATACACACAGATGTTCTCACACGTACACATACCAACAAAAACACCCACACACAAACACACATGCAAACACACACTTGCACAAACATAAGCACATGCATGCACTTATAAACACGAACACAAATGAAAAAACACAAACAACGATGCATTGTACATGCACGCATACACAAACACATGCCCACATAAGCACAAACACACACACGTACACACACCCACATGCATGCTCACACACATCTATGCAAACAAGCATAAACACACGCACAAATGGATGCATACATGCAAGCACACATATTACTATACACATACAAGAACACACACACATAAGCACAAGTACACACACATGCACACACATATGCACTCACATGTGTACACACAAGTATACACACCCATACACACTAAGGTAAGCACATAAATACACACACAACCACATATGCAAGCACATATGCACACACACACACATGAACACACACACTTATGGACACCCACACACACGCATATTCACACTCACTCCTATATAAAAACACAAAACCACATACACAGTCAAATGCACATGCACACATACTCATAAGCATGCATGCACACACATCCTCAATCTGAAAAGCACATAGACATATAGACACATGCACACACACACACACAAACATACACATCTATGAAGTCACACATGTATATGCCCACACACATGCACATGTACACACACCAACATGAAATCACACATGCACACACACAGACATGCACTCACATACATGCACGTACATGCAAGAATAAACACATGTATCTACACCCATATATGCACACTCAAACACAATATCTTACAGACACACATGTACACAAACATGCACATATGTATGCACATTCCCACACACTCATGTTGACACACTTACACACATGCATACATGTACACATGCACATATGTGCAAACATACACACTTACTCACACATGTCCCCACATGCAACCACACACAAACATACAAAGACAGACATGTACACACATATGCGTACACATATGTACACACATGTATGCCCATGCACACATATGCACGTCTGCACAAATCGACCACCAACCACACACATTCACACATATGCATAAGCACACACACAAGCAAAAATATGCTCTCACGAACACATGCACACACATGGATGCATGTAGCACACATGCATAGACACAAACACATATGCATGCACACACAAATATATTCACACATGTGCACATGCATGTTCACATACTTATGCATACAAACAAATGCACACCCACACACATGCACACACACATCTAAACCCACACATGAACATGCACACACACATGTGTACATGGACACACACATTTAGTAATAAACACACAAAAACACATAGACAAACACATACATAATGCACAAAAGTGCAAACACATGCTCATGCAAACACACACATATAAATGCACATGCAAACACATGCACACATATCCATGCATACGCACACATGTGTGCACAAACACATTTACATGCACACACACGTGTTCATGCACACATGGGCATAAACACAAGCAAACACATGCATGGACATATACACACACACATAGAAGCATGGATGCTCACATACATATGCACCAAAACACACACACACACATGCACACACACACACATGCACATATGCACATGCATGCACACACAAGTGTGCATGTAAGCACACACACATGCATGCATATGCATCCACATACAAACATGTGTGTGTGTACAAATACAAATATGTGCACACACAGACACACACACTAGCACAAACATACCCACACACTTGAACTTAAATAAGCATCTATGCACTAACCCACACAAACATGTGTATTCATGCACACATGAAAATGCACACTAGCTTACACACACCCCTCAATCCACACACACATGCACTTGCATCTATGCACATAGACATGCAAGTACACCAAACACAAATCTAGATACACTCACACATATACTCATGCATGCAAACAAATGCACACTCATACGTACATACATGTGCACAACTACACATCACATGTGTACACATGCATACACATGCACACACACACACAAACATAAAATTATGTAAGAAATTGCACAAAAACACAACACACACACAACACTTATGCACACATACAAATACAAAGAAACATATACACACATGCATGTGTACACACAAGTAGGCACACACACTTACTCATACCCACAACCACACCCACAATAATTAGGCAATGCATACAAACATGCCCACACACCCATCCATGTGCACACAGACACATAGTCATATGCACACATGAACACACATGTACACACACACACACAACACACACATGCATATGCACACATGTATACACATACACACCTACACACACAAAAATAAATACACCATACACACACATGCACACATACTCAAAAGCACATGCACACAAACACAAACACATGTAAATACACATTCACTCACACACACACACAAACATGTATGCACACATATACTCACACACATGCACACACACACAGTGATAAGAATACACATATGTACAATCTCATTCAAATAAAACTACACACACATGCATGCATGCTTATGTATAGGCACACTTACATAGACACTAGCACATGCAAATCACTGATAAGGACACACCCACATGTGAGGCCACACACATAGGTGCAATCATACTTAGATGCACACATGCAGATAAACAAATGCACACAAACACACAAGATAATGAACGTGCATGCACAAACAAAAAAACATGGATGCATATACTCATGCACACATGTACTCTCACAAAAGACATCCACACATGGATGTGTGGGTGCCTTTGTGCATGTTTATGTGGTTATATGTTTCTCTGTGTGCGTACATATGTTTTTGCATACGTTTTTCTATGTTTTGGTGTATGTGCATGAGAGAGTTTGCATGTATATGCACATGTGTGTGTGAGTGTCTATCGTGTGCACGTGGATGCATGTGAGCTTGTGTGTGTTAGTGTACGTGTAAGTTTATGTATATGTGCATGCAGGTGTTTGTGTGTGTGTGCATGCACATGTGTGTGTAGCAATGAGTGTGTTTGTGTGTGTGTATATAATTATGTGTGTGTGTGTGTATGTGTGATCTTGTTTTTGCTTGTGTGCATGTGTGTGTGTCTATGTGTGTGCATCTATGAGTTTGAGCATATGTGCATGCATGAGTGTGTGTACATGTTTACATGTTTGCATTTATGTGTGTGAGCAAGTTTGGGTGTGTAGATGGTTATGTATGTGCATTCCTACATCTATGTTTTTGTACTTGTGCATGTCTCAGTGAGTGTGTGTGTATTTGTGTGAAGATGTGTGCTTGTGTGTGTGTGCATGTAAGAATTTGCACACATGCCTGCATGTGTGTGTATGGGTATCAATGTGTGTTTACGTGACTATGTCTTTACGTGTGTGCATGTGTGTATGCATGTGAGCATTTGTCCTCATGATTGCCTATGTGTGTCTGTGCTTATACGTTTGTGCTTGTTCAAGTATGTGTGTGTTCATGTGTCCATACATGGCTATGTTTATGGGTGCATTTGTACATTTTTGCAAGTGTATGTGTGTGGTTGTGCATATGCATGTGTGTACGTGTGTGTGTGTGTGTGTAACTACTTGTGTGAGCATGTGCACATTTGTGCATTTATTTATGTGTGTGTTCATGAGTGCATGTGGTGTGCATGCAATTGTGTGTTAGTGTGTGTGTTTGCATGCATGAATGTGTATGTGTGTACTTGTGTGTGTGTGTGTGTGTGTGTGTTTGTGAGTGAGCATGTTTGTGTGCATGCACATGTGTGTGTGTTGAGTCAAGTGTGTGTGTTGATGTGCATGCACAGGTGCATGTCTTTTGTGTATGCATGTGAGTGTAGGTGTATGTGTGTGTGTGTGCATGTGTGCATGAATGTGCATGTGTATGAGCCTGTGTTTACATGTGTGTGTGTGTTTGCATGTGCATGTGCTTGTGCATGTGTGTGTCTGTGTGTGCATTTTTGTTTGTGTGTTTATGTGTGTACAAGTGTATTATGTGTATGCAAGTGTGCATGATGGGTCTACATGTATGCGTGTATGTATATATTTATTAGCTTGTGCATATGCTAATGTGTATGTTTGCATGCATTTGTGTTCTTGGGTATGCATCTATATTTTTTTGCATTCATACATGTGTGAATGTTTGTCTATGTGCATGGATGTGTGTGTGCATGTGTGTGTCTACACATGCATGTTTGTTTGTTCATGTCGGTATGTCTATGTATGTGGATTATGTGTGTGTGTATGTTGTTATGTGTGTAGTTGTGAGTGTGCCTATTCAGAAGAATGTGTTCATGAATGTGGGTGTGTGAATGGATGTGTGTTCATGTATGTGTATGTATACATGTGTGTGTGTATAGGTATTCATGTATGTGCATTTGTGATTATGTGTGTGTGTGCTTGTGCATATGTGTGTTAGCATGTGTGCATGTGAGTGTATATGTGTGTGTGTGTAGATTATCTACATGTGCTTATGCATATGTGTGGATGTGTAGGTGTACTCATGTGCTGTGTTTACAATTGTGTGCATGTATGTATGCATGGGTGTGCACATTAGTGTGTGTGTGTGCATGTGTATGCATTTGTGCGAGCATGTTTGTCTGCATGTGAGAGCAATTGTGTATGCATGTTTGTGTGTGTGGGTCCATGTGGCTGTTTGTGTTAATGTGTGGGTGTGTGAGCATGTGTATATGTATGTGTGTATGTGTCTTTTCGTACATACAAGCATAAGAGGTTGTGTGCACATATGTGTCAATGTGTTCCTGTGTGTGCATGGTTATGTGTATTTGTCCATATGCATGTGTGTGTGTGTGTGCATCTGTGCTTGTTTGTTTGTGTGTATGAATACATGTGAGTATGTGTGTCTACATGTGCATGTGTTTGCATGTATATATGTGAGCATGTTTGTATATGTGCATCTGAGCATCTATGCGTATGTCCATTGCGTGTCTGTCTACTTGTGCATATGTGCATCATTACGTAAGCATGTGTTTGTGTGCCTATCTGATTGTGATTGTGTTTGTTCATTTGTACGTGTTGTGCATGCACATGTTTGGATGAGAATGCATGCATGAGTGTGTATAAGTGTGAGCATGACTATATGCAAGTGTGTGTCTCTTTGTAAAAATTTGCATGCATGCCTGCATGTGTGTGATTGTGTTGTGTGAAGGTGTTCAAGTGTGTGTGTGCGCGTGTGTAGGTTTTTGTGGGTGAGTGCATTTGCGAGCGAGTGTGTGTGATTATGCATGTATTTGTTTGCTAATGTGTGCTTATGTTTATGCATGTGAATGTGCATGTGTTTATGTGTTTGCATATATGTGTGCTTCTGTGTATGGTTGTATTTTTGTTAGTGTTTGTGTATGTGTGTATATGTGTGTGCATTTGCACAAATTTATGTGGTTGTGGATGCAAGATTGTGTGTGTGTGGGTTCATGTTTGTTGGTGTGTGTGGATGTGTATGCATGTGTACGTTCATGTGTCCTTGTGCACTTATTTGTGTGTGGCCATGCACACATATGTCTGCTTGAGCATGTGTGTATGCATATGTGTGTGTGTGTGCCTATGTGTGTGCATGTGCATGTCTTCGTGTGTGTGTGTATGTGTGGCTATGTACATGTTCTCATGCATTTTTACATGTGCAATAGTTCATGAGTGTGTTTGGGTTTGTGCATGTGTTTGAGTGTCTGTGCAAGTGCATGCTTGTATGTGTATATGAATGATTGTGTGCGTGCATGTGTTTATGTGCTCGTGTATGTGTAAGTGTACAATCAAGAGTGTGTGAATATGTGTGTGTGTATGCATGATTGTGTCAATATGTTTCTGTATGTTTGTGTGCATGTGTGTATGTCTATGTGTGTGCTTGTGCCATTGTGTGTGTGTGTATTTGTATGTGTGCACATGCAGTCATCTACTTTTTGGTGCTTGTGTGCCTATTTGTTTTTATGTGTGTGTTTGTGTGCATGTATGTTAATGTTACCAGTTTGTGTATGTGTGAGCATATGGGTTTATTTATGCAAGTATTTGTGTGCTTGTGCATGTGTGAGGGTTCATGTGTGGTTGTGTGTGTGTGGGCACATGTGTATTTGTTGGGTATCTATCTCTACCATTCAATGTTCCAGCATGTATGTGAGCATGTGTGTGTGAGTATGCATGTGTGTGTCTTTGTGTGCATGTCTGTATGTGGGTGAATTTGCATGTGTGGGCATATATGCATGCATGTGGGTGCAATTGTATATTTATGTGTGTGTGTGTGTTCATGGAGGTTGTCCATGGGCGCAAGCACTCGTGTATGAATTTGTGCATGTGCTTAGGCTTGCCCCCATTTAGCCATGCTTGTGTGTGTGTCTATGTGTGTATATGCATGTGTGCATGCAGATGTGTGTATTTTCATTCTTGCATTTTTGTAGATATGCATGTGCATTCTTTTATGTCTTAGTCCATGTGTGTGTTTGTGTGCGTGTGAATGCATGCATGTTTGTGTGTAGCTGTGTGTGCATGTGTATGTATGTATGAGTTGGTATATTTGCATATGCATTCGTGCCATGTGCATATGCATGTGTGTACTTGTGTGTTTGCTTGCATGTATGTGTGGGTGTGCAAGTGTGAGTGTGCAAATATGTGCATAATCATGTACCTATATGTGTTTGTGAGGTTGCGTGTGTGCATGTGCATGCCTTTGTAAGTGTACGTGTATGTGTGTGTGTGTGTGTGTGTGTGCATGGGCATTTGTGGATGTGTTTGAGTGTGTTCCTTTGTGTGCTTGTGTGTGTACTTGTTTGTGTACCAGTGTGAATGCATATGTATATGTATGTGCTTGTGAGTGTGGGTGTGGTTGTATTTGTGTTTATGTGTACATGTGTGTGTGTGCATGTGTATGTAGACATGAATATGTATAAGTGTTTGTGCATGCATTTGTACATGTGCATATGGATTTGAGTTTGTGTACGCTTGTGTTTGTGTGCATATAAGCATTTATGTGTGTCTATGTGTGTGTGTGTGTGCATGTGTGGTCTTGTACATGTTTTCATGTATGTGTGTCAGAATATTTGTTGTATACAACTATGTATACATATTCTTGTTTGTTTGTATGTGCGCTTTTGTGCATGTTTTCATGAGCATGTGTATGTGTTTGTGTTTGCGTGTGTGCTGGTGTGCCACAGCATGTACGCACGCATGTTTGTGCATTTTTGTGTATGTTGTGCATACATGTTTTGTGTGTGTGTGTGTATGTGTGAGCAAGTGCATTTCTATGTTTGCATATGACCACGTATGTGGGCATGATTATGCATGTGTATGTGTGTTCATGTGTGCTCTTATGCTTGTGTGTTTATGCATGTGTTTTCTTTTGCATGGGTTTGCATGTTTATGTATGTGTGTGCATCTATGCATTCGTGCATGTGTTTATGGGCATGCGTGTTTGGTTATGTGCTTGTGTAGGTATTTGTGCATGTGCACATGTGTGTGTTTTTGTTTACATGTTTTTGCATGCATGCATGCATGTATATGCAGGTGCATGTGTGTGTGAGTTTGTGTGTGTGTGTGTGTACAGGTGAGGCATGTGGGTGTGTGTACATATGTGTGCATGCTTGTATGCACATGTGTGCATATGAGTCCATATGTGTCTATAGATGCATGCGTGTGTCTATGTGTGCCAATACGTGTGTGCATATGACCATGATTGTATGTATTTTTGTGCATGCATGCGTCAATGTGTTTGTGTGTTTGTGCATGCATACATGTGTGATATGGGTGTGTATATGCGTTAATTTACCTCTATTTGTCTTTCTCTATGCTTGTTTATATGTGCATGCTTTTGTGTGCATGTGCATGTGTGCATGCTTATGCATGCATGTGCTTGTGTGCATCTTTATATGTTTGTGCACATGTGAGTACATGTGTGCCCATCTGTTATTTTGTGTTTATGTGAGTGTGTGTGCATGTGTGTGAACCTCCATGTGTGCATGTGTATCTATGTGTATGTTTGTGCATGTGCATGTGCATATGTCTTTGTTGGGATGTGCACATGTCTTTGCATATGCATTTCAATATGTGTGCATTTGTGCATATGTTCTTGTTTGCATGAATGTGTGTGTGAGCTTGTGCAAGTGTTTATACTTGTGTTTGTTCTTTTGTGTGTGCATGTTTGAGTGTGTAAGGAGTGTGTCTTTGCATGTATGTGTGCACGTGGGTTCATGTTCACATGTATGTATGTGTGTGCATGTGCATGTGCACATTTGTTTATGACTATGTATGTGTGTTTATGTATGTGTGTGTGCATGAAAGTATTCATGTGTTTGTGTGTGCATGCACACATGTATGCATGTGTTTTAGGTGTGCATGTGTGTGTTGGTGTATGTGTTCAAGTTTGCATGTTGTGCAATTGTGTGTTCGTGTGTGCGTGTGTGTGTTTTCAAGTGCATATGTGTGCATGTGTGTAGTTGTGAATGTACGTGCACGTGCATGTATGCATGTTTTGCATGTGTATGTATGTTTGTACACATGTGTGTGTGTGTCTATGTTTGTGCATGAGTGTGCATGTGTGTGTGCATGATTTTGAGCATGTGTGTACATGCAAGTGTGTGTGTGGGCATGCATGTGCATATGTGTGTGTGCATGTATATGTTGTGTGTGTGCATGCATATGCATCTCTGTGTCTCTATGTGCACATGTGCATGTCTTTATGGATGTGTGTGTTCTTCACATGTGCATTTGTATGTGTGTGTGTGTGTGCATGTGTGTCTCTATTCGTGTGCATGTGTCTACGTGAATGCACATGTGCTTGAATGTGTGTATGTTCGTTTGACATATTTGTGTGTGTACATATGTGGTAGTGTTTATGGATTTTTGTGTGTCCATGTGCATGTGCATGTACATGCATGTGTGCGTGCATGTATTTTTGTGTGTGCATGTACTCTTATGTATGTGTATGCATGCTTACATACATGTCTATGTCTACATGAGTATTTGCATATAAGTGTGTGTGTGTGTTCCAATATGTGTGCATGTGTGTGTATGCATGCATGTGTGTGCCTATATATGTGTGTGCTTTTACATGTCTATGTTTGCATGTGTGCATATTTGTGTGTTTGTGTGCATCGGGGGAATGTTCATGTGTGTGTGGATGTGTCTATATGTTGGTTTTCATATGTGAGTGGGAGTATGTGGATTTATGTGTGCATACTTGTGTGTTCATGTGTTCTTGTGTGTGTTGGTGCATATATGTGCATGCTTTTGTGTGAGTATACCTACTTGTGTACATGTGTGCATATGTGTGTTCATGCATGTGTGTGAATGCTTGCATGTGCTTGTATGTAGGTGTTTGCTTGTGCATTCACACATGTGTCTATATGTATGTGCATGTGTGAAGGTGTTTATGTGCATGCAAATGTCCACATGAATGTGTGCGTGTGTATACGTCTATGTGTGTGTGTGTGTGTGTGTGCATGTACTCACGCGGGTGTGCACATGTGTGTTTTGCATGCATGTGTGTTTGGGTATGCATATGGGTGGGTGTTATTGTGTGCAATAGCATATACATGTGCTTGTGCAAGCATGTATGTGTATGTGCATGCTTTTGTGTGTGTGTATGTGTGGATCTATTTGTATGCACTTGTGCATGTGTGTACTCTTGTGTTTATACTTGTTTTTATTTGTGTGCATGTGTATGTGCATGTGTTCATGCGTGTGCACATATTTGTGTGCTTATGTGTGTGATGGTGCATGCTTGTGTGTGTGTGCATGCATTCAGGTGATTGCTTGCATGCATGCAAACATTGGTATAAGGTTTTGTGTGTGTGTGTGTGTTCATTTGTGAATGTGTTTTTATGTGTTTATGTTTGTCTATGGGTACAAGCACGTATGAGTGTGTATATTAGTGTAGGTGTCTACATGTATTTGTGTACATGTGTACACACATACACACATGTGTGCATGCATGTGTGTGTATGCTTGCATGTTTTAACATATGCATGTGTATTAGTGTGTGGACGCATGTGCATGTTCCTATTTGTCTTTGTGTGAGTGTATGTTTGTGTGGGTGTGTGTGCTTGCATGTGTGTGTGTGTGCATGTTCGCATGTGCATGTGTCTCTTTCCACATGCATGAGTGTATGTGTATCATTATGTGTCTACGAGGGGATGAGCAAGTGCATATGTGTGTGTTTGTCCTTATGTGTCTGGTGGTTTATTTGTGTATTCACATGTGTGTGTTTGTGTTTTTGGGTGGTTCTGTATGTTAGTTTCTATGTGTGTGAGTGCTTGTATGTGTAAGTGTTTGTGTTTGGTTACATGGTTGTGTTGGTGCATGTGTGTATTTGTGTGCATTGGTACATGTAGATTGATGTGTGCATGTGTGTCTATATATGCACATGCTTATATGTATGTGTATGAATGCATATCTATGTATGTTGTCTTTATTTTTGTGTGCTATATGTGAGTTTGAGTGTGTGTGCATATAAGTGTGAAATTATGCAATCATTTGTGCATGGATCTATGCAAGTGCTTCTACATGCGTGCATGTGTCTGTACTTGTCCACACATTTGTGACTATACATGCATATGAGCATGCAAGAGTGCATGTTCTTGTGCTTGTGTATGCGTGTGTGCATGTATAATAGCGTGCATGTTCACATGTCTACATATGTGTGTGCATTTCTATGTGTGTGAGTGTTTGTACAAGTGCAAATGTGTATGCCTACACATGTGTGTGCATGTGCATGTGTGTATCCATGTGTTTGTTTACATGTGCATGTTTGCTTATGTGTGTGTGTGCATGTGCTCCTATGTGAATGTGTGTGCCTGTACATGTGTTTATGTTTATGTGTGTTCTTGCATGTGCATGTGTGTGTTCATATATTTTTGTGTAAGAGCACATGTTTCTATGTGTGTGTATGCATGCACATGTGTGTCTATTAATTCATGCATGCTGGCATATGTGTGTGTACACGTGTACATGTGTATATGTTGGTAGGTGTGTGTGTCTATTTTTGTAAACATGTTTATGTGTGTGCTTGTGTGTATGTGTGTGTCTATGCTTGCATGTGTGAACATACATGTGCATGGTGCATGCTTATGCACACTTATGTTTTTGTGCATATATTTGTGTGCATGATTACTCGTGTGTGTGTGTGTTTTTGTGTGTGTTCGTTTGTTTGTGCGTCTGTGTATGCATGTATGTGTCTGTGCATATGGGTGCATGGGTGTATAATTAGAGAGCCTTTCTGTGTGCATGTGCATGTGCCTATGCCTATGCATGTGCTCTGTGTTACTTGCTTGCACACACAAACGTGCACTCGCACACATATACACACATACACAAACACATATGCACATACTCACACATAAATATATTCCCACATGCAAGCATGCACAAATACATATGCATGCACACAAAAACACACACATACACACATATGCACCTAAACAAATATACACATAGACCCACACACCCACTTGAACTCACACAATTGCATATGCAAGTACATACACACAAGCATGCATGCATATGCACACACATACCTACACGCATCCATAGACACACAAACTTACCAACACATGCATATGACTACAAACATGCATGCATATAGACACACACACACATACACATACATACATATGTACACACACACATACACACATGTAGATATACACCAATGCACATACTCAAATATATAAGCACACACACAAAGAAAAACACACATGTGCACACAAGTGTAAAACTAAGAAAACACACCCATATGCATATTTAAGCTCATATAGAAAAACATGCATACACTCAAAACTGCATAAATACACACATGCACAAATGTACACATATGAATACACATACACACATATTCATACAAATTTGCATATGCGTTCGCATACATATATATGCATAAGCATGCACACATGTCGACGTGCATGCCCACATGTGCATACACATGCACACATATACACAGGTACACATATGCACTTGTACATACATTAATGCACACACATGCACACATGCACAAGTGCATGCAAATGCACTCATGAACAAACAAACACACAAACATGTAGACACATACACACACTCACACAATTATGAAGGCATATATACACACACACACGCACACACACAGTGACACCCACATGCATACACAATCTCGAATGCACACACCATAACACACATGAACATGCATACATACCCACACGCAAAGGCAAACACACACATACACATGAATGCATACACACATGCATGCACACGAACACACACACACAAGAACATATGCACAGACGAGCTATACAAAGGGGTACATGAATACACTTATACACGGGCACACACTAAAATGCATGCACACATGCATGCACAAGCAAACACACACAAGAAAGCAAAAGTCTTAATGTGCACCAACATGCACATGCACACACAAATGCACACACATACACACTCGCATGTGCACACACAAACATGCAAGCCCACTTACACACAAATCCATTAACAAACACAGATGCACATGCATACACTAAGATGCACAAAAGAATGCTCATGCACATATACTCATGTATGCACACACACACACACACACACACTTAACCACACATGTACACAAAGATGCAACCACACATACAAATGCACACACATATAGACATACAAACATGCACACAAACAATCACACATAGACACACACACACACATGCAAACATATACACACACACATCCATGCATGCACACAAGCATAGACACACCGACACATATGCATGTAAATAGGCATTCAAATAAAAATTCTTGCACTAAGACAAACACATAGACAAGCAAATAAAGATATGCATACATGTACAAAAAGACACACACAGATGCACACATGCATATATACACATACATGCACACATGCACGCATATGCACACATGCACAAGCATACATATGCAAAAAAATGAACATGCACACACACATAGACACTTGCACATGTATGCACACACATAGACCCACACACAAACATGCACATACTCATGCACACACACACAACACAGACCAACACATGTAAACACATTGACACATGCTTGCATGCACACACACATACACACAAGAACTAACACACAAACCCATGCACACATAGACACACAAATGCACATGTGCACATTTGCACACATGCACATGTGCACATTTGCACACATGCATGCACATGCACAACACTTTCACACCCACACACACACACACATACATGCACATGTATTAAAAAATGTAAGCATGCATGAACAAACACTCATGCATATGTATTCACACACATATGCACACACAAACGCACATATACGTAAACACACATAAACACACACATACGTAAACACACACATAAATTCACACATACAATGTCAATATGTGTTTTTGTGTGTGTTTGCATGCATGCACATATGTAAACACATACACGCACGCACATACGTAAACACACATATATACACAAACACGCAAGCACGTACACACATGCTCATGTAGATGTGCGCAAACATATACACACACATGCATAAAAAAATAAAAATGCATGCAAACACACAAGCAAAAGCACACACATAAACATGGACAAATACTAGTGCACAAGCACACACATATGCACGTACACATGAACACACATGCATAAGCATCTACACACATGCACGCATGCATAAGCATCTACACACATGCATACATGCACTCACTTACACATACACATACAGACAAACACAAGTAAACACAGATTCACACATTTGTGCATGCACATAGATGCACATGGACGAGCACACAAACACATGCACACATGAATTCATAGATGCACATGCACACATTTGCACTTATATGCATAATATTTATGTACACATGTGCACACACACATGCACATAAGAATGTACATACACACTCACATGTACACACACAAACGTGTTATTACACACACACACACACATGTACAAACATGCATACAAACACACATACAAACAAACACAACCACATATGCATAAACACGCACATGCAAATGCACACACACGCACACATGCAAACACATGCTTACATGCACACACATGTGCACAAGCTCAAATGCACACACACACTCACACATATGCACATATACATGCAAACACACTTATGCACACACATGTACATATGCATACACACATGCAAAAAGGCATGCACATACATAGGCAAACGCACACACAAAGATGTATACAGATAAGCTCATACAAATGCATAGATACAAGTACAGACATACACATACATCCACAAAAACAAAATAAACATGCATACATATGCACTCACACACATGTATTCACACACACATGCACATACAAACACTAACACACATACATGCACAAGCCACATGCACGTGCATGTGCACACACACCTACTTGAACACACACATGCACACACACATGCACGCGCATGCACGTATGCATGAAGACATGTAGATGAACAAACACATGAAGACTCACACACGCACACACCTCGAGGCACACACATGAACACAAATGCACACACACAATCATGCATGCATGCACACATGCCTATAGGCACCTACAAAAGCAAAGACATACACGCATGTGTGCACATGTAGACACACACATACATGCACACATGAACATACATGACCACGCATGCATGCCCCCCACACGCTGACTTATATACACATGTAAGCATGCATGCATACACATATACATAAACATACGGAGTCACAGACATGCGTGTGCCCCTACATGCACACATATGTGCATGTGTGCATACACACACAAGCATGCACACAAAGATGAACACACATACCCACACACACACACATGCACATGCATGCAAACACACACATACCCACACACATACACACATGCATACACACACCCCCACACACTTGCACAGTCATGCATGTATTCACACATGATTATACACACATGCACACACACAAGCGAACACATATTCATACACTTTCATATGCACACATGCACACATAGACAAGCAAACAAACACATGGATACATGTATATATACAAACACGCACACTTGCATGCACATATGCACACACATTAATGCACAATACACATGGTCATGCTCACACACACAAAAACATGGACATGCACACACCCAAGCACACACAAGTACATACATGAGCATGCATGCATGCACACATAAATGAACACACATAGACACCTACACACACACATTTGCATGCATACAAACACACACATATGCACATGCATACACATGCATGCATACAAACCCACACATACTTGCATAGGAAAACATGTATGCACACATGATCATACACACATGTACACACACACACAAGCAGACACATATTCATACACATTTGCATGCACAAATACACCCATGGAAAAGTACACAAACACATGGATACATGCACTTATGCACACGTGCACGCTCACATGCATGTAAATGGACAACACTCATGTAGATATGCACACACATACACACATAAATACACACATGGTCATGCTCACACACACACAAAAACATGAACATGCATACACATACACACACACACTCATACATACAAGCACAAACAAACACATCACATATGTACACGAGCACATACATATGCACAAACACATACACACATGCATGCACAGATAGGTAGACTTACATGAATAAGCACAGATATATGCACAACAACAATGCACACACGGACAAGCATGCCCATTCACACACACCCATATTTGCGCACATATGTACACACACCACCACACAATCACACACACATGTAAACATGCACACATGTACACAAATAATCACACATAGATACACACACATGCATATGCACACAGACACACACATGCATGCAACCACACATGCACAAACACAAACATGCATGTGTATGTGGACAAGCACACAAGCACACATGAATGCATATATGCACATGTGAATATATGCACTCATATGCACACACATGCACAATATTTATGTACACACGTGCACACACACACATGTGGGCACCTTCATACACATACAAAAATATGAACATGTACACAAACAAAACCACACTAGTGTCTTGCACGCACACACACACACATACATGTACACACATATGCACACACAAACACTCACACACATGCACATGCACATGTGCACAAGAACATGCACACACATGTACACACACTTGCAAACACACTTGCACAGACACATGCACACAAACACACATGCATACACATATGAATGAAAATACACAAATGCATACACATATGAATGAAAATACACACAAGCACACAAACATATAAAGTCACACATGTGTGCACACACCCTCACGGGCACAAATGCACACATGCATACATACACACCCACACGCACTTATGCACATTAACACACATATACAAGTACCCACACACACATGTCTACCCATGTAGACACACATGCACACATGCTCACACACAAGTGCACACATACACACACACATGTAGCTACTCATACAAAAAAGTACATATGCATGCAAGCACACACATGTATGCACACACATACACCCACATGCACATATATGTACACAAGTAGACACACAAATGTACACATGCACATAGATAGCTACACACACACACACCTACACACACTTGTAGCCACAGATGCACACACAAATAGGCACCCACAAACACATGCATGTTTGAACACATACACACACACACAAATGAACATGTGCATGCATGCACAAGCACACACATGTAGAGACACGTACAAACGCAAATGCACACATACACAAACATAAATACATACAAACAATTAAACACACTCACATAGGCACATGCACATACATACAAACACATAAAGATGCACAAGCACACATGCACACACATATAAGCACAACATGCATGCATGCAAAAATGCATCTGCACACACACATGTATACAAACTCACACTTGCACAAAAACTCACACACACTAATGTATAAATACACACAGACATGCATGTTAGAATACACATACACACTCACTTGTACACACACACACATCCACACACACACACATACACATGTACAAACATGCACACAAACACACATTCACACGCATGAACACGCACAAACATGAATACACATACACACAAACACAACTACACATGCACAAACACACACATGCACACACAAAGACATGGAAATGCATGCTTACATGCACACACACAAATGCACACACACGCACACATATGCACATATACATTGAAACACACTTATGCGCACACATGTACACATACACAGACATGCAAAAAGGCATGCACATTGAGGTATACACATACACACAGATGCACATAGATAAGCTCACATACCTGCATGTATACAGGCATAGACACACACATACATCAACACAAACACACACACACATGCACACATTAACAAATCCACACACACACACATCAATACAAGCATACGCATGAATAAGCATGCACACACAAACATTTACATAAATATTCATGCTCATGCATACACAGGTACAGCACATGTATGCACAGGTATACATACACATGCACCTGCATAAGTACACACACAAGCACAAACACAAGCAATCATACAAGCACAAGCTCATGATCATGCACACACACACTTTGGCCTACATGCACACACTTGCACATATACAAATACACACACTTGCACACATGTACATGAGCACACACTCATGCACATATATGTAGATGTACACACACAAATGCACACATGCATGTACTCACAATCACATGTGGATGCATATGCATGCATGTACAAAAGAAACATGCATGTGCATACACATAAACATACTCGTGCAAGGACAAACACACACAGAGCATGCATATATATGCGTATGCACCCACAAACACAGATGCAAGCACTCACACATACGTATCATGCAAATGCAAATGCATGCACACACACACATATACATGCCCACAATCACATGCATGCATACACATAAACATAAGCATACACATGCAAATAGACACACACATGAGGACACGCACATGAACAACCTGTACACACGCATAAATATATACATACACACATACAAACATGAATACATGCAAGCACACATGAATGCTAATGCACACACACACACATGCACACATGAATGGAAATGTACACATATGTACACATATGCACACCCACACACATGTACCTATACACACACACACATACAAACCCACATGTACATACATGAACACACAAGCATGTACAAATAGGCCTGTAGACAAACACATTCACACATGCACACAAACTAACATGCACATTTACACATGCATGTGCATGTATACACACACATCCATGCATAGATAAAGATGTGTGTACACACACACATATACGTGTAATCACTAACATTTAGACATGCATGCATGCCTACACATATGCACGTGTATAAGCTCACAAACAAATGTACACATTGACAAACACAAGCACACATACATGCTCTAAGGCACACTTGCAAGCATGCACATGCATAAACAATCACACACAACACACACTCACACACACACACATGCACAAACATATGCATCCACACATATACACACATATAAATAGAAACACATATACACACACACAAAGTACAAGCACAGAAATACACAACCAAACACGCACACACGTGCATGCACAAGCATAGGAACACACATGCAAGCACACACTAAAACATACAAACATACACATGCACATGCATGTGCACACATGAATGCACACATTGAAGCCTACACACCTTCATAAACATGGACACTTGCATGGCCACATTGTACAAGCACACACCAAAATGCACATATCTGCATGCATGCACACACACTTATAAATCCAAACATGTACACAAGCATACACACAAATGTACACACCCACACATGCACACACACCTTTATACACACCTGTGTGCACATGCAGGCACACACACATGCATACTCATACCCACACACAATACACACACACAAAGTCACACAAACACATACACATGTAAACAAAATCACACGTGCATGCACATACACACAAATACAATCATGGACACACAAACACATGTAAGAACACATGGATACACAAACACATACACACACACACAAACACTTATGTACCAAAATACATGTGCACAACCATATACACACAGCTAGAAACACATAAAACCCTACACATATGCACCAAAAAACATGCACCCATGCACACACACGCACATATACATGAACATGCATATAAAATCATATGTGCAGTCAGACACACTCATTGACAAACGCATATGCAACATACATGTGTTTACACATGCACACAATGCACACCCATGCACATACGCATGTGCACACACTCAGTCACACACATGCACGTGCATACACACACACATATGCACACAGACATACACATATGTGCACATACACATGTACATTTGCACACACACTCATACATGCACACATAGAAAGACATGCACAGATAATCATACACACCCACACACACACATGCCCATGGACACATACACACTTGCAGATATAAAATAAACCTATATTAGCACACACATGCACACAGACACACACACATACACATGAGTGGCAAATACACCCAAATCCAACCAAGCACACACACACACATACACATCCATGCACCATGCACTCATGAACACTTGCACACATGCATATTACCACACACATCCCCAAACATGCACACATTCATATGTGTCCACATGCAAGCCTAAACACACAGACATATGCACATACACATACACACACAAACATGAATGAGCATGTGTGTCCACATGCACACGTATGTGCATGTGTGTGCATGAGCATGCATGTGTTTTTGTGTGCCAATGTTTGTTCTTATGTACATGCTTATGTTAGTGCATGCATGGGTTCTTGTATCTACATGGCTACACATGTGCTTAAATGTGTGTGTGTGTGTGTCTTTGTGTGTGTAAGTGTTTGTCCATGCATGTGCGTGTGCATGTGTGTGTATATCTTTCTATGTCTGCATGTCCCTTTACATTTGTGTGTGTATGCATATGTGCATGTGTGTGCATTTGTGTGCCTATGTATGAGCATGTGTGTATGTGTGTGCATGCATGTGTGTTTATTTGTATGCATTTCCATGTACATATCTTTTTTGTGTGTGCATGTGTATATACATGTTTTTGTGTGTATGTGTGTGTGTGTGTGCATCTATGTGAGTGCATGTCCATGTGATTATGTGTGTGAGTGAGTATGCATGTGTATAGGTGTACATGTGTGTGTGTGTATCTGTGCTTATTTGTGTTTTCTTTTGTGTTTATGCATACATTTGTTTGTACATGCATTTTTGTAAGTGTACTTTGTGCATGCATTTATGTGTTTTTTCATACATATGTGCATGTTTGCATGCAGGTGTGCAAGCATGCTTGGGCATGCTTGTGTTTGCGAGGGTGTGTGGGTGCATATATGTGTGTGTGCAAGTTTATAAGCGTGGGGGGAGTGTGTTTTGCATTTATATGGGGATTCTAGCATATGTGTGTGTTGGTGTGTGTATTTGTGTGTGTATGCAGATGAGTGAGTTTGTGTATTTATGTGTTTGCTATATGTGCATGTGTGTGCAAGCATCAATGTGTGTGAGTATTACTATGTGTTTCTACATGTGCACGTATGTGTGCATAATTCTATGTTTGTGTGTCTATATGAGTTTGCCTATGTATGTGTGTGCATGAGTGTGTGTAGGTTGTGCAAATGTGCATGCATACTTATGTGCATGTATGCCTTTGTTATTAAGTGCATGATTATGTATGTGTTTTTGTGTGTGTGCGTGCATGCTTGCTTGTACATGCATGCATGTTCATATGTATGCATTTGAGTGTGTGTGCATGTGATTACATGTGCAAGTGCAAGTGTGTGTATGTGTATGTGTATGCTTGTGCATACATGTGCATGTGTGTGTGTGCATGTTTTTTTGTTTATGTGTGCATATGTGTATGAGCAAATGCTTGGGGGACACTTGCATGCAAGCATGTACATGTGTTCCTACTTGAATATGTGTGCGTACGCATGTGTGTGCTTGTGTGTTGGTATGTGCATGCATATCTATATGCATGTGTGTGTGCATACAAATGTGGGTGTATGGATATGTGTGTGTGTTCATGTGCACATGTATGTGTGTGTGCACATGTGTATGTGTGCGTGTACGTGCTGTGAGTTTGTACATTTGAGTATGTGTGTGTATGTGCATTTGTGTGTATATGTGTGTGCACTTGCGTGTGTGTTTGTGGTTGTATACTATGCATACGTGTGTATGCATGTGTGTGGGTTTATGTGTGTATAAATGTAAATGCTTGTCCATGTGTGTGCATGTTTGTGTGTGTTTGCATGTGTGGATGTGTGCTTTTATGTGTGTGTGCATGTGTGTATGCATGTACATGTTCTAGTGTGGTGTGTGCATGTCTACGTGAGTGCATATGTTTGAGTGTGTGTATGTGTGATTGAATGTGAGTGCATATGGATGTTCATGAATAAGTTGGACTATGCACACGCATGCATGTACATGTGTGTATGTGTGTCTGTATGTATGTGCCTGTGTGCATGTTTGTGTGTGTGTGTTTGCCATGTTGTGTGTGCATGTGTGCATACATGCAAGTGTTTTTAGTGATATATGTGTTGGTGTGCATGAATGTTTGTTTGTGTGCATGTGCATGTATGCAAATGGATGTGTATGTAGGTGCATATGTGCATGTGTGTGTTTGTGTGTATGGGTGTGTAGGTTTGTATGTGTTTGTATAAGTGCATGTGTGTATGGGCATGCACATGTGGGTTTATGGGTGCGTGTCTTTGTGTGTGTTCATGTGAATGTGGGTGTCTACTAGTACAAATGTGCATGTGTCTATGTGTGCTTGTGTGTGGGCATGCATGTGACCATGTGTACTTGTGTGTACATTTGCACATGTCTATATATGCATTATGCTTGTACATAATTTTTTGATGTGCATGTTTGTTTGCCTGTATGTGTGCCTATATGTGTGCATGTGTGTGTGTTCTTGTACATGTTTTTGTGTTTATGGATGGATGTGCATGTGTGTATACATGACGACATATATGAGTGTGTGTGCATATGTGTGTATGCATGTCTACATGTGCATGTGCATGTGTTAATGCATGTGTTTGTGTACGAGTTCATGTTTGTGTGTGTGCATGCATAGCTGTGTGAATGTGTGTATGTGCTTGCATGCATGTGTGTTTGTGCTTATATGTTTGTTCCTATGTGAGAGCCTTTGTATGTGTGTACATGTGTGTCAATGTGTGTTTGTGTGCACATGTGTATTTCTATCTGCATGTATGCATACACGTGTGTGTTTGTTTGTTCATGTAGGTAGACATGTGTGTACATACACGTGTACATGTGCATGTGTATGGGTGTGCATGTGTTTGTTTTTTTGAATTTATATATGGGCATGTGCAAATGTGTGAGATTGCACTATTATGTGTGTGTGGGTGTGTATATTTGCATGTGTGCATACTTATCTGTGTGTTTGTTTGCACATTTGTGTTCATACATGTGAGTGTGTGTGTTCTCACATGGGTTCATGCGCATGCATGTGTGTATGCATGGGTGTGCATGTATATGAGCTTTTGTGTGTGCGTGCATTCCTGTGCTTATGCATGTACCTGTATGTGCTTCTGTTTATGCTTGCATTTGTGTGTGAGTGTGTGGATGTGCAAGCACATGTTTGTGGGAGGGTGTTTGTGAGTGTGCACATGCAAGTTTGAGCATGTATGCGAATGTCTACGTTTGTGTGCATGTGTGTGTGTGCGTGTGTTCATGTGTAGGTATGTGTATGTGTGCATGAGTTGACATGTGTGCACATTTGTTCTTTGGTGTGTGTATGTGGGTGCGTGTGTGTGTGTCCATGTGCATGCATGAGTGTGAAAGTTCATGTGTGTATGTGTGCACAAGTAGGTTTGTGCATTTGTCTATCTATGTTTAGTTTGCATGTGCCTACATGAATGCATGTGTATAGATGTGTATGCATGTGCATTTGTGTGTGTTTGTGTGTGTACTTTTGAATGTGTGTGAATAAGCCTGCATATGCATGAGTGTGTGTTTGTGCCTATATGTATGTGTATGTTCATATATATATGTTGTGCATGCTTATGCATGTGTGTATGGGACTGTGTGTGTGTGTGCATGTGCATGTCAATGTTCTTGTATAGGTGTAAGTGTGTCCATCCAAATATCTGTGTGCATGTGTGTTTCCTTGTGTGCACATCTGTGCATGTGTATACAAGTTTGGGTGCAGGGTTGTACACGTACATGTGTCTATGTGTTTGTGTATGTGTGTCTACAAGCATGTGTATGTGTGAATATTTGTAAATGTGCATATCAATTTGTGTGTGTGCATGTGCACATTTGTGTGAGTCTTCATGTGTGTGTTCATGTATTGGCTGGTGTGTGTTGGTGTGCATGCCAATGTGTGTGTGTGAGCACATACGAACATGGGTGTGGATGTGTGTCTGTGTTTGCATATGTGTTTATGCATGTACATGCATGTGTATGTATGTGTATGTATGTGTATGTGTGCATGAGTTGACAAGTGTGCATGTGTTCTTTGGTGTGTGTATGTGGGTGCATGTGTTTGTATGCATGTGCATGCATGTGCAAGTACATGTGTGTATGTGTGCATGAGTAGGTTTGTGTATGTGTGTGTCTATGTTTTTGTTTGCATGAGTGTGCAAGTACATGTGTGTATGTGTGCATGAGTAGGTTTGTGTATGTGTGTGTCTATGTTTTTGTTTGCATGTGCTTGCATGAATGCATGTGTATAGGTGTGTGTGCATGTGCATATGTGTATGTGTGTGGTTTTGAATGTGTGTGAATAAGCTTACATGTCTATGAGCATGCGTTTGTGTTTGTATTGATTTTTATGCATGCGTGTATGGGTTTGTGCGTGTGTGCTCGTTTGTGTGCACATGTGTATGTTCTTGTATAGGTGTGAGTGAGTGCATCCAAATATCTGAGTGCATTTGTGTTTCCATTTGTGTGTCTGTATACAAGTTTGGGTGTGGGATGTACGTGTATATGTGTCTATGTGTGTGTGTATGTGTGTCTACATGCATGTGCATGTGTGAATATTTGTAAATGTCTGTATCAATTTGTGTGTGTGCATGTGCACATATGTGTGAGTCTGCATGTGTGTGTGCGTGTGTTTGGTGGATTGTGTTGATGTGCATGCTATTGTGTGTGTGTGTGAGCACATATGAACATGGGTGTGAGTGTTTGTCTATGTTTGCGTATGTCTTTATGCATGTGCACACACATGTGTGTGTCTGTAAGTGTGTCTTTGTGTTTATTTGTGTGATTGTTTTGCATCTATATATGAGTCTCTGTGTCCATATGCATGTGTTTATATGCACATTGTGTTTGTGCATGTGTTTGTGGATGTGTGTGTGTGAATGTATAGGTGCATGTGCATGAGTCTGTATGGGTGCATGTGCATGTGTTTCTGTATAGGGGAGCATGCAAATATGTGTGTGTGTGTTTGCATCTAAATATGTAAGCATGTTTGCTTGTGTGTGTTTGCATCTATTTGTGTGAACATGTATGCATGTGCGTGTCTACATATCTACATGTGTGTGTGCATGTGTGCATATGTTTGTGTGTAAGTATGTGCTAGTTTGTGTGTGTGTGTATTCACACATAGGTGAATGTGTTTGTGTGTGTATACATGTGTGTGTGTGTCTATGCATGTGTGCATGAGTGTTTGCATGCATGTGTGTTTGTGCATATACGTGTGTGCATGTGTTTCTCTGTGCATGTGTGCTTCTATCTATGTGCATGCATGAACATGTGTGTGTTTCAGTGTTCTTATATGCAAGCAAGTGTGTGCATGCACGTGTATATGTGCATGCTTGTGTGTGTGCATGTGTTTATTTGTTTTCACCTTTATGTTGGCATTTATATATATGTGTGTTTATGCTTATACGTGTGTGGGTTTTTGTGTGTGTGTGTGTGAATATGTGTTTGTGCATGCTAGGTGTCTATTTGTGTGTGCATGATTGTGCATATGCATGCATTTGCATGCATGCTTGTGTGTGTAGGCATATGCATGCCTATGAGCATGTGTGTATGCATGGGTGTGATTATTTGTGAGCCTTTGTGTGTGCATATATGTGTGTCTATACCTATGTATTTGAGTGTGTCTATGTGCATGTGCTTAAGCTTACATTAGTGTGTGAGTGTGTGTGTGTGTGTGTCTATATGTAAATGCATGTGCATATTTGTTGAGGGTGTGTGTGAGTGTGTGCATGCATGTTTGTGCATGTGCATATGTGAGTAGGTGTGTGCATGTGTGTAGTATGTGTGTGTGTGCATGAGTCCAAGTGTGATAAATGTGTCCTTTTGTGTGTGTTTGTCAATACATGCATGTGTGCATGTTTGTATGTGTGTAAGCAAGTGTGCAAGGTGTCACGTGTGTGCATGTGTGTGCTCCTGTCATATATGTGTGTACATTTATATGTGTTTAAATGTGTGCATGTGTGTGTGCATGTGTTGTGTGTATGTATTCCAGTTTGAAAGTGTGTGTAGGTGTGTGTGCTTGTGCATATGTGTGTGTATACATATGTGTGCTTGGGAGTGTGTGCATATAAGTCTACATGTGCATGTGCAAGTGTGGGCAAGGGTATGTGTCTACACACACACATACATGTGTGTTCCTATGTATATATACTATTCATGCTTGTGCAAACATGTACACATGTCTATTGGCCTTTGGGCATGTGTATGCATTCTTACTTGTGTGTGTTTGCATGTGTGCATGTGTGCTTGTGCATGTGTGAGCATGTGTGTACATGTGCATGAGCATGTTTCTATAAGTGGGTGTGTGTGTGCATGCAAACATGTGACTGTAAGTATTTGCATGTGTATGCATGTGTGTGTATACACATGTGTGTATGTGGGGTTGTGTGCATTCATGCATGTACATGTGTGTGTAAATGTGTTTGTGTGGGTGTGTATGGCTGCTTTTTTATGCATATGTGTGTTGGGTGGTGTGTGTACTTACTTGTATGTGTGTGTACACATATGCACATGGACGTGCATGTGGATGCATATGTATGTTCATGTTTGTGGGTGTTTTTGGATTTGTGTGTGTTTACGTGTGTAAATTTTCATGCATGCTTATGTGTATGTGTGTTTACATGCACATGTGTGCATGTGTGTGTGTGTGTGAATGTGTGTATTCATGTGTGTGTGTGTGTGCATGTTTGTGCGTGCTTATCTTGTGCACACATGTGTGTGTGCATGTGTGTGTACATGTGCATGTGTTTTTGCATGTGTATATGCTTATGCAAGTTTTTGTTGGTGTGCATGTGTGTGCACATGAATGTGTGCACGTGCTTGTGCACGAGTGTGCATGTATGCATGTGTTTGTGTATTTGGGTGCATGCACATGTGCATGCATGTGTGTGTGCATGTGAGTGCTTGTGTGTATGTGCGTGCATGCACACAAGTGTGAATATGTGTGTGTGTGTGTGAGTGCTTGTGTGTATGAGTGCATGCATATGAGTGCATGTCTTCTTGTGCAATTGTGTGTGCACACAAGAACATGTTTATGTGTGGGTTTATGTGTGTCTGTGTGTGTGTGTGCGCATGTGTGTATATGTATGTGATTATGCTTGTGTGTGTGCAGGTGTGTAAGTGCGTGCTTGCTTGCATGTTTGTGTGTCTTTCTGTGTTTTAAAGTGTATGCTTGTGTGTGTTTCTTTGCATGTGTGTGTGCATATATGGGTGACTGTGCATGTGCTTGTGAGTGTGCTAGTGTGCACATAAAAGTGTATGTGTGCATGTGTATTTGTTCGGGAGCATGTGTACATATGTGAGTGTGCATGTGCCTATGTATCCATATATGTTTGTGAGCACATGTGCATGTTTCTGTCTAGGTATGAGTGTGTGCATTTGTATGTGTGAGTGCATGTGTGTTTTTATGTGTGCACATGTGTGTGTGTGTATGCAAGTCTGTGTGTAGGGTTGCACACATGCATGTGTCTATGTACATGTGTATGTGTGTTTACTTGCATGTGTATGTATGCATATTTGTAAATGTGTGTATCAATTTTTGTGCATGCATGTGCACATGTGTGTCAGTTTTCATGTGTGTGTGTGTGTGTGGGTGGTGTGTGTTGGTCTGCATGCTAATATGTGTGTGTGAGCACATACGAACACGGCTGTGAGTGTGTGTCTGTGTTTAAATTTATTTTTATGCTTGTGCATGCACATGTGTGTATATGTATGTGTGCCTTTGCACATGTTTTTGTGATTGTGTGTGTTCATGTGTTCAAGTGTGTGTGTGTGTATGCATTTGCATGTGTTTGTATGCACCTTGTCTTTATGCATGTGTTTGTGAGTGTATGTGTGCATGCATGGGTGCATATGCATGAGTGTGTGTGTGTGTGTGCATGTGTATGTGTATGTGTTTCTACGTGTGGGTGCATGCACACATATGTATGTGTGTGTGTTTGCATCTAAATGTGTAAGCATGTCCAGTTGTATGTGTTTGCATTTATAGGTGTGAGCATGTGTGCATGTGTACATATCTACATGGGAGTGTGTGTGTATGCATGTGTATGTGAGCAAGTATGTGTTTGTTTGTTTGTGTGTGTGTGTGAATTCACACATATGTGAATGTGTTTGCATGTGTATACATGTGTGTGTGCCTGTGCATGAGTGCTTGTATGCATGCATCTATGTTTGTGCATATATGTTAGTGCATGTGCATTTGTGTGCATGTGTGTTTCTATCTATGTGTATGCATGAACATGTTTGTGTTTCAGTGTTCTTATGTGCAAACATGTGCATGCAAGCATGTGTGCAAGTTCATATGTTTATTTGTGAGCATCTGTATGTGGGCATGTGCATATATGTTTATTTGTGCTTATACGTGTGTGGGTTCTTGTGTGTGTGTTTGTGTGAATGTGTGTTTGTGCATGCTGTGTGTGTATTTGTGTGTGCATGATTATTCATATGTGTGTATTTGCATGCATGCAAGTGTGTGTGTGCATGCTTATGTACATGTGTGTATGCATGGAAGTGCATGTCTATGAACCTTTATGTGTGCATATATGTGTGCCTATACCTACGCACATGTGTGTGGGTGTGTGTGTGCTTATGCTTACATTAGTGTGTGTGTCTATGTGCAAGTGCAAGTGCATATTATGGAAGAGTGTGTGTGAGTGTGTGCATACATGTTTGCACATGTGAGTACATGAGCATGTGTGTGCATGTGCGTATGTGTGTGTGTGGGCATGAGTCTACGTGTGATCATGTGTGTGCTTTTGTGTGTGTGTGTGTGTGTTAGCGCATGCATGTGTGCATGTTTGTATGTGTGCAAGCATGTGTGCATTTTGTGTATGTGTGCAAGTAAGCATGCATTTGTAGGTGTGTGCATGTGTGTGTTCATGTCACATATGTGTGTGCACGTATATTTATTTAAATGTGTGTATGTGTGTGTGTGTGTTGTGTGTTCATATGCCTATATGAAAGCATGTGTGTGTGTGTGCTTGTGTGTATGTGCATGTGTATACATATATGTGCTTGGGAGTGTGTGCATATAAGCATGCATGTGCATGCACATGTGTGGCATGAGTAAGTGTGTACATGCACAAGTGTGTGTTCCTATGTATATAGTATTTGTGCTCGTGCATGCATGTACGCATGTCTATTGGCTTGTGGGCATGTGCATGCATGTTTACATGTGCGTGTGTACATGTGTGCTTGTGTGTGTGTGTGAGCATGTGTGTGCATGTACATGACCTTGTTCCTATATAGGGGAGTGTGTGTGTGTATGCAAACATGTGAACGTATGTATTTACATGTGTGTGCATGTTAGTGTGTGCACACATGTATGTATGTGGGGTTATGTGCATGCATGTATGTATGTGCTTGTATAAGTCTATCTGCATGGATATGTATGCCTGCATGTTTATGCATGTGTGTCAGTTTGTGAGTGTGCTAGTATGCATGCTTGTGTGTGTGCCAATTTGTATGTGTGTGTACACATACGCACATGGGCATGCGTGTGGATGTGTATGTATGTTCATGTGAGTGTGTATGTTTGCATGTATGCTCGTGTGTATGTGTGTAGATGCACTTATGTGTATATGTGCGTGTGCTTGTGTGAATGTTCATGTTAATGTGTGTGGGCATGTGTTTGTGTGTGCTTGTGCTTGTGCACACTTCTATGCATGCACATGTGTGTATTCATATACATGCATTTGTTTATGCATGTGTATGTGCTTATGCACACATTTGTTGGTGTGCATGTGTGTGCAGATCTACCTGTGCATGTACAAGTGGGTTCATGCACGTGTGCATGCATGTGTGCATGCATGTCAGCATGTGTGTGTGTGTGCATTTGAGTATTTGTGTACATGTTTTAGTGTGTGATGGTATGATTTGTGTATGTGTGTGAATGCACACAAGTGTGAATATGTGTGTGTGTGTGTATGTGAGTGCATTTGTTGTCGTGCAATTGTGTGTGCACACAAGAACATGTTTATGTGTGGGTCTATGTGTGTGTGTGTGTGTGCATGGGAGTATTTGTGTACATGTATTTGTGTGTAACTGCATGTTGGTGTGTGTGTATGTGTGTGCAAAGACACAAGTGTGAATATGTGTGTGTGAGAGAGTGCTTGTGAGTGTGTGTGCGTATGTGAGTGCATGTGTTCTTGTGCAATTGTGTGTGCACACAAGAACATATTTATGTGTGGATCTATGTGTGTGTGTGTGTGTATATCCAAATATGTGATTATGCTTGTGTGTGTGTGCATGTGTGTGTGAGTGTGTGCTTGTTTGCACCTTTATGTGTGTGTGTTTTTAGGTGTGTGCTTGCATGTGAGTGTGCATTTATGTTTGCATGTGCATGTGCTTATGAGTGTGCTAGTGTACACATAGAAGTGTACATGAGCATGTGTGTGTGTTTGGAAGCATGTGTATGTATGTGTGTGTGTGTGCATGTGTATGCATGTCCATATATGCATGTGTGCATAAGTGTGAATTTTTGTGCATGTTTGTGTGGGTGTACATGTGTGTATATGTGGATGCATGTTTGTTGCTTATGTGCACATGTGTGTATGTGTGCATTTGTTTGTGTTTGTGTGCATGTGCATGTGTATGCATGCACATGTGGGTCTAAGTGTGCATGAGTGTGTGTGTACTTTTGTGTCTTTAGGTGCATTAATGTGTGCTTATGTGCATGTGCTTATGTGTGTATGCTTGCGTATGCATGTGTGTGCATGTGTATTTGTCTGTGTGTGCATACATGTGTACATATATGAGTGCATATACGGATCTATGTTTGGGTGTATGTGTCTGTGAGTGCATGTTTGTGCACATGTGAATGCATCTCTGTGTATCTATATGTGTTCTTTATATGCATGTGTCCACGTGTTTGGGTGTAGGCATGTGAATGTGCAAGTGCATCTACTTACATGTGTGTGTGCTTGCATTGCTTTGAATGTTTGTATGTATGTGTGTGCGTGTGTTCTTTTGTGAGTGTTCATGGAAGTGTGTGTGGTGCATGTGTGCATGTCTGTATGCACAAGTGTATGTGGCTATGTTCCTATATTTGTGTACATGTGCATGTGTGTGTGTGTGTGCATGTGTGCAAACATATGTCTATGTAAGTGTGTGTACATGTGTGCATGCATGCATTCATGCATGCATGCATATGTGTTTCTACATTTGCATGTTTGTGCATGGGCGTGTTCGCATGCGTTCAAATGTGTGTGTCTATATGTATGAATGTGTATATGCATCCATGAGTGTGTGTGTTTGTGTTTCTAGATACATGTGTGTGTGTTTGCATGTTTATGCATAAGCATGTATGTGTGTGTCCATGATTTTGCACGTGTGTATATGCATGAATGTGTGTGTGTGTGTGTGCATGTGTACTAGTGTATGTGTTCTTGTGCATCTATGTGTGTTTGTTTGTCTGCAAATATGTGCGGGTGCATGTGTGTGTGTGTATGTGTTTGTGTTGTTTGTATGTGTGTGTGTGTGTGTGTTCATATATTAGTGTGTGAATGTGTGTGTGTGTGTGCTTGTGTGTGCATGTGCAAATGTCTATGTCTATGCATGTGTGTGCTTGTATGTATGTGTGCATGAGTGTGTAAGCATGCTTGTTTGTGGCTTTGGGTATGCATTCATCATGGGCATGTGCATGTGCACTATATGTGTGCTTATATGTCTTCATATGAGTGCATCTATGAGTGTGTAGGTGTGTGGATGTTTGTATGTATGTATCTTTGCATGTGCATGTGTTTGTGTGTAAGAGTGTGTGTGTATGTGTACATTCATGTGTGTGTATGTTTGCATATGTGTGTGCATTTACATGTATGTTTATGCATGTTTTCTTGGTGTGTGTGCATTTGCATGTGTATGCATGTATCCGTGTTTCTGCATGCATGTGTTCATGTATCAATGTGTGTGTGTGCACACAACTATGAGTTCAACTATGAGTGTGATTGTGCATCTTTTTGTGCTTATGAGTGTGTGTGCACTCGTGTCCATATTTGTTTATGTAATTACACATGTATGTGTGCATGTTGTTTGGGTGTATGTGTGTATGTGAACATATGTGTGTATATGTGTGTGTCTATTTTCATCTATATCTCCGTGTGTGTGTGTGCTTGTGTATTTGTCTATGTATGTGAGTGTGTGTGTGTGTGTATGTTTGCATGTGTGTTTTTTTATGAGTGTGTGCATGTGTGTTCATGCTCATGCACAAGTGTGTGCATATGTGTCCATGCATGTGAGTGCCTATATTTGTGTATTTTTGTATGTTTGTGTTTGTGCATTTGTGTGTGAGTGTGCAAGTGTGTTTATGTGCGTGAACATGTATGCATGCATGTATAAGTATATGTTTGAATGTGTGTGTGTACATGTGCTTATGTGTGTGCTTATGTGCATGCTTGTGCATGTGTATATGTGTATGCACATGTATATGTGTGTGCACGTCTGTGTGTGTGTGGGAGAGAGAGTATGTGTGTGCATGAGTGCATACATGTGTGTATGTTTATGAGTTTATGTATGCATGTGTGTACTTATGTGTGCATGTGCACATGTTCATGCATTTGTTTTTGCATGCATGTGTGTGTATTCATTACTGTGCATGTGCATGTGCATTGTGTGCATGGGTGTGTGTGTGTGTGCATGCATGTTTATTTGTATGGAGGTGATCTTGTGTATGCGTGTGTGTAAGTGTGCTTTTGTGTGTGCACACCTAGATGCACGAGTGTTCTTTTGTGCGTCCATGTGTGTGTGTGTGTTTGGGTGCATGAGTGTGCACATGTGTGTGTATGTGTGTGTATGTGTGTGTCTGTATATGTTTATGTGTGTATATGTTTGTACATCTATATTTATGTGTCTGTGAGTGTGCACATGTTAGTGTGTGTGTGTGTGTATGCATGTGCATGGAGGTTGTTGTGTTTGTGTGCGTGCACACGTGTGCATGCATTTGATTACACACATGTGCATGCATGTGTGTGCACAAATGTGTGTGTACATGTATTCTCATGTGCTTGTGTGTGTACATGTGTGTACATGTGTGCCCATGTGAGTGTGTTTGTGTTCATGTGTGTGTGTGTTTATGTGCATGCATGTGAAAGTCTTCATACATGTGTGTGCATGGTTATGTAAGTGTGCATGTGTGTGTGGATGTATTTGTGTCTGTGCATGTATGTGCATTAAAGTGTTTATTTGTGTTGATATAGGTGTCTGAGTGTGTGCCTTCGTGTGTGTGACTATATGTATATAAGTATGTGCCTACTATGTGTGCATGTATTTCATGTGCATGTGCACGTATTTGTGCGCAAGAGTCCACGTGTGGGCTTGTGTGATATGTGTGCGAGTGTGTATGTGGGTGCATGCCTGCTTGCAAGTGTGTGAGTGTGTGTGTTTCTATGTGTGTTCATGCCCGTGTATATATGCATGCACCTGCATGTATATGAGCTCATTTGTGTGTATGTGAGCATGTTTGGATATTTGTGTATATGTAGACGTATGCATGCATGTGTGCATAAGCATGTACATGTGTGTTCATGTGCATGTGGATGTGTGTGTTTGCTTATGTTCATGCATCTACATGTGTGTGTTTGTGTGCATGCGCATGTGTATGCGTTTCTATGTGTGTGTGTGTGCATGTGTGTGCACGCACGTGCATGCACGTGTGTGTATTATTATGTGTGTATGTGCTTGCTTGTGTGTGTGCATGTTTGTGTGAGTGCCTGTGTGTGTGCTTGTGAGTGTGTGCATGAGCACATGTGCATGCTTGTGTGAGCATATGTACATGTGCATATCTATGTGTGTGCTCCTGTTTGTGTGGGTGCACATCTTTGTTTATGTGTGTATGTATGCATGTGTGTGTGTTGGTGTTTTTGCTTATGTGCATAGGTGATTGTTTTTGTATATATATGCATTTATGTTTGTGTGTGTGCGTGTGCATGTGCATGTGCACTTGTGCATGTGTGTGCATGTGTTTGTGTGCATGTGTATGTGTGTTTGTGTGTGCATGCATGTACAATACTTCAATGCTCAACTTACTGATTTTTTTGCCAAAGATCATATTTTTTGCAAATTGACCAATCTACAAAGAACTATATTTCTTAATATTTATATGATTAACATGTTAAACCTTTTTTTGTAATTATAGCACGTAGGATTATCATGATTTATGAAAACTTGATATAGTTTTTTTAGTGATGGTTTAAGTTACATTTGGTTTTTAAAATTAAGTCTTTATCGAATGACTGAGTGCCCTTCTACCTTTGTGAATAGTATCTTGATCATCAATACAGCCTATCCAATTTTTGGATCTAATGATCTAGATTACATCTATCTATGATTAGATCTAGATACATTGATGGTTATTTTGAGTGTATGTGTATATATTCATGTATGTGTCTACTTGTGTTTATGCATGCATGTGTGTTTATTTGTTTATACATTTGTGTGTGTGCATATTTGTCTATGTATGTGTGTGGTTGTGTGTTTTTGAGTATGTGTGCATGAGATTGTGTGTGTGTGTATGTCTATGCATGTGTGTCTGGGTTAGTGCATGTATGCTTGTTAGCATGTGTTTGTATGGATGTGTTTGTGCATGTGTGTATGTGTACGTTTGTGTGTGCTTGTGCATGCATTTGTTGTGTGTTTATGTGTTCTTATGATCATCTCCATGTGTGTGCATGTGTATGTACACACATGTACATGCGTATAGTTGTGTATGCATACTTGTGTGCTCGTGAGCATGTGTCTGTGCTTGCATACATGTGTTTGTGCACACACGTGTGTTCATGTTTGTGAGCCTTTACATGCACGTGTGCATAGGTGCATGGAATATGAGTATGTAGGTGCATTCATTTGCATGCATTTGTGCACCAAAACATGTATGTATGGATTTATGTGTGTTTACTATTTTGTGCATATGTAAGTGCAAGTGTGTATCTATGTGTGTATGTGTGTGTTAGTGCATGTGCATGTGAGTGTGTTTGTGAATGTGCTTCTTTGTATGCATGCATGTGCATGTGTGTGTGTGTTTGTCTTTGTGTAAGTCTGTGTGAGAGTGTGTGTGCTTATTTGTGCAAGAGAATGTGTGTTTATAGGTGTGTGCGAGTGTGTACCTGTGTGTGCGCATGGACGATTGCATGCATGTGTTCGTGAGTGTTTGTGCATGTAAGTACATGTGTAAGCATGTGGTTATGTATGTTCACGTGTGAGTGCATGTGCATGTTTGTGATTTTGTATATGTGCATGTGTGTGTGTGTGTGTCTATGTGCTCGAGTATGTGCATGTGTTTGCTTGCATGTGTCTGTGCCTATGTGTGCCCCCATGTATTTGAATGTATTCATTTTGTTGTATGTGTGCACATGTGAGTACTAGTGTAAGCATATATGTATCTATGCATGTGTGTCATTGTGTGTACATGTGTTCATGTGCATGCATTAGGTTGAGCATGTGTGTAAGCACATGCATGTGTGTGTATGTGTGTTTGTGCATGTGCATGTGACTACATCTATGTGCTTGTGTGTGTTTGCAAGTGTGTGTGTGTGTGTGCACATGTGTTTATGTGCATGTGCATTTGTGTGTGCATTTGCATTCACCCTTGTGTGAATGTCTATCTATGTGCAACATGTCTACATGCATATATGTGTACATGCATGTTTGTGTGTGCATGTCTATTTGTGCATATGTGTATCTTTGCATGTGTGTGTGCATGTGTGGTTGTGTATGCATGTGTATATTCGTGTGTGCATGCATATGTGAGCCTAAGAGTTTATGTTTATTATTATATGCATGTGTGTGTTTATGTATGTGCATGTGTATAGGAGTGCTTTGGTACATGTGTACATAGAAGTGTATGCATATATGTGTACATGTGTGTGCATGCATGTGTGTATTTGTATGTGCACATGTGTGTATGTGGATGTACATGCATATGTGTGTGTGTGTGTGTCTATGTATGTGTGTGGATGTGTGTACTTTCATGTATAGGTATGCATGCATGTCTATGTGCATGTTTATGCTTGTTGTGTGTGTATATGTATGTGCATGTGTGTGTGTTTGTTTGTTCTTGTGTATATGCATGTGTTTATGTGTGCGTGTGTGCATGTGCATGTGTGCATTTACATGCATGTGTGTATATGTGTGTTTGTATACTTCTTTGTGTTTATGCATGTGTGTATGTGTGCAAATATTTTGTTCGTATGCATGTTTATGTCTGTATTTTTATATTTTTTATCGTATGTGATTGTTTAAATGTCTATTTGTTTGTGCATGTGTGTGCGTATATGTATGTATTCGCATGTGTGTGTACCTTTATGAGAATGTACGTGTGTTTGCACATGCTTTTTAGTGCAAGCGTGTGAGCATCTATCACATGTTTTTGAGTGCCTATGTGTGTGTTCATATTCATGTATTTGTGCTTGTGTAAGTGTGCAAGCACTCATGTGTGTGTGTGTGCATGTTTTCATAGGTAAGTATATATGTAAGTGCATGTGTATATGTGTATTTGTGTGTATATATTCCATGTGTGTAAATGTTTCTATGTGTGTGCATCTGTATTTGTGGATCTAGGTGTATGCTTGTGTGAATATGTATCTAAGTGTATGTTTATGCATGTGTGCATGCCTGTGTATATGCCCCTATAAGTATGTGCTTATGTGTATACGTGTGTGTGTGCATTTGAGCATGTGTGGTTGTGCGAGTGTGTGTGCACATGCATGTGGATGTGCAAGCGTGTACTTGTCAACAGCCATGTGTGCAAGTACCTTTGTGTGTTTGTGTGTATGTGTGTGTATGTGTGTGTGTGTATGTGTGGCTATGCTTGTGTGTGCATATGTATATATATAGGTATTCTTATATGTGCATAAATGTGTGTGTGCTTTTGTGTATATTTGTGTTTGCATATTGATGTGTGTGTATGAGCATGTGTGTGTACATGTGTGTATGTGTGCATGCTTATGTGTGTGCGTGTATGTCTATATGTTTGTGTGGGCATCTTTATGCACCTTGTCAGCATATGTGTGCATTCCTTTATGCATGTGTGTAAGTATTTCTTCATCTGTGTTCATATGTGCATGTGTGTGTGTGCATGTGTGTGTGTTAGTGCATGTGTGTGCATATGGATTGTGAGTGTGTGTGTGTAATCACATATGGCTGTATGCATGTACATGTGTGTGTTCTTGTGCATGTTTTTCATGCATTTGAGCATGCATGTATGAGTGTGTGTGTGTGTGTGTGTTTGTGTGTGCACCTATCTATATGGGTGCATGTGTGCATATATATGCACATGTGTTAGTACATGCTCTAGTGTGCGTACATATATATGTGTGTTTGTGTGTTTAGACATGCTTTCATGGGCATGCATATGTGCATAGGCATGTGTGCATACGTGTGTGTGTCCATTTTAATGAGTGTATGTACATGTATTTGCATGTGTGTATGCATCTGCATGTGTCCATGGTTGTGTGTGTGCTTATTCTTGTGAGTGTGTGCCAGCATGTGTGTCTGTTGGTGAGTGGGTGTGCTTGTGTGTGTATATACATAAGCATGTGTGTAAGTTAATGTGCATAGGTGCATGTACGTGTGGGCTTGTGTGCATGTGCGTGCATTTGCATGTGCGTTTGTGCCATTGTCTGGCATGTGTGTGTATGTGTGTGTGTGTGCATGTTTGTGCATGTTCCTATATTTGTGTATTCAATTATATTGATGCAAGTGTGTGCTTATGTGTGTGTGCATTTGTGTGCATATGTTTGTGCATGTGTGTGTGAGTGCTTTTGTATGTATATGTGTATGTGTTTGCATGCTTATGTGTATATGCATATGTGTGCATGTGAGCATGTGTTCATTTGTGTGCATTTGCAGGTGTGTGTATGATTCTTTGTGTGTATTTATATACACATATGAGTGTATGTGTGTGAGTACATGCATGCATGTTAACAGATTGTGTATGTGTGTATTTGTGTCTATGCTTCTATTCATGTGTGTGTGTGTGCATGTGGGTGGGTGCATCTGTGTCTACATGGTTTTATGTGTGTCAGTGTGTGTGCATGTTTATGTTTGTGCTTTTTTATATGTGTGCATGTGTACGTGTTTGTACATGTGTATGTGTGTGTGTACTTATGTGCATATGTCTTTGTAATTGAGTATGTGTGTATGTATGTGTGTGCATGCTAGGGTGCATTTCTGAGTGCCTGAGTGTGCAAGCATGTGCATCTATGAGTGCCTATGCATGTGCATGTGCTTAGATGTGCATGCACGTTTGTGTTTGTCTATACATTTGTATGTGCCTGTATTTGTTCATATGTGTGTGTTCCTCAGTGTGTGCATGTGCATATGAACTTATGTGTTTACATGTGTGTGTTCGTGTGTGTGTGTCTGTGTGCATGTATTTGTACATATGTGTTTGTGTTTTACATGTATGTGTGTGCATATGCATGTTCATGAATGTGCATATGTCTACACTTGTCTGCATGGCTATGCATATGCAAGTATATGTTTATGTGTGTGAATGTATTTGTGTGTTTTTGTGCATATGCAAGTGTTTGTGAAGGTATGTATGTATGTGCAAATGATTGTGTTCATGTGTATGCATGTGTGTGTGTGCTTGTGAATCTATACGTGTGTGCATTCATGCATTTATGTGTGTGCTTATGCAATTGTATGTGTTTATGTGTATGCATATTTGCCTGACTATGCATGTGTGTGGGCATTCATGTGCAGGTGCGTGCATGTATTTGTGTGCATGTTTGTGTGTGTGCACGTATAGGAATTTATTTTTGTTTGATTATACATTTGCATGTGTATGCATGTGTGTTTGTGTATATATATATGAGCATGTTCATGTGTTAATGCATGTGTTTGTGTATCTACTTGTTTGTCTACATGTGGCAATGTTTATGTACCTGTGCATGTGTGTGTGTGTGGGTGTGTATTGTTGTACATGCATTCGAGCCTGTATGTGCTTGCAAGCATGTGTAAGTACCTGCATGCATGTGCACTTGCAAGCGTGTGCATGCGTATATGCAAGTGTGATTGTGGATTAGTGTTTGTGTCTCTATGTGCATGTTTGTATCTATGTTTGTGTAAGTCTATTTGTTGGTAGCATATGTGTGCTATATGAGCATGTATGTGTTTTTGTATGTGCAAATATACATGTGTGTTGGTGTAGGCATCTTTGTGAGCATATGTATGTATGTGTGTGCATGCATATTTGTGTGCATATATGCATGTTGCATGTGTGTGCATGTGTGTGTGAGTGTGTGGGTGTGTGTGTACATATGTGTAGGTGTGTGTTCATAAGCATTTATGTGCATGTGTGTGCACATCATGTATGTGCATGTTTTTATATCTACATGTGAATATGCATGTGTGGGTGTTTACTATGTATGTGTGCATGTACAAATGGGCATGTGTGTGTGCAAATGCATATGCATGTGTGGTTGAGTATTTGGGTGTTAGTGTGGGTGTTTGTGGCTTTATGCATGTATGTGCATGTGTGTGTGTGTGTGGGTGCATGCATATGTGCATATGTGTGTACACTTGTGACTGTGTGTGTGCAAGCATGCATGTGTGTGTGTTTGTAGGTGTGTGCATGTGCATGTGTGTGCTTGTGCACGTGTGTGCATGTGAGTTGTACATGTAAGAATGTGGGTGTGTGCTCATGTAAGTACATGTATGTTTGTGATATGAAAATTTATGCATGTGTACATAAGCATATGAATGTGTGTGTTTGCATGTGTGTGTCTTTGTGTGTATATGAATGTGTGGGTGTGTATTTGTGTACATGAATGTTTTTTAGTGTATGTGCATGCATGCATGTATGTGTGTGTGTGCATATGGTTATGCACGTGCATTTCTATACATGCGTGCGTGTGTGTATATGTGCATGTGTGTAGGTTTATGGGTGTGAGCACATGCATCTGTGTGTGCAAGCATGCTTATATATGGGCTGTTGATATGTGTCCAGTTATGTATGTGTGTGAGCATGTGTGTGGTTGTGTAGGTATGTTGGGTGTATGTGTGCATGGCAGTGTACTTTGTGGTGCAAGTATGTGTGTGCATGTGCATGTGTGTATGCATATGTGCACGTGTGTGTGTGTGGGCATGTGTCTAGGTGTGTACGCTTCTATGTGTAAGGATGTGCATATGTTCGCATGTATGTGTGTGTGCATGTGTGTGCTTATGTGTATGCATGGGAATGTGCATGTGTATGTGTGTGTACAAATTTTTTTATGTGCGAGTGTGTATGTGTGCGTCTGTATGCGCTAATGTGCGTGTATGTGCATGTGTCCATTTGCATGCACATGTGTGTATGCATGTGGTTATACATATAACTTTGTGATTGTGCTTGTACGTGTGAACATGTTTTTGTGCGTGTTTGTGTATGTGTTTTTGTGTTTATGTTTGTGCTTTTATATGAACATGTTCTTGTTCTTGTCTATGTGCATGTTTGTTCATGGATGTGGGTGTTGGCATGTGTGTCTATGCATGTGCATACATGTGCAAGTATTTGTGTGTGTGTTTAAGAATTTTTACATGCAAATGAGCATGCGTATGTGTGTATGTCCTTACATGTGTGTGTTTGTTCATCTGTGCATATATGTGTCGGTGTGTGTATGGGTGTGCATGTGGGCATGTGTAAGTTTGTGCGTACCTATGCATGTGTATTTGTGTGTGCACATGAATGTGTACTTATGTGTGTGCATCAGTGGAGCATGTGCTCCTATATGCATGTCCATGTGTTCACGCATATGTGTATGCAAGTGTGTGCAAATGTGCATGCCTGTACTTATGTCTGCATGTGCACGTGAAAGAGAGAGTGAGTATTGGTGTATATGTGTGTGTGGGGGGTATATGCATGGGTATATGTATGAGTGTCTGTGGATGCATGTGTATGCATAGATATCTATGTGTGAGCATGTTTGTGCTTGTATTGGGGTGTATGTGGGCATGTGTGCTTACATGTGGGTGTGTGTGTGTTTGTGTGTGGGTATATGCATTAGTGTGTGTACAAGTGACAAGTGTGCACAAGCATGTGTGTATAAAAACTTGTATCTATGTGCACATCCATGTGTGTGTGTGCATGTTTGTGTGCTTGTTTATGCATGGTCATGTGTGCATGTGTGTAAGTGCATGTGCTTGTGTGTGTGTGTGTGCAAGAGCATGTGTGTATGTGTGCATATGTGCATGTTTGTGCATATGTCATTGTGTTTGTTTGTATGCATGTAGATGTTTGTGTTTGTGTGTGCATGGGCATCAGTGTGTATAAGTGTGTGTGCATGTTTGTTTGTACATGTGCATGTGCTTCTATGTTCATATATGTGAGTGTGTGTGTACATGTGTGTGTGCACATGTGTGTGTATGTAAGCATGTGTGTATACATGTGTGTGTGCATGTGAGCATATGTGTGTGCATGATTGCTTACGTGTTGTTTTTGTGTCTGTATATGGGTGTGTGTGCATGCTTGCATACATGTGTGTATATTTGTGCATATCTATTCATGCCCTTCTATGTGCTTGTGCACATTTGTGTGCACCCATGCATATGCTTGTAAGTCTGTGTTTGTTTTTCATGCAATTGTGTGCATGTGTGAAAGTTTGTGCTTGTGTAGGCATGTGTGTGTGCATGTGCCTTTGTATGCACACATGTCTGTGTGCATGAATGTGTGTGAGGATATGTGCATGTGTGCTTATGTGTGTGTGTGCATATGTTCATATTTGTATGCATGCATGCATGTGTTGTTTTGTGGGTGCTTGTATGTGTATGTGTGTTCTTACGTGTGTGTGTGTGTTGTTCTATTGGTTTGGTTGTGCACATGCATTTGTGTGTTTGCTTGTCATTGCATGTGTGCGAGCATGTGCATGGTTTGTGCAAGTATGCGTGTTTGTGTATATACCTTTGCATACGTGTTTGTGTGTATATGTGTGTGTGGCGTGATGTGTCTATGGGTTTGCATGCACGTGTGTGTGTTCAAGTGTGTGTATGTGTGGGTTTGGGTGTGTTTGTGCATGCGTGCATGCATTCATGTGGAAATGTATGTGCATACATACATTCACATATGTGTGTGTATGGGTGTTAATCAAATGTGCACCTTTCACTGTGTGCTTTTGAATATTCACTTGTGTTTCTTTGTGCATGTGTATATGGGTGTGTTTGAGCATATGTGCACATATGTGTGTACCTATGCATGTGTCTCTATCTATTTATGCTTGTGCTTGTATGTGTTTTTGAATGCCTATGTGTGTTCATGTCTATGTTTTGCATATGTGCATGCATGTGTGTACATATTCATGTATTTGCACTTGTGTGAGCATACGCATGATCGCACATGTGTGTGTGTGTCCATGTCTAAGTGTGCTTGTAGTTGTGTATATGTATGTATGTGCATACATATGTGTGTATGAAGGTGCATGTGTTTGTGTACTTGTCCATGTGTGCATGTGTATGTGCATGCAAGTGTGTTCCAAAATGTGTTTATGTGCATGCATGCACCTGTGTGTGTGTGTACATGAATGCATGAGTGTGTGTATGCATGCACATGTGTCCTTGCATGTGAACATGTGTGTATGTGCATGTGTGTGTGTGTGCAAGTGTGTGTGTTTATTTGCATGTGGGTGTGTGCGTGCATGATTGTGTGAGTATGTGTTCATGTTATTGTGTGTGTGTGTGCACAGGTGCATGTGTACATGTGTATGTGTGTGCATGTGAAAGGGCATGTGTGAGTGTGTCTTTGTGTGATGATGTGCATGTTTTTGTGTGTGCATCTTTTTTTGTATGTTGGTGTATGTGTGCTGCTATGTATACGAGTGTATGTAAATTTATGTGTTTATGTGCATGTATATGCATGTGTATGTGTGGGCATGCGAGTGCACAATGTTTCATGTGCATGTGGACCTTTGTGCATCTTTATAGATAATTAATTGTGCAAGTGTATATGTATGCTCATGTGTGAATGTGTGTACATGTGTGTATGCATGTGGATTATCTGTGCATTTGTGTGTCTATATTCACATATATGTGCATGTAGTGCACGTGTGTGTGCTTATGCATGTGTGTATGCATGCATGTGTGCATTTGGATATATTTTTTTGTGTGTGTGTGTGTGTTTGTGCATGTAATTGTACGTGTGGTTGTGTGTGTGCATGTTAGATTATGTGTATACATCTATGTGTACTTGCTCAAGTGTGTGTGGTTATGTGTTTTTATGTGCATGTGTATTTGTATATATATGTACATACGTATCTGTGTGTATACATTTGTTTGTGCACTTATAAAAATGTGTACAATTGTGTGCATCTACATCTATGCTTGGTTTGGCAAGTGTTTGTGTGGGACCATGTATGTGTGAGCATGTGCATACATGTATGAATATGCATGTGTGCGTGCGTGCAAGTGTGTGCTTATGTGAGTGTGCATATGAGTGCGAATGTGTGTGTGCAAGCCTATGTGTAGGGGTTTGTTACACATGTGTGTGTGTGTGTGCATGTGCAAGTCTATGCATGGGTGTGCACATATGTGTATAACTATGCATATGTGAGTATTTTTGTATGTGTACATTTGTATGCACATGTTTATGCATATGTGTGTGTGTGGCTGTGGGTGTATTTACATGTATATGTGCATGTGTTTGTGTGTTTGTGCACATATGCAATTGAGTGTGTGCACTTTTGTGTGTGTTTGTAATCACACTTGCATGTATATGCATGTGTTTGTATATCTGCATGCAAGCATTTGTGTATGTATGTGATTGTGTGCATGTGTATTTATGTGTAGTCCATGTGTGCAATTGTATGCATGCATTTGTGTTCTTGTGTGTGTTTGTGCATGTGCATATGTGTGATTATGCTTGTGAATATAAGCTTATACTTTTGTAAGTAGGTACATTGGTACATGTTTGTGTTTATGTATATATGTGTATGCACATGTGTTTGTGCATGAGTATGTATTTGTGCATGAGTATGTATTTGTGTGCATAAGAGTGTTTGTGTGGGTGTTTGTGAGTGTGCATGTGTGTGCATATATGATTACATATGCATGTGCATGTATGCACTTGTGCATATGTGTGCTTATGTGTGCCTATGCAAGTAAAAGTGCATGTGTTTATGAGTATGCATATTTGTATGTGTGTGCATGTGTTTGTGTGTGTGTGTGTGTGTGCATGTGTTTGCATTTACTTCTATTGTTTTGTGTGCTAGTATGTGTGTGTGCATGTGCATGTGCTTTCGTGGATGTGCATGAGCATGAAAACTTGTGTGTATACATGTGTTTTCATTTGTGTGTGCATGGGTGTGTGTGCATGTGCATGCGCATTTGTTTGTGCAGGTGTGTCTTTGTAATTTCTTTCAAACATGTATGAGTACATGTTTGCATGTGTACATGCATGCATGTGTGTGCGTGCACACACGCATGAGTATGGGTGTGCGTGTGTATCTATGTATGCATGTATATATCAATGTGTGAATATGCCTATTCCTGGGTCTATGCATTTGTGTCTATTATGTAAGATTCTATGCACGTGTGCATGTGGCCATCATTGTGAGCATATGCAAACACATGTTAGTGTATAGGTGTGCCTGCATGCATGCATGCATGTGTATGTATGTGCATGTGTGCATGTGTGTTCATGTGTGTGGGTGTGTGTGTGTTCAGAAGTGTTTAGATGTGTATGCAATTACATGAAGGAGAATGTGATTGAGTGTGAGTGGGTGTGCACGAGCATGTGTTTGTGTATGCATGTGCATGTGCTTGTGCATATGCATATGTTTTTGTTTGTGTGTGTATGTGCACATGCATTATGTGGGTTTGTGTGGGTGTGTTCATGTGTGTGTGTGTCTTTCTGCTTATGTGGGTGTGTATGTCAGTGCATATTTGTGTGCATTCTTTTTGTGTGTGTGTATGCATGTGTGTCTTTATGGGTGTGAGAGCATGTGTACGTGTGTATTTTTGAATTTGTGTGTGTGGGTGTTTGTAAGGTAATGTGTGCTTGTACATGTGTATGAGTGTGCTCATGTGTGTCTGTGTGTGTTTGTACTATGTGCACTCATATATGAATGTGTGCATGAGTATGGGTGTGCATGTGTGTGTTTATGCATGTGCATTTGTGTATGCTTGTGTGTTTATATGTGTGCATATGTGCTTTTTTGTTTGTGTATGTGTATGTGTGTGTACATGTCCTTAAGTGCATGTGTGTGTGTGTGTTCATGCATGTTTCTATGTGTGTGTGCATGTATATGTGTGGGGTGTGTGTGCATATGGTTGTGCTATGCAAGCATGTATGTGTATGTGTGTCTATCTTTATGTTTACATGCATGAGAAAGTTTGTGTTTTTGCATGTATGTGTGAGCATATGCATTCATGTGTGAGTGCCTACACGTGTGTGTGTGTGTGGGGGTGTTTATGTGAGTATGTTTGTATGTGTGTATGTGTGTCTACGTGCATATGTGCATGTATCTATGTGTGTCTGAATGTGCATGCATGTTTGTGTGTGTGGGCGTATCTTAGTGTTCATGTGTGTGGATGTGTGGTGATTTATGTTTGTTTGTGTGCTCATATGTGTATTCCTAAGCATACCTTTATGCGTGTGTGTGTGTGTGTGTGTGCACATGTGTATGCACATGTCTTTATGTGTATGTGTGCATGAGCACATCTATATCCTAAGTATGTGCATAAGTATGTGTATGTGCATTTGTCTATGTGCTTGTGCATATTTTGTGTGTATTCATGAATAGGTCTATGAAAGTCTGTGTGTGTGCATGTGTTCTTGCATGTTTGCGTGCATTTGTCTATTCGTGCATGAATGTGTGTGCATATATGTTTGTGTTTGTGTATGTATATAGTTGTGAGTATGGGTGTGTGCATGCACGTGTGCATGTGAGAGTATGTGTTTGCATCTGCATGAGCATGTGTGTGCATGAGAGTATGCATGTACATATGGCTATGCATGTGTGTTTATGTGTATGCACGTATGTGTGTGTGACTATGTGTATATATGTGTGCATGTGTGTGTTAGTGTGTGTGTGAATGTGTGTATGTCTGCATATGTGTGGGTGTTTTCTTTTGTGTGTGTGCGAGGGTACATGCAAGCGTGCATGAGATACATGTGTGCAAGCATTCATGTACATATGCCTATGTGCATGTGCATGTATGTGTGTGCATGTTTGTTTGCATGTGTATGTTTGTGTGGGATTGTGCATGTGCGAGGGTGCGTCTGTGGATGGGCATGTTGTGTGCATTATGTGTGTTGTGTGTGAGTGTGTCTATATGTACACATGCTTATGAATGTGGTTATGCATCTTTGTTTGCATGTGTATGCATGAGCATGCATAGGTGTGCATGCATGTATGTATGTGAGTGTTTGTGGGTGTTCTATTCATATGCATGTGTATATATTTTTGTGAGTGTGCAAGCATGTGTGTACGTGTTTGTGTGAGCATGTATGCATCTGTGCATGTTTATAGATTCCTACACATGAGTACATGTATTCATGCATGCATACTAGTGTGTGTGTCTACATGTTAATGCTTGTGCGCCTATAGGTGAGTGTGTGTCCATGTATGTGTGTGCATATACGTGTATGTGGGCTTATTTTGTGCATATAGGTACATGTTAGTATTTGTGGGTATGCACATATTTACATGTGCATATAAATATATGTGTGTGTGTGTGTTTATCCATGTGTGTTGGTGTGTTTTATGCGTGTGTGTATATGTTTGTATGCACATATGTATTTGTGTCATTGTGCAGGTGTTTTTGCATGTGTATGATTATATGTGCATGCATGCTTATGCATGCATGTTTGTATGTGCACATGTGATTTTTTGTGCTTCTGTGTGCATGGTTGCATGCATGGGTTTGTGTGTCTTAAGGTGAGTCTGTTCATGCATATATTTGTGTGCTTGCTTGTGTGTGTATATGTGGGTGGGTAGGTGTGTGCATGTGTGTGGGAGAGTGTGTGTACATGTGTGCATGTGTGTGTATGTGTGTGCATGTTCATGCATGCATGAATATGTGTGTCTGCTTGTGTGCATGTGTGTATGCCTAAGCATGTGTGTACATGTTCATGTGTGAATACATGCACGTGTGTGCATGTGTGTGATTTTGTGTGTCTATATGCATCCATGTATGTGCAGATGCTGAGTGTGTGTGTGTGAGTACATGCATTCACGTATACACACTTGTGTGTTAGTGCTTGTGTCTATGTTTGTGATAATGTGTGTTGTTGGATTCATGTGCATGTCTGGGTGTGTATGTGGTTATGCATGTGCATGTGTGTACATGTGTGTGTGTGTGTCTAATTGTAAGTGCATCTATGCATGCATGTGTATGTGTGTGTATGCATTGTGTGTGCATTTGTGTGTGTGTGTAAGTGCATGCATAAGTGTGTGTGGATACATGTGTGTGTGCGTGTTCATGTGTGTGAGTGTTTGTATATGTGCATAATTCCTTATGTGTGGATAAGTGCATGCATCAAGCATATGAGTGGGTATATTTGTCTATGTATGTGACAGTGCATCTATGTGTACATGTGTGTCTACACATGTGTACTCACATTCATATGTGCACATGTGTTTTTTCATGTGTATATGAATCCATGCAGGAGGATTTTCATGTGTGTGCATATGGGTGTGTCTATGTGTGTGTACTTGTATGCACATGCACATGTGTGTGTGTGAGCATTTGAATGTGTGAGTTTTTGTGGGTTGGAGTATTTGTGTGTGTGTACACATTTGTGCTTATGTACTTATCTATGTGTGAGGGCACATACTGTGTGCTTACGTGCTTGTGCGTGTATGTATGCATGTGTTTGTGTGTATTTGCATGTGTTTGTGTGCATTTGCATGTGTTAGTGTGTGTGTGTGTGTGCATGCATGTGTTTGTTAATGTGCATGTGTGTGTCTGTGCATGTGTATGTGTGTGCATGATGTGCACGTGTAGGGTTCAGTGTGAGTTTGTGTGAGCACACATGTATGCATGGGCATGTGTGTGCATGTGTGCATTCATGTGTGTGGGTTGCATGGGTGTATGTGTGCATGTTCTGTGCATATGTGATCATGTGTGTGTGTGTGATCAGGTTTGTGCTTGCTTGTGTTTGTGTGCATGTGTGAGTGTGCATGCATGCATGTGTATTAGTGTGGGCATGTGTTTGCATGAGTGTTTGCATGTGTATGCACATGTATGTGTGTGTGCATACAAGTGTATGAGTGTGAATCTATTTGTTTGTGTTTGTATGTGTGTTCATGTTTTTGCATGTGAGTGTGTGTGTGTGTGTGCATGCCTATGCATATTTGTGTGTGTGCAAGTCTACAAGCATTCGCATGCATGCACAAACATACGTGAGTGCACGTCTTTGTGTGTTTTCATTTGTGTGTATGTCTATGAATGTACATATGTGTCTTTGTTTGTGTGTGCATGTGATTGCATGTTTGTATCAGTGCATGTGTGTATTTGTACTTGTGCATGAATGTGTTTTTGTGCATTTGGGCATGTATGTCAACATGTTCAAGTATGTGCATTCATGCGTATGTGTGTGCACATATGTGAATGCATGTGTTTTTTGTGTATATGTGTGTACATGCATGCATGTGTGTGTGTGTTCTTGTGTGTGTGAGTGTAAGAGTGTGCTTGTGCATGTGTGTACATGTGCATGTATTGGTGTAAGCATGTGTGTGTACATGTGAGCATGTGTTTCCATCGATGCTCCTGTGTGTGTGCTTGTGCATGTGTGTGTGTACGTGCTTGTTTGCATATGTGTGTCTTTGATTTTGTGTTTATTACTATGTGTGTTTGTGCATGCATGCGTGCTTGTGTGTGTGCCTATGCTTGTGTGTGTCCTTTTGCATGTTCATGTGAGTGTGTGTGTGCATGTGCCACTCCGTGTAGATAGATGTGCATGTCCATGTGTGCATGTGCATGTCCATGTGTGTATATATATGCATCTCTGTGTATGGGTACATGCATATGTGCTTACTTGTTTACATATGTGTGTGCCTTTGGTCTTGTGTTCATTCCTATATGTGTGAATGGTAGATGTATGTGATCGATTTTGTGTATGTGCATGAGCACGTGTATGTGTGTATGCATGTGTGAATTTGCATGCATGTTTGTGATTGTATTTATGCATTTTCTTTTGGGTGTGTGTGTGCATGCCTATATTGAGTGTGTATGTACGTGTATGTGTATGGGTGTGCATGCTTGTGTTTGTGTGTGCATACATCCATGTGTGAGTGTCTGTGTGTGCATGGATGTGTGCATATATGTGTGAATGTGCCTATGAGTTTGGGCATGTGTGCTTGCATGTGTGTGTGTGTGTGCATGCATGTATTTATGTGCACATGCATGTGTATGGATTTATGTGCATGTTTATGTTTGTGTGCATGTCATGTCTACGCTCATGTGTATATGTGTATGTGTGTGTGTGTGTATGTTTAGGTTTATGTGTGTGTTTGTGCTTGTGTGTGTGCATGTGTATGTGTGTTCCTGTGTTGTGCATATGTGTGTACAATTTAGCACATGTGTATATTTATAATGCATGTGTGTGTATGTGTTCATGTGTGTGTGAGTGAGTATATATGTGAGTGTGTGTGTATCTGTATGTCTATGCCTTTGGGAAAGTGTGCATTTTTATGTATGTGTGTGTATGCATTTGTGTGTGCATTTATATGCATTTGTACATATGTGTGCACGTGTGTGTGTGCGTGAGTGCATGCACATGTGTTTGTGTGTGTTTTGTGCATGTGTCTATGTGTGCATGTGTGTATATATATTTCTATGTTTGTGTGCCTATATGTGCATAATTGCACGTGTGTGCAAGTGTTTGTGCATGCATGTGCTTTTGTGACTATGTGTGCATGTGTCTGACCATGTTTATGTGTTTTCTTATGAGAATGTGTACCGCTAGCATGTGTGCACATGTGTGTGGCTGAGCATGTGTTTTGGTGCACTTGCATGTTTGTGTGCTTGTGTGCATGTTCATGTTTATATGTGTGTGTGGACATGTGCATGCATCTATGCATGTATGTTTGTGTGTGTGTGTATGTTTGAACATGTTTGTGCATGCATGGGTGCATGCATTTGTGTCTATGTGTGCATGCATCTTTGTGGATATGAGTGTGTGTGCAACTTTGTGAGTTTGTGTGTATGCATAGGCTTGAGTGTGTGTGGGACTATGTGTATTCGAGGAAGTGTGTGTGCATGGGCGTGTGCATTCGGATGTGCCTATATGTGTGTGTGTATGCATTCAAATATACATGTGGTTATGTATTCATGTGAGCATATGTGTATACATCTATGTGTACTTGCTTGAGTGTGTGTATGTATGTGTGTATTTTTGCATTTCTATGTGCATGTGTGAACATGCACATGTGGATGTGCATATGTAAATACATACATGTGTGTATGTGTATATTTCTTTGTGTTCTTGTAAAAAAGTGCGCATGAGTGTGTGCAAGTGTGCGTGTATCGAAATGTGTGCTAGGTTGGGGATATTTTTTAGGGTCCACATGTGTGTGAGCATGTGCATGTATGCATGAGTATGTGTGTGTGCATGCATATGTGTACATATGAGTGTGCATGTGTTTGTGTAATCCAATGTGTGGAGGTTTGTGTGTGCATGTGTGTGCATTTGTATGTGCATACATGTGCGTTCCTATGCATGAGTATGCACGTTTTTGTATAAGTGTGCCTGTGTGAGTGTTTTTGTGTGTGCATGCATTTGTATGCATATGTTTGTACATATGTGTGTATGTAAGTGTATTTGCACGTATATCTTATTGTTTGTGCATGTATGTGTTTGAGCACACTTTTTTGTGTGTTTGCATTCGCACTTGTGTGTGTGAGTGTGTCTATATGCAAGCATATGTGTGAGTGTGTATTTGTGTGTAGTGCATGTGTGCATTTGTGTTTTTGTGTGAATGTGTGCATGTGTGTGTGTGTTTGGGTTTATGTGAATGTGCATGTGTGTGCATATGTGACTGCATATACGTGTGTGTGTGTATGCTCTTGTGCATACAAGTGTGTGTTTGTATGTGTCTATGCATGTGCAAGTGCATTTGTGTATGAGTATGCATATTTGTATATGTGTGCATGTATGTATTTGCATGCATATGTGTATGTACATGTCTGTGAATTTACTTTTATTGTTTTGTGCATTAACATGCACATGCATGTGTGTGTGTGTGTGCATGTACATGTGTGTTCATATGTGTATGTGTGTGTGCATTAGTGTATGTGTGTGAGTGCATGTACATTTGTTTGTGTGGGTCTATGTGGGCATGTGTTATTATACATTCTTTTGAGCATGTTTGAGTACATGCTTCCATGTTTACATGCATGCAAGCATGTGTATACACACATGTGTGAGTGTGGGTGGGTGTGTATGTATCTGTTTATTCTTGTATATGTCTATGTGTGAATATGTGGGTTTGCAAGTATGTGCATGTGTGTGTGCGCTATGTGAGCATTTGTGCAGCTGTATGTGTGGCCATCTTTGTGACCATATGCATGCATGTGTGTGTGTATATGTGTGCATGCTTATATGCATGTATATGTATTCGTGGGTGTGCATGTGTGTACATGTCTCTACATGTCTGTGTGTGTGTCTGTGCACGTGTGCACACATGCATGTATGTGTATGTGTTTATGTGCATCTATTTTCCTATAAGCATTTGTGTAGGTGTGCATGCATGTGCATACCCATGTGTGTACACATATGTGTGTGCATTTGTATGTGCATGTGTGCACATGTTTGAGTGCATGTGTGCACATGTCTTAGTGCATGTGTGCATTTGTGTGTGCGTGTATGTATGCAAACATGAATGTGTTTTGATATTTGTGTATGTGCAGCTATGTGTATGTGTGTCTGTGTGTGTGTGTGCATGTGTGCTTATTTGCATATGAATGCTAGCATGTTTGTGTTTGTGTGTGCGTGGATCCATCTATGTGTGTGGATGCATCTATGTGTGTGTATGTTTGTGTATGTGTGTGTGTATGAATGTGTTTTTATTTGAGTGTAAGTATGCATATGTGCTCATGTGCACTTTTTGCATGTATACATCCACTTGTGCATGTGCATATGTGTGTCTTTGTGCATGTGTCTTTGTGTGAATGTGTGCATGTGTGCCAGTATATGTGCATGTGCACATGTATCTGTGTACATGTGCATGTGTGGGTGTGTCTATGCAAGCATGTGCATTTGCACATGCTTGTGCAAGTGTATGTGTATGCACTTGTGGGTGTGTGTATTTGCATGTTTCCATGTGTGAGTGTGTATGTATTTCTGTGCATACATTTATGCGCATTTCAATTTGTGTATGTGCATGTCTATGAACCTATGTTTGTGTGTGTGTGTGTTATGCCTGTGCGTGTGCATGAGTGTGCTTGTTTGTGCATGTGCATGTGTGTGCATGTGTATATGTGTGTGTATGTGTGTATATGTTTATGTGAGTGTGTGTATGTGTGTATATGTTTATGTGAGTGTGTGTAAGTGTGTTCACATGTGTTCTTATGTGTGCATCTATGTGGATCTATACATTTGTGTGTGCAAGCATTAGTTTGTATACATGTCTGCTTGCCTAGGTAATGTGTGTGTGTGTCCATGTGTGTACGATTGTGTGCATTTCCTCGTGTGTGAACATATGCATGTATGATTGTGTGTGTTTCTTCATGTGTGTGTATACCTATGTGCATTTGTTTGTGTGTATATATGTATGTATGCATACATGGGGCGTGTGTTTGTATGTGTGTGTACTAAGTGTGCTTATGTTTTGTGTATCATGATGCATGTGTGCGTGTAGGTGTGCAGGTATAGGTGTGAGTGTGCATGCGTGTGTGTTTGTGCATGCGTGCATGCATGTATGAATTTATGTGCATGTGTGCACGTGTGTGTGCGTGTTTGTGTGTTATGTGTGCATGTGTCTGCATTTGGTTAGTTGTGTGGCTATGTGTGTGTGTATGTGTGAGTGCACATTCATGTATGCATGCATGTTTGAGTATGCATGTTCTTTTGCACGTGTGCTTGTGTGAGTGCATTTGTGTTCCTACATGTTACTTTGTGTGTGTGTGTGTGTGTGTGTTGTGTGGCAGTGCTTGTGTGCATGTGTGTGTGTGTGTATAAGTGTGTGGTTATGCATGTGCATGTCTGCACATGTATATGTGTGTCTATGTACATTTGCATGTATGCATGTGTGGGTTTTTGTGTGTGTGCATGTGCATGTGTGTGTGTTCGTGTGCACAAGCATGTGTATAGGGTATATGTTTGGCTTTGTATGTGTGTGTGTGTGTGTTTGTGTGCGCATATGATTGCATGCATTTATGTGTGCTTGTAGACATGTGTGTGTGTATGTGTTTTGCATGTGTTCATTTATGTGAGTGTTTGTGTGTGTGTATGCGTGCATGAGGGTATGTATGTGTGAGTACATCTGTGTATGTGTGAGTTGTGTATGCTTGTGTGCATGTGTGTATGTGTGTATGTGTGCATGTTCATGTATTTGATTATGCATATGTGTGTGCATGCCTGCATGCTAGTGTGTGTGCTTCTATGTTTGTGTATGTGAGTGTACGTGTGTGTATGTGTGTGTGTACTTATGTGTTTGCACATGTGCATATGTTTGTGTGTGTTGCAAGTATGTGCCTTTTTGTGTTTACACGTTCATGTGTGTGTGCACATGTGTGTGATTATGTTTGTGCATGTTTTTGCATTTGTATGCATGTGTGAGTTCGTGTGTGCTCCTTTATGTGTGAGTGTGTTGATGCATGTGTGTGTGGTTTTGTGAGTGTGTGTGTTGCTATGAATATGCATTTGTGTATATGTGTTTGTGTGTATGTGTATGTGTTCATCCACATGTGTGCATATGCATGTACGTGATTGTGCTTGAGCATGTGTGCACATGTGTGTTTATGCGTGTGTGCTTGTGGTGTGCATGTGTGTGCACATTATTGCTTGCTTATGTATGCTCCTTTGAGTGTGTTAGTGCATGTAGAGAAGTGTACGTGTGCATGTGCATGTATTTGCGAGTCTGTGTGCATATGTGTGTGTGCATGTGTGTGTTTGTGAGTATGTGTGTATATGTGTGTGTGTGTGTGTGTGTGTGTGTATGTGCGTGCATCTCCATCTATGTGTGCATAAATGTGAGTTTCTATGCTCATGAGTGCATGTGTGTGTGCATGTGTTCATGTGTGCATGTGTGGGTGCATGATTGTGTGCATATGTGTGTACATGTGTTTGTGTGCATGTGCATGCATGTGTGTGTATGCATGCATGTGTGGGTGTATGTGTGTATGTGTGTGTACTTGTGTATGTAGGTGCATTCATGGGTGCTTAGGTGAGTTTGTTTATGTGTAAGCATTCTTGTGTGTGTACTTTTGCATGTGCATGCATGTGTGTGTATACATGTGTGCACATAGAAGTTCGTCTACATGTGTGTGTGTGTGTCATTTATGTTTGTGCATGTATGTGTGAGTGCATGTGTGTGCACATGCAAAGGCATTTGTGTGTGTCTATGTGTGTGCTTTTTGTGAATGTCTACATTTTTTTGGGTGGGGGTGCATGCATATTCAAGTGCATGTTCCTGTGTGTGTGCTCGTATGCATATCTATATGCTTGCATTTGTTTGTATGTGTGTGGCGCTGATGTGCATATGTGTGTGCATGGGGGTATGTGGTTATGCTCTTGCAAGTTTGTACATGTGTTTGTGTGTGGATGTGTGCATGCATGTCCATGGAGACATGTGCGTGTTGGTCTTTGTGCGTGTGTGCTCTCTCATATATCTGTGTATGGATGAGTGTGTGGGTGCATGTATTTGTTTATGTTTATGGGTGTGTGCATGTGCATGTGTATGTCCATGCATACATGCTTGTGTGTGTATGCATGTGTGTGTGTCAAAGAACACACATGTGAATGTGAGATTGTGTTCATGTGTGTGTGTGGGTGCATGTGCAAGTGTATGTGCATAAGTATGTGTGAGTGCATTGGCGCATGCATGCATATGTCTACATATGTGCATACGCATGTGGGCGTGCATGTATTCATGCATATGTGCATCCATATTTCTATATTTTCTTATGCATGCGTGTTTGTGTGTGCACATGCGTGTTTGTGTGTGCGCATGTGTGTTTGTGTGTATACATGTGTATGTGCATGTGCTTTTTGACACATATGTGTGTGTTTGTGTTTACATGTTTATGCATGGGCACGTGCATGTTGATATTGGTGAGTTTGCACATTTGTGTGCTTACACGAGTATGTGTATGCATGTGTGTGTGTTGTGTGTGTGCATGTGCATAGGTGTGAGTATGCGTGCATGTGCATCCATAGGCATGTGTTTGTCATTGCACGTGTGCAAGTGCATGTGTGTGTGTATGTATTAATGCATTAATGTTAAAGTGTGTGTGTTTGTGCTCATGAGTGTGTGCTTGTCCATGTGTGCATATGTGCATGTATGCATTTATGCATGTGTTTGTGTTTTCACATGCATATGTGTGCTTGTATGTATTTGTTTTCATGAGTGTGTGAGCATACTTGGTTATGGATGTGTGTATGCATGAATGTGTATGTGTGCATGGTCATGTGCATATGCATGTGTTTGCGTGCCTTCATGTTTATGTGTGAGTACTTTTATGATTATGTGTATGTGTGTGCTTGTGCATATTCAAGTGTTTGTGCATGTGCATGTGTCTGTGTGTGAGAGTGAAGGTATGTGTGTGTTCATGTGGTGCTTTTGCACGTATGTGTGTGTGTGCACGTGTGTGTCTATTTCCATGTGTTTGTTGGCATGTGTGCATTTGCATTTGTATTCTTATGTGCATTTGTCTGTATGTGTGTGTATGTGTGTGTGTGTGCATATGTGTGTGCACTTGTATGACCTTCGCCACGTTGACCACTTTTGTTCAAAGATGAGTTTTAACTTTATTGGAAAAACCTTATGCATTTATTCTTAGAATTCATTGATTTGAAAATTTTGGATATTGTTGAAAATACATTTGAGTTTTTTTGCTAAGACTATTGGTAGAGAAAAAAGTGAGAAAACTATTAAGTGAACTGACTCTCAAGAAGATACACAGAACTCAAAAAAATTCTTGGACTACGAATATTTTGGGTTGTGATTTAAGTGCCCAAATGTAATCAAATCAAGAACTTGAAAGTAACAAATGAGATTTGGTCTAAACTTGAAGTTACTTATAAAGATACTTCTCAAGTTAAGCAGACTAAAATGAACATGCTTGTTTAAGAGAATGAATTTTTTTAGATGAATATGAATGAAAGTATTAAAACTATTTTTATAAGATTTACAAATATTTTTAATAATTTATTTAACCTTGGCAAGGAGTTTTTTTATTGGTGAACAGGTGAGGAAGATTCTTTGTATTCTTCGTTAATAACATGATCCATTAGTGATGATGTTTAAAACAACACAAAATATTTTGATTATGACTTTAGATAAGTTATGGGGTGAGCTTTTAACAAATGAAGTTGAGCTTATAAGAGAAGGGATGAAGACCTTATGGTCAAAAAAGAAAGGAAAAAGAAGGAAAACATTGATAGCCTTTATAGTCAATTATTCTACAAACTCAGATATCTCCATCCCAAGTGAGGTAACTTTGATTTGAAAATCTTTATCTAGAATATATAATAAAAAAATCTAGATAAACAAGTTGATAACAATAAGAAATAAAAGGAAAAGATAGTTTAAGAAATAAAAAGGAAAGATAATACCTCATGAAGAAATAATTCGTTATGAATGTAAATTACCTAAGTATATAAGACCTAATTGTGCTCACTATAATGAGAGAGTTTTGAAGTTTCAAAAAGCAAAAAAGAAGAAAACTATGATGATATCATGGGATGATTCAGATATTTCTCCTTCTAGTGATGAAGATATGGAGAGTTTGATTAGTCATATAACAATGGATAGTGTTTCTATCATATCATTAGATGATGAAGTATTCCTTTTGCTCCTTTTTTTCACCTTATTCTATTGTTTATTGTGAAGAATACTATATTAATGATTTCATGAAAGAAAAAATTGGCTTCTAAATATCTTAAATTAAAAGAAGAACATAAAAACTATTTAAGCTTGTATGAACATTTGAATAAGTTGAATACTAATTATTTGTAGGAGATTAAGACTAAGAGAGATAAAAAAAGCCTCTATTATTATCAAAAAACATGCTTAGTTAGAGAATTAACTAATTTAAAAAAATTACATGTTCATTGTAGGACTTTTTTTTCATAAGGTTGGTTATGTAAGAAATGTTACATATTATTTTGTTCTAAGTGTAATTTATAACTATTACACGATAATTTAACATATTTCATCTTATTAGAAATTTAGAAACGTTGTTGATAATAAATCTTCTAGATTTTTATGGACAAGAAATAATAATTTAATTAATGAACAAGTTAAGACATATGGATCTAAGAAGGTTTGGGTTCCAAAAACAAATGTTTGATTTGTTTTATAGGCATGTTCCTTCAAGTTAAAACAAATCATTGACTTGCTCTTGGTGATAACTCCAAGAAGAAAGTGATTAGAATTAGAGCTATGAGCAATTCACACACTTCTATAAGAAAGGTCCTCTTTGTACAAGATTTAATATATAATCTTCTTAATATTAGTTTATTATTTGATTCAAAATTTAACATTTTATTTAATAAAAAGAAATTCATTATTACTAAATATTATCTTCTACTTATCATTAGATATAGAAAAGATAAAACATAAATTTTATTTTCGTACATCATTAATGATAGTAGTCTAGAATATCTTACATCACATGATAATAATTCTACTTTATGGTATAGAAGATTTTATCACTTAAGAAAGTCTTTTTTTAAAGATCATTTAAAGCTTAACCTAATTAGTGGTTTGCAAAACCATAGTTGGTCAAGTGATAAATTATATATTTTATTTCAATTAGGAAAACAAACCAAAGTGAGTTTTAAACCACCTAAAAAACTTACTACTAAGAAAGTATTGGAATTTTTTTCATTTAGACATATTTGATCCTATCCATTTTGAGAGGTTAGGTAAAAGAAAATATTGGTTTATAATTGTAGATGACTTCATTAGTTTTATATGGGTTCTTTTTCTTAAAAAATAAAAATAAAGTTTTTGAAATATTTATAAGATTGATTGCTATGACTAAAAAAGAGCATAATCTTAGGTTAGTCTTTGTTAGAAGTGATAATGACGAAGAACTCAAGAATCAATTTGAGAAGAAATTAAGGAATTCTAATGATCATTATTGTGATTTGAACCAAATTTTATAGAAACTACTTTTGAAGATGAGACCTAGAATATTGTAATGAGTAAAGAGTTGATGTAATTTTAGAGAAATAAATTTATGGATCTTATACCTAAGCCAAATGATAAAATAATCATTGGAACAAAATGGATGTTCAATAATAAGCCACATAGAAATGCAAAAGTTATTAAGAATAAAGCTAAATTAATAACTAAAGGTTAATATTAAGTTAAAAGAGCATATATAGATGAGACATTTACTTTTATAGTCAGACTTAAGGGAAATAAGATTTTACATACTTATGTGTACATTAAAGGATTTAGATTATACCTAATAGATAACTAAAATATATTTTTAAATAGATATATAAACGAAGAAGGGCATGTTGAACTACCCTTAGGACGTATGATACATGATAATTTAATTCATATGTACAAACTTAAGAAGGCACTTTATGATTTGAAGCAAGCTGTAAGAGCTTAGTAATAAAGATTGTGCATTTCACTTACAACAAATTAGTTTCATAGAGGTAAGAAAGATAATATTTTATTTTTTTAAAATTTAGTTGAAAGTAAATTAATATGTCAAGTTTATGTGGATGATAATCTTTAGAGCTTCTAATAAAGAGATGTGTGTAAAGTTTACTAATTTAATAAAAAATAAATTTAAAATGACTATGATAGAGGACTTCTTTGGAATTTATGTTAAGAAAAAAAGTGAAGGAATTTTTATTTCTTAAATTATTTGATGAAGTTTCTAAGCAAATTTGGTTATGAAAACATGAAGTAAAGGAAGAATCCCATTACTCCAAGTTCAAAAACTTGTTGACACAAAATTGTTTAGAAGAATGATTAGATCTTTATTATATCTTATTGTAAGTATGCCTAGCATTATATTTAGTGTAAGTTTGTATGTAAGATTTTAGGCTAGTCTTAAGAAATCACACTTATAAATAGTCAAACATATTTTTAAATATCTTATAAGTACTAAAGCTCTAGGCTTAAGATACCACAACTGCTAATTTGGATTTGATATCCTACATATACGCTAACTTTGTTGGTAGTAAGATTGATAGAAAGAGTACCTCTAATATGTGCTAATTTAATGTTCACAAATTTCTTAGGCTAGTAGGAAATAAAATTATGTGAAACTATCTACAATAGAGGTCAAGTACATTACTATACGTAATTGTGTTGCTCTTGTTCAATGGATTAAATAGGAACTTTTAGATTATGGATTTGAATTTATATAAAGTCTAATGTTTTATGATAATTTAAGTGTAATTTATTTAACTATAGATTCTATTCAATCTCTAGAATAAAACATATAGAATTATAACATCACTTTGTTAAAGAGTGTTTGTAAGAGAAAGTAATTCAATTATTATTTATTCCATCTTTTATCCAATTAGTTGATATTTTTACTTTAGCCATTAGCTACTTAAGTCTTTCATAGACTTAGATTGATCTTAGGTGTAATTATCCCCTTTGAATGATATAAAGAAGGGGGAAAAACTTAATCCCATAATTTAAGGAGAGTATAAGCTATCAAATAGGGTAAGCTAAAATGTTGAGTATTATATTACTTGGTTTATTCATTATATTACATTATCTTGATTATTATATATTTAATTTTGGCATTGGTTTTATAATCCTCAAGGTAGAGATTATTTTAACCTCTGATATGATGATCACAAAATAAAACAAAGTATTACTAGCATCATATTGAGCTTAGTGTTGTTTCAATAAAATCTTAATGTGCATTATAATAATTTTTTATTGTTGGAGTAAAGATTATAAAATATATAGTTAATGAAGATTTAATGCCTAACTTACTAATTTTTTAGCTAAGAATCATGTCCTTTATTGAGTGGCTAATCTATAAAGAATTATATTTCTAAATATCTTATGGTTAACATGTTAAACATTTATTTTGTTTATAATTATGTCTCATACAACTATCATTATTCATGTATATTTGAGTTATATTTCTTAGTGACGCATTAGGTTACATTTGGTTTTTAAAATTAAGTCTTTTTCAGTACTAAAATTTCATAATTTTAAAAAATAATTTGGCCTATGCACCCAATCAAAGCTAAGACCAAAGGTTTGCAAGTGTCCTATAGTGCTGGGCTTTGGGTCTTGAGGAGTAGCAAGTCAGAAGCACGACTAAAACTGAGTCGTGGTTAGGCCCAAGTATTAGTCATGGTATGAATTCCACAACGAGGTGGGTTAATCATTCTAGGACTTGACTCCTAAAATAGATTAGGTATAATAAGTAGGACTCATTAATGATAAGTAATTGGCTTAGGTTAAGTTGGATCCATTTTAACATTTTACATAAGTGCCTTAGGTAATGACATCCTAAGGGTAACATGGCGAAGTGAACCCCAATAGGCTATATACTACATGTAAAGGAAGTAATATAAGGACAAATCATATGCAATAGTAATGCAAAACTAAATAATTGAATTTTTTTATTCCAAACTTTAGCACATTTGTACTGATCAGTTGTGCATTTTTGTGATTGAATGGTCACATTTTCTTCTGCATTTAAGAACAATTTTTTTCATCTAGTCATTCATTCAGAATACTTAATCAAACGATTGAGAGCCCCTCCAACTTCATGAATAGCATTCTAATCGTTGCCACCATTCTTCCAGCTTTTCAATTTAATTATCTAAATCATATCACTATGATTAGATTTGGAACCTTTAACTATTATTCTGATCAGATGATTATTACTCCATATAGTAGAATTGGTTGATAATTGTGTTTTTTCTTCCTCTTTCATCTCCTACAATGACTAGCTTTTGAAAAACCCAATTTTAGCCATTGGTGGAATTATTATTGGATGTTTTATTTGGATCAACATAAAAAGTTTATAAGTGCTCCAAAGAAGTCCAAAGCTAGCAGCATCGAATTTTAACTTGTTTATTAGAGCTATGAGTTCTTTCAATTGTTATTTATTCTACTCTTTTTTATAATTATTTCACATCATCATGATTACTTCTACAACATTAATTAGTTGTGTCACCCTTTAACTATTATTCTTATATCTGTTTAAGTGTGTGTGCACATGTTGGTGTGTACATGTGTGTGCATCTATAAGTGTGTGGGTGTGCATGTCCATGCATGTGAGTGTATTTGAGTGTGTGCGTTTATATATGTTCGGATGTGTATCCATGTGTGAGTGTTTTCTTGTGAGATCATGTGTGTATGCTTGCAAGTTTATGCTTGTATGTGAATGTGTTTGTGTATGTGATTGTGTATGTGCATGAGTGTATGTGTGTGTGTGCATGTGCATATCTATGTACGTGTGTGTATGTGTGTTTGTGTGCATATCTACTTGTGTTTATGCATGTGTGTGTGTTTATGTGCGTGAGCATGCGTGCGCGTGCTTTGTATTTGGACATGTGTGTGTGTGTGTGTGCATGTGCATGTGTGTATGTGTGTGGTTATGTGTTCATGTGAGTGTGTTTGTGTGTGCATGTGTGTGTAGTTTGTCTATTTTTGGGCCAATGTGTGTACATGTAAGCATTTGTTTGTATGGATGTGTTTGTGAATGCATGTGTGTGCATGTGTGCATATGTGTGTGCTTATGCATGTGTTTGTGTGTGTGTGTGTGTATGTTTATGTGTATGTGTTCCTGTGAGTATTTGTGCATATGTGCATGTGCATGTAAATATATGCATGTGTGGGTGTGTGTGTCCTTGCATGTTTGTGAGCATGTGTGTCTTAGCATGCACACATGTGTTTGTGCATGCATATATGTGGTCATGTTTGTGTGTCCTTTGCATGCACATCTGTGAATGTGAGTAGGTGTGGGTATGAGTGTGTGAGTGCTTCTATGTGCATGTGTGTGTGTGTGCACTCACACATGTGTCTATGCATTTTTGAAAGTGCTTGTGTGTGTTTAGGTGTTTGTGCCTATGTATATGCAAGTATGTATCTATGTGTGTATGTGTGTTGGTGCATGTGTTTTGGTGCATGTGCATATGAGTATGTGTGTCTATTTACATCATGTGTGCATGTGTCGTTTTGTGTGAGTGTGCATGAGAGAGAGAGTGTGTGTTTGTAAGTGTGTATGCAAATGCATAGCGTGTGTGTTTGTGCATGCATAAGTGCATATATATGTGAATGAGCATATGTGCCTATAGGCACATGTGTGAGCATATGGGTGTGCTTGCTCATTTGTGTGTGTGCACGTGTTCGATTGTGTATATTTTCATGTGTGTGTGTGTGTGTGTGCTCAAGTGTGCGCATGTATTTGCTTGCATGTGTGTGCTCCACACTTGTGTGTGTATGCATATGGTTGTTTGTGCACTTATATGAGTGTTAGTGCATGAGTGTGAATATATGCATTTGTGTGCATGTTTGTACGTGTGTGTGCGTGTATGTCCACATGTGTGTTTGTGGGCATTAAATTGAGCATGTATGCTTTGTGCATGTGTGTGTCTGTGTGTTTTGATATGTGCACGTGTTCATGAGTTTCTACTTGGGAGTGCCTATGTGTGTGTGTGTGTGTGCTTATGTGTGTTTCTGAGTGTGTGTGTGTGTGTGTGCATGCATGTGTATGCATTTGTGCTAGTTTGCATTTGTTTCTACATTTCCATGCACACACATGTGAATGTCTATCTATGTTTGACATGTGTACATGCATATATGTGTATATGCATGTTTGTGTGTGCATCTATGTTTGTGCATGAGTGTATGTATGCATGTGTGGGTGCGTTCGTACTTGTATGCATGTGTGAGCTTACTCATCTATGTTTGTTGTTGTAGGCATGTGTATGTGTGCATTTGTTTGTGTATGCATGTCTATGGGAGTCATTTGTTGCGTGTGCATAGACGTGTGTGCATCTGGGTGTGCATGAGCACATGTGTGTGTGCATGTACGTGCTTGTGTGTGTGGGCATGTATGTGTGCATGTGTGTGTGCATGTGTGTGGACATTCATGCTTGCATGTGTAGTGATGTGTGCATGTCTGTGTGTTTGTGTGTGCATGTTGTGTATGCATGTGTATGTGCATGTGTGTGTGTGGATTCCTATGTATATGCATGTGTCTATGTGTGTGTGCATGTGCTTGCATGTGTTCATATGCATGTGTACATATGCATGTGTGCATTCACATTCATGTTTGTGTATGCTGTATGTTTGTATGCATCTTTGTGTTTTTGCTTGTGTGTGTGTGCACACATATTGTTTTATGCATGGGTGTGGTTTTGCATTTGTGTGTTTATGTGAGTGTTTGCATGTCTTATTATTTATGCATGTTTGTGGGTCCAAGTATATATATATGTGTGTGTGTGTGTGTTTTGCATTTGCACATGTGTACATGCACATGTGTGTGCATGTGTATGTGTTTGTCATGTATGTGTTTGTGTGTGTGCATATGTGTGTGGGTGTGTGTGTGTTTATGTGTATGTTTGTGTGTGTGTGTATGTGTGTGTGCATGTGCAAATGTGCATGAGTGTGTGTGTGTGTGTGCTATTGATGTGAGAGTGCACATGCATGTAAAAGTATGTGTGCATGTGTGTGTGTGCACTTGCAAGTAAATGTGTGTGTGTTTGTGCTTGTGTGTGCATATGCATGGATGTGCATGTGCATGTGTTCGTGCATTTCCATATGTGTGCATCATTATGTGCACATGTGTGTGTGTGTGCATGGGTGCATTTGTGCATGTCTACATGTGTGTGTGCCTATATGTTCATATGTGTGTGGAAGCATGTAGGTGTGCATGCTTGGATGTGGGTGTCAATGTGTATGTGTGTATGCACCTATGTGGGTGCATGTGAGTGTAAACAAGCATATGTGTGTGTGAACATGTTACTGTGTGCATGTGCATGTATTTATGTGCATGTGTGTACATGGTCATGTGTGTGTGTGCTTGTTGGCATGTCCATGTTTGTGATTGTGCATATGTGTCTACATGTACATACACAGACATGTGCCTATGTGCATGTGCATGGATGTGTGCATGTTAGTGTGAGCATGTGTGTGCATGCATTTATGTGCTTGTGTGTGCCTATGTGTATTCCTATCAATACATGCACATGTGTGAGCATGTGTGTGTGCTAATGCATGTGTGTGTGTGTGCATATGTGTGTGTGCATGTGTGCTTTTGTCGATCTGTGCATGCACACCAATGTGTTTGTACGTGTGTATGGGTGTTTATGTGTGCAAATGAGTACATGTTTATGTTTGCATTTGATCTTTAATGATTTTGTGTGAATGTGTCTGTGTTTTTGTGTGAATGCATATACATTTATATGTCAGTGTTTATGAGCATTTGTGTGTGTGTGTGTGTGTTTAGGTGTGCATATGCATGTGGGCTTGTAAGTGTGGGTGTGTACTCATGTGTGTATGTGTATGTGTGTATATGTTTAGGTGTTTGCATGTGTATGTATGCATGTGCATACATTTGTGTGTTTTGGCATATGCATGTGTCTTTGTGTTCATGAGTGTGAGTCTATGTACATTTGTGTGTGCATACATGTATGGGTGTGCGCATGTGTGTGTACGTGCACACACATGCGAGGATGTTTATGGATGCACGCATGTGTGTATCTCTTCATATGTTTATGTTTATGTGTCTAGGTAAGGGCATTTATGTGTTTGTGAATATTTGTATGTATGTGTGTTTGTGTGCATAAATTTGCATGTGCATGTTCCTGTGTGTGTGCATGTGCATGTGCACTTGTGTGTGTTAGTGTTTATGTATGCATGTGAGTGTGCATGAATATATAATGTGTTTGCGATGTAATTGTGCGTGGGTTTTTGTGTGCATGTGTATGCTAGTTTGTGAGTGTATGGGTGTGTGTGTGTGTGTGTGTGTGCATGTAAGTGTGTGTGCATGTGTGTGCATGTGTGTGTACCAATGTTTGTGTGTGAATGTGTGTGTTTGCATGTATTAATGTGAATTTGTATGTGTGTGTGCATGCACTTGTGCGTGCATGCGTGTCATTTTCAGAGTGCTAATGTGCTTGTGTTAATGTTCAAGTGTATGTTTGTGCATGTTTGAATGTGTCTCTACATGCATGTTTTAGTGTGTCTGGATGGGTGTGTACTTGTGTTTTTGTGTGTGTGAGTGCATGCATTTACTTTTATGCATATATGTTTAATTGTGTGTGTGTGTGTGTATATGTTCATGTGTGGTTGTGTGTGTGTATGTGTGCATGTTTGTTTGTGCATTACCATGTGTCAATATGATGGGTGTGCATGTAGGAGTATGTGCATTTGTGTGATCCAATGTGTGTGTATAAGTTTGTATGGGTGCATGTGTGAGAGTATGCATGTGTGTTAATGTACATGTGTGAATGTTTCTTTGTGTGTGTGCATATGTGAATTGTGTTTATGCGTGTGTGTTTAGTTGTGCATGTGTGTGGGTGCATCTATTTATAAGAATTTGTGTGAGTTTGTTTGTGTGTGCTTGTGTGCATGTGTGTGTGCGTGTGCGTGTGCATGAGTATGTGATTTTGTGTGTGTGTGTGTGTGTTATTGTTGGTTGTGTGCATGTGGTCATGTGTGTGTGTGTGTGCATAGGCACATGTGTGTACCCTTGCATGTATCCATGTATGCATATGTATGTGTGTGCACATTAGTGTGCATGTGTCTGTATGTGTGTGTATGTGTATTTGTGTGTCATGTGTGTGTGCATGCGTGTGTATGTATGTGTGTGAAAGTTTTTTACTTATTCTTATAGAAGTGTGTGCATGTGTGTGTGTGTGCATTTGAGAGTACATACTTTTTTGTGTGTAAGTGCTTATGTGTGCACAAGTTTTATGTTCATATGTGTGCATGTGTGTGTGCATTCTTGTGTGCTTATGTGTGTGTACATGCACTTACATATTTATTTGTATGTGTTGGTTCATGTGCATGTGTGTGTGCATGTGTGTATTTCCATTCATGCTTGTGTGTATGTTTATTCATGCTTTTGTTTATGTGCAAATGTGCATTTGCATATGAAAGCATGTGCAGGCACATGTGCATGCACTTGTGTGCAAGTCTAAGTGCGTGTACATATATGTGTGTATGTACATGTGTGCATGCTTTTGCTAATTTATGTATATGTGTAAGTGTGTGTGTATATATGCTTGTGTGCATGAGTGTACATGTATGTGTTTGTGTGTGTCATGGTATGTATGTGCATATGTGTGTTAGCCTATCCATGTGCTTGTGCGTGTATCTATGTAACTACGTGTGTTTGTGTACTCATGTTCATCCATATGCATGGTCTTGTTTGTGCATGGATGTGCACGTGTGTGTATATTGTGCATGCATACATGTTTGAATGTGCTCGTATCTATGTCTGTGTGTGTGTGTGTGCATATCTGAATTTGTGTGTGTTAGTGTGTGCCCTTGTGGATGTTTGTGTGTACATGTGTGCACATGTGTATATGTGTATGCACATATGTGTGCTTGTGTGTGTCTTTGCATGTGCTATACATGTGTTTTTATGTATGTGTGTCTATCTTAATGGGTGTGTGTGGTGTGTTTACATATATATATGCATTTGTGTGCTTGCATGTTTGTGTATGCAAGTGTGCGTGTGGATGTCATCTTATGTGTGCATGTGTGAGCTTGTGAATGTGTACATATGTGTGGTTGTGCATATGTTTCTATCTATATGTGTGTACATGCATGTGTGTATGGGTGGTGCATGTGTATGTGTGTAGGTGTGCATGTGCAAGCGTGTTTGTGTATGTGCATATGTGTTTGTATGCGCATGTGTTTGTGTGTGCATATGTGTGGGTGTGTTTGTGTGTATATCATTTCATATATTTGTGTGAGCATGTTTGTGTGTGTGCATGTGGGTGCTTATGTGCATTCTTACATGCATGTGTGTCCATTTTAGCATATGTGTGTTAGTGTGTGTGTATGTACGACTATGTGACTTAGTGCATGCACTTGTTTGTGTTTCGTGTGTGAGTTCTTGCATGTGTGTATGCTTTAGTGCTCTTGCGTGTTTACATGTGACTATGCATTTGCATGTGTGTGTGTGTGCATCTGTGCATTTGCTCTTGTGTGTGTCTACGTGTGTGTGTGTGTGTTCTTTTGCATGCGTGCACATGTTCATGTGTGTTTGCAGGTGCATGTGTGCATGCATGGATGTATTTTTGGGTGCATGTTTGTATATACGGTGTTGCATACATATGCAAGTCTGTGTGTGTGTTTGCAAGTCCATCTTAGTGTGTGTTCTTTTTTGTGCTTGTGCACGTATTTGTTTTCTTATGTGTGTATGTGTGTTGCTATGTTTGTGCATGTGTGTGAGTATGTACACACATGTTTGTGTGTTTGAGTGTGTGTGTGTGTATGTATGTGGGTATAGGTGTGTTAGTGATTGTGTATGTATGTGTGTGTGTGTTGTGCATGTGAGCCTTCTTATACATGTGTGTGAGTCCTTATGCATGTGTATGTGTGTGCATATGGGTGTGAATACATTTGCTTGTATGCATGCCTATGTTTGTGTTTCTATGCCTATGCCCTTGAGTGCTTACTTGTTCATTTGTATCTATGCGTATGTCCATTCATGTGCATGTGGGCATGCATTCATGCATGGGCATGTGTGTGTTTGTGAACATGTTTGCACCTGGTTTTTCCCTATGTGTGAGCATCTGTATCTGTGTGTGGGCATGCATGTGTGTGTGCTCATGTGTTTATGGGTGTGTGCATGTCTATGGTTGTTCATGACTCTATATGTATGTGTGCATAAGTGTGTGCATGCATATGTTTGTTTGTATGTGTCTGTGTCCATGTTCGTGTGTGTGCATTGGTGTATGTGTGTGTATACATGTTTGCATTTTTATTTGTTCATGTGTACATGTGTGTGCATGTTTATGTATGTACATCTGTGTGTGTGCAGATGTGAGTGTGCATAGGTGTGTCTTTGTGGGTGTTCATGTGTGAGTGTATTTGTGCATGTGCATGGATGCATGTGCTCGTGTATGAGTGTGTGTGTGTATATGTGTGTTCATGTGTGTATGTATTTGTGCATGTGCATGCACGATGTGCTAGTGTATGTGTTTATGTGTTCGTGTTAGTGTGCATATGTGTGTAAGTGTATACATATGAGCAAGTGTGTGTTTATGTGAACATATGTGTGCATTCATGTGTGTGTGTGTGTTTGGATGTGTGCATGTGTGCATGCATGTGTGAGTGCATGCACATGTGTGCGTTTATGAGTGTGCATCAGTGTTTATGGGTGAAAGGTGCGAGTGTGCATGTGCTTTTGTGTGTTTTTGGGCAAGCATTACGAGCATGTTTGGATGTCTGTATATGCATGTATGTATGTGTGCATGTCTATGTGATTGTATGTGCATATGTGTGTGCATATGTGCAAGTGTTAGTGTGTGCATGAGGCTCTACATGCATGTATATGTGTGTGTGCTTGTCCATAAAAATATATGTTCATGTGTGTTTGTATGAGCGTGCTTGTTTATACATGTGTATGTGAATTTATGCACATTTGCGTATAAGTATGCAAATGTATTTATGTGCATGTGTTTGCATATATGTGCACATGTATGTATTTTTCGATGTGTTTGTGTGCTTGTGTGCGTATGTGTGCTTGTGTGCGTATGTGTGCTTGTGCATTTGTGTGCTAGTGTTGCAACATGTGCATGCATGGATACATGCATGTGTATTCATCTTTGTGTGAGTGTGTGTGCATTTATGGATGTTAGCATGCATGTGTGTGTACATGTTTATGTATATGTGTGTGTATATTCATGTGCACATGTCTGTAGATGTGTGTGCCAGTGTGAATGTTTGTGATTATGCTTGTGTGTTTACTTATGTGCATATGCATGTGTGTGCATGTGCCAATATTTGTGTGTGTGCATGTGTTTGTGTGTGTGCATCGGTGTGCATGTATTCGTGCATGTTTGCACATGCATGTAGGAACACATGTGTATGTGCATGTTTGTGTCTACTTGTGTTCATGTGTGTATGCATTTGTGTGTATGCATGTGCATGCTAATCCATGTCATGTGTATGTGCACGCACATGTGTGTGTGTGTTTGCATGCATGTGTGTGTGTCTGTGCATGTGTTTTCTTGTGTTTTTTTTGTGTCTATGTGCATACACATGCATGTTTATATATGTGTATGCACACACATTTGTGTATTTGTGTAATGTTTTTTGTATATGAGCGTAGACATGTATGTGTGTGTGTGCTTGTACGAGTGTTTGGGGGAGTTTGTGTGCTTGTACGTGCATGCATATGTGTGCATGTGTTGGTTTGTGTGTGTATGTTGTGTGTGCATGTGCGTGTGTGCATGTTTGTGCTCATGTGTTTTTTATATGTATTATGTGTGCATGTGTTTGTGCATGTGTGTCTATAAGAATGTGTGTGTATTTGTGTGTGAGTGTGTGCCCATATATGTGTACATGTTTGTGTGTACTTGGATGTGTGGATGTGAGGGTGTGTATGTGTGTGTTGATGTGTGTATCTATGTCTATGTATTTATGCCCATGCATGTGTCTATTCGCCTATGTGAGCCTGTGCACATGTGTTTATGCATCTGTGAGCATGTGCTTATGTGTATTTTTTGTGCGCATGAATGTGCATGTGTCCGTGAGTGCATATGTGTGCATCCATGTGCATACATTTGTGTGTGTGTTCATGCATGTGTTTGTACTGCATGTGTGTTTTGTTGGTCTGTCTGTGTGTGCTTGTGCAAGTGCTTGTGTGTGTGTTTGGGTGCTTGTAGGTTTGCAAGTGTGTGTATGCGAGTGTGTGTGCCTATGCGTGTTATTATGTAGGGGGTTTGTGTATGTGCATTTGTGTTTGTTTGAGTAAACGAGTGTTTATTCATGTGGATGTGTATGTGTGAGTGTGTTTGAATGCATGTAAGTTCATCTGTGAGTGCATGTGCATGTGTGTGCATGGCTATGCATGTGTATGTGCATGTGCATATGCATGCATGTCTAAGTGTCTATCTATGTGGGCTTGTGTGTATGTTTTTTTTTATGTATGGGTATATGTGTGTTCTTGTGCATATGCATGTGTGTATGCATATGTTTGCATCATTGAGCGTGTGGGTAAGTGTGTGATTCTTTTTATGTATGTGTGTGAGTGCATTTGTGTGTGCACATGTTGGTGTATATGTGTGCACACCTACGTTCGTGCATGTGTGAGTGTTTGTGTGTGTGCATGTGGGTGTGTTTGTGTGTGTGTCTACTTATGTGTGCATGTGTGTGCATGTATATGTGTGCATGTGTGTGTGTGCATATGAGTGTGGGCATGTGTGCATGCATGTATGCATGTGCATGTGGCTACGTGTGCATCTGTATGTATTTGGTGTGGATGCATGCATATGCGTGTGCTTGTGTGTGCCTATGTGTTTGTCTTTATTCATGTATGTGTATGTATGTGTGCATGTGTATATGCATGTCTCAGTATTTGTGTGTGTTTCTAAGTGTGTATATGTGTGTGGACATGTATGAGCATGCGTGCATGTGTGCTTGTGTACGTGCACATTTTTGTGTGCATCTGTGTGTTTCTGTATGTTTTTGTATGTACAATTATTTATCTGTGTATGTATGTGCTTGCATGGGTTTTTATGCATATACATGTGCATGTGCATGTGTATGTGAGTAGTTTGGTGCACAAGTAATTTTATGTTCATGTGTGCCTGTGTGCATATGTTTATGTGCACATATGTCTTTGTATGTGCGTGGTTGTATGTTTATGTCCACGTGTGTCTTTTTTCGTGGCATGTGTGTTGGTGTGTTTAGATATCTTTGTGCTAATGCATTTGCATATGTGTGTGCATGTGTGTGTGCGTGTGTGTTTATGTGCCTATTAGGATGTGTGAATATAGGAATGCATGTGTATGGGTGAGCATCATTCTATTCAGGAACATGTGTTTGGGCATGTGTGTGTGCAATTTTTCATGCACATGCCCATATGTGCTATGTCTTTGTGTGATGTGTATGTGTGTGTGTATTTGTACATGTGAATTGATGTATGTGTGTGAGTGTGCTTGTCTACTTATGTGTTATTGTGTGTGTCTATTTGCATCTGCATACATGTGTGTGTTCTCATGCTTCCATTTGTGTGTGTGCTTGTGTGTATGTGTGTGTGTAAGTGTGCTTGTGTGTGTGTGCATGCATGCATGTGTGAGTGTGTGAACGTGTGCATGTGTGTGCCCATGTGTGTGTATGCATGCATCAGGGTATGTATGTGTGAGTACATTCGTGTATGTGTGAGTGTGTGTATGCTTGTGTGGATATGTGCATGTTCATGTATTTGATTATGCATATGTGTGTGCATGACTGCATGCTAGCATGTGTGCTTCTATGTTTTTGTATGTGAGCGTACGTGTGTGTATGTGCATGTGCAAGTGTGTGTGCACATGTGTGTGACTATGTTTGTGCATGTTTTTTCATTTGTGTGGATGTGTGAGTTCGTGTGTGCTCCTTGATGTGTGAGAGTGTGCTGATGCATGTGTGTGTGGTTTTGTGAGTGTGTTACTGTGAATAAGCATTTCTGTATGCATGTTTATGTGTATGTGTATGCGTTCATGCACATGTGTGTGTTCATGAGCATGTGTGTTTGTGGTTATGTGTGTGTGTATTTATGCATGCATATGTGTGTTAGTTTGTACTCTAGGGGCATGTGACAATATGCATGGATGTGTGAAATTCTATATGTATTTGAGTGGGTGATTGTGCAAACGTGTATATGTTTGTCATGTGTCTCAATGTTTGTTTGTGTTCATGTGACACAGTGTGTGTGAGTGCTTTTGCGTGTGTGTATGTGTGTGTACATGAGTGCATGTGTATTTTTTTGCACTTATGTGTGCATTCAAGCACCTGTTTATGTGCGGGTCTATGTGTGTGAGTGTGTGAGTGTGTGGGTTTGTGCTTGTGTGTGCATATGCATGTATGTGATTGTGCTTGTGCATGTGTGCACATGCATGTTTGTGTGTGTTTTTGTGTTTACGAGTGTGTGTTCTTGTGTGTGTGTGTGTGCATGTGTGTGCACATTATTGTATGCTTATGTATGTACCTTTGAGTGTGCTAGTGCAAGTACAGAAGTGTACGTGCGCATGTGCATGTGTTTGTGAGTATGTGTGCTTATGTGTGTGAGCATGCTTGTGTGTTTGTGACTATGTGTGTGTATGTGTGTGCATCTCCATGTATGTGTGCATAAGTATGAGTTCCTATGCATATGAGTGCATGTGTGTGTGCATGTGTGGGTGCATGTTTGTGTGCATTTGTGTATACATGTGTTTGTGTGCATGTCCATGCATGTGTATCGTGTGGGTGTATGTGTGTATGTACATGTACTTGCATGTAGGTGCATTCATGTGTGCTTATGTGAGTTTTTTATTTGTGAGCATACTTGAGTGTGTACTTTTGTATGTGCATGCATGTGTGTGTATACATGTGTGCACATAGGAGTTCATGTACATGTGTGTGTGCGCATCTATGTTTGTGTATGTATGTGTGAGTGCATGTGTGTTCACATGCAAAGGCATTTGTGTGTCTATATGAGTGCTATTTGTGAATGTCTGCAAATTTTTGGGTTTGGGTGTGTATGTTCAAGTGCATTTTCCTTTGTATGTGTGCATGCTTACATGCATGTGAGTATTTGTGAGTATGGACATGATTGTGTGTGCATGAGTTTGTGTGCTTGTGTACATGTTTGTGCTTGTGTATGTGTGTGTACATGTGTCTATATGTGTGCATGAGATTATGTGCATCATATGCGTGTGTGTGTGTTGGTGCATATGCATGCATGTGTGCGTGTGCACATGTATGTGCATGCACATGTCCATATATGTGTGTGTACATAAGTGTATGCCACATGTGTGCCTTCGTGCCTTTGTGCATTAGTGCATGTAAGCATTCAGATGTATTTGTTTGTGCATGTGTGTATGGATGTGTTTATATATGTGAGTGTATGTATGGGTGTGCATGTGCATGTGTGGGCACCTCTGTGTGCATCTATATGTGTGCACATGTTTTTAGGGCAAGTGCGTGCATATCTATGTGCATGTCTTTGAGTGCCAACGTGTGTGCATATGTATATGTGTGTGTGTCTATTTGTGTATTTGTGCTTGTATAAGCATTCAAGCACTCTTGTGTATGTGTGTGTGTGTGTATATGGGTAAGTATGTGTGTAGGTGAGTGAGTGAGTGTGTGTGTGTGTGTATGTGCATTTGTGTGTACATGTTGCATTTGTGCATGTATTTTTATTAATATGAATCTATGTGTGTGCATATGTAAATATATGCATGAATGCATGTTTATGCATGTGTGTGTGCCTCCTTGTGTATATATGTGTATGTGCATATGTGTGTGTGTATGTATGTGTAGTTGAGTAAGTGTGTGTGCTTATCATTAGTGTGTGTATGTGTGTGCACATGCATGTGCATATGAATGTGTGTGTATGTTAATAGTTGTGTGTGTAGGAGCCCTTGGGTATTTGTGTCTATGTATGTGTGTGTATGTACGGGTGTGCTTGTGTGTACATATGTATGTGTGTGTTGGTATTTTTATGTGTGCATTTGTATGTGTGTACTTGTTTGTATGTGTTTACATTTGTGTTTACACATTACTATGTGTGTTCATGTGTGTGTACAGGTGTGTGCATGTGCATGCATGTGCATATGCATGTGTGTGTGTGTATGTGTTTGTGTGGGTATGTTTATGCACCTTGTCCACTTGTGTGTGTGTGTGTGCCTTTGTGCATGTGTGCAATTATTTGTTCATGTGTGGACATGTGTGCATGTGCATGTGCATGCATGCGTGTGAGTGTGAGTGTGTGTGCATGCATGTGGATTGTGTTTGTGTGCATATGTGTTCTTATGTGCACATGTGTGCGCATTTAGGTATGCATGTATGTGTGTGTGCACCTATCTGTATGGGTACGTGTGTTCATGCATATATGTGTGGATGTGTGAGTACATGCTCTAGTGTGTGTATGTGTGTGTTTATACATGCATGTATGAGCATGTATGTTTCCATATGCATGTCTGCAAGCATGCATTTGTATCCATTTCAGTGTGTGTGTGTAGATATATATTTGCTTGTGTATGTGCTTCTCCATGTATGTGTTTTTGTGTGTGCCAATGTGTGTTACCATATGCGTGTGTGGATCAGTATGTGTGCATGTCCATGCTTGTGTGCACATATGTGATTATGTTTATGTGTATGTGTGTAGGCGTATATATGTGGGTGCATGTGTGCGTGTGTGTGCATTTACATGTGGGTTCATCTGCATTTGCATTTGTATGCATCAATGAGCATGTGTATATATTTTACTGTGTGCTTGGATGTTTGTATCTACATTTTTTTTTGTGTGTGTGTGTGGAATTTTATTGATGCTTGTGTGCGTTCATATGTGTGCATGCATGTGTGTGTGTTCATTTACGTGCATGTGTTTGTTAGTATGTCTGTGCATGTGTGCATGTGTGTATAGATGCATTTCCAATTATATGTGTATATGTGTGCAAGTGTTTTCATGTGTGTGTATGCACGTACGTATGTGTTAGCATATGTGCATTTATGTGTCCATGCATTTGTGTATGTGTCTGTGCGTGTTTAAATGCACACATGTGTGTATGTGTGCGAGTACATGCATGCATGTTTGTGTGCAATGCATGTGTGTACCTGTATGCTTGTGCTTGTGTTCTTACATGTGTATGTCTATGCATGTGGGTGGGTGCATATATATGTGCATGGTTTTCTATATGGAAATTTGCATCCATGTGTGTATTTGTACTTTTGCATGTGTGACTTATCTATGTTCTTGTACATGTGTATTTGTGTGTGTGTGTGCTTATAGGCATATATGTTTGTGGATGGGTATGTGTGTGTGTGTATGCATACTACTATGCATGTGTGAGTTCCTGAGTGTGTGCATGTGTTCACATATGCATGCTTGATTATGTTTGTGTGTGTGTGTCTGTCAATTTGTGTGCATGTGTATGTGAGCTCATGTGCATGCATGTGTTTATTCATGTGTGTGTGCCTATGTTTGTACATGTGTGTGTGCTTGTGTGTGTGTTGTGTATGCACATGGATGTGCATTTGTGTGAATGTGTCTACATGGCTACACATGTGCAAGTATATGTATATGTGTGTGAGTGTGTTTGTGCATGTGTGTGCAAGTATTTGTTAAGGTGTGTGTGTACATGTGCACAAGGGTGTGTGTGTGTGTTTGTGGTTGTGTACTTGCATGCATGCATGTATGTGTATGCATATTTGTATGACTGTGCGTGTGTGTATGTGCATGTGTTTGTGTGGAGTTTGTGCGTGCATGTATGTGCATTTACTTTTGTTTGATTATGCATCTACATGTGTGTGTGTAGGTACATGTCTATTTGTGTATGTGTATAAGAATATGCATGTGTCTATGCATGTGTATATGCATTTATATGTATGTTTGTGTGTGCGTATGTGTCTGTGTTTGTGTACATGTGTGCAATGGTGTGTATATGTGTATGTGTGTGAGTGTGTGTATGTACTTTCAAGCATGTGTACATACATTCATGCATGTACACTTGCATGCATGTGCGTGAATTCATGCATGTGTGAGTGTGGGTAGGTATTTGTGTATCTGTGTGTGCATATATGTATCTATGTATATATATGTGTGTTCATTGGTAGTGCATGTACATTATGTTTGCATGTATGTGTTGGATTATGTGCATATATGTGGGAGTGGGCATCTTTGTGAGCATGTTCATACACTTGTGTGCATGTGTGTGCTTGCATGTTTGTCTGTATATGTGCATATGTGCATGTGTGTATACATGTGTGTGTCTATTATGTGTTTGTGCATGCTTATATTTCTTTATGTGTATCTATGTGTGCATATACAAATTGATGCGTATTTTCCTAAGCATATGTGTGTGTGGGTGAGTATATGAGTGTTGGTGTGTGCATATGTGTGTGCACTTGTGTATGTACACTATTGTGTGCATGAGTGCAGGCATTCTTGTGTGCATTTGTAGGTGTGTGCATATGTGTGTCTATTATTGTGTGTATGTAAGCATGCGTTTGTGTGCTCAAACAGGTCCATGTGTGTTTGTGCTTTGCATGTGCATGCATGCATGTGTGGATGAGCATGGGTGTATGTGTGGATGTGTGGACATGTTTGTGTACATTCACCTATGTGTATACTTGTGTTTGTTTGCATGTGTGTGTGTGTTTGTGAATATGTGCATGAGTGTTTTTGTGTGTGTGTGTGTGTATGTGTGTGTATGTGTGTTCATATGTGTTTCTGAGTGTATGAATGCAAATGTGTGCATGTGTGCATATGTGTGGGTGCATTTGTGTGCATTTGTATGTATGGTTGTGCTCATACATTCATGAACATGCATGTCCATGTGTTTATGTGTATGTATGTGCATGTGTGTGGGTTTATGGGTGTGAGCATGTGCATCAATCTATGTGTGCATGCATCTGTAGGACGTATTGATGTTTGTTTGTGTATATATGTGTGTGTGTGCATGCATATGTGCAGGTGTGTCTGGGTGTATATGTGTGTAGGGGTGTGCAAAGGGGTGCATGTGAGTATGCATGCATTCTTGTGTGCTTGCATATGTCTACATTTGTGGGTGCATGTACGTCTACGCATATGTCCTACATGCGTGTGTGCACAGATGTGCATGTATGTGTGCGTGCAAGTGTTTAAGTATGCATGCTTGTATGTGTAAGAAAGTGCACATGTTAGTGTGCAAATGTATGTGCATTTGTGTGCCTATGTGTGTGTGCATGTGAATGTGCATGCGTGTGTACAAACTTTTGTATGTGCAAGTGTGTATGTGTGTATCTATGTAGGTCTATATTTATTAATGTGCTTGGGTGCATTTGCACATGCGTGTGCCTATGTGCATGTGTGTATGCGTGTGTGTGCAACTATATGCTTGTTAATGTGTCTGTGAATGTGTTTTTGACCATACAAGAGTGTGTATATGTGTATGTGTTTTTGTATTTGTGCTTGTATATGAGCATGCACATGCCTATGTGGTTGTGCGTGTGGGTGCATGTATGTAGGTGCATGTGTGACATGTAAGTGTGCGTGTGTGCATGTGTTTATGTACCAATGTTTGCATGTACATGTATGTCCGTATATATGTATATGTATATATATTTATATATCTATGTGTGTGTGTGTTTGTGTGTGTTTACTCATTCGTGTGTGTAAGAGAGCTTGTGTATGTGTGTTCAGGCATATGTGAGTGTGTTTGTGTGCATATGTGTGCTAGTGTGTGTGTGTGGGCATTTATATGTGTGTGTTTTGTGCATACTAGTGCATGTGTATTTGTGTGTTCATGTGCATGTATGTGTGTGTGTGTGTGCATAGTGGGTCATGCATGTGTATGCAAGTGTGTGTACATGCATGTGTAGACAAGTGTGTGTGCATGTGTGTGTCTATACTTGTGTGTGCGTGTGAGTGTGCAAGTGCATGTGCATGTGAGTGAGTATGCATATGTGTGAGAATAAGTGCATATGCATGCATGTGTGTATGTGTTTGTGTTTGTGTTTGTGCATGGATATGTGCATAGGCATATGTGTGTGTGCTTGTGTGCATGGGTACATATATGTAGGCATACATATATGTGTGCAAGCATGTTTGTTTTGTGTGTGGGTGCATATGGGCATGTGTGCATGCATTTGTGTGTGTGTGTGTGAAAGTGTGTGCGAGTGCATACAACAATGTGTGTGTGTGTGTGCACTAGTTTCTAAATGTATGTGCTTGTGTGCATGTCTGTGTATGGTAATGTGTGCGTATGTGTGCATGCTTATGTGTGTACGTACATATTTGTGCATTTATCATTATGTTTGTTTGTTTAAATGCAAGCATGTATGTGTTTGTGTGTGCATCAGTGTTAGTGTGTGTGTGGGTGTGTGTGCATGTTTGTGCCTACATGTGCATTTGTATGTGTGTTCATGTATGTGCATGTGTGTGTGCATGTGAGCATGTGTGTACATATGAGCATGAGTGTGTTTTTGTGTGTGCATGTTTACACATATGTTGTTTGTGTGTGCATATGGGTGTATGTGCATGCCTGCATATTTGTGTGTGTATTTATGTGTAAGTATGTGTGTTTGTGTGTTTATGTCGTTTTATATACTTATGGGCATGTGCACGCATGCATGCACATACTTGCAAGTGTGTGTGTGTCTTTCACATGCATTTGTGTACATGTGTGCAAGTTTATACTTGTGTATGAGTCTGCTTGTGCCTATGTGTGTGCATATATCTATGTGCATGTATGTTGTGAGGGTGTGTACATGTCTACTTGTGTGTGCTTGTACGTGTTCATGTGTGTGTGCATCCATGTGTGTGTTGTCTTATGGGTGCATGTATGTGCATGTGTGTCGTTACATGTGTGTGTATGTGTGGCTATAGTTTTTTGGCTATACACATGCATGTTTGTGTGTCAATTTGTCTTTGCATGTGTATGAGCATGTGCATGTGTGTGCATGTGTGTAGGTTTGTGCGTTTATACCTTTACATATGTGTTTGTTTGCATATGTGTGTGTGGGATGTTGTGTGGATGCATATGCACGTGTGTGTGTGTGCGTGTATGTGTATGTGCATGCATGCATGCATATATGTGTGTGTGTGTGTATGTGTGCACCCTATGTGTGCCTTTGAGTGTGTGCACCCTATATGTGCACGTTACTGAGTGTGTGCGTGAGTCTATTCATGCACGCATGTGTGTTTGTGCTTATACATGTGTTTGTGTCAATGTGTGTTGCTGGATTTGTGTGCGTGTGTGCATGTTTGGGTGTCTATCTAGTTATGCATGTGTAAGTGTGTACGTGTGTGTGTCTACATGCAAGTGCATCTGTGCATGCATGTGTACATGTATGCTTGTGCACATGTGTATGGGGTTTGTGTGTGTGTGCGTGTACAAATATGTGTGCTGGTATGGGTGTATGTTTGTGGGAATAAGAGTGTGCAGGGGTGTGAGTGTGTGTGTATGTTCATGTGTGTAGGTGTTTGTATGTGTGCACATGAGTGGATATGTGAGTGTATGGTGCATGCAATAAAGACGTGAATATATGTATATATGTGCATGCATGTATGTGATTGTGCATATATGTGTACATGTGTGTACATGTATGTGTGCTCATTAATGTGCATCACATTGGCTATGTTGTGTTTTTGTATGTGTTTGGGAGTGCATGTGTGTATGTGATTTTGGATGTATATGTGCATCCATGCTTGAGGGTTTTCATATGTGTTAATATGTGTGTGTATTTGTGTGGGTGCTTTTCTGTGCATTCACATGTCTGTGTGTGTTCAAGTGTATATGTGAGTTTGTCTAGGTTGGAGTGTGTGTATGTGTGTGTGTATATGTGTATTTGTTTATGTGTGAGTGTACATGCGCATGCTTATGTGTGCATGTGTATGTAAGCATTTGTTTGTGTGCATGTGTGAGTGTGTATATGTCTGCATGCATTTGTGAATGTGTATGTGTGTGTCTGTGTATGTGTGTATGTGTGCATGCATATTTATGTGCACATGTGGGGCTGAGTAGGCATGTGTGCATGTGGGCATGTGTGCTTGTGTACTTGTGTGCATGGGCATGTGTGTGCATGTTTGTTAGTGTTTATTCATATGGGTTGCATGGGTGCATGGTTTGTGCATGTGTGATCATGTGCATAAGATCATGTTTGTGCATGCATTTGTGTGTGTGTGTGTGTGCATGTGTGTGGGGTGTGTGTGTGTTAGTGTGGTCATGTGTGCATCTCTGTGGGCATGGGTTTGCATAAGTGTTTGCATGTTTATGCACATCTATGTGTGTGTGTGTACATCTTGTGTGCAAGCATGTGTATGAGTGTGAGTCATGTGTGCATGGGTCTATATGTATTTTAGTGTTTGTGTGTACACATGTGCATATTTGTGTGTTTTCAAGTCTACGTGCATTCGCATGTGCATATGTGTGTGTGTGTCTTTATGTGTTTGCATTTGTGTGTGTTTTTGTGAATGTATGTGTGTGTGTGTCTTTGTTTGTTTGTCCATGTGGGTACATGTTCATATCAGCATACATGTGAGTGCATGCAGGCATACATGAATTTATACTTGTGAATGCATGTGTGTTTGTACATCTGGGCATTTGGGCATGCATGTGCATGTCTGTGTATTCGTGCATGTGTGTGTGCTTGTATGTAGATGCATGTGTGTTTTTTCAGCATGTGTGTGTGTTTTTATGTGTATTCTATGATCGTGTGTGTGTGTGTGCATGTGCATGTGTGTACATGTATGTGTTCATGTGTTTGTGTGTCTATGCATGTATAGGTGTGTGTGCATAGATACATGTGCGTGTGTATGCACGCTTGTTTGCATATGTGTGTGCATTTAGTTTTATGATTGTTCCTATATGTGCTTCTGCTTGTATACGTGCATGTGTGTGTTTATGCATGTTTGTGGTTATGTGTTTGCCTATGCATACATATGTGAGTGTGTGTGTTCATGTGCTAGTACGTGTGTGTACATGTACGTCCGCATGTGCGTGTATGTGTGGGTGCATGTGCATTTTCATGTGTGTGTGTGCATGCTTGTCTGCATATGTGAGTGCCTTAGATCATGTTTTTGTTCCTATGTGTGTTTGTGCATGCATGCATGTGTGTATGCATGAGTGTGTGTGCTTGAGTGTGTGTGCATGTGTGTTTGTGTAAATGCATGCATGCATGTCTGTGTGTTTTTGCATGTGTGTGTGTGTCTATGCATGCTGTATATGTGTGTATTTGTGTGTGCGTGTGTGTGTGCATGTATGTGCATGGGAGGTGTATGTGCTTGATCTTGTGTATGTGCATGAGCATAGCATGTGTGAGTGTGTGTAAATTTACATGCATGTTTATGATTGTTTTGTGTGTTTTCTTTTGGATGTGTGTGTGCATGCATATGTTGTGTATTTGTGTATATGCACGTATGTGCATGGGTCTATGTTCATGTGTTTGTGTGTTCCTATGTAAGTGTTTTCTTGTGTTCATACATCCATGTGTGAGTGTCTACGTGTGTATGTGGATGTGGGTATACATGTGTGAATATGCTTATGAGTTTGTGCATAAGTGTGTGTCTACATGTGTGCATATGTGCTTGTATGCTTGTGTATACATTTGTGTGTGTTTCTGTGTGCATATGTTTACTTATACATGTGTAAGAGTGTTTGTGTGTGTCATGTTTGTGTGAGTGTCATGTTTGCATACATATGAATGTGTTTGTACGGTGTGCATATGAATGTGGGTTTATGTGTGCACACGTGGATCCATGCATGTGTGTTCATGTGGGAGGGTGTGTGCATTAATGTGTGTATATGTGTATGCAAGAACATATGGACGTGGGTGAGTGCATTTGTGCATTTGTGTTTTTGTGTATTTATGGATGTGTGTGTATATGTTGACACATGTGTGTATTTAGAGCGCACGTGTGTGTTTGTGAGTACATGTTCAAATGTGCGAGTGTGTGTGTATCTATATTTACATGTTTTCATGCATATGGACCTTTGGACAAGTGTGCATTTCTATGTATGTGTGTGTATATGTGTGTCTATATGAATTTTTGTATTTGTGTGTGTAAGCATACATGTGTGTTTGTGTGTGTATGCATGTGTATATGCATATTTCTATGTATGTGTGTGTGCTTGTGTGTGAATGGTCATGTGTACGTGTGTATGTGTGTCTATGTTTGCTTATGTGCTTGTATGATTGTGCATGTATATGTGTGACCATTTTTATGTGTTCTCTTATAGGAGTGTGTGCTGTCAGCATATGTGTGTGTATATATGTGCATGTGTGTGTGTTCATGTCTACATGTGTGTGTCGATGTACACATACATCTATGCATGTATGTGTGTGTGTGTGCATGTGGCATGTGTGATCATGTATATGTGTATATGTTTGTGGGGTGTGTGTGTGTGCACAAACATATGTTTGTGTGCAAGTGCATGCATGTTTCTGTTAGTGAGTGCATTTATGTTTGCAAGTGTGTGCATGCACATGCATGCATGTGTGTGTGTGCATTTGTATGTGCGTGTTTATTTGTGTCTGTATTTGTGTTTGTGCATGTATGCATGTGTGCGTCCATCTGTGTGTGGTTATGTGTGTGTGGGATTATGCATGTGTGTGCATGGGCTTGAATGTGTGTTGTGTGCATGTGTACGTATGTATGCATGTGTGTGGTAGTTCATGAGTGTGCTTTCTGTATTTTCATGCATGCAAACTTGAGCATATAGGTTTGTGTGCTTGCATAAGTGTGTATGCATGTGCGAGTCCATGTGTGAGTACATGTGTGTGTGTGTTTGTATGTGTGTGGATCAATGTGTGTGATTGTGCATATGACGGTACACATGTCTATGTGCATTCTTTTGTGAGTATATGTCTCTACTTGCACATGCGCACATTCTTTTCTATGATTGTGTATATTTGCATGTGTATGCATGTGCATATGTGTGTATGTGTATGCACTTGTGTGCATGAGAATGTGTTTGAGTGTGTACATGTGCATGTGCATCTATGTTTGTGAGTTTTTGCATGTGTGTGTGTGTCTGGATGCACATGTGTGCATGTGCATGTGCATGTGCATGTGCATGTGCATTTGCATGTGCATGCGTGTATGTGCATGGATGTTCACATATGTGCATGTATGTGCACTTATGTGAATGCCTCTATTTTTTTTATTATGTGTATGCTTATGTGTGTGCATATTTGTGCAAGTCCATACATATGCATATGCATCTGCATGTGTTTTTGTATGTGTGTATATGCATGCATGCATGCATGCATGTGTGTGTGTGTGTGTGCATGTTTGCAAGTTTGTATGTGTATGTATGCATGTGCATGCAGATGCATGTTTGTGTGTGCATGTGTGTAGGCATGTGCATGCTTGCATACAAGTGTGTGTGTTTGCATGCACATATGCCTGCCTATTTGTGTATGTGTCTGTGTTTTTTTGTGCATGTGTGTGCATGCATATGTGTGGTCATGTGTGTGTTGCTCATGTATGTGCATGCATGTGTGTCTATGCATGTTTGTCTATAGCTGTGTGAAAGTGCATGCGAATGTGTGTGCATATGCATTTTTTGCTGTTTGCATATGCATGTGTACTTGGGCATGTTTATATGTATGTTTTTGTGTGGTTGTTTATTAGTGTGTATACTTGTGTGTGCATGTGCATGTGTATGTATCTGTGCATGTATGTTGGTGTGAGAGTTGTGTGCATGCATACATATAAATATATATATATATATATATATATATATATATATATATATATATATCTATGTGTGTGTGTGTGTATGTTTGTGTGTACATATATGTGTAAGTGTGCACTTTTAAATGTGTTTATGCATATAGATGTGTGATTGTGCACATGCATTTGTGTGTGTGCATTATGTGTGGGTGTATGCATGTGAGTGTTCAATTATGTGTATGTGTGTGTGTTCTTGGGTGTCTATGTGTGCACATCAACGTGTTTGTGTCTGTGTATGCATGTTTGTGTGCACATGTGGCTGTGGGTATATATTTGTATGTGTAAGTGCATGTGTTTACATGTGTGTGCATATGCACATGTGTGGTTGCTTGAGTGTGCCTGTGCGTGCATGTGCGTGCATATGTGTGTCAATCTGTGCATTTGTGTGCATGCATGCACATGTATTCCTGTGTGCATCCATGCATGTGTGTGTTTGTGTGTCAAAGTGTGTGCATGTGTGTATACATGTTTGTATATGTGCTTATGTGTGCGAGCATATGGTTGTGTGCACGCGAGTGCATGCATTCGTGCATGCAATTGTGTGTGTTTGTGCTTTTGTAAGTGGTTACATGTATGTGTGCATGTGGGTGCATGTGTGCATGCATGTGTGTCTGTGCTGGTAAGTACGGATTTGTGTGTTTGAATGCAAGTTTTTGATATAATAATAATAATTGTAATGATTATTGATATTAATAATTAATTATATGTATAAATAGAATTGAGTTATAATTGATATAAAAATAAATGTTGATACATAAAATGATGCTTAGAGTAAAATTTATTAATTTTGTTGTATTATTAGCAACAATTCTTTTGTCTCTAATTACTAAACAATTATTCTATATAAAAATTATATTGATAATAAATATAGTAATTAAGAAATAATTATATAAAAATGATAAAATTTTAAAAACCAATAAATTATTAAATATTAGTATTTAGAATTCTAATAATTATTATATTATTAATTAAAATTAATAGTATTTTATTTACTTTATTATTAAATACAAAGAGGAAATGGAAAAGGAAAAAATAAGAATTATAAGAGTTAAAATGATAATTATTCACGATTAATGAAAATATACTAAAGAACTTTAATGGTAATTGATAAATATTATAATTATTAAAAAAATTGATATAATCATTCTTATTTAAAATTCTTTTTTAACAATAATTAATAATTTCAAAAAATTATGAGTAACTATTATTAAAAAAGCTATAATTTTCTTCTCACAAAAATGTTATCTTATAGAATTATTAATTTATTCTTCTTATTTTACTTTTATTTTTCTCTCTCCAACTTTTTTCATTCTTTCTCTATCTCTCTCTCTATCTTCATCAATTTATCCTTCACTTTTTCTCTTATTCCTATCCTTCACCTCCCATAAAACATTTGCTCCTCTCACTATCACATTCTTAATAATAACCTTTATCTTCTTTTTCTAATAACTCTCACTCTCTTTCAGCTCCATATTTTCACTTTCATATCTCTTCTCACATTCTTGCTTCCATCACTTTCCTTTGTTAACATATGCATGCTTCCACTTGGCTTTCTATCCTTTTTTCTCTCTATATTTCTTTCCTAATCTATCATACTAACTTTCTTGTCTCTCTTTGTCTATCTCTTTATCATTGTCCTATTAACCCTCTGGCCTCTCTAGTCTATCTCCTTTTTACTCTAACCACTCTTCTTGTTTTCACTATATCATTCTGCTCTCTCTTGTTAATATGTTGCACCTATTCCTTTCTCTTACTCTTTTTCTTTCTTGCTTTATGTCTTTTGTTATCACACACTTTCTCATTATTCTCTCCTTCTCTTTGCCTCATTTCTCTCTCTTCTCTACACCTTCAATTTTCTTTATCTCTTTCCATCTTCTCTCTCTTTTGGAATCTCTATATTTCTTTCTCTTCATTTATGCCTTTTAGTTTGTCACTCTCTCACTCTCTTTATAACCCTCCTCTTTTTATCACCCATGTTATCTCTCATTTTATATCTCTTTTTATTTAAACTTCCAACTCTTTGCTCACCACCACTTTTCTTTCTTTCTCTCTTCACTTTCTAATTCACTCTCTTCACTTTTTTATCTTTCATTCTCTCTCTTTAATTTTCACCATTCACTTTATATTCTTCTCTCTTTATTATCTATTTCTCTAGCTTTATTTCTTTAAATCTCACTTCCTTTCTTCATTCATATTTCATCTTACTCTCTTTATCTATAATTTCTTTTCATATCCCTCTCTCTTCTCCCTCAAATTTATTACACAACCTATCTCTTTCATTCTTATATAATTATCAATATTTTTTTATTTACTAAAATAATTTTAAATAGTCATCATGTTTTGATATAATATTGTTAATTATATTTATAACAAGATCTTTTCTCATATAAGTTATTATTTCTCATAAAGTTATCTATTTCTCACCAACTTAACCTCTTAATCTCCCTCTCTTCCCTTTTCTCTCTCACTTTAGTATCTTTTTTCTTTCTCCACCTCCATCAATTCCCTTGATTATCTCCTTTTTCCCCACTTTTCTTCTTAATCTCTTAAAGCTCTTTCTCATTCTAATTCTCTCTTCCTTTCTGAGTCTTCTATCACCACAGTCATGCATTTTATATTTCATTTGCTTTTATTAAACTTCCTCTCTTCCACACTTCCTTCTTTCATGTTCCTTTAATATCTCCCCATATCTATCATTCTCCCTCAAGGGTTTTGCCTTTTCTTTCTGTTTTTATTTTTATGTATTAAATCTTTTTAATCTATCTCCTTATCCATATATTTTTTATTTATTTTTTAACTATTTATTTACTTGGTCTCTCTTCTTTCTCTCTTCTCTCTTGCACTTTATTCTCTCTCTTGTGTATCTATCTTTCTCATTATCTCTTTCTTCTCCATTTTCTTTTATCTTTATTTTCTATTTTCACTCAATCATTTTTCTCCTCTTATCTCTATCCCATTCATTCTCTCTCTTATTTCTCACTTTTTTCAATTTCCTTTCTCTCCTTTTTACAATCTTTCTTTCTTTATCTATGTCCCTTTCACTCAGTATTAGTTCATCACTTTCTCGATTTATCCCACTGTATTTTTGTGACTCAATCCATGTGGACTCTATTTATTGCATTCATTATCATACTCTTTATCTTCTCCCTCTCTCTAATAGCTATCTTTTTTCTTGCTCCTCTCTCTCTTCTCTTCATCTTCTACAACATTCTATATCTTCTTTTACTCTTTTATACCTCTAACATTATTTATGTTCACATGTCTCGTTCAATCTCTATCTTAGCCTATTATGTTATATCTTACGCATTCCCTCTCCCTATGGATTTATTTTCCTATTTATCTTCTTTTTCTCCTTATATTAATTTAATTTTTTATATTTGTCATCCTTTCTCTTGATGATGCTTCACTCTCCTACACCTCGTTATCTTTTTCTCTGTTATCTCAACCACTACTTTTCATTCATTCTTTCTGAATTTGCGATATCTTCCATTATTCTCTATTAGTTTATCCTCCATTTTTCATTCTCTTTTATTTCATCTATCTCATTCCTACTATATATTTGTCTCCATACCATTTTATATTTTTGTCTATCATTCTTCTATATCTCTCATAATTTTTATCACCACTTTATAAATCTATTATTTCTTCCTCTTTTTTATTATATTTCTCCAACTGTCATGCTTGTCTATTTTATCTTTTCTCCCCACTCTTTCTTCCCATAATCCTTTCTCTTATTTCTCTTATTTTCTCTTAGTTGCATCTCTCTCTCTCTCTCTCCCCATACCTCTTAATTTCTTATCTAACATCACCATCAACTTATCAAATCTCTCCTCTCTTTCTTAATCAATAATTTTTTTGTTCTCTCACCTATCTTGTTCCTTCACTTTCATATACCTTCATTGTCTCTACAAGTCTTTTATTTCTAAATTCTTATTGCTTTATAATAATAATAATTATTATTATTAATAATTTTAAAGAAACATTTATAATAATTTATAATATTTAATAATATTCATATTCATTTTTCTTATATTATTTTCCTTTTTGTTCTATTTCATCTCTTTGTTTAGGTTCCCCTTATTCATATACTCATTTTTGAACCTTAACTTATTTCATTTTGTTTTTTATCTTATTTTCTTAATTTTGTAGTATTTGTTATTATTATTCCTTCTTTTAGTTCATTTTAGTGTTCTACTTTTCTTTATTCTTCCTTATGCCAATCAACTTTTTAAAATTACTTCTTTAAAGTTCCTATTTCTTAATCACATTATTCTTTAAAAGAATATGTTGAAAAAAATTGAAAAGCAACTTTTTATTGGTTTTTTCAATAATACTTTTTTAAAAATGATACAAATTATTACTATTTAATAATTGAAGAAATTAATTTATAAAATATTATTCTCAATTAGTAATTCTTAATAATAAGATAATAGTAAGATATTAAATTATTTCTTTTGTTCTTAATCTTTTATTTGTAGTGTATCAAAAATTGTATTAATTATTTTCTAATTGTTCTTATAATAAATTTGTTATATTCCTTATTCAAATTTAATAATTTATAAAAGTTATTTTTTTAATGTTTTTATTTCTATTCTAAATTAAATTTGACATTTGTAGGACTAAAAGGTTTTATCACAAAAAGAGTGATTATTATTATATCCTTAGACTTTATAAATTTTTCTTCTTAAAGTACTTTTAATAGCATAATAATAACAATAATAATAGTAAATATTGATATTAAAAGCTATTAGTTATTTATGTAAGAATATTATAATCATAAATGACATAAAACAAATTACTTTTGGTCTCTCTCTCTCTCTTCTTTTTTGTCTCTCTTAATTTTTTTGTATCCCACATATTTTCTTTCTCCTTCTCTCCTTAAATAAGAATCATCTCATTTTCCCATTATGACTCATCAAAATCTCTCACATCCTAATCTATTTGTATCTCCTAACAAGCTACATATCATTTGCTAATCTCTTTCACCTCTGTACAACCTTCTGTTCTTTATTATCTTTCTCTCATTTTTCTCATATCTTTTTTTATTTCTCATTATCACGATCCCTTACTATTTTTCATGGAGTGTCTTTTCTTATCAGCATTGTATATTCTCTTTAACAATTTTTCTTACGTCCTAAATGTTTTATTCCCTCTTTCATAATCTTTTTTTTCTATTTTTCTCTCCCATAATTCTCTCTCCCATCTCACTCATCGCTTTCTCTCATTTGTAACTTTCCTTTGATACACCAAGCATGCTCTCACTTGCAATTATCTTTCTTTCTATTTATTTGTTTCCATCTCTATCACATTATGACATCTTTGTCACTCTTTCTCTACCTTTCCAACATTGTCCCATTATCCCCTATCCACTTTAACACTCTCTCTAGTACATCTATGATTACTCTCACTCTTCATTTTTCACTATTTTGTCATTCACTCTCTTATTTACCATCATAGTTAAGTTAATGTATTCTAAGACTACCTTATGTTGCTTTATCTCTTTCTTTTTCTCTCACTACCCCCATGTTCTACCCCCATTCTCTTGCCTCATTTACTTCTCCCTCTTCTCCATCCAACAATTTCTTTTTCCTCTCACCAACTTCTCTCTTCTATAATGTAGCTCCTTTTCATTTATTTGTGTCTTTCAATTTGTTGCTCCCTTACTCTCCATTCCTCTCTTCTCTCTATGACACTTTCTTTCTCCTACTTTTTCATTCTTTTTATTTTATCTTCTCTCTTCACTCCCTAACTTGCTCTTCTCACTTTTTATCTCTTACTCTATCATCCTTCTATTATCAAATTTCTCTTTATATTTTTCTCTTCTTTATCTATTTCTCTCTGCTTATCTCTATAAATCTTATTTTTTTTCTTTAACTTGATTTCTCTCTTTATTTTTTTTGTATCATTTATTTTTATGTCTTCATCTTGTCCTTTAAATTAATAATGAAGTACAAATTTGTATACAAAACCCATAAGAGGGAGGTGAATTATAGTCTTAAAAGAAATTTTTGAATGCATTTATTCTTAAAAGTAGTTTTATGTTTGTAGAAAACCTTAATTACATTTATATTTTTTTAATATGATAAAGAAAAAGATAGGTAAAAATGAAAATGAGACACCATAATTTTAGGTGGTTGAGTTCAAATTAGAACTTATGTCTACCCTTAATTAAGGTCAAGAAAAATACCATTAATAGAAGATTACAACTTGAGGTTTTCCATATGTTTCATCTCCAACCTATTAGCTTTTATTGGTTCAACTAAAACCTAGGGTTTTGTGAGCTCAATCATAACTCGGTTCTTTTATTAGATCCAACAAAACTTGGGCTTTCACAAATTTTCGGCCCAACTCAAAAGAAAAAGAAAAAAATATAGAAAAACTTTGATAGTTAGAGAAGAGAAATGAGAATTTAAAAGATTAAATGTGTAAGACTTAGCGGAAAAACTTTGATAGTTTGAGAAGTTGTAATTATTACCAATAGAATTTATGTCAATAGAATTGGAGCAACACTTTATTGAGATCTCAAATATTGATTCATGTTCATTCGTTATTTCATTTACAATGGTTAGGTATTTATTGAAAAATGTTTTGCCATAACTATTCAAAAGTAAGATAAAAGTTGTTTCAAAAGTTGCTTCCAAACTATGTAAAAAGTTCTTAAAATATTCTTCCAAAATTACTACTTCAATTACATAATAGAATTCTATTTGTTTGTTAAATCAAGGAGATGACTGAATATGATTTGAGATTGATATGAAATGAGAGTGCCTTTAAAATCGATAAGTTAATATTTTATTAAGAAAAAAACTTTTCAAAAATTGTTGTGCATGTCCTCTAGTCTTGAAACTTACTAAACACTCCAAAGTACTTTAAAGACCATTAATTCACCATCTTTTAAGGTGCATGGGTTGTTTATTTGAAACTATACCTAATTCATACTAAACAAACCCATTAGAATAACATGGTAAATATTTAAGGGTTAACTCTTCAAACACAAGGTGGCCTAATAGTCTCTCCCTTTTAATAACGTGTTCATGTGTGTGAGCATATGCAAGTGTGCATGCATGCATGTGTTTGTGAGTGTATGTATAGGCATAAGTGGTTGCATGCATATGCAAATGTGTCTGTGTGTGAATCTGCACATGTGTCTTTGTATGCTTGTGTGCATCTATTTGTGCGTGTGTATACTTGCATGTGTGTTTTGTTCTAGTTTATATGAGTGTGTTTGTGTGTGTGGGCATGACTATACACATGGGTATATAAGTATGTGTGTGTGTGTGTGTTTACAACTTTATGTACATATGTATGCGAGTGTAGTTGTACATGTAAATATGTGTGTGTGTGTGTGTGCATATTTTCTTTTTTATGAGTGTGTCTACATTTGCATGTGTGTATGTGTGTTTGTAAATAAGACTTAGTGTGTGTTCTTTTGTGTGCATGTGTACGTATTTGTTTGTTTATTTGTGCATATGTGTTGCTATCTTTGTGCATGTTTGTGAGTATGTACACATCTTGGTGTGTTTGAGTCTTTGTGTGTGTGCATATATGTGGGTGTAGGTGTGTTAGTGATTGTGTATGTGTGTGTGTGTTTTGCATGTCAACATTAATGTTTGTGACTCCTTATGCATTTGTGTGTGTGTGTGCATGTTGGTGTGCATACATGTGCTTGTGTGCATGCCTATGTTTGTGCTCCTATGCCTATGCTTTTGAGTGCTTACTTGTTCTATGTGTGTGTACGTGTGTGCATAGGTACACATGTGTGCATGCAGGCATACATGTGCTTATGTGTGTTTGTGCACATGTGTGCACATGATTTATCCCTATGTGTGTGTCTGCTTGTGTTTGTGGGCATGAATGTGTGTGTGCTCGTGTGTCTATGGGTGTGTGCTTGTCTATGCTTGTTCATGTCTTTGTCTGTATGTGTGCATGAGCATGTGCATGAATATGTGTATTTGTATGTGTCTGTGTCCATGTTTGTGCGTGTGTGTATGCATACTTGTATGTGTGTGTGTGTATATACATGTGTGCATGTGTATTTGTGCATGTGTACATGTGTGTGCATGTTTATATGTGTATGTGCGTGTGCATGCATGTGAGTGTACATAGGTGTGTGTTTGTGTGTGTGTTCATGTGTGTGTATTTGTGCATGTGCATGCAGGCATGTGCTCATGTATGTGTCTCTGTGTGTGTGTCAGTGTGCATATGCGTGAGTGTTTACATATGACCATGTCTATGTGTTGGTACATTCTTCTATGTGTGTGTGTGCATGTGTGAGTACATCCACATGTGTGTATGTATGTGTGTACATCAGTGTTTGTTGGTGCATGGGTCTATGTGTGCATGTGCAAGTGTATCTGTGCTTTGTGTTTTTTTAGGTAAGCATTTGAGTATATTTGGATGTTTGTAAGTTCATATATGTATGTGTGCATTCAATGTGAATGTATGTGCATGCACATATGTATGCATATCTGTGCACATATGTGTGAGTGCGTGTGTGCATGAGGCTCTATGTGCATGTATTTGTGTGTGTGCTTGTGCATACAAATATATGTTTGTGTGTGCTTGTATGAGTGTTCTTGTTTGTGCATGTGTATGTACATTTGTGTGCATTTATGTGTATGCATCTACATGTGTGTGTATGTGTGTGTGCATATATGTGCAAATGTATGTATTCTTCTACATGTGTGTGTGTGTGCATGTGCATGAATTCATGCTTGTGCATTTATGTCCAAGTGTTGTAGCTTGTTCATGCATGGGTACATCTATGTTTATATGTTTATGCCCATGTATGTTTCTGTTAGCCTATGTGAGTCTACGCACATGTGTTTATGCATCTATGAGCATGTTCTTATGTGTATTTATGTGTGTGCATGCATGTGCATGTGTCTATGAGTGGATATGTGTGCATCTTTATGCATACATGTGTGTGTGTGTGTGCATGTGTTCATGCTTTCTTATGTGCTTGTGGGCATTATTGTGTGTTCTTATGCATGTTTTTGTAGTGTGTTTGGGTGCTTATGGGTTTGCAAGCATGTGTGTGTGTGTGTATGCCTATGCATGTTATTGTATGTAGAGTCTGTGTATGTGCATTTGTGTTTGTGTGAGTAAGTGGGTGTTTATTCATGTGCATGCATGTGTGCTTTTATGTGCATGTGTATGTGTAAGTGTGCTTGTGTGCATGTAAGTTCATTTGTGAGTGCATGTGCATGTGCGTGTGCATACACGTGTGTGCGTAGCTGGCATGTGTATACGCATGTGCATATGCATGCATGTCTATGTGTCTGTGCTTGTGGGCTTATATGTGTGTTAATGTTTACATGCATATGTGTGTTCTTGTGCATATGCATGTGTGTATGCATATTTTTGCATAATCGTGCATGTGGGTAGGTGTGTGAGTCTTTGTATGTATGTGTGTGAATGCTTTTATGTGTGCACATGTGGGTATATATGTGTGTGCATATTTATGTTCATGCATGTGTAGTATGTGTGCTCGTGGGTGTGTTTGTGTGTGTATCTACTTCTATGTTCATGTGTGTGCATGTATATGTATGCATGTATGTGCGTGGATTTGAGTGCGGGCATGTGTGCATGCATGAATGCATGTGCATGTTGCTACCTATGCATCTGCAAGGGCTTGGTGTCCATGCATGCTATGTGTGTGCTTGTGTGTTTGCATGTGTTTGCCTTTATTCATGTATGTGTGCATGTTTATATGCATGTGTCAGTACGTGCGTGTGTGTCTTGTATGCATGTGCTTGCATATGTTTTTATGCGTATTCATGTGGATGTGCATGTGAGTATGTGCGTGTATGAAATTTTTCATGCACATGCTCATATGTGTCATGTCTTATTGTGAGTGTGTATGTGTGTGTATATGTGCATGTGCATAGATGTATGTGTGTGAGTGTGCTTGTCTACTTGTGTGTTAGTGTGTGTGTCCATTTGCATGTGCATACAAGTGTGTGTTCTCATGCTTCCATTTGTGTGTGTATATGTGTGTGAATGTTCTTGTGTGTGTGTGTGCATGGATATGTAAGTGTGCGTACATGTGCATGTGTGCGTGTGTAAGTGCTAGTGCATGTGCGTGTGCATGTTCATGTTTGTGTGTGGGTGCGTGTGTGTTTATAAGTGTGTGTGTGTGTGCTTGCTCAACTATGGGTGATTACAAGTGCTTGTGTTTGCATGCATATGTGCAAGTCTTGAAGCTTGTGCTTACGTGTGTGTTTGCATATGTGTGTCTATGTGGATATGTGTGTGCATGTGCGTGACAATGTTTGCTGGTGTGTGTGCAAATGTGGTTCTATGCCTCAGTTTGCTTACATGTGTGTGCACATGATTATGTGTGGGTGTGTGTGTGTGTGTATGTGTTTGTATATATTTGTTGTATGTTCATGTGTGTGTATGTGTTAGTGTGTGCTTGTTTGTATGTGTAGGTTTGTTCACATGTGCTTGTACATGTGTGTGTGCATGCGTGCTTGCATGTGTCTGGTTGAGAGTGCATGTCAATGTACATATTTAGGTGCACGTGTCTACACATGTGTTTTTGTGCATGTGTGCCATAGCATGTGTTTGTGCAATTGTGTGTTTGTGTGTGCATATGCATTTGTGGGTCTACATGTGTTTGGGTGTGTTTGTCCACATGTGTGTGTATGTGTATGTGTGCATGTGTGTGTTTCTATTTGTGCATTTGCATATGTGTGTATGTGCTTGTGTGCATTTGCATGCGCATGCATGGGTGTGCATGTGCATGTGTGGATGTGTATGTGTACGAGAGTGCACACATGTGCATGGTGTGTGCTTGCATGCATCTATTTTTGCATAAGAGTGTGTGTTCAATTGTGTGAATGCATAAGCATGCTTTTGTGTGTTGTATGCCTACATTTATGCATACATATGCATGTATGTGTGCACGCTTTGCATGAGTATGTTGTGTGTGTGTGTGGGTTGGTGTTTTGGTGGGTGTGTGAGCATGTTTGCATCTATTTCTATGTCAATACATGCTTGTATATGTGTGTGTGTGTGTTTGTGCAAACATTTGTATGTGTGTAGGTAGTGTGTGTATACATGTGTATGTATATGTGTGTGTATGTGTACATGTGAGGGTGTGTGCATATCTACATTTCTATATGCATGTGTGTGGTGTATCGAGGGCAAGTGTTAGTTTGCATGTGTGTGTTTACGTGTCTACATGTGTAAGTGCATGTGTATGTGCATGTGCATGCATGTGTGTGTGCACATGCATCTTTGTGTGTGTGTGTGTGTGCATTTGTGTGTGTACGATTATGTGAGTGTGCGATTGTGTGCACATGTGAGTGTATTCGAGCATATGTGTGTGCTTGTGTGCATGCATGTGTGTGTGTGGGTACTTACTTGGGTGTGCATATGTGTCCATGTGCATGTAGGTGTGCTAGTGTGTGAATCTTTGCTTATGCATTTGATTGTGTGAATGGTCAAGTGCATCTATGTATGTGTGAGTGCATGTGTGCATGTGTGCATGTGTATGCATGTGAATTCTCATGTAGATGCATTTTTGTGTGTGTTTCTACACTTTTGTGCATGTGAAGTTGTTCATGTGCATCAACATGTGTGTTCATGTGCATGTGTGCATGGGTATGCACGTATGTGTTTGCATATGTCAATGTGGATATGTGCATTCATATGTGTGTGTGTGTGTGTCTAAGCATGCATGTGTGTATGTGTGTTTGCTTGCTTGCATGCAAATGTGTGTGCGTGTTTGCATGCTTACATGAATGCATTTGTGTGTGCAAACATGTGTTTGTCCATGTGTGTGTGTGTACCTATGTGTGTGTATGTGTGTATCTATATGTGTGTGTTTGCATATTTGTGTGTTCATGTATGTTTGTAAGCATATTTATTTGTATGCATGTGTTTGTGTGCATGTGTGTTTGCGTGAGTGTATGAATGTGTGCACATGTTCATGTGTTCATGCTTGTGTGTGTCAACATACTTGGGTGTGTGTGTGCATATACTCGGGTGTATATATGTGTGCATGTGTGTACATGTGCATGTGCTAGTGTGTGTGTGCCTTTGCTTTTGCATCTATGAATGTGTGTAGAGGGTAAGGGTTTGTGCATGTGAAAGTACATGTGTGCATGGGCATGCATGTCTATGCTCATGTACATGCATTTGCTTATGTGTTTGTGCACATGTATGCATGTGAGGGTGTGCATTTGTATGTGCATGCCTATGCATGTGGTAGGGTACACGTGTGTCCATGCATGATTACATGTGTGTGTTCGTGTATCGATGCATGTGTGTTTGTTTTCCTAGGCCTATGGATTTGTGCATGTGCATGTATTTTTGTGTCTATGCACGTGTGTGTGTGTGTGTGTGCATGTGAAAATGTGTTTGTGTGTGCATGTTTTTGCATGACTATGTGCTTATGTGTGCATGTGTACGTGCGAGTGTGCGTGCATGTGTGCACCTATAAGTGTAACAGTGCACATGCATGCATTTGTGCATATGGTTGCATGTGTGTGTTTGTGGGTGCATTTGTTTTTTTAAGTATGAGTGCATCCATGTGTCAATGTGTTCATGTGTGTGTGCATGTTTGTAGACATGTGTTTGTGTGTGTGTTTGTGTGCATGTGCACACTTTTGTGTATGTGTGTGTTTGCATGCATGCATATGTATGCATGTGTATGTGTGTGTTTACGGATTTTCATGTGTCATCATGTGTGTGAGTGTGCTCGTGTGTATGTGTTCGTGTGTATAGTTGTGTGATTGGGTATTTGTATGTGTGTAAGTGTGTATGGCTGTGCATGAGTGAATGTGTGTGTGTGTGTGCATGCGATCACAAATGTGTGTAGCTACATGCTTGTGTGTATTCGTGTGTGCACACGTGTGTGAAGGATTATATGCATGTGAGTGTGTGTAACTTATGTTTGCATGTCTGTGTGCATATGCATGTGTGTCTATATGCATGTGTGTGGATACATTTGTGTGTATATTTTTGTGATAGTGCATATGCATGTGTGTGTGTGTACATGTGCATGTGTGTGTGTGTACATGTGCATGTGAGTGTTTGCATGTACATATGTGCATATGTTTGTGCATGTGTGTGCATGTGTGTGTGTCTATGTGTGTTCGTGCATATGTGTGTGTATGTGAGTGTCAGTGCATATTTGTGCATGTATGTATGTGTGTGTGCTTGTGAGTGTGTGTGGACATGTAAGCATTAGAGCTTGCACTTGCATATATGTAAGCATTCATGCCTATATGTGTGCACATGTGTGTGCATGTATAAATGTTTGCACCTTTGCTTATATATGTGTGTGTGTGTCCTAATGCGTGCAGGGGATTGTGTGTGTGTTTGTTTGTGTGTGAGTGTGTGTACATTTGTGTATGTGTGCATTTCTATGTGCACGTGTCTGCACACCTATGTGAGAGTGAGTGTGTGTGTATGTGTGCATATGTATGCACTTATTTTTTTGTGAGTGTCTATGAGTTTGAATGTGGGTGTGCATGAGTTTGTGCATGCATGTTTATACATTTGTGTGCATGTGCATGTGTTTTTGTGTGTTTTCTTATGCATGTGTGCACATATTTATGCTTGTGTGTGTGCACTAACATATGTTTACATATACTTGTAAGTGTGCACATGTGAGTTTGTGTGCTTATGAGCACGTGGGTGCATGTTTGTCTACATATGCTTGCATGTACTTATTTGTGTGTGTATAAATGCATGACTATGAATGTGTTTGATCCTACATTTGGTTGTGTGCATGTGTATATGTGCAAGTGTCCATGTATGTGTACGCATGTGTGACTGTGTGTGTCTTTGTGCTTGCATGTGTGCTGGCATGTGCGTGTGTATGTATGAGACTAGGAATTTGTCATGTGTGTGCTTATGGGCATGCATGTTTGTGGGTATTAGTGGTTGCATAGGTGCATGTTCATGCATGGATGTGTGCATGTGTGTCGATATTCATGTATGTGTGTGTGTGTGTGCACGCGTATGCAAGTTCTATGTACATTTGTCCATATGTGTAGGAATACATTTGTGTGAGCATCTATGTGTGCATAGGTATGTGTGCATGTGCTTTTGTGTGAGTGCATTTGTTTGTGTGTGCATAGGGTGTGTATGTTTGTGCTTATGTGTATATTTGAGCATGTGTGTGCATGTTCATCTACATGTGTGTGTGAGTTTGTGTGGTTGTGTATGTGTGTATGTGTGGGTGTGTGTTGTTGTGTGTGTGCATGTGTGCCAGGTGTGTACATCTGTGTGTGTGCTTGCATGTGTGTTTATGTATGTGTGTGTGAATTAATGTATGTTTAGGTGGGTTTGTCTATTTGTTTTATGCACATGCGTGTGTACATTTGTCTGTGTATAAGCATGCAAACTTGTGTATGTGTGTGTGAATGTTTGTGCCATTATGTGTGTGTGTGCTCTTGTGTGTGTGTATGCATGTTTGTATTCCTATGTGTATTTATATGTGTGTGTGCACAAGCATCTTAGCAGGTACGCATGCATATTTATAAGCACATGTGTGTATATTTGTGTGTATGTTTATGTGTGTGTTTGTAAGTATATAAACCTCTACACTTGTGGGTGTGTTCATGCATGTGTGAGTGCATGTATGTTAGCTCATGTATGTGTGTATATGTGTGTATACTTGCATGTTGGTTTGTGTGTTTTCATGTTTATGCATGTGTGCATGTGGATGTGCTTGCATGTGCATGTGTGTTTGCTTAAGAGTGTGCATGTGTGCATGGGTGTGCATATGAGTGTATGTGTTAGCAAATGTTTTTGTGCACCCAATGCATGTGAGAGTGCACAGGTTGTGTACATGTGTATGCATGGGTACACATGTGCATGTGAATATATGTGTCTGTGCATGTGCATATGAGTGCATGTTTATGTGTCTATGCCCTTAAGTGTGTGCATCATTGTGTGTCTATTTATAGGTGTGCATAATGTGGATGCTTGCATGCTTGTGTGTGTTCATATGTGTGAGTTTTTGTGCATGCGCCTATGTGGGTATGCATGTGAACTGTGCAATGGTTTGGGCTGATGTGTGCACATGTGTGTATGTGTGCATATGCATGCATGTGTGTCTGTGTGTGTATGTGTGTTCACATGTTTACGTTGGTGTGTGAATGCATGTGAGGGTGTGTGCACATGCATGTGGACATGTGTGCTTGTGTTCACATTTACATGTGTGCATACATGTGCATGTGTTCGCAAGTGTGTGTGAGTGTGCATACATGCTTATGTTTGTGGGCGTGTATATGTGTGTGTGTGTGTGTTTATGAGGATTCATATCTGTGTGTGTAACTATACACATGCATGTTCTTGTGTGTGTGCATGTGTGTTTGTCTATGTTTGTGTGTGTGTGTGTGTGGATATGTGCCTACATGTGTGTGCTTATGAGTGCATGTTGTGTGTGTTCATGTACATGTACATGGTTGTTTGTATTTGTTTGAGTGTATTCATGTGTTTGTGTGTGTGTGCATGTGTTTTTGATAAATGGTTGCACGTGTGTTTGTATGTGTCTGTGCGTGCATGTGCTCGTATGTGTGCATGTTTATGTGTGTGTGCAAGCACGTATGTGTTCTTGTGTATATGTGTGTGCATGTGTGGTTGCATTTTCGTGTATGCATGTGTGTGTTCGTATGTGGGTGTGAGTGTGTGTGTGGGTATGTGCACATATGTGTGTACCTATGTGTACATGTGTTTATGCATATAATATTGTGGATATGTATGCATATGCACATGTGTGTGCATGCGAGCATGTGTGTGTGCATGTTGTTGTGCTTGCATGAGTGCATGCAATGCTTTTGTATATCTGTGTGTGCTTCAGTGTTTTTGGGTAAGTATCTGTGTGTTGAAGTTTGTATGTGCATGCTCGTGTGTGTGCATGCCTGTGTGTGAGTGTATATATGTGTCTATATGGTGTGCAAATGTGTGTGTGATTGCATCTACTTGTGTGTGTGTGCATTAATGTGTTCAAGTGCATATTTGTGTATTTGCATGTGTGTGTAAGCTTTTGCATGTGAGCATGTTTGCATGCTTATGCATGTCTTTTCATGTTCATATGTGTTTGTGCATGTGCATTTTTGTGTAAGTATGTGTGTTTTTATGCATGTGCATATGTATCTGTATGTGTGTGTTTGAGAATGTTTGTGTGTATGATGGTACCTGTATGTGCGTGTATGTGTGTACATTCATGTGCATGTGTGTGCACATGTTTTAACATATGTGCATGTGTATGTGCATGTGTATGTGCATGTTTGTGTGTGTGTGAATGCATGCTTGTCTATGTTAGCATGCAAATGTGTGTGATTGTGTATGCATATGTGTGTGTGTGTCAACAAGGGTGCATTTTCATTTGTTCTTGTGTGTGTATGTGTGTGTGGATGTCCATGCCTGTGTGTTTGTTTTCATGTGCATGTCTACATCTTAGTGTTTGTACATGCATTCATGTGTGGATTGTGTGTGTGTGCGTGTGAGTGTGCATATAGATGTTCCTATGCATGCATATCCTTCCATGCATGCATGTGTGTAGGTGTGTTTGTGCATGGGTACGTGTGTGTGCGTTTGTTAATGTGTGTTTGTTTGTGCATTTCAGTGTCTATGTGCAAAAGCATGTGTAAGTGCATTCTTTTGTGTGAGTGTGTGTGTCTGGTTATATATGTGCATGCATGTAAGTGTGTGTCTAAATGCACTTTTATGTGTGAGTGTGTGCACATGTGTTTGCATGCATATTTGTGTGCATGTGTGTATATATTCGTGTGTGCAAGAGTGTATGTGTGCATCAGTTTGCTTGCATGCATATGTGCAGAAGTATACTTGTGTGCATGCATGCATATACATGTGTGTGTGCATACGGATGTATATGTGTGTCTTTGTTTTTACATGTGTATGCTTGTGCATGTGCATGTTTGTGTGAGCGCACGCACAAGTTTGTGCAACTGCATATGTATACACGTGTGTGTTCATGTGTGTGTTTGTATGTGTGTGCATGTGCTCGTGTATGTGTGTTTGTGTGCATGTGTACGCTTGTCAGTCTGTGTGTGTTTGATTTTGCATATATGTGGTTGTGTGCTTGTATGCATGCATCTGTGGGAGTGTGTACATGTGCATCTATGTATTTGCTTACATGTGCATTTGTGCTTGTGTCTGTGTGCATGTGTGCGTGCTTGTGTGTGACATGTTTGTGCATGGTCAGGTGTATCTGTGTGTGTCTATGCATGTTTGTGTATAGGTGTGTGAGCATGCATATGAATGCATCTTCAAGTGCATGTGTCTATGTGAGTGTGCATGCGCTTGTGCATGTTTGTGTGTGTTTTTTCTTTTGTATTGATGTATATGTGTGTGCATGTGCTTTTATTGTACGTGTATGTGTGTGTGTATATGCATTTCTATGTGTTTGTGCTTGTGTTTGTGGGTGCACACAAGCATGCTCGTGTGTGTGCTTTCTTATGCATGTGTGCATGCTTGCATGTATTTGTGTGTGGGCATATGTTTGCTTATGCATGAGTATTTGTATGCATGTGTTTATGTGTGGGTGTGTGCATGTGAGTGTCCGATTGTGTGTTTGCATGGGATTGTGTGTCCATGTGTGGATGCCTGTGTGAGTGTGAGTATGTGTGCGAGTGTGTGAGCAATGTGTGCTTGTGTGCACGTTTGTAGATGTGGGTGTGGGTGTGTGTACATGTGCACATGTGTGTTTGTATGTGTGTATGTGCATGTATGCTTCTATGTGTGTGTGTGTGTGTGCATGTGTGTGCTAGTGTGGATGCATATGTGTGTTCATGTGTGTAGTAGGGTGTGTATGGCTGTGCATTGGATGTGTATATGTGTGTGTACATTTTCATCATGCATGTGTGCATATGTGTATGCATTCACATGTGTGTATGTGGGTGCATGTGTGCTTGTGTGTGTTTTTGTGTGAGTGTGCATATACACCTATGTACACATATGTCTATGTATGTACATGAGTGTATACTTGCATGTGTATGTGTGTGTTCATATATTTGTTTGTGCATGCATGCTTTGTACATGTGTGTATATGTTTGTGTGTGTATGCATGTGGGTGTGTACTTATATTTGTGTTATTGTGTGTGCACATGTGTTTAATTGTAGATGACTATGTGCATGCTTGTGTGTATTTGTGTATGCACATTTGAGTGTTTGGTTATGTGTGTGATTGAGTGTGTGTGCATGTGAGTGTATTTGTTTGTACATGTGTAGTAACTATGCATGCATTCTGGATGTGTTGTTGTGGTTATGTGTGTGTAGCAGTGCATGCAAACGGGTGCGTGTACTTACATGTGTGCGCATGTGTGTTTGCTTGTATTTTTTTGTAATTATGTATGAAATCTTGTGTGTACATATATACATATGTGTATTCACATTTGTGTGTGCATGAATGCTTGTGTGTGTACATATGTGATTTCATGTGTGTGTGCATATTTGTATGTGTATATATGCATGCTTTTATGTGCTTATATGTGTGTAGATGGTTTTATGAGTCAATGTGGTTGCACTTGTCTTTGTGTGTGTGTGCATATACATGCATGTATTTGCATATATTTGCATGTACATGTGTGTGTGTGTGCGTGCACGTCTTTGTATGCATCTTTATCAATGTGCATAAGTTGGTGTGTGTATATATGTGCGTGTGTTTTTGTGTGTATGTGCATGTGTGTGTGTATGCACGTTTGTGTATATATGTGTTTACATGCATGTCCATGTTTTTGTGTATCGGTTTGTGTGTGCTTGTGCATATGCACATGTGTGAATATGCATGTGTGTGCATACATGTGTATTTGCATGTAAGAATCCAAAAAAGTGTTTAAGGCTTTTTTCATGCCTGTGTGTACATTTGTGGAAGTGGGTGTGCATAGGTGATTGTTTGTCTATGTGTGCATGTGTGCATGTAGGTGTGTGTTCATGTGCCAATATGTATGTATGTGTGTGTAGGTGCACATGTGTGTACATTTATGAGTGCACGTAAGAGCATGTTCATTTGTATGCGTGAGCGCTTGTGTGCATGTTAATGCATGTGTTTGGAAATGTATGGGTGTGTTGCATGATTTTGTGCAAGTGTGTGTGTGTGTGCGTATTTGAGTGTGTGTGCATGTGTGCATGCATATATGTTTGCATACGTATGTGTGTGTATGAGTGTATGTGTGTTGGTGTCTACAAGTGTGCATAAATATGCACACATACACATGTGTGTGTGTGTTTGTATGTGTATATGTGCAAGTATGTGTGTGTACATGTGTGAGAGTGTGTGTGGGCTTGTGTGTTTGTGTGTGTATGCATGTGTGTGTTTGTGCATGAGCATGTGTGTGTGTGTTCTTCTATTTTTACTTGTGCATGTGCTTGTGCCTTTGCATGTGTGTGAATGTAAGATTGCATGCATTTATGTGTGACTACAAATTTTTCTTATGCATTAGTGTTTTTTCATACACATGTGTGCATGCTAGCATGTGTGTTTATTTTCATGTCTTTGTGTGCCTAGCCATATATTTGTGTGTTTGCATGTGTGTGTAGATGGGTTTGTGTGTAAGTTTGTGCACATATGCATTGTTGTACTTGTGTAATTATATGTGCATGAGTCTTTTTGTGTGTGTTCATGCATACATTCATGAGTGTGTGCTTGTGTTTCTATGTACATTTGTGCATGCATGTGTGTTCGTGTAGGCATTTGTGTGCATGTGCTTGCATCTATGTTCACATATGTGTGTGTGTTTGTGTGTGTTCATGTGTTTGTGTTTACTTTTGTGCGTGTGTGTACATGTGTATGCATGTGTATCATGCATGTTTATGTGTGTGTTCACATGCATGTGAGTTTTTGTTTATGTATGCATGTTGTGGAGTGTGTGGATGTGTGTTCATGTAAGTGAGTGTTTATGTATCTAAATGTGTGCTTGCTTGTGTGTGTGTGTGTATGTGACTGTGCAAGTGCATATCTACATTTGTTTGTGCAAATGTGTGTGAACTTGTGCATTTTTTTGCATGTGTTTGTGTTTGTCCAAATTTATGTATGTGTGTGTTTTGTGTCTATGTGTTAGTGCACGTGTGTGTATATATGTGTACATGAATATGTGTGCATGCATATGCATGTTTGTGTGCATGTGTGTGCTCATGTGTTTGTTTACATGTCTTTGTGTGCATGTAAATATATGCATGTCTGTGGGTTTGTACATGCATTTGTGCGTGTGTAATTGTGTATGCATGTGTGTGTGCATATGTGTGTGTTCGTGTATGGTTCGTGTGTGTGTATGTTCGTCTATGTTGGTTTGTGTCTATGTGCATGTGTGTGGGTTTTTGCATGCATTTCTTCATTTTTTAAGTATGTATGAATGTGTGTGGGCATGTGTGTGTGTTCATATATGGGTGTGTGTGTGTGCATGTTCATCTTTGTTGGTATGTGTCTATGTGCATGTGTGTGAATGTGCATGTACCTCTATGTGCGTGTGCTTAGATGTGTGCATGCATGTGTGTGCATGTGTGTGTGTGCATATGTGTGTGGGTGTTTGTTCATGTGTGTGTATGTGAGTTTATATATGTGTATGTGTGTGTGCATGCTCACATGTGTGTGTGAGTGTGGGTGCATGCACATGTGTGTGTGTGTGTTTGTGAGCATGTGTGTGCATGCTTGTGCATGCATTGTGTGTGTCAATTTGTGTACATGCATGTGCAAATTTATTTGTGTGTGCATGTTTATGTATACATGTGTGTACATGTCTATGTGTGTGTCTATATATGGATGTGTGTTAATGCTTGTATGCATGTAGGAATGCATCGTGCATGTGCATGTGTGTGCATATATGTGTGCTTATCTATGAGCTTAAGTGTGTGCTTGTGACTATTTGTCTATGTGTATATGCATTTTCTTGTGCATCCATGTGCATGTGCATGTGTTTGCATGCACATATGCATTTGTGGGTGCATGTGTATGAGTGCATGTGCATGCATATTTTTTTGTGTGTGTGTGCATGTGTTGATGCATTCATGTGTGTGTTCCTCACGAGTGTGCAAGAATGCAAGTGCAAGTGCATTTATGTGTAGGTGGGTGTGGATGTGTGTGCATGTGCAAACGCATGTGTCTATGTGCACTCATATAGATGTGTGTATGTTTGCATGCATATGTGTGAGCATGTGTTTTTTTATATGTGTGTATGTGCATGTATGTGAGTGTATGCATGTGTGTGTATGTGTGCATATGAGTGTGTGTCTGTGTGCATGCTTATGTAGGTACATTTGTGTCTATAGGCTTGTGCATGTGTGTTTGTTCATGTGCATGTGTGTGTGTTTGTGCATGTGTTAGATTTTGTGTGTTCATGTAGATGTGAATGTGTGTGGCTGTGTTTACATTTGCAAGTACATTTGCATGTTGATTGTCTATGCATGTTTGTTTTTGGTGCATTTTGTGTGTGTATGTATATTTACATCTATGTGTGTGTCTGGTTGTGTGTGTACATGTTCATGTGTGTGGTTGTGTATACATGCACGTGTGCGTGTGTGGTTGTGAATGTGCATAGGTGCATACATGTGTGTGATTGTGCATGCATTCATGTGTGTGTGTGAGTGTGTGCTTGATTTAATGGTTGTGTGTGCATAATGGGGAGGGTGAGTTTGTGTATGCCTATGTGTATGTATGTGTGTCTGTACGTCTATGTGCATGTGGGTGTATGAGTGTGGGCATTTATGTATGATTGTGTGTGAGCATGAATACTTGTGTTATGTGTTTTGTGTGTTGTGAATGCATTCATGTTCATATGGGTGAATGTGCATGTCTACATGCACGCGTTTGCATTTTTTTGCAACGCTTGTGTATGGATATATGTATGTTTGCATATGCGTGTGTCTGTATTCATATTAAAGTGTGTGTGTGTGGGTGCATGTTTGTGTATGTGCATGTTTTGGAGTGTGCATGTGTGATCAAGTGTGTACGTGTGCATGTGAGTGTGTACATGTTCATGTGTGCACAAATGTATGTGTTCATTAGGATGTATGTGTGTACATATGTTTATGTGTGCAAGTTTTGTGTGTGCATAGGCTTGAGTATGTATGTGTGTGCATGCGTATGCTTGTGCATGTGTATGCATGCATGGTGGTATGTGTGTGTGTGAATGTGCATGTCCAAGTGTGGGCATGTGTGTGCACGCATATGCGAGTTTTTGTGTGCATGCATGTGTGAGTTTGTGTGTGTCTGTGTGTGTGTGTTTGTGTGAATGTAGATGTGTGTATATGTACATGAGTGTGCGTATACATGTGCGCATGTGTTTATGTTTTTGTGTGTCCCTGCTTACTTGACTATGTGTGTGTATTTATGTGTGCATGCATTTATGTGTTCATGTGTGGATGTTTTTGCACATGTGTGTGTTTGTGTGTGTGTGTGTGTGCATGCATGTGCATCTGTATGTATGTGTGGACATGCATGTTTATGTGCTTGTGCATGTGTGCGTGCACATATGTGTGTGATTGGGTGTTCATGTTCGCATTTGGGCTTGTGTACATGCGTCTTTTTGTGTGTGCATGCTTTTGTTCATGTGTGTCTCTATGTGTGTCCATGCATGAACTGCATGTGTGCAAAAGTGTGTGCATGCATGTGTATGTGTGCTTGTTCATGTGTGCCTTTGTGTTTGTGTGTGTTCTTATCTGTGATCCAATGTATTAGAGTGTGCATGTGCTTGTGCATGTGCATGTGTATGTGCTTGTATGTGCATGTGCTTGTGTGTTTATGTGCACGTGCATGTGCATGTGTAGTTCGCATGAGTGCATGTTTGTGTGCATACATGTTTATTTTTGTGTGTGTGTGTGTGCGTGTGCATGTGTTTACATATGTGCATGTGCCTATGCATCCAAGTGATGTGTGTGTGTGGGATTGGGTCATGTGCACATGCAGTGCAAGCTTGCATGTGCATGTGCTTCTATGTGTGTGGGTGTTGGTGCATGTATGTGCATGTGGATGTGCACATGTGTTTTTGTGTGCATATATGCATATATCTTTGGGTGCATGTGTACAAGTTTTTAAGTTAATTTGTGTATTTGTGTGTGTGTGTGCACACGTGTGAGTTTATGAGTGTTTGTATGTGTTCATTGTGTGCTTATGTACATGTGAGTACCTGTATGTGTATGCATGCATGAGTTTACAAATTGGTGCATGGAAGTGCACGTGGGTGTGCATTTATTTGCATTTACAAGTGTGGTTATGTATGTTTGTTCGTGTGCATGTGTGTGTGTGTGAGCATGTTTTTTGTGTGTATGTTTATTTGTGCATAGGTGTTTATGCATGTGAGTGTATGTGTGTTTGTACATGTGTACATGTCTGTGTGTCTGTGTACTTCTACATGTGCTTGTGTGTGTGCTTGGGATCATGCATTTGTGCATTTTGGCATGCATTTGTGTGTGTGTGTATTTGTGAGTGCATGGTTATGTGTTAGTGTGCATGCAGGTGTGCATCTATGTGTGTATATGTGTGTGAGCATGTGTGCGAAGTGTGCTAGAGAGAAACTGCGTGTGCGTGTGTGTGCGCACATGTGTATTGTTTTGTGCGAGTGCATGTGCGTGCATGTTTGTGTGTGCTTTGCATGTGTGTGTGTGCATGTGTCGATGCACATGTGTGTGTGAATGGGCATGTTAGTGTGTATGCATGTGTGTATTTGTGTGTGTATGCTTGTGTGTGTTTGGGTGTGTGCGCTTATGTGTGAGCTTGTGTGTTCCCATGTGTGTTTATTTTGGTGCATGTTTTTGCATGTGTGTCTGTGTGTGTGTTGTTGTGCATGTGCATGTTTATGTGTGTGGGTGTTTGTTTGCATTAATGTGCATCATTTTTGTGTGTGTGTGTGTGTGTATATGATAGTATTTGTGATTGCCTGTCTGTGTGTACGCATGTGTGTGTGTATATCTGTGCATGCATGTGTACTTGTGTGTGTGTGAGAGTGCACATGATGACATGTGTGTCTTTGTTAGTGCATTTTTGTGTGTGTGAGCATGTGTGTGGTTCTACATTAGTATTTGTGTTTGTCTTTGTGGCTGTGTGCATGAGTGAGAGCATTTATGTGTGTGTGGGTGCATTTTTGTACATAGAAACATGTTTGCGTGTGGGTGCATTTATGTGTTTATGTTCATGTGTGTCCATGTGCATATGTGTGATTGTGCATGTCTCTACATGTGTGTGTGCATGTTCTTGCAAGAGTCCTTGTATTTTTACATGTGTGCATACCTATGTTTGTGTCTGTGTGCATGTGTGCTTCTGTGTGTGTCTCTACATGTGCCTACATATGTGTATTTGTGTTTGAACATGTATGTGAGTGCATGTGTGTATGTGTGTGTCTACGAGTGCACATGCACATGTACAAGGGTGTACATGTGTGTGTCCATATTGGTGTGCATATGTGTGTGCATGAGCATGTATGGGTGTGTGCATGTAGAAGTGTACATGTGTGTGTCCATATTGGTGTGTACATGTGTGCACATGTGTATATTTATGATGGTGTGCAATTGAGTCTATGTGTGTGTGTGTTTGTGTGTTTGTGTGCTTGCACGAGTGTGGGTGTGTGTCTGTACTTGTGCATGGGTTTGTATGCATGTGCATATTTGTGTGAGTGCATTCATGCATGTGTGAATGTGTGTGTGTGCATGTATGTTTTTTTTTGTGTTTGCACTTATTTTTGTTTTTATGTGCATCTGCGTATGTGTCTATGCGTCCATGTGTTTGTATGCAAGTGAAGTTGTGTGTGTGTACGTCAGCGAGCATGTTTATGTGAAATGGCATGTGATTATGTCTGTGTATTTGTGTGTGTGCATGTGTGTTATTGTGTGTGGGCTTCTGTATGTGCATGTGTATGTGTATGTGTGTGCATTAATATGTATGTGTGTGTGTTTGTGCAAGTCTATGTGCATATGTGTGTGTGCATGTGTGTGTGTGTATGCTAATGTTTGTGTGTGTATGCATTCATGCATGTGGATATGTTTGTGAGTCATTGTGTAAGTTTGTGTGCATGTGCATGCATGTGTGTGAGTGGATGTGTGTGCAAGTCTTTGTGAATGTGTGTGGTTGTGTGTGTTTATAAGTGTGTGTGTGTGTGTGTGCATATGTTTGTGCTTTTTTGTGTACATGTGCATGTATGTGTTTGTGTATGTGCATGTGTAGATATGTGTTTGTGTGGGTGTGAGTATTTTTGTGTATGTGTATATGCATTTATGTGTATTTGTTCATTTGTATGTGTGCACGCGTGATTGTATTTGCACATGTGTGTATGTGTTTATTCATCCATCTTAGTATCTGTGCATGGTGTGTTCATGAATGTATTTGTATATTCATGTGCATTCATATGTGTTTGTGCAGTTGTGCTTTTGTGTTTATACTTTTTTGCATATGTGCATGTGTAAGCATATGGGTGTGTTCGTGAATGTGGAGTGCATTTATGTGGGTGTAGTGTGTGTGCATGCATGCTTGTGTTTGTGTTTGCATGTGAGTGTGCTTGGGTGTGTGAGTATATGTGCATGTCTTTATATATGCTTTCATGCTTATGCATGTGCTTGTGTGTAGGCATGCATACACGTGTTTATAGGTGTGCATGTGCCTATGTGAGTGTGAGTGCGTGTGCTTGTGCATGTGCATGTGTGCGTGGATATGATTATATGTTTTTGTTTGTGAGTGCATGTGCGTGTGTTTGGGTGTGTGTACAAATGTTATGTGTACATGTGTGTGCTTATGTGAGTGTGTGTTAGTGTATGTGTATATGAATATGCACATGTGCATATGTATGTGTGTGTGCAAGTGTGTGTGAGTACATGTGCATTTGTGAGTATATATGTATTGGTATGTGTATGCATGTGCATTGGTGTGCATGCATGTGTGTGTGTGAGTATGCTTATGCATGCGTATTTTTGTGGATGTGCCTTTGGGCATGTGTACATGCATGTGTGTACACATACGTCTTTGTGTGCGTGTGTGTATGAGTATGTGTGTGCATTTGTGTGCTTGCATGCATTCATGTGTGTGTATGTTTGTGTGTGCATGTGCTTATGTGGTCATGTGTGTGTCTATATGTGTGTATGTGCATGTATTTGTGACATGTATTTGTGAGAGCATGTGAATGTCTGTACATGCCTGTGTATGCGTGGGTGTTCATGTCTGCATATGCATTTGTTTGTCTTTGTGTGTATGTGTGTGCATATGTAATTATGCGCATGTGTGTATGTGTAGATGTATTTATATTCATATTAGTGTGCATATGTGTGCATACTTGTGTTCGCATTTATGTTCATTTCTATGTGCACATATGTGTGCATGCTTGTGCATGCATCTAGTTCCTATGTGTGATTTTTGTGCATGTAAGTGTGGACTTGTGCATTTGATTGGATGGCTACTCTCATGTGTGCATAGGTACATTTGTGTGTGTGCATCTACATATGCATGTGTGAATTTGTGCCTATGCCTTTTGGTGCGTTTGTGTTCATGTGTGTGTGTTTGTGTGTGTGTGTGCATACCTATGTTTGTGTGTGCATGAAAATTTATGTTTGTTTGCTTACAAGCATATATTTTTGTGCATGTCTATGCATTTGTTCACATCCATGCATGTGTTTGTGTGTGCATGAGCATGTGACTATGTATGTGTATGCATGGTCATGTGTGTGAGCATGTGTGAGTGTCCATGTTTGTGTGTGTAGGTGTGTGATTGTGATTGTGTGTGTGTATGTCTGTGTGAGAGTGCAAGCCTATGTGTGTGTATTTTTATATGTGCATGTGTGTGTGTGCTAGTACATAAGTGCATGTGCATGCATACGTGAGTCTGCATGCATGTGTGCATATGTGTGTGTGTTTATGTTTGTTTTATCATGTGAATTCTTGTGTATATGTGCTTATAAGTGTGTGTGTGTGTGTGTATCTGGGTATTCATTTGTGTGTGTGTATTCTTGTGTTCATATGCATTTGTGCATGAGTGTGCTTGTATGCATGTGATTGTTTGTCCATAGGGGTGCACGTGCACATGTTTTGTGTGTGTGTGTGTGTATGTGCACGTGTGGTTGTGTGTGTCTGTGCATCTATGTGCATGTGTATGAACATGTGTGCATGTGGTTTTATGTGTGTGTGTGGGCCTATGTGTGAGTGTTTGTGCATGTGTGGATGTTTGTGAGCATTTTGTGAATGTGTGTGTATGCCTATGTGAGCATGTGTGTTTACACACATGTGTGTGTGTATGTGTCTTCATATTGGCAAGTGTGTGTGTGGATTTATGTGTGTGTGATTGCATGTGTGAGTACATGCATGCATGTGTATGTGTGTGTGCATCCTTATATGTGCCTGTGCGTGTGTCTGTAAGTGTACATGTTTTTTCCTATATGAATATCTACCTAGGCTTAAGCATACATGTGCCTGTGTTTATGAGTGTGTATGTGCATTTGTGTGTGCCTATGATTGCATGTGTGTAGTTGTGCTTATGTACACGTGTGCGTGTGTGTGCACGTGCATATACGTGCCTATGTGTATGCTTTTGCATATGTATATGAGTTTGTACTTATGTGTGTGTGCATGTGTGTGCTTGAGTATGATTGTATGTGTGTGTATGCATTTATGTTTGAGCATTTGTGTGGAAATGTATGCGTGCTACTATTTGTGAATGAGTGTACTTGTACATTGTGTGTGTCTGCATGTTGCATGTGTATGTGTGCTTGTTCATTTACATGTGCATGCACATGTGACTGTGAGTGTATGTGTGTGTGTGTGTGTGTGAGTGTGTTTATGCATGGGTGTGTACATGTGTGAAAGTGTTTATGTGTGTGTATGTTTGTGAGTGTAAGCATGTTTAAGCACTAGCATGCATGTGTGTATGGCTAGTTGGTGTGTGTCTGTGCATGTGTGTTGATGTGAGTGTGTGCATGTGTCTATGTATGTATGCCTGTATGTGTAGGTGTATATGTGTGTGCTTGTGTGCATAGGCTAATATATGCGTGTGTTTGTGTGAGTGAGTGTGTTTGTGTGTACATTTGTGGGTGTATATGAGTGTACATGTGTGTGTATGTATTTGTGTGGGAGTGAGTGTGAGCATGTGAGTGGGAGCGTTTGTGTGTGCATGTGAGCATGTTTGTGTATGCACATGTGCATGCGTTTATGTATTAAGCATGTGTGTTCTTGTATGTTTATGTGCGTGGGTATGGGTGTAGGTGTGTGTATGTATGTTCCTACATATGTGCACTTGTGTTCATGTGTGCTTGTTTGTGTGTATGTGTTGATGCATGTGTATAGGTGTGTTCTCAAGCATGTGTTTGTATATGTAAGTGTGTTGTTGTGCACATGCATGTGTGTATGTGTGTGTGTGTGTGTTTGTGTCTACATGCCTATGAATGTTTGTGTGTTTGGGCTTGTGTGTTTGCATGTGCATATATATGTGCATGCTTGGTGTAGGGGGTGTGTGTATGCATGTGTGCCTATGCATGTGTGTGTTTTTATATGCATTTGTGCAGATGTGTTTGTGCATGGGTGCACATGTGTGCATGTGTGTCTTTGGTGTGTGATGGAATTTATGCATGTGTATGTGTGTGTGTGTGCTTGCTGACATGTCCATGTGTGTGATTATGCATATATGCCTACATGTACGTACACAGACATGTGTGTGTGTGTGTGCATGTGTATGCAAGTGTGCATGTTAATGTGAGCATGTGTGTGCATGCATTTGCATGCGTCTATGTGCTTGTGTGTGCCTATGTGTATTCCTATCAATGCATGCACATGTGTGAGCATGTGTGTGTGCTAATGCATGTGTGTGTGTGTGTATATGTGCATAAATGTGTGCTTTTGTGCATCTATACATGCACCCAAATGTGTTTTTAGGTGTGTGTGTGGGGGGGTGTTCTTGTGTGCAAATGAGTACATTTTTATGTTTGCATTTGATCTTTTATGGTTTTGTGGGCCTGTGTGTGTCTACTTATGCATATGCTTATGTGTGTGCATGTGTGTATGTCCATGCATTTGTGTATTTATAAATATGTGTTTGTGTGCACATGTGTTTGAGCATATGTGTATGTTTTCTTGCATGTGTGTCGATGTGCACATGTGTTTTTGTTTATGTGTGTGCATGTTCTAAGTGTGTGTGTGTGTGTGTGTGCTTGTGTGTGTGTGAGTGTGTGGGTATGTGTGGGTGTATGTTTTTGTGTGCATGGGTGTGTGTGTGTATGCACATATGTGTATGTAAGGGTGTGTGTGTGTGCCTGTGTGTGTGGTTGTGTGTACAAGTTTGTGTGCATATCCTTTTGCATGTATGTGCATGCATGTGCACATTTCTATGCTTGTGTCTATGTGTGGTGCATGCATGTGTATATGCATGTGTGTGTGTGTGTGTGCATTTATGTTTGTCTCTATGCATATGTGTTTGTGTGCATTTGTATGTGCATTTGTCTATATATCTGTATATGAGTGTATATAAGTGCAACTTATTATGTGCATGCATATGCATGTGTGTATGTGTGTGTTTAGCTCTTGTGCTTGTGTGAATGCATCTATATGGGTGCATCTGTGGGTGTGTTCATGTGTATGGACATTTGCATGCATGTGTGTGTGAGTGTGTATGTATATTGGTGTTCCTATGAGCATGTATGAGTGTGTAAGTGTGCATGTGCATGTCTATGAGTGCTTGTGCAAGTGCATGTATGTGCGTAAGCTTACATTCCTTTTTCTACACATATGTGTGTGTGAATGTGTGCATGCATGTGTGTTTGTGTGCATGTGGGTTTGTGTGCATGTGTGTCCAATTGTATATAGACATGTGTTTGTGTGTCTAGCTTTGCAGACTGTGTGTCCATGTGTGCATGCTCTTTCTTGCATACATGTGTATGTGTGTGCATTTTTGAGTTTGTGAGCATGCGTGCAAAATTTTTGGTTTGTATATGTGAGTGCACATGTGTACATATCATCATGTGTGTCTACGTGTGTGTGTGTGTGTGTGTGTGCATGTTTATGCTTCTATGCGTGTGAGCATGTTTGTGTGTGTACATGTGGTATGTTTTTGCATGCCTGCATGTGTGTGTGTCTATGCTTGTGTGCATAGGTGTGCTTGTGATTACACATGTGTGCTTTTTTTAGTGTATGTGCCTATGCACATGTTTCTATGCATGTGAGTGTGTGCATTTGTACCCACGTGTGTGTGCGCATACATGCATGTCTATATTTTATCTAGGTTCTCATGTCTATTTATATATGTGTGAATGTGCATCTGTGTTTATGCAAGTGTGTCTATGTGTGTGTGCATGTGTGTGTATGTGTATGTGTGTGTGTTCCTTTGCATGCATGTGTGCGTGTATGTTTGCATGTGTGTGCACAAATGTGCATGTGAGTGTAAGTGTACGTGCATGTGTGGGTGCATGTGTTTGCATGCATGTCATGTGTGCTTATGTGTGTGTGAGTGCTTGTGCATGTGTGTGGTATGTGGTTGTGTGCAATACAAGTCTATGTGCACATGGTTGTGATTGTGTAAGTGCATATTTGTGTACATGTTGTATGCGTGTGCATGGATGCATGTGTGTGTGTGCATGTGCACTTGTCTCTGTTTGTCTATGAGTGCATTAGTATGTTAATTGCATGTGTTTGTGTGCGTACAAGCATATACATTTATGTATACGTGCATTTTTTACATAATCATGTCTATGTGTGCATGTGTCTATGAATGAGTGTGTATGTGTGATTGTGTGTGTATGTGCATGTGCAGATGTGTGCATGTGCATGTGCCTTTGTGTGTGTGCATGTGCGTGCACATGATGTGTGTGCATTTGTGCATTGTGCATATGTATGTGTGTGTGCATAAGTGTGCTTGTGCATGTGTGTACATGTACTTGTGTGTGTGCGTATGTGTATGCACGTGCATTTACATGTGTGTGTGTGTGCATGTTTGTGCTCATGTGTGTGTAGCCTTTTGTGTGCATGTGTGTGCTTATGCACATGCATATGAGTGCTTGTGTGTGTATGAGTTAACACATGTGTGAATGTGTGCGTATTTGTGCGTAGGCATGCATGAGTGTGCAAGTTTGTGTGGTCATGCATTCATGGTTTTTGATGTATTTCAACATGTGTGAGTGTTCCATGCATATGCATGTATCTATGTGTGCTTGTGCATGTGTAGAAATGTGCATGTGTTGGCTTATTTGTGCATGTTTGTGTACATGTGCATGTCTGTATGTGTCCCTACATATGTGTGTGTGCACATGTGAGTAGGTTATGTGAGTATGCAAGTGTGTGCATATGCACGTGTGTGCATGTGCATATGTGTGTGTTATGCATGCATATGTGAGCATGTGTGCATGTGCAAGTGTGTGCATGCACATATGCATGTGTGTATGCTTATCTTCATTTGCATGTGTCCATATGCATTTTGTTTTTGTGTGTGAGTATTTGTGTTAGTACCTTTGTGTGTGTGTTTGGGAGCATGTGTGTGTGCGTGTTTGTGCATTTGCATGTGCAGTTGTTTGCTTACGTGTTTGTACATGTGTTTTTGTTTACATGCATTAACTTTTGTTTTTGTATGTCTATATGTGTGTATATGTATGTAAGTAGGTTCATGTGCATATGTGCACATGCATACATCTATGTGTACGTGTGCATGTTTGGAGGGGTGTTTCTTAGAGCTAATATGTGTGTGTACACATGCACATGCATGTACATGTGTGCATGCCTGTGTGTGTTTACATGTGTACATGTGTGCATGCATGTTTGAGTGTATGTGCAGATGTGAATTTGCATGTTTGTGTGCGCATGTGTGAGTGTGCATGTGTGTGCATGTGTATGTGACTATAAGTGCATGTGCGTGTGCATGTTTGTGTGCTTCTATGCAATTGCATATGAGTGCTTGTGCATGTACCTGTGCACATGTGTGTGCATGTGTTTACATGCATGTGCATGTCTCAGCGTCTTGGTGTGCATGCATACACATGTGAATGTGTGTGTGTTCGTGTGTGCATTTGGAGGGGTTCCTATCTGTATTTGTATATGTGTGTTTGTGTACATGAATCTTTGTGTGTGTAAATATCTATTTGTGCTTGTGTGTGTGCAAGTGTAGTCTTGGGTATGTGCTTGCATGCTTGTGTATGTGTGTGCATTGGCATATCTATACTTGTGTGTGTAAGGATGTGTGTGCTTGTATGGGTGTGTTCTTTTGTGCATGCATACATGCTTGTGTGTGTGTGCATGCACTTGCATGGGTGTGTGTTCTTGTGTGTGTGTGTTTTTGTGTGATTTTGCATATGCATATATTTTGTGTGAATGTGTGTGTACATATGCTTATTTGTGTGCATGAGTGTTCGTATGAGTGCGTATGCATGTGAGTGTATGTGTGTGGGTGTGCATGTATTTTTGTGTGTGAGCTCATGTGTCTGGGTGTATGTGGGTGAGTGAGCATACTTTTGTGTTTGTGCATGTGAATTCAAAGGTGTGTGTATGCAAGAATGCATTTGTGTTTGTGGTTCCATGTGTGGGTTAATTTGTTTGTATGACTATGCACATGTATGTGTGTATGTGTCTGTGTGTGTGTGTATGCATGTGTATGAATTTATATGTCTGTGTTTATGTGCAGTTGTGTGTGTGTGTTTATGTGTGAATGTCCATGTGGGCATGTAAGCATGGGTGGGTGTGATCATGTGTGTGTGTCTATGTGAGTACATGTTTATGTGTTTGCATGTGTGTGTATGCATGTGCATATATTTGTGTGTTTTGGCACGTGCATGAGTCTTTGTATTCATGTGTGTGAGTGCGTGTACATTTGTGTGTACATACATGTATGGGTGTGAGCATGTGTGTACACGAACACACATGCGAGTGTGTTTATGGATGCATGCATGTGTGTATCTCTTTATATGTGTATGTTTGTGTGTGTACATAAGGGCATTTATGTGTTTGTGAATATTTGTATGTATGTGTGTTTGTGTGTATACATTTGCGTGTGCATTTTCCTATGTGTGTGCATGTGTGTGTGCACTTGTGTGTGTGAGTGTTTATGTGTGCTTGTGAGTTTGTATGAATATGCATGTGTTTGCAATGCAGGTGTGTGTGTGTGTGTTTTTGTGTGCATGTGTATTCTAGTTTGTGAGTGTATGGATGTACGTGTGTGTGTATGTGAGTGTATGTGCATGTGTGTGCACGTGTGTACCAATGTTTGTGTGTGGATGTGTGTGTTTGCTATGTTAAAGTCAGTTTGTATGTGTGCGTGCATGCATATGTCCGTGCTTGTGTTAATGTGCAAGTGTGTTTGTGCATGTTTGAATGTCTCTACATGCATGTTTTAGTGTGTCTACATAGGTGTGTACTTGTGTGTTTGTGTATGTGAGTGCATGCTTTTACTTTTGTGCATATATGTACAATTGTGTGTGTGTGTGTATGTTCATGTGTGGTTGTGTGTGTGCATGTGTGCATGTTTATTTGTCCATTCCTATGTGTCAATATGATCGGTGTGCATATAGGAGTATGTGGATTTGTGTGATTCAATGTGTGGGTATAAGTTTCTATGGGTGCATGTATGAGAGTATGCATGTGTGTTAGTATACATGTGTGAATGTTTCTTTGTGTGTGTGCATATGTGAATTGTGTTTATGGGTGTGTTTGCATGTGTGTTTAGTTGTGCATGTGTGTGCATGCATCTATTTATAAGCATTTGTGTTCGTTTGTGTGTGTGTGTAATTGTGTGCATGTGTGTGGTTGTGTGTGCATGAGTATGTGATTTTGTGTGTGTGTGTGTTATTGTTGGGTGTGTGCATGTGTTCATGTGTGTGTGTGCATGGGCACCTGTGTGTACCTTTGCATGTATCCATGTATGCATATGTATGTGTGTGCACAGTAGTGTGCTGGTGTCTGCATGTGTGTGTATGTGACTTTGTGTGTGCATGTGTGTGTGCATGTTAGTGTGTGTGTGTGTGCATGCATGTGTATGTATATGTGTGTGAGAGTTATTTACATGGTCTTATAGTTGTGTGTGCATGTGTGTGTGTGTGCTTTTGAGAGTGCATACTTTTGTGTGTGCAAGTGCATATGTGTGCATATGTCTATGTTCATATGTGTGTGTATGTGTGTGTGCATATGTGTGTGCATTTTTGTGTGCTTATGTGTGTGAACATGCACTTGCATATTTGTATGTATGTCTTGTTGCAAGTGCATGTGCGTGTGCATGTGTGCATGTCCATTCATGCTTGTGTGTATGTCCGTTCATGCTTTTGTGTATGTGCACATGTGCATTTGTATATGAAAGCATGTGCAGGCACATGTGCATGCACTTGTGTGCAAGTCTAAGTGCGTGTGCATATATGTGTGCATGTACATGTGTGCATGCTTTTGCTAATTTATGTGTATGTGTAAGTGTGTGTGCGTATATGCTTGTGTGCATGAGTGTGCATGTATGTGTGCGTGTGTGTGTCATGGTATGTATGTGCATGTGTGTGATAGCCTATTCATGTGCTTGTGTGTGTATCTGCGTAACTACTTGTGTTTGTGTATGCATGTTCATCTATATGCATGGTCTTATTTGTGCGTGGATGTGCACGTGTGTGTATTTTGTGCATGCATAGATTTTTGAATGTGCTTGTATCTATGTCTATGTGTGCGCATGTGTATGTGTGTGTTTTAGTGTGTGCCCTTTTGGATGTTTGCCTGTACATGTGTGCACATGTGTATATGTCCATGTGCGTATATGTGCTTGTGTGTGTCTTTGCATGTGCTATACATGTATTTTTGTGTATGTGTGTCTATCTTAATGGGTGTGTGTGGTGTGTTTACATGTATATATGCATTTGTGTGCTTGCATGTTTGTGTATGCAAGTTTGTGTGTGGATGTCAACTTATGTGTGCATGTGTGAGCTTATGAATGTGTACATATGTGTGGTTGTGCATATGTTTGTGTCAGCATGTGTGTGCATGCATGTATATGTGGGTGATGCATGTGTATGTGTGTAGGTGTGCATGTGCAAGTGTTTTTTTGTTTGTGCATGTGTGTCTATATGTGTATGTGTTTGTGTGTGCATATGTGTGGGTGTGTTTGTGTGTACATGATTTCATGTATTGTGCGAGCATGTTTTTGTGTGTGCATGTGGGTGCTTATGTGCATTCTTATGTGTGTCCATTTTAGCATATGTGTGTTAGTGTGTGTGTGTATGTATGTCTATATGACTTAGTGTATGCACCTGTTTGTGTTGTGTGTGTGTGTTCTTGCATGTGTGTATGCTTGAGTGTGCTTGCATGTTTGCATGTGACTATGCATTTGCATGTGTGTGTGTATGCATCTGTGCATCTGCTCTTGTGTGTGTCTAAGTGTGTGTGTGTGTTCTTTTGCATGGGTGCACATGTTCATGTGTGTGTGCATGTGCATGTGTGCATGCATGCATGCATGTATTTTAGGGTTTCTATTTGTATATACGTGGTTGCATGCATATGAAAGTTTGTGTGCATGTGTCTTTGTACGTGTGTGTGCATGCAATTGTGTGTCTGTGCACTTGTATGTGTGTTTTATTCTAGTTGGTATGAGTGTGTTTGTGAGTGTGGGCATGTCTATACACATGGGTATACATGTGTTTGTCTTTTATGTGAATATGTATGCGAGTGTAGTTGTACATGTGCATATGTGTGTTTGCAAGTCCAACATAGTGTGTGTTCTTTTGTGTGCTTGTGCATGTATTTGTTTTCTTATGTGTGTATGTGTGTTGCTATGTTTGTGCTTCTGTGTGAGCATGTAAACACATATTTGTGTGTTTGAGTGTGTGTGTGTGTGCATGTATGTGGGTATAGGTGTGTTAGTGATTATGTATGTGTGTGTGTGTGTTGTGCATGTGGGACTTCTTATACATGTGTGTGAGTCCTTATGCATGTGTGTGTGTGTGTGCATGTGGGTGTGCATACATGTGCTTCTATGCATGCATATGTTTGTGTTCCTATGCCTATGCTTGTGAGTGCTTACTCGTTCATATGTATATGTGCATATGTCCATGTGTGCACATGTGTGCATGCATTCATGCATGTGCTTGTGTGCGTTTGTGAACATGTGTACACATGGTTTATCCCTATGTGTGAGCATTTGCATGTGTGTGTGGGCATGCATGTGTGTGTGCCCATGTGTTTATGTGTGTATGCATGTCTATGGTTGTTCATGCCTTTATATATATGTGTGCATGAGTGTGTGCATGCATATAAGTGTTTGTATGTGTCTGTGTCCATGTTCATGTGTCTGTGCATTGGTGTATGTGTGTGTATACATGTGTGCATGTTTATTTGTTCATGTGTATGTGTGTGCATGTTATATATGTACATGTGTGTGTGTGTGCAGATGTGAGTGTACATAGGCATGTGTTTGTGTGTTCATGTGTGTGTTTTTGAGCATGTGAATGCATTCATGTGCTCATGTATATGTCTGTGTGTGTGTGTGTGCATATGTGTGCAAGTGTATACATAAGAGCATGTGTGTGTGTTTATGTTAACATATGTGTGCATTCATGTGTGTGTGTGTGTGTGTTTGGATGTGTGCTTGTGTGCATGCATGTGTGAGTGCATGCACATGTGTGTATTCATGAGTGTGCATCAGTGTTTGTGGGTGCATGGGTCCATGTGTGCATATGCGAGTGTGTGTGTGCTTTTGTGTGTTTTTGGGTGAGCATTTGAGCATGTTTGGATGTCTGTATGTGCATGTATGTTTGTGTGCATGTCTATGTGATTGCATGTGCATATGCATATGTGTGCATATGTGTGTGCATATGTGCAAGTGTTAGTGTGTGTGTTCATGAGGCTCTACATGCATGTATGTGTGTGTGTGCTTGTCCATACAAATATGTGTTCATGTATGTTTGTATGAGCAAGTTTGTTTATACATGTGTATATGCATTTATGCATATTTATGTGTATAAGTATGCAAATGTATATATGTGTGTGTGTCTGCATATATGTGCACATGTATCTATTCTTCTATGTGTGTGTGTGTGCTTGTGTGCATATGTGTGCTTGTGCATTTATGTGCAAGTGTTGTAGCATGTGTGCATGGATACATGAATGTGTATTCATCTTTGTGTGAGTTTGTGTGCATTTATGGATGTTAGCTTGCATGTGTGTATACATGTTTATGTACTTCTGTGTGTATATTCATGTGCACATGTCTGTAGATGCGTGTGCGAGTGTGCATGTTTGTGATTATGCTTGTGTGTTTACTTATGTGCAATGCATATGTGTGCATGTGCCCATATTTGTGTGTGTGCATGTGTTTGTGTGTGTGCATCGGTGTGCATGTTTGCACATGCATGTAGGAACACATATGTATGTGCATGTTTGTGTCTACTTGTGTTCATGTGTGTATGCATCTGTGTGTATGCATGTGCATGTTAATCCATGTCATGTGTTTGTGTACGCACATGTTTGTGTGTGTGTTTGCATGCATGTGTGTGTTTGCATGCGTTTTCTTGTGTTTCATTGTGTCTATGTGCATACACATGCATGTTTATGTATGTGTATGCACACACGTTTGTGTATTTGTGTAATGTTTTGTGCATATGAGTGTAGACATGTGTGTGTGTGTGCTTGTGCGAGTGTATGGGTGAGTTTGTGTGCTTGTACGTGCATGCATATGTGTGCATGTGTGGGTTTGTGTGTGTACGTTGTGTGTGCATGTGAGTGTATGCATGTTTGTGCTAATGTATTTTTTATATGTATTATGTGTGCATGTGTTTGTGCATGTGTGTGTATTTGTGTGTGAGTGTGTGCCCATATATGTGTACTTTTTTGTGTGTACATGGGTGTGTGACTGTGAGTGTGTGTATTTGTGTGTTGTTGTGTGCATATTTGTCTATTTGTTTGTGCCCATGCATGTATCTATTAGCCTATGTGAGTCTGTGCACATGTGTTTATGCATCTGTGAGCATGTGCTTATGTGTATTTTTCGTGGGCATGCATGTGCATGTGTTCATGAGTGTATATGTGTGCATCCATGTGCATACATGCATGTGTTGCACATGCATGTGTTTGTACTTGCATGTGTGTTGGTGGGTATGTCTTTGTATGCTTGTGCATGTGTTTGTGTGTGTGTTTGGGTGCTTGTAAGTTTGCAAGTGTGTGTGTGAGAGTGTGTATGCCTATGTGTGTTATTATGTGGGGAGTTTGTGTATGTGCATTTGTGTTTGTGTGAGTAAGTTGGTGTTTAATCATGTGCATGCGTGTGTGCTTTTATGTGCATGTGTATGTGTGAGATTGTTTGAATGCATGTAAGTTCATCTGTGAGTGCATGTGCATGTGTGTGCATATACATGTGTGTGCGTGGTTATGCATCTGTATGTGCATGTGCATGTGCATGTCTATGCATGTTTAAGTGTCTATCTATGTGGGCTTGTGTGTGTGTTTGTGTTTATGTACGTGTATATGTGTGTTCTTGTGCATATGCATGTGTGTATGCACATGTTTGCATCATCGAGCATGTGGGTAAGTGTGTGATTCTTTTTATGTATTTATGTAGTGCATTTGTGTGTTCACATGTTTGTGTGTATGTGTGCACACCTATATGTGTGCACACAAACGTTTGTGCATGTGTGCACACCTACGTTCGTGCATGTGTGAGTGTTTGTGTGTGTGCATGTGGGTGTGTTTGTGTGTGTGTCTACTTATGTGTGCATGTGTGTGCATGTGTGTGCATGTATATGTGTGCATGTGTGTGTGTGTGTGCATATGAGTGTGGGCATGTGTGCATGCATGTGCATGTGGCTACGTGTGCATCTGTATATGTTTGGTGTGGATGCATGCATATGTGTGTGCTTTTGTGTGCCTATGTGTTTGTCTTTATTCATGTATATGTATGTGTATGTATGTGTGTATGCATATCTCAATATATGTGTGTTGTGTCTAAGTGTGTTTATGTGTTGGACATGTATGAGCATGTGTGCATATGTGTGTTGTGTACGTGCACATTTTTGTGTGCATCTGTGTGTGTGTGTTTGTTTATATTCATATACATGTGCATGTGCATATGCATGTGAGTACTTTGGTGCACAAGTAATTGTATGTTCATGTGTGCCTGTGTGCATATGTTTATATGTGCATATGTCTTTGTATGTGTGTGGCTTTATGTCTATGTCAACGAATGTCTTTTTTCATGGCATGTGTGTTGGTGTGTTTGGACATTTGTGCTAATGCATTTGCATATATGTGTGTCTGTGCTTGTGTGCTTATGTGCCTATTAACATGTGTGAGTACAGGCATGCATGTGTATGTGTGAATATCATTCTATTCAGGCGCATGTGCTTGGGCGCGTGTGTATCAAATTTTTCATGCACATGCCCATATGTGTTACGTCTTTGTGTGAGTGTGTATGTGTGTGTATTTGTACATGTGAATAGATGCATGTGTGTGAGTGTGCTTGTCTACTTGTGTTTATTGTGTGTGTCTATTTTGCATCTGCATACATGTATGTGTTCTCATGCTTCCATTTGTGTGTGTGCGTGTGTTTGTGGGTGTGTGCATGCATGTGTGAGTGCATGTACATGTGCATGTGTGTTCCCATGTGTGTGTATGCATGCATTAGTGTATGTATGTTTGAGTACATCCGTGTATTTGTGAGTGTGTGTTTGCTTGTGTGCATCTATGCATGTGCATGTATTTGATTATGCATATGTGTGTGCATGCCTGCATGCTAGTGTGTGTGCTTCTATGTTTGTGTATGTGAGTGTATGTGTGTGTATGTGCATGTGCATGTGTGTGTGCTTATTTGTTTGCACGTGTGTGTGCATATGTGTATGTGTGTTTGCAAGCATGTGCCTCTTTGTGTTTACACATGCATGTGTGTGTGACTATGTTTGTGCATGTTTTTGCATTTGTGTGGATGTGTGAGTTAATGTGTGCTTCTTTATGTGTGAGAGTGTGCTGATGCATGTGCGTATGGTTTTTGAGTGTGTGTTACTATGAATATGCATTTGTGTATGCATGTTTGTGCGTATGTGTATGCCTTCATGCACATGTGTGTGTTAATGAGCGTGTGTGTTTATGGTTATATGTGTGTGTTTATGCATGCATATGTGTGCTTGTGTGTTAGTTTGTATTTGAGGGCATGTGACAATGTGCATGGATGTGTGAAAGTCTATATGTATTTGAGTGGGTGATTGTGCAAACTTGTATATGTTTGTCTATAGGTGTTTGTGCATTCATATGTCTCAGTGTTTGTTTGTGTTCTTGTGACACAGTGTGTGTGTATGTACATGAGTGCATGTGTATTCTCTTGCAATTATGTGTGCATTCAAACACAAGTTTATGTGTGGGTCTATGTGTGTAATTGTGTGTGGGTGTGTTCTTGTGGACATATGCAAGTATGTGATTGTGCTTGTGCATGTGTGCACTTGTGTGTGTTTTTGTGTTTACGAGTGTGTGTGCTTGTGTGTGTGTGTGCATGTGTGTGCACACTATTGTGTGCTTATGTATGTACCTTTGAGTGTGCTAGTGCATGTACAGAAGTGTACGTGCGCATGTACGTGTGTTTGCGAGTATGTGTGCTTATGTGTGTGTGTTAGTGAATATGTGTGTGTGTGCATCTCCATGTATGTGTGCATAAGTATGAGTTCCTATGCACATTAGTGCATGTGTGTGTGGATGTGTTAGTGCATGTTTGTGTGCATGCATGTATACATGTGCTTGCGTGCATGTGCATGCATGTGTGTGTATGCTTGCACATGTGTGTGTATGCTTACACATGTGGGTGTATGTGTGTATGTGTGTGTACTTGTGCATGTTGGTGCATTCATGTGTGCTTATGTGAGTTTATTTATGTGTGAGCATTCTTGTTTGTGTACTTTTGCATGTGCATGCATGTTTGTGTATACATGTGTGCACATAGGAGTTCATGTGCATGTGTGTGTATACATGTGTCCACATAGGAGTTCATGTCATGTGTGTGTGCGCATCTATGTTTGTTGTATGTATGTGTGACTGCATGTGCGTGCACATGCAAAGGCATTTGTGTGTGTCTATGTGAGTGCTATTTGTGAATGTCTGCATGTTTTGGGGTGTGGGTGTGTGTATGTCCAAGTGCAAGTTCCTTTGTGTGTGCACGTATGCATATCTATATGCTTGCATTTATTTATGTGTGCATGTATGTGTATGTGCATTCTCGTATGTGTGTGGTGCTAATGTGCATATGTGTGTGCATGGGAATATGTGGTTATGCTCTTACAAGTTTATACATGCATGTGTGCATTTGCGTGCTTGTCATTTGTGCATGCATTTATATGTGTTTTTTTGTGTGCATATGTGCATGCATGTGTGTGGAGGCATGAGTGTGTTGGTATTTGTGTGCGTGTGAGTTAATGCAAGCATGTGTGTGTGTGTGCTCTCTCATATATCTGTGTATGGGTCAGTGCACGGGTGCATGCATTTGTTTATGTGTGTGCATGTGGGTGTGTCGAAGAACACACATATGTGAATGTAAGAGTGTGTTCATGTGTGTGTGGGTGCATTTGCATGTGCGTGTGCACAAGTATGTGTGTGTGTGGACGTGCACATGCATGCATATGTCTACATATGTGCATACACATGTGTGATGCATGTATTCATGCATACGTGCATCCATGTTTCTATATTTTTTTATGCATGTGTGTGTGTGTGTGTGCATGTGTGCTTGTGTGTATACATGTGTATGTGCATGCACAAGTGTGTGTATGTGTGTGTGTGTGTATGTGCATCCATGTGTGTGTTTGTCTATGCATGTGTGCAAGTGCAAGTGTGCGTGTGTGTATTAATGCATTAGTGTGAAAGTGTGTGTGTGTGTGTGCCCATGCGTGTGTGCTAGTGTGTTTGTGCATGTATGCATTTATGCATGTGTATGTGTTTTTACATGCATATGTGTGCTTATACGTATTTGTTTGCATTGGTGTGTGAGCTTACTTGGTTATGGATGTGTGTATGCTTGAATGTGTCTGTGTGCTTGAGTATGTGCATGTGCATGTGTTTGTGTGCCTAAACGTTTGTGTGTGAGAACTTTTATGACTATGTGTATGTGTGTGCTTCTACGTATTTATGTGTTTGTGCGTGTGCATGTGTCCGTGTGTTAGAGTGAATGTATGTGTGTGTTCATGTGGTGCATTTGCATGTATGTGTGTGTGTGCATGTGTGTGTCTATGTGCATGTGTTTGTTGGCATGTTTGCATTTGCATTTGTATGCTTGTGTGCATTTGTCTAAATGTGTGTACGTGTGTGTGTGTGTGTGTGCATATGTGTGTTCACTTGTATGACCTTCTTCACTTTGACCACTTTTGTTCAAAGATGAGTTTTAACTTTATTAGAAAAACCTTATGCCTTTATTTTTAGAATTCATTGATTTGAAAATTTGGGGTATTGTTGAAAATACATTTGACTTCTTTTACAAAGACTATTGGTAGAGAAAAAGTGAGAAAACTATTAAGAGAACTCACTCCTAGGAAGAAACACAGAACTCAAAAAAATTCTTGGACTATAAATATTTTGTGTTCTGAGTTAAGTACCCAAATGTAATCAAATCATGAACTTGAAAGTGGCAAATGTGATTCAGTCTAAACTTGAAGTTGCTTATAAAAGTAGTTCTCAAGTTAAGTAGACTAAAATGAACATGCTTGTTTAAGAGAATGAATTCTTTTAGATGAATATGAATGAAAGTATTAAAACTATTTTTATAAGATTTACAAATATTATTAATATGTTGTCTAACCTTGGCAAGGAATTTTATTGGTGAACAGGTGAGGAAGATTCTTTGTGTTCTACCTTAATAACATGATCCATTAGTGATGATGCTAAAAACAACATAAAATATTTTGATTAAGACTTTAGATAAGTTATTGGGTGAGCTTTTAACAAATGAAGTTGAGCATATAAGAGAAGGGATGAAGAACTTGTGGTCAATAAAGAAAGGAAGAAGAAGGAAAACATTGATAGCCTTTATAGTCAATTATTCTACAAACTTAGATTTCTCCATCCCAAGTGAGGTAACTTCGATTTAAAAAGCTTTATCTAGATTATATAATAAAAAAATATAGATAAACGAGTTGATAATAATAAGAAATAAAAGGGAAAGATAGTACCTCATGAAGAAATAATTTGTTATGAATGTGAATTAAATAAGTATATAAGATCTAATTGTCCTCACTATAATGAGAGAGTTGTGAAGTTTTAAAAAGCAAAAAAGAAGAAAGCTATGATGATATCATTGGATGATTCAGACAGTTTTCCTTCTAGTGATGAAGATAAGTAGAGTTTGATTAGTCATGCAAAAAAGGATAGTGTTCTTATCATATCATTTGATGATGAAGTATTCCACTTGCTCCTTTTTTCATCTTATTCTGTGGTTTATTGTGAAGAATGGTATATTAATGTTTTCATGAAATAAAAAATTGGCTTCTAAATATCTTAAATTAAAAGAACATAAAAACTATTTAAGCTTATATGAACATTTGAATGAGTTGAATACTAATTATTTGTAGGAGATTAAGATTAAGAGAGATGAAAAAGCCTCTATTATTATCTAAAAACATGCTTAGTTTGAGAATTAACTAATTTAAAAATTTTACATGTTCATTGTTGGACTTTTTTTTCATAAGATTGGTTATGTAAGAAAAGTTAGTAATTATTTTGTTCTAAGTGTAATTTATAACTATTGCACAACATTTTGACATATTTCATCTTATTAGAAATTTAGAAAAGTTGTTGATAATTGATCTTCTAGATTTATATGGATTAGAAATAATAATTTAATTAATGATCAAGTTAAGACATATGGATCCAAGAAAGTTTGGGTCCCAAAAACTAATGTTTGATTTATTTTATAGGCATGTTCCTTCAAGGATCAAGGAGGGTATGTGGTTCTTAGATATCAAATGCTCAAAACACATTAGTAGAGATGCATCGTTATTCATTCACTTGAAGCCTTATGATGGTGATGAAGTTGCTCTTGGTGACAACTCCAAGAAGAAAGTGATTAGAATTAGAGCTATGAGCAATTCACACACTTCTATAAGAAAGGTCCTCTTTATACAAGATTTAATATATAATCTTCTTAATATTAGTTGATAATGTGATTCCAAATTTACCATTTTATTTAATAAAAAGAAGTGCATTATTAGTAAATATTATCTTCCACTTATCATTAGATATAGAAAAGATAAAACATATGTTTTATTTTTGTACATCATTAAAGATAGTAGTCTAGAATATCTTACATCACATGATAATAATTCTACTTTATAGTATAAAAGATTTTATCACTTAAGAAAGTCCTTTTTTTAAAGATCTTTTAAAGTTTAACCTAATAGTGCTTTGCAAAACCTTAGTTGGTCAAGTGATAAATTATATCGTTTATGTCAATTAAGAAAACATATCAATGTGAGTTTTAAACCACCTAAAAACTTACTACTAAGAAAGCATTAGCATTTATTCATTTAGATCTTTTTGATCCCATTCATTTTGAGAGGTTAGGTAAAAGCAAATATGGGTTTATAATTGTAGATGACTTCATTAGGTTTATATGGGTTTTTTTTCTTAAAAATAAAAATAAAGTTTTTGAAATATTTATAAGATTGATTGCTATGACTAAAAAAGAGAATAATCTTAAGTTAGTCTTTGTTAGAAGTGATAATGATGAAGAACTCAAGAACAAATTGCTTGATGATTTTTGTAAAAAATAGAGTTTCATATATTTTCTTCGCCTATGACCCCTCAACAAAATGTTGTAATTAAGAGAAAGTTTAGAACATTATTGATTGTGAAAAGATGTATGTTTAATGAGTATAGTGTTTTGGAGTATTTTTAGGCTGAGATAGTTAGTATTGACTATTATGTTTTTAACTAAATGATATGTAGACCTTTGTTAGAAATTTTTTTCTTTTGAAATACTTTATAATAAGAAACCTAAGATATCCCATTTCATGTGCTTGGGTGCAAATATTTCATTTTAAATAATAAAAAAATGGATTTAGATAAGCTTGATGTTATGTCTAATTAAGAGAACCTTTTTGGATACTCACTTACTTGTACAATATTTAGCTTATATAGTAAGAGAATATTAGTTGTGGAAGAAATAATCCATGTTAAATTTGATAAATCTCCTTTTAAAGCATCTACTAATCATCAAAAATATGATCAACTTGATGAATTATAAGATTTAAGTCATAGAGATGAAAAATTAGAGAATGTAGTTGAAGTTAATGAAATGAAAAAAAAGAGGAGATCAATTTGAGATGCAATTAAGGAATTCTAATGATAATTATTATGATTTGAACCAAATTTTATAGAAACTACTTTTGAAGATGAGACCAAGAATATTGTAATAAATAAAGAGTTGATGTAATTTGAGAGAAATCAAGTTTGGGATCTTCTATCTAAGCCAAATGATAAAATAATCATTGGTACAAAGTGAATGTTCAATAATAAGCCACAGAGATGCCAAAGTTATTAAGAATAAAGCTAAATTAATAACAAAAGGTTATTATCCATTTAAAAGAGCATATATGGATGAGACATTTGCTCTTATAGTTAGATTTAATGGAAATAAGATTTTGCATACTTATGTGTACCTTAAAAGATTTAGATTATGCCTAATAGATATTAAAAAAATATTTTTAAATAGATATATAAATGAAGAAGTGCATGTTGAACAACCCCTAAGACATAAGATACGTGATATGTTAATTCATATATACAAACTTAAGAAGGCACCTTATGATTTGAAGCAAGCTGCAAGAGCCTAGCAATAAAGATTATGCATTTCACTTACATCAAATGGTTTTCATAGTGGTAAGGAAGATAATATTTTATTTATTTAAAATTTAGTTGAAGGTAAATTAATATGTCAAGTTTATGTGGATGTTTATCTTTAGAGCTTCTAAAAAAGAGATGTGTGTAAAGTTTACTAATTTAATAAAAAAAATAAATTTAAAATGAGTATGATAAAGGACTTAACCTTCTTAGGAATTTAAGTTAAGCAAAAATATGAAGGAATTTTTATTTCTCAAATTATTTGATGAAGTTGCTAAACAAATTTGGTGATGAAAACTTGAAGTAAAGGAAGAATCCCATTACTTCAACTCCAAAAGCTTGTTGACACAAATTGTTTACAAGAATGATTAGATCATTATTATATCTTATTGTAAGTATGTCTAGCATCATATATAGTGTAAGTTTGTGTGTGAGATTTTAGTTTAGTCCAAAGAAATCACACTTATAAATAGTCAAACATATTTTTAAATATCTTATAAGTACTAAGGCTCCTGGCTTAGTGTACCATAAATGCCAGTTTGAATTTGATAGCCTACATATCTGCTAACTTTGTTGGTAGTAAGATTGATAGAAAGAGTACCTCTAGTATGTACTAATGGAATGAAGGTTCACAAATTTCTTAGCCTAGTAGGAAATAAAATTATGTGAAACTATCTATAATAGTGGTCGAGTACATTACTGTAGGTAGTTGTGTTGCTCATGTTCAATGGATTAAATAGAAACTTTTAGATTATGGATTTGAATTTATATAAAGTCAAATCTTTTATGTTAATTTAAATGTAATTTTTTTAAATATAGATTCTATTCAACTCTCAAGAATAAAACTTATAGAGTTATAACATCACTTTGTTAAAGAGTGTCCAAGAGAAAGTAATTCAATTGTTATTTTTCCATATTTTATCCAATTAGTAGATATTTTTACTAAGCCATTAGCTACTTACGTCTTTCGTTGACTTAGATGATCTTAGGTGTAATTATCCCCTTTGAATGATTATAAAAAAGGGGGAAAACTTAATCCCATAATTTAAGGAGAGTATAGGATATCAAATAGGATAAGCTAAAATGTTGAGTATTATATTTCTTGGTTTTTTCATTATATTACATTATCTTTATTATTATATGTTCAATTTTAGCATTGGCTTTATAATCCTCAAGGGGGAGATTACCTAACCTTTGATATGATGATCACAAAATAAAACTAAGTATTACTAGCATCATATTGAGCTTAGTGTTGTTTCAATAAAATCTTAATGTGCACTATAATAATTTTTTATTATTGGAATAAGGATTATAATGTATATAGTTAATGAAGATTTAATGCTCAATTTACTAATTTTTGAGCTATGAATCATGCCCTTTATGGAGTGTCTAATCTATAAAGAATTATATTTCTAAATATCTATATGGTTAACATGTTAAACATTTATTTTCTTTATAATTATGTCACATACAATTATCATTATTCATGTATATTTGAGTTAGTTTTCTTAGTAATGCATTAAGTTACATTTAGTTTTTAAAATTAAGACTTTTTGAGTTCTAAAATTTCATAATTTTACAAAATAATTTGGCCTATGCACCCAATCAAAGCCAAGCCCAAAGGCTTGCAAGTGTCCTATAATGCTGCACATTGGGTATTGAGGAGTAGGAAGTTAGGAACCCAACTGAAATTGAGTCGTGATCAGGCCCAAGTATTAGTCATGGTATGAATTTCACAATGAGTTGGGTTAATCAAGTTAGGAGTTGACTCTTGAAATAGATTAGGTGTAATAAGTAATGTAGGACTCGTTAATGATAAGTAGTTGGCTTTGGTTAAGTTGGACCCATTTTAGCATTTTACATAGGTGTCTTAGGTAATGAGATTCTAAGGGTACCATGGGGCAGTGAACCCCAATAGGCTATATACTACATGTAAAGGAAGTAGTATAAGGACTAATCACATGCATTACATTGTAATGTGGAACTAAATAAATGAACTTTTTTTATTCCGAACTTTAGCACATTTGTATTGATCAATCATGCATTTTTCCGATTGAATGGTCACATTTTCCTTTAAATTTAAGAAACAATTTTTCTCATCTAGTCATTCATTCAGAGTGCTTAATCGAATGACTGAGAGCCCCTCCACCTTCATGAACATTATCCTAATCACCGCCATCATCCTTCCAACTTTTCAATTTAATTATCTAAATCATGCCACTATGATTAGTTTTGGACCCTTTAACTATTATTCTAATCATATGATTCCTATTTCATCTAGTAGAATTGGATGACAATTGTGTTTTATCTTCCTCTTTCATCCACTACAATGACTAGCTTTTGAAAAAGCCAATTTTAGCCATTGGTGGAATTATTTTGGGTTGTTTTTATTTGGATCAACATAAAAATTTTATAAGTGCTCCGAATAAGTCCAAAACTAGGAGCATCAAATTTCAACTTGTTTATTGAAGCTATGAGTTCTTTCAATTGTTACTTATTGTACTCTTTTTTATAACTATTTCACATCATCATGTTTACTTCAACATCATTAATTACTTGTATCACATTTTAACTATTATTCTTATATGTGTTTAACTATGTGTGCACATGTGGGTGTGTACATGTGTGTGCATTTATAAGTGTGTGGAAGTGCATGTCCATGCATGTGTGTGTATTTGAGTGTGTGTGTTTATATATGTTCAGATGTGTATTCATGTGTGAGTGTGTTCATGTGAGAACATGTGTGTCTGCAAGCAAGTTTATGCATGTAGGTGAATGTATGTGTATGTGATTATTTATGTGCATGAGTGTATATGCGTGTGCATGTGCATATCTATGTGTATGTGTGTTTGTGTACATATCTACTTGTGTTTATGCATGTGTGTGTGTTTATGTGTGTGTGATCATGCATGTGTGTGCTTTGCATTTGGACATGTGTGTGTGTGTGCATGTGTGTATGTGTTTGGTTATGTGTTATTGGGCATGTTTTCATGTGAGTGTTTTTATGTGTGCATTTGTGTGTAGTTTGTCTATTTTTGGGCCATTGTGTGTGCATGTAAGCATTTGTTTGCTTGGATGTGTTTGTGAATGCATGTTGTGCATGTGTGCATATGTGCGTGCTTATGTATGTGTTTGTGTGTGTGTGTATGTTTATGTGTATGTGTTCCTATAAGCATTTGTGTATATGTGCATGTGTATGTAAATACATGCATGTGTGGGTGTGTATGTATCCTTACATGTTAGTGAGCATATGTGTCTTAGCATGCACACATGTGTTTGTGCATACATGTGTGTGGTCATGTTTGTATGTCCTTTGCATGCACATCCGTGCATGTGAGTAGGTGTGGGTATGAGTGTGTGAGTGCTTTTATGTGCATGTGTGTGTGCGCTCACACATGTGTCTATACATTTTTTAAAGTACTTGTGTGTGTTTAGGCATTTGTGCCTATATATGTTCAAGTGTGTATCTATGTGTGTATGTGTATTGGTGCATGTGTTTTGGTGCTTGTGCATGTGAGTATGTGTGTGTGTGTCTATGTCTACATGCATGTGCATGTGTGCATGAATAGGTTTGTGTGTGTGTGCATGAGAGAGAGTGTGTGTTTGTAGGTGTTTATGCAAATGCATAGTGTGTGTGTGTTTGTGTATGCATAAGTGCATGTATGTGTGCATGAGCATATGTGCATGTAGGCACATGTGTGAGCATATGGGTGTGCTTTCTCATTTGTGTGTGTGCATGTGTTTGATTATGTATATGTTCATGTGTGTGTGTGTGTTTGTGTGCTTAAGTGTGCATGTATTTTCTTGCATGTGTGTGTGCTCTGCACTTGTGCATGTATGCATTTGGTTGCATGTGCACTCGTATGAGTGCTAGTGCATGTGATTGTGCATCTATGCATCTATGTGCATGTGTGTACGTGTGTGTGCATGTATATCTAAATGTGTGTTTGTGTGCAATAAATTGAGCATGTATGGAAGCATGTGCATGTGTGTGACTATGTGTTTTGATATGTGCATGTGTTCATGAGTTTCTGCTTGGGAGTGCCTATTTGTGTGTGTTTCCAGGTGTGTGTACATGTGTGTGTGCACATATATGTATTTGTGTTGGGGTGCATTTGTGTGTGTGTTTGCAAGCACACATGTGTGAATCTCTATCTATGTTTGACATGTATACATGCATATATTTGTATATGCATGTTTGTGTGTGCATGTGTGTTTGTGCATAAGTGTATGTGTGCATGTGTGTATGTGTGCATGTGTGGTTATGTGTGTGCATGCATTCATGTGTGCATGCATGTGTGAGCTTATGCATTTATGTTTGTTGTTGTAAGCATGTGTATGTATGCATTATTATGTGTATGCATGTCTATGGGAGTCATTTGTTCCATGTGCATAGATGTGTGTGCATGTGGGTGGGCATGTGCATGGGCACATGTGTGTGTGTGCATGTACGTCCATGTGTGTGTGTGCATGCATGTGTGCGTGTGTGTGTGCATGTGTGTGGACATTCATGCTTGTGTGTGTAGTGATGTGTGCATGTTTGTGTGCATGTTTGTTCATGTCATGTATGCATGTGTATGTGCATGTATTCTTATGTATATGCATGTGTCTATGTGTGTGTTTGTGCATGTGCTTGTATGTGTGTATATGTATGTGTCCATATGCATGTGTGCATTCACATGCATGTTTGTATATGCATATGTTTGTATTCATCTTTGTGTTTGTGCTTGTGTGTGTGTGCATACATGGGGTTTTATGCATGTGCATGCATATATGTATGTGTGTGGTTTTGTATTTTTGTGTGTATGTGAGTGTTTGCATGTTTTTTTATTCATGCATGTTTGTGGGTGTAGGTATATATATGTGTGCATGTATGTTTTGCATTTGTACATGTTTACAAGCATGCACATGTGTGTTTTTTCTTGTGTGTGCATGTGTATGTTTTGTGTGTGTGCAAATATGTGTGTGGGTGTGTGTGTGTGAGTATGTATGTTTGAGTGTATATTTGTGTGTGCATATGTAGATGTGCATGTGTGTGTGCATGCTGATGTGAGAGTGCACATGCATATAAAAGTATGTGTGTGTTTGTGTTCACTTGCAAGTAAATTTGTGTGTGTTATTGCTTGTGTGTGCATATGCAAGTGTGTGCATGTGCATGTGTTTGAGCATTTGCATATGTGTGCATCGGTATGTGCACATGTGTGTGTGTGTGCATGGGTGCATGTGTGCATGTCTACATGTGTGTGTGCCTGTATGTTCATACGATGTGCATGCTTGGATGTGGGTGTCAATGTGCATGTGTGTATTCATCTATGTGTGTCCATGTGAGTGCAAACATGCATGTGTGTGTGTGAATGCATTCCTGTGTGCATATGCATGTATTTATATGCATGTGTGTCCATGGTCATGTGTGTGTACATGTGCATGTGCATTTTAGAACGTGTATACATGTATGCTTGTGTGTGTGTGTGCATGTGTACATGCAAAAGTGTGCAAGTGTGAGTGAATGTGTGTTTGTGTGTGAGTCATTGAAAGTTTGTGTGTTTGCACTTAGTAGTGTAAGTGCATTTGCATCAATGTGTGTGGGTCTATGCACATTTGTGTGTATGTATGTGTGAGCATGTGTGTTGTATGTGTACATGTGCATGTGTATGTCTATGTATGTGCATCTTAGTGTGTAAATTTGTGTGTGTATGAGTGTGTTCTTATGTTTACATTTATGTTATCTGTGTGTGTGTGCATGCTTACATGCATGTGAGTATTTGTGAGTGTGGACATGATTGTGTGTGCATGAGTTTGTGTGCTTGTGTTCATGTTTGTGCTTGTGTATGTGTGTGTGTGCATGTGTTTATATGTGTGCATGAGATTATGTGCATGCATTTGTGTGTATGTGTGTTGGTGCATATGCATGCATGTCTACGTGCACATGTCCATATATGTGTGTGTATGTAAGTGTATGCCACATGTGTGCCTTTGTGGCTTTGTGCATTTGTGCATGTGATCATTCAGATGTATTTGTTTGTGCATATGTGTATGGGTGTATTTGTACATGTGAGTGTATGTATGGGTGTGCATTTGCATGTATGGGTGCCTCTGTGAGCATCTATGTGCGTGCACATGTTCTTAGGTCAAGTGTATGATATCTATATGAGTGTTTTTAAGTGCCAATGTTTGTGTATGTGTATATGTGTCTGTTTGTGTATTTGTGCTTGTGTGAACATGCAGGCACTCTTGTGTATGTGTGTGTGTGTATATGGGTAAGTTGTGTGTAGGTGTGTGTGTGTATATGCATTTGTGTGTACATGTTGCATTTATGCATGTATTTTTTATGCATATGAATCTATGTGTGTGCATGTGTAAATATATCTATGAATGCATGTTTATGGATGTGTGTGTGCCTTGTTGTGTGTATATGTGTATGTGTATATGTGTGTGTATGCTTGTGTAGTTGAGTAAGTGTGTGTGCTTTTCATTAATGTGTGTGTGCGTATGTATATGAATGTGTGTGTATGTTAATAGTTGTGTGCGCAGGAGCCTTTGGGTGTCTGTGTCTATGTGTGTGTGTGCATGTGTAGGTGTGCTTGTGTGTACAAATGTATGTGTGTGTATTGGTATTTTTATGAGTGCATGCATGTATGTGTACACTTGTATATGTGTACTTGTTTGCATGTGTTTACATTTGTATTTACACATTGGGGTTTGTGTGTGTACAGGTGTGTGCAGTGCATGCATGTGTGTATGCATGTGTGTGTGTATGTGTTTGTGTGGGCATGTTTATGCACCTTGTCCACTTGTGTGTGTGTGTGTGCCTTTGTGCATGTGTGCAAGTATTTGTTCATGTGTGGACATATGTGCATGTGCATGCATGTGCGTGAGTGTGAGTGTGTGCATGCATGTGGATTGTGTTTGTGTGCATATGTGTTCTTATGTGCACATGTGTGTGCATTTAGGTATGCAAGTATGTGTGTGTGCACCTATCTGTATGGGTGCATGTGTTCATGTGTGCATATATGTGTGCATGTGTGAGTACATGCTCTAGCATGTGTATGTGTGCATTATGTGTGTGATCGTGTGTTCATACATGCTTGTATGAGCATGTATGTTTGTATATGCATGTCTGCAAGCGTGCATGTGTATCCATTTCAGTGTGTGTGAGTACATGCAAGCATGTTTGTGTGTTAAGCATGTGTGTATTTGTATGCTTGTGCTTGTGTTCTTACATGTGTATGTCTATGCATGTGGGTGGGTGCATATATATTTGCATAGTTTTCTATGCATAAATGTGCGTCCATGTGTGTATTTGTACTTTTTATGTATGACATATCCATGTTCTTGTACATGTGTATTTGTGTGTGTGTGAGCTTATAGGCATATATGTTTGTGGATGAGTATGTGTGTGTGTGTATGCATACTACTATGCATGTGTGAGTTCCTGAGTGTGTGCATGTGTTCACATATGCATGCATGTTTATGTTTGTGTGAGTGTGTCAGTATGTGTGCATGTGTATGTGAGCTCATCTGCATGCATGTGTTTATTCATGTGTGTGTGCCTATGTTTGTACATGTGTGTGTGCTTGTGTGTGTGTGTGTTGTATATGCACATGGATGTGCATGTGTTTGAATGTGTCTACATGGCTACACATGTGCAAGTATATGTATATGTGTGTGAGTGTGTTTGTGCATGTGTGTGTAAGTATTTGTTAAGGTGTGTGTGTGCAGGTGCACAAGGATGTGTGTCTGTGTATGTGGCTGTGTACTTGCATGCATGCATGTATGTGTATGCATGCATAAGTGCATGTGTGTATGTGTTTGTATATTTGTGTGACTGTGCATGTGTGTATTTGCATGTGTTTGTGTGTATGTTTGTGTGTGCATGTATGTGCATTTACTTTTGTTTGGTTCTACATCTGCTTGTGTGTGTAAGTACATGTCTATTTATGTATGTGTATAAGAATATGCATGTGTCTATGCAAGTGTTTATGTATTTATATGTATGTCTGTGTGTTTGCATGTGCCTGTGTTTGTGTACATACATGCAATGGTGTGTATATGTGTATGTGTGTGGGTGTGTGTACGTACTTTCAAGCAAGTGTACATACATTCATGCATGTACACTTGCATGCATATGAGTGCATGCATGTGTGATTGTGGGAAGGTATTTGTGTATTTGTGTGTACATATATGTATCTATGTGTATATATGTGTTCATTGGTAGTGTATATGCACTATGTTAGCATGTATGTGTTGGATTATGTGCATATATGTGGGAGTGGGCATCTTTGTGAGCATGTTCATACACTTGTGTGCATATGTGTGCTTGCATGTTTGTGTGTATATGTGCATGTGTGTGTCTATTGTGTGTCTATTCATGCTTATATTTCTTTATGTGTATGTGTGTGTGCATATGCGAATTGATGTGTGTTTTCTTAAGCATATGTGTGTGTGGGTGAGTATATGTGTGTTATTGTGGGTGTGTGTTGGTGTGTGCATGTGTGTGCACTTGTGTGCGTGTACATTATTATATGTCTAGATGCATGCATGTTTACATATGTCTATGCATTCATGTGTGCGTGAGTGTGGGCATCACATTCTTATGTGCATTGTAGGTGTGTGCATGTGTGTGTTTGTTAGTGTGTGTATGTTAGCATGCTTTTATGTGCTCTTATAGGTCCATGTGTGTTTGTGCTATGCATGTGTCCATGAGCATGGGTGTGTATGTGGATGTGTAGATATGATTATGTACATTCACCTATGTGTATGCTTGTATTTGTGTGCATGTGTGTTTGTGCTTGTGTATATGTGCATAAGTGTGTGTTTTTTAGTGTGTGTGTGTTTATGTGTGTGCATATGTGTTTCTAAGTGTATGAATGCACATGTATGCATGTGTGTATATGTGTGGGTGCATGTGTATGTATGGTTGTGCACATGCATTCATGTACGTGCATGTCCATGTGTTTATGTGTGTGTATTTGCATGTGTGTGGGTTTGTGGGTGTGAGCATGTGCATCTATCGATGTGTGCATGCATCTGTAGGACGTATTGATGTTTGTCTGTGTATGTATGTGTCTGTGCATGCATATGTGCAGGTGTGTCTGAGTGTATATGTGTGTAGGGGTATGCAAAGGGGTGCATGTGTGTACGCATGCATTCTTGTGTGCTTGCATATGTCTACATTTGTGTGTGCATATGTCCTAAATGCATGTGTGCACAAATGTGCATATATGTGTGTGTGCAAGTGTTTAAGTATGCATGCTTGTATGTGCAAGAAATTACATATGTTAGTGTGTAAATGTGTGTGCATTTGTGTGCTTATTTGTGTGTGCATGTGAATACACATGCATGTGTACAAACTTTTGTATGTGCAAGTGTGTATGTGTGCATCTATGTACACCTATATGCATGAATGTGCATTTGTGCATTTGCACATGCATGTGCATGTGTGTATGTGTGTGTGTGTGAGCAACTTTGTGCTTGTTAATGTGTGTGTGAATGTGTTTTTGTGCATACAAGTGTGTGTATGTGTTTTTGCATTTGTGCTTGTATATGAGCATGCACATGCAAATGTGGTTGTGCGTGTGTGTGCATGCATGTTGGTGCATGCATGTGCATGCAAGTGTGCACGTGAGCATGTGTTTATGTACCAATGTTTGCGTGTACATGTATGTCCATATATATATACATATATATATATATATTTGTGTGTGTGTGTGTGTTTGTGTGTGTTTACATATTTATGTGTGTAAGAGAGCATGTGTATGTGTTCATGCATATGTGAGTGTGTTTTTGTGCATATGTATGTTGGTGTGTGTGTGTGGGCATTTATATGTGTGTGTGTTTTGTGCATACTAGTGCATGTGTGTGCATGTGCATGTGTGTGTGTACATGAGTGGGCCATGTAGGTCTAAAATTGTGTGTATGTGCATTCATGTGTATGCAAGTGTGTGTGCATGTGTGTGTCTATACTTGTGTGTGCATGTGTATGTGCAAGTGAGTGAGGATGCATGTGTGTGAGTACAAGTGCACGTGCATGCATGTGTGTGTGTGTGTGTGCACGTGCAAGTGTGTGCGAGTGCATACAACAATGTGTGTGTATGTGCACTGGTGTCTGAATGTATGTGCATGTGGGTGTGCTTGTCTGGATGTTTGTGTATGGTAAGTGTGTGCAAGTGCCTATGCATGTGTGTATGTGTGCATGCTTATGTGTGTAAATACATGTTTGTGCATTTATCATTATGTTTGTTTGTTTCAATGCAGGCATGTATGTGTTTGTGTGTACATCAGTGTTAGTGTGTGTGGGTATGTGTGCAAGTTTGTGCCTACAAGTGCATTTGCATGTGTGTTCATGTATGTGCATGTGTGTGTGCATGTGAGCATGTGTGTACAGGTGAGCATGAGTGTGTTTTTGTGTGTGCATGTTTACACATTTGTTGTTTGTGTGTGCATATTGGTGTATGTGCATGCCTACATATTTGTGTGTGTATTTGTGTGTGAGTATGTGTGTTTGTGTTTGTATGCCATTTTATATACTTATGGGCATGTGTGCGCATGCATGCACATACTTGTAAGTGTGTGTGTGTATGTGCGTGTTTGGCATGCATTTGTGTACATGTGTGCATGTTTATACTTGTGTTTGAGTGTGTTTTTGCCTATATGTGTGCACATATCTATGTGCATGTATGTTGTGAGGGTGTGTGCATGTCTACTTGTGTGTGCTTGTACGTGTTCATGTGTGTGCACATCCATGTGTGTGGTTCATGTATGTGTATGTGTGTCGTTACATGTGCGCATGTGTGGCTATACTGTTTTGGCACATGCATGTTTGTGTGAATTTGTCTTTGCATGTGTATGAGCATGTGCATGGGTGTGCATGTGTGTAGGTTTGTGTGTATACCTTTGCATATGTGTTTGTGTGCATATGTGTGTGTGGGATGTTCTATGGATGCTTATGCACGTGTGTGTGTATGTGTATGTGCATGCATGCATGCATATACGTGTATGTGTGTAGGTGTGCACCATATTTGTGTCTTTGAGTGTGTGTGTGCTTGCGAACATTCACTTGTGTTTGTTTGTGCATGTGTGTAGTGGTGTGTTTTACATGTGTGTGCATTTGTGTGTATGTGTGTGTCTATGCTTGAGTATTTATGCATGTCCTTATAGATGCTTGTGTATGTTCATGTGTGTGTGCGTGTTTTTGATTACCTATGTGTGTACATGTTTATGTTTGGTGTAGATGTATGTGTGTGAGTGTGTGTGCCTATTTATGTGTTTGCACTTGTGTGAACATTGATATAACCATGCATATGTGTGTGTCCATATGTAACTGTATTTGTAGTTGCATGTCTATATGTGTGTGTGTGCGCTCGAGCATGTGTTTGTGTGCCTATCCATGTCTGTGTGAGCATGTGCATGTAAACGTGTGTCTAAATATGTTTGTGTGCATGTGTGTATGTATGTGCATCCATGCACATGTGTGCTTGTATGTGTACATGTGTGTAGGTGAATGTGTGTATGTTCATGTGTGTATATGCATATGTGTATCTATGTGTATGTGTGTGTGTATTTGTGCATGTGTTAGTTGTGAGAGTGTGTGTGCATGCACATTCAAGTGTTTGTGTGCATGCATATGCATGTGTTTGTGTGCATGTGTGAAAATCCATGTGTGAGGGTACCTTTGTGTGATCGTATGCATGTTTGTGTGTGTGCATGTGTGTGGATATATGTGCATAAGAGTGCATATGTGTGCAAGCATGTGTGTGTGTGTGTGCATGTGTTTGCATCTACATTTTCATGTTGGTGCATGTCTACTAGTGTGTGTATGAGTGTAATTGTGTGTTTGTGTGCATGTGTGTATGTGTTTGTATAGGCAAATGTGTGCACATTATCTATGTGTGCATTTGTGTAGAAACTTATTTGTGTAGGTTAATACATACACATGTGTGTGTATGTTCATGTGTGAGTATGTGTACACATGTGTATGCATGTAAATTTTGTGTCCATGTGTGCATCTATATTCGTACATATGTGTATGCATGTGCATGTGTGTGTGGTTGTGCATGTGTATGCATGTGCATGTGTGTGTATTTGCATGTGTGCATTCAGATGTGTCTCTATGTGTGTGTGTGCATGCAACTATATGTGTGGTTTCAAGTGTGCATGCGACCATATATGTATGCATCTATATGTACCTGCTCGAGTGTCTGCATGTGTGTGCATGTGTTTGTGAGTTTGTATGTGCGTATGTGAGCATGCGTGTGTGCATGTGCATGAATACATGTGTGTGTTTACATTTCTTTATGTGCTTCCAAAAGTATATCCATGTGTGTGCAAGTGTGTGAGTGTGTGTGTGCATGTGTGCATGGTTGGCCATGTGCTTGTGTGGGCCTACCATGTGTATCAGCATATGCATGTATGAATGAGGATGTGTGTGCGTATGTTTGTGCATGCAAGCATTTGCTTGTGTGTGTGCATGTGTGACTGTATGCATGTGTGCAAGTGTGTTTGGAAGTCTATGTGTAGGGATTTGTGTGCATGTGTGTGTGCTTGTGCTCTAGCATACATGTGCATGTCTATGTGTGGGTGTGCATGTGTGTGTGTGTAACTATGTGAGAGTATTCTTGTGTGTGGTTGTGTGTGTTCAATTGAATGCATATGTTTGTGCATATGTATGTATTTGTGAGTGTATTTACATGTCTATCTATATGTGTATGCAAGTGTTTGTGTGTGTGCTTTGTGTGCTTGAGCATTTGCACTTTTGTGTGTGTACATCAAGCATGTGTGTATATGTGTGAGTGCATGCTTGTTTGCATTCATGTGCATGCATTTGTGTTCTTGCATGTGTGTGTGTGTCTATGTGTGTGAGTGTGTGTGTATGTATGCATGTGTGTATGTGTGATTATGTTTGTGTGTATCTGTGTGCATGTGTCTTTGTACTTTTACATGCATGTGTAAGTGTGCATGTGTGTGCTTGTGTATATGTATGTGTGCATTTATGTGCATAAAGGTTTGTGAATAAGTGTGCATGTGCATGCACGTGGTGTGAGCGCTTGTTTGTAAGTGCTTGTGCATGCATGTGTGTGTTTGTGTGTGTCCATACATGTGTTAGTGCATGTGTATATGAGTATGCATATTTGTATGTGTGTACATGTGTGTCTGTGCATGCATTTCTATACATGTGCATGTATGTGCATTTATTTTGGTTTTTTTGTGCATTAGCATGTGTGTGAGTGTGCATGTGTGAATAATATGTTGGTGTGTATGTGAGTATGTGTTTGTATTCATGGATGAGCCTGAGCATCTGTGTGCATGTGTTTGTGTTTGTGTGCATGGCTATGTGTGTGTGTGTGTGCATTTATGATCGTTTGCATGAGCATGTGTGGGTGTGTCATTGTACACTCTTTCAAGTGTGTACATGCATTCAAGCATGTGCAAGTACATGCTTTCATGTGTATAGGCTTGCATGTGTGTGTGCACACATGTGTGTGAGTATGGGTATGCATGTGTGTATCAGTGTGTGCATGTATATGTCTGTGTTTTAGTATGCATGTTTGTGGGTGTGTACAAGTGTGTGTGCTATTTGAGTGTCTATCTATGTGTGTGGGTGTCTTTGTGAGCATGTACATGCTCATGTGTGTGCATATGTGTGCATGCATGTGTATGTATGTGTGGGTGTGCATGTGTGAATATGTGTCCATGTGTGTGTGCATATGTGTGTGCATTTGTGTCTAGATGTGTGTGCACATGCATGTATGTGCATGTGTTTACGTGTGACTGTGAGTGTGTTTGTGTGAGCATATGTTTACATATGCATGTGCATGTGTGAGCATGTGTGTTTTTGTTTGTGTGCATGCATGTGTGTGTGTATATGCATGCACACATGTGTGTGTAGGTGTAGGTCTATGCATGTGTGTGTGTTCCTTTGTATCTATGTGGGTGCATGTCATAGTGCAAATTTGTGTGAGTTCATTTTTGTATGTGTGTGCATGTATGTGTGTGTCTTTGTGGGTATATGCATGTGTGTGTGTTTGTATGCATGCATGTGAGTGTGTTTATGCAAGTCTGCATGAGTGTGGTCATGTGCATCCACGTGTTTTCATACTATGTGCACACATGAATGTGTGTTTGCATGAGAATGAGTGTGCATATGTGTATTTGCATGTCTATGCATGTGCAGGTTTGTATGATTATGTATGTTTGCATGCATGAATGTGTGCTTTTTGGGTTTGCATGTGTGCATGGATGTTTTTATGTGCATGCATGCATTTGCATGGGTGTGTGTGTTCCTATGCATGCAAGTGTGTGTGTGCATACAAGTGTGTATGTGCATGTGTGGCTTTGTGTGTACAAATGTCCATATGTGTGTGCTCATGCATGTGTGTGAGCATGTGCATGAACCAGTGCATATGTGTGTGCATGAATGTGTGTTGCTTATGTGTCTGTGTCTGTGTGTATGTGTGTTATTATGTGCATGTCTGTGAATGTGTGCATGTATGCATATGTGTGGATGTTTTCTTGTGTGTGTGTGTGGGTGGGTGTTTGCAAGTATGCATGTGGTATGTATGATCAAGTATGCATGTGCATGTGCATGTATGTGTGTGTATGTTTGTTTTTATGTGTATGTTTGTGTGTGTTTTTGTGCATGCATGCATGTGCATGCTATGTGTATTATGTGTGTTGTGTGTGAGTGTGTCTACATGTATGCATACATATAGGAGAGGTTGTGCATCTATGTATGTTTGTGTGTGTGTGCATATGTACATGCAAGTACGTGTATGTGTAGCATGTGCATGCGTGTGCATGCATTTGTGTATATGTTTGTGTGAGCATGTGTGCATTAGCAGATGTGTATGAATGCGCGCACATTTGTGCATGTGTTCCCGCATGCATGTTAGTGTCTCTATGTGTGAGTGTGTGTGTGCATGTGAGTGCTTGTGTGCCTATGCATATTTGTGTGTCCATATGTGTGTGTGTGTGCATGTATGTGCATGTGTATATGTATGTGTTTGTGCATTAATGTGTGTGCATGTGTGTTTATGTTAGTATGTGTAGGCAGATGCATGTTTAGATGTGCATGTCTATGTGTGCACATTTGTCTATATCTGTTGTTGCATTTTTTGTGTGTCTGTGTATGTGTGTATGCATGTGTGTCTATGTACGTATATGTGTGTGCATGTTTGTGTGTGTATATGCATGGTTGTGTGCACAGGCATACTTAGGCATGCATGTGTGCATGTGCATATGTGAGTATGTGTGCTTATTTGTGTATAGGTGCTTGCATGAGTTCATGTGTGCATGCCAGTCTATTCATGTGCATGTGTGTGATTGCATGTGTGTGTTCATGTGTGGTGTGGGTGTGTATGTGCATATACATGTGTGCATGTGCATGTGCTTGTGTGCATGTGTGTGTGTGCATGCTTATGTGTGATGTATGCACTTGTGTGTATGTGTGTGTGATTATGCATATGGGTGTGCATATATGTATGTGCATGTTATTGAGTGTGTAGGTGAGTCTATTCATGCAAACATGTGTGTTTGTGCCTATGCATGTGTTTGTCAGTGTGTGTTGCTGGATTTGTGTGTGTGCGTGTGCATGTTTGGGTGTGTATCTAGTTGTGCATGTGTATGTGTGTACGTGTGAGTGTGTGTCTACATGCAAGTGCATCTGTGCATGCATGTGTGCATGTATGCTTGTGCCCATGTGTATAGGGTTTGTGTGTGTGTGTGTGTGTGCATGTGCAAAAGTGTGTGCTGGTATGGGTGTGTGTTTGTGGGAATAAGTGTGTGTGGGGGTGTGAGTGTGTGTGTATGTTCATGTGTGTAGGTGTTTGTGTGTGTGCACATGAGTGCATATGTGAGCGTAGGTGCATGCAATAGAGATGTGTTTGTATCTATATATGTGCGTGCATGTATGTGAAGGTGCATATATGTTGACATGTGTGTGTACATGTATGTGTGCTCGTTAATGTGCGTCACATGTGGCTGTGTTGTGTTTTTGTATGTGTTTGTGAGTGCGTGCGTGTATGTGTTTTTGGATGTATATGTGCATCCAAGTGTGAGGGTTTACATAAGTGTGAATATGTGTGTGCATTTGCGTGTGCTTTTGTGTTTATTCACATGTCTGTGTGCGTGCAAGTGCATGTGTGAGTTTGTGTAGTTTAGAGTGTGTGTGTGTCCATGTCTATGTAAGCATGTGTTTGTGTGCATATGCATGTGCGAATGTGCATGTGTATGCATGAATTTGTGAATGTGTATGTGTGTGTCTGTGCATGTTTGTATGTGTGCATGCATATTTATGTGCACGTGTGGGGTTGAATATGCATGTGTGCATGTGGGCATGTGTGCTCGTGTACTTCTGTGCGTGGGCATGTGTGTGCATGTTTGTGTGTGTTCATTCATGTGGGTTGCATGGGTGCATGGTTTGTGCATGTGTGATCATGTGTATATGGGATCATGTTTGTGCATGCATTTGTGTGTGTGTGTGTGTGCATGTGTGAGTATGCATGCATGTGTGTGTGGGGGGGTGTGCATTGGTGTGGTCATGTGTGCATGTCTATAGGCATGGGTTTTTGTGAGTGTTTGCATGTGTATGCACATCTAGATGTGTGTGTACGTCTTGTGTGCAAGCATGTGTATGAGTCATATACATGTGTGCATGTGCATGTGCTTGTGGGCATGGGTTTGCATGAGTGTTTGCATGTTTATGCACATCTACGTGTGTGTGTGTGTACGTCTTGTGTGCAAGCATGTGTATGAGTGTGAGTCATGTGTGCATGGGTTTATATGTATTTTAGTGTTTTTGTGTATACATGTGCGTATTTGTGTGTTTTCAAGTCTACATGCATTCGCATTTGCATATGTGTGTGTGTTTGTGTCTTTATGTGTTTGCATTTGTGTGTGTTTGTGAATGTACATGTCTATGTCTTTGTTTGCTTGTACATGTGGGTACATGTTTATATCAGCATGCATGTGAGTGCATACGTGCGTACATGTATTTATACTTGTGAATGCACATGTGTTTGTACATCTGGGCACGTGGGCATGCATGTGCATGTTTGTGTATTCGTGCATGTCTGTGTGCTTGTATGTGGGTGCATGTGTATTTTTTCAGCATATGTGTGTGTTTTTATGTGTTTTGTGATTGTGTGTGTGTGTGCATATCCCTGTGCATATGTGTACATGTATGTGTGCATGTGCTTGTGTGTTTATGTGTGTATATGTGTGTGTGCATGGATACATGTGCATGTGTGTGCATGCTTGTTTGCATATGTGTGTGCATTTGGTTTTATGATTGTTCCTATATGTGCTTCTACATGTATACGTGCATGTGTGTGTTTATGCAAGTGTGTGGTTATGTGTGTGCCCATGCATACACATGTGACTGTCTGTGTGTTCATTTGCTAGTACGTGTGTGTACATATACGTGTGTATGTCCTTGTATGTGTGTGGTTGCATGTGCATATATGCATGTGTGTGTGTGTTCATATGCTAGTACGTGTGTACATATACGTGTGCATGTGCGTGTATTTGTGTGGGTGCATGTGCATATGCATGTGTGTGTGTGTGTGTGTGCAAGCTTGTCTGCATATGTGAGCGCCTTTGATCTTGTGCTTGTTCCTATGTGTGTTTGTGCATGCATGCATGCATATGCATATGCATGAGTGTGTGTGCATGTGTGTTTGTTTAAATGCAAGAATACATGTCTATGTGTTTATGCATGTGTGTGGGTCTATGCATGCTGTATATGTGCATGTTTGTGTGTGTGTGTGTATGTATGTGCATGGGAGGTGTATGTGCTTGATTTTGTGTATGTGCATAAGCATAACATATGTGATTGTGTGTAAATTTACATGCATGTTTTTCATTGTTTTTTGTGTGTTTTCTTTTGGATGTGTGTGTTCATGCATATGTTGTGTGTTTGTGTATATGCACATATGTGCATGGGTCTATGTTCATGTGTTTGTGTGTGCCTATGTAAGTGTTTTCTTGTGTTTATACATCCATGTGTGAGTATCTATGTGTGTATGTGGATGTGCATATACATGTGTGAATATGCTTGTGAGTTTGTGCATAAGTGTGTGTCTACATGTGTGCGTATGTGCTTGTATGCATGTGTATACATTTGTGTGTGTGTGTGTGTGCATATGTTTGTGTACTTGTACATGTGTAACAGTGTTTGTGTGTCGTGTTTGTGTGAGTGTCATGTTTGCATACATGTTAATGTGTTTGTATGTTGTGCATATGTGTGTGGGTTTATGTGTGTGCACGTTGATCCATGCATGTGTGTGCATTTGGGAGGGTGTGTGCATTAATGTGTGTATGTGTCTATGCTAGACATATGGGTGTGGATGAGTGCATTTTTGCATTTGTGTTTTTGTGTATTTGTGGATGTGTGTGTATATGTTGACACATGTGTGTATTTAGAGTGCATGTGTTTGTGTTTGAGTACATGTGCAAATGTGCGAGTGTGAATGTATCTATATTTACATGTTTTCATGTGTATGGGCCTTTGGATAAGTTTGCATTTCTATGTATGTGTGTGTATAAGTGTGTGTCTGTATGAATTTTTGCATGTGTGTGTGTAAGCATACATGTGTGTTTGTTTGTGTTTTGTGTGTGTATGCATGTGCATATACATATTTCTATGTATTTGTGTGTGCCTGTGTGTGAATGGTCATGTGTACATGTGTGTGTGTGTCCATGTGTGCATATGTGCTTGTATGATTGTGCATGTATGTGTGTGACCATTTTTATGTGTTCTCTTATAGGAGTGTGTACTATCAGCATATGCGTGTGTATATATGTGCATGTGTGTGTGTTCATGTCTACATGTGTATGTTGATGTACACATACATCTATGCATGTATGTGTGTGTGTGTATGCATGTTGCATGTGTGATCATGTGTATATGTATATGTTTGTGGGTGTGTGTTTGTGTGCACAAACATATGTTTGTGTTCATGTGCATGCATGTTTCGGTTAGTGAGTGCATTTATGGATGCAAGTGTGTGTGTGCACATGCATGCATGTGTGTGTATTTGTGTGTGCATGTTAATTTGTGTTTGTGTTTGTGTTTGTGCATGTATGCATGTGTGCATGCATCTGTGTGTGGTTATGTGTGTTTAGGATTATGCATGTGTGTGCGTGGGCTTTAATGTGTGTGGGAGTGTGTGCATGTGTACGTATGTATGCATGTGTGTGGTTGGTAGTTCATGAGTGTGCTTTTTGTGCTTGCATGCATGCAAATTTGAGCATATAGGTTTGTCTGCATGCATGAGTGTGCATGCATGTGTGAGTCCATGTGTGAGTACATGTGTGTGTGTTTGTGTGTGATTGTGAATATGTGGGTACACATGTTTGTGTGTATTCGTTTGTAGGTATACGCGTCTACTTGACAAGCGTGCATTCTTTTGTGTGATTGTGTATATATATTTGCATGTGTGTGCATGTGCATATGTGTGTTTGTGTATTCACTTGTGCGCATGAGAATGTGTTTGAGTGTGTATACGTGCATGTGCATCAATGTTTGTGAGTTTTTGCATATGTATGTGTGTGTGCATGCACACATGTGCATGTGCATGTGCACTTCTGTGCATGCCTCTTTTTTTTTATTATGTGTATGCTTATGTGTGTGCATATTTGTGTAAGTGCATATAGATGCATGTGCATCTACATGTGCTTTTGTATGCGTGTATGTGTATGCATGCATGCATGCATGTGTGTGCGTGTGCAAGCATGCATGCACGTATGCATGTTTGCAAGCTTGTATGTGTATGTATGCATGTGCATGCATAAGCATGTTTGTGTGTGCATGTGTATAGGTATGTGCATGCTTGCATGCAAGTGTGTGTGTTTGCATGCACATATGCTTGTTAATTTGTGTATTTGCCTGTGTTTTTTTGTGCTTGTGTGCACATTCATATGTGCGGTCATGTGTGTGTTGTTCATGTGTGTGTATGCATGTGTGTCTATGCGTGTTTGTCTATAGGTGTATGAAAGCGCATGCGAATGTGTGTGCATATGCATTTGTTTATGTTTGCATGTGCATGTGTGTACTTGGGCATGTTTATATGTATGTTTTTTGTCTGATTGTGTATTGGTGTGTATACATGTGTGTGCATGTGCTTGTGCACGTGTATGTATCTGTGCATTTATATTGGTGTGTGAGTTGTGTGCATATATATATATATATATATATATATATATATATATATATATATATATATATATATATATATATATATATATCTGGGTGTGTGTGTTCGTGTGTACATATATGTGTAGGTATGCACTTTTATATGTTCTTATGCATACAGATGTGTGCTTGTGCACATGCATTTGTGTGTGTGTTTTATGTGTGGGTGTATGCATGTGAGTGTCTGATTATGTGTATGTGTGTGTGTGTTCGTGTGTGTCTATATGTGCACATCAATGTGTTTGTGTGTGTACTATGCATGTGTGTGTGCACAGGTGTGGGTATATATTTGTATGTGTAAGTGCATGTGCCTACATGCATGTGCATATGCACATGTGTGCTTGCTTCTATGTGCATTTGTGCATGTGTGCATACATGTGTACATCTATGCAAGTGTGTGCATCCATGCACATATATTCCTGTGTGCATCCATGCATGTGTGTGTTTGTGTGTCCGAGTGTTTGCATGTGTGTGTACATGTTTGTATATATGCTTATGTGTGTGAGCATATGGTTGTGTGTGTGTGAGTGCATGCATTGGTGCATGCGTTTGTGTGTGTCTGTGCTTTTGTATGTGATTGCTTGTATGTGTGCATGTCTGTATGCATGTGTGTCTTGGTAAGTACGTATTTGTGTGTTTGAATGCAAGTTTTTGATATAATAATAATAATTGTAGTAATTATTGATATTAATAATTAATTATTTGCATAAATAGAATTGAGTTATAATTGATATGAAAATAAATGTTGATACATAAAATGGTGGTTAGAGTAAAATTTATTAATTTTTGTTGTATTATTAGCAACAATTCTTTTGTCTCTAATTACTAAACAATTATTCTTAATAAAAATTATTATTGATAATAAATATAATAATTAAGAAATAATTATATAAAAATAATAAAATTTTAAAAACCAATAAATTATTAAATATTAGTATTAAGTATTTTGATAATTATTATATTATTAATTAAAATTAATAACATTTTATTTAATTTATTATTAAATGCAAAGAGGAAATAGAAAAGGAAAAAATAAGAATTATATGAGTTAAAATGATAACTATTCACGATTAATAAAAATATACTAAAGAACTATGATGGTAATTGATAAATATTATAATTATTAAAAAAAATTTATATAATCATTCTTATTTAAAGTTCTTTTTAAACAATAATTAATAATTTCAAAAAATTATGAATAACTATTATTAAAAAATCTATAATTTTCTTCTCAAAATAATGTTATCTTATAGAATTATTAATTCATTCTTCTTATTTTACTTTTATTTTTTTTTCTCTCCAACTTTATTCATTCTTTCTCTTTCTCTATCTACATCAATTTATTCATCACTTTTTCTCTTATTCCTATCCTTCACCTCCCATAAACATTTGCTCCTCTTACTGCCACATTCTTAATGATAACCTTCATCTTCTTTTTCTAATAACTCACTCTCTTTCGGTTCCATATTTTCACTTCCAGATCTCTTCTCACTTTCTTGCCTCCATCACTTTCCTTTGTTAACATATGCATGCTTCCACTTGGCTCTCTATCCTTTTTCCTCCCTATATTTCTTTCTTAATCTATCATACTAACTTTCTTGCCTCTCTTTGTCTATCTCTTTATCATTGTCCTATTAATCCTCTACCCTCTCTAGTATATCTTCCTTTTACTCTAAACCCTCTTCTTGTTTTTGCTATATCATTCTCCTCTCTCTTGTTAATATATTGCACCTATGCCTTTCTCTTACTCTTTTTTATCTTGCTTTATGTCTTTTGTTATCTCTCACTTTCTCATTATTCTCTCCTTCTCTTTGCCTCATTCCACTCTCTTCTCTATACCTTCAACTTTCCTTAACTCTTTCCAACTTCTCTCTCTTTTGGAATCTCTATATTTCTTTCTCTTCAATTATTTCTTTTAGTTTGTCACCCTCTCACTCTCTTTATAACCCTCCTCTCTCTATCATCCATGTTATCTCTCATTTTACATCTCTTTTTATTTCAACTTCCAAGTCTTTTCTCACCACCGCTTTTCTTTCTTTCTCTCTTCACTCTCTAATTCACTCTCTTCACTTTTTTTTCTCTTTCTTTATAACTCTTCAATTCTCTCCATTCACTCTATATTCTTCTATCTTTTTTATCTATTTCTCTAGCTTTATTTCTATAAATCTTACTTTTTTTTTCGCTCATATTTCATCTTACTCTATTTATAATTTCTTTTTCTATCCCTCTCTCTTCTCCCTCAAATTTATTACACAACTTATCTCTTCCTTTCTTATATAATTATCAATATTTGTTATTTATTAAAATAATGGTTAATAGTCATCATGTTTTGATATAATATTGTTAATTATATTTATAACAAGATCTTTTTTCATATAAATTATTATTTCCCATAAAGTTATCTATGTCTCACCAACTTAACCTCTTAATCTCCCTCTCTTCCCTTTTCTCTCTCACTTTAGTATCTTTTTTCCTTCTCCATCTCCATAAATTCCCTTGATTATCTCCTTTTTCTTTACCTTTCATCTTAATCTCTTAAAGCTCTTTCTCATTCTAATTCTCTCTTCCTTTCTCAGTCCTCTATCACCACAGTCATGCATTTTATATTTCATTTGCTTTTGTTAAACTTCCTCTCTTCCACACTCCTTCTTTCATGTTCCTTTAGTTTCTCCTCATATCTATCATTCTCCCTCAAGGGATTTGTCTTTTATTTCTTTTTTATTTTTACATATTAATCATTTTTTAATCTATCTCCTTATCCAAATATTTTTTATTTATTCTTTAACTCTTTATTCACTTTCTCTCTCTTCTTTATCTCTTCTCTCTTTCACTTTATTCACTCTCTTGTGTATCTATCTTTCTCATTATGTCATTTTTTCATTTTCTTTTATCTTTTCTTTCTATCTTCACTAAATCATTTTTCTCCTCATATCTCTATCTCATTCATTCTCTCTCTTATTTCTCACTTTTCTCAATTTTCTTTTTCTCCTTTTTCACACTCTTTCTCTCTTTATCTATGTCCATTACACTCAGTATTAGTTCATCCCTTTCTCAATTTATCCCACTGTATTTTTGTGACTCAATCCATGAGGACTCTGTTTATTGCATTCATTATCACAATGTTTATCTTCTCCCTCTCTCTAATAGCTATCTTTTTTCTTGCTCCTCTCTCTCTCTTCTCTTCACCTTCTATATCTTCTTTTTCTCTTTTATACCTCTAACTTTATTTATGTTCACATTTCTTCTTTAATCTCTATCTTAGCCTATTATGCTATATCTTACACATTGCCTCTCCCTTTGTATTTATTTTTCTATTTATCTTCTTTTTCTCCTTATATTAATTTAATTTTTTATATTTGTCTTCTTTCTCTTGATGACTCTTTACTCTCCTACACCTCATTATTTTTTCCTCTGTCATCTCAACCACCTCTTTTCATTAATTCTTTCTGAATTTGCGATATCTTCCTTTATTCACTATTAGTTTATCCTCCCTTTTTTATTCTCTTTTATTTCATCTATCTCATTCCTATTATATATTTCTCTTTATACCTTTTTATATTTTTATCTATCATTCTTCTATATCTCTCAAAAGTTTTATCAACACTTTATAAATCTATTCTTTCTTCCTCTTTTTTATTATATTTCTCCAACTGTCATGCTTGTCTATTTTATCTTTTCATCCCACTCTTTCTTCCCATAATCCTTTCTCTTATTTCTCTTATTTTCTCTTTGTTGCATCTCTCTCTCTCCCCATACTCTTAGTTTCTTATCTAACATCACCATCAACTTACCAAATCTCTCCTCTCTTTCTTGCTTAATAATGTTTTTGCTATCTCACCTATCTTGTTCCTTCCCTTTCATATACCTTCATTATCTCTACAAGTCTTTTATTTCTAAATACTTATTATTTTATAATAATAAATTAATTATTGTTATTAATTTTAAAGAAACTTTTATAATAATTTATAATATTTAATAATATTCTTATTCAGTTTTCTTATATTATTTGTCTTTTTGTTCTACTTCATCACTTTGTTCAGATTCCCCTTATTTGTGTACTTATTTTTGAAGCTTAACTGATTTCATTTTGGTTTTTTAACTTATTTTCTTAATTTTTTAGTATTTTGTTATATTATTCCTTCTTTTAGATCATTTTAGTGTTCTACTTTTCTTTATTCTTCCTTATGCCAATCAACTTTTTAAAATTGCTTCTTTATAGTTCTCATTTCTTAATCAATTATTCTTTAAAAGAATATGTTGAAAAAAAGTTGAAAAGGAACTTATTATTGGTTATTTCAATAATACTTTTTTTAAATGATATAAATTATTACTATTTAATAATTGATGAGATTAATTTATAAAATATTATTCTCAATTAGTAATTCTTAAGAACAAGATAATAATAAGATATTAGATTATTTCTTTTCTTCATAATCTTTTATTTGTAGTGAATAAAAAATTGTTTAAATTATTTTCTAATTGTTCTTATAATAAATTTGTTATATTTCATATTTTAATTTAATGATTGATAAAATTTATTATTTTTGATGTTTTTACTTCTATTCTAATTAATTAAATTTGACATTTGTAGGACTAAAAAGTTTTATCATAAAAAGAGTGATTATTATTATATCCTTAGATAATATAAATTTTTCTTCTTAAAATACATTTAAAAGCATAATAATAACAATAATAATAGTAAATATTGATATTAAAACCTATTAGTTATTTATGTAAGAATATTATGCTCATAAATGACATAAAAAAAAGTTCTTTATGCTTAAATGGTGGTCAACAGTATTAACAATAATTATTCTTATCTCAAATTCTTATACTACTATTGATAATAAGTAATTATTATTGATAATAACTATCAAAAGTTAAGAATTAAAGATATAAGAAAAATCATTATTTAAAGACCAATAAAGTTTTAAATTTATATTTTAATTATGCTAATAAATATTGCATTACTATTAAATAATTAATAGCAATTTAATTAAATTATTATTAAAAATTAAAAAAACTTCATTAGAAATTTTTTTAACATAATTAATTATATCTTTTAGTGCAAATTTATAAGGAAATAATAACAATTATAAGAATTAAAATTAAAGTTTTCATAACTAATTAAAAAAGGTAATATAAAGAACTATAATGCAATAAGTAATTATTACAAGTATTAAGAAACATTGATATAATTGCTATTCTTAGTAAAATAGATTATTTATGTTGTAAGAAAAATAAATAATTTCAAAGAATGTTTAATACTTATCATTAAAAAATATATTTTTTATATTTCATCTGTTAGAAATATAACCTAATATTATTATTAATTAAATCTTCTTATTCTTCCTCTCTTTTTCTCTCTCCAAATTTATTCTCATTCTCTCTCTATCTAAGTCCCTTTATCCATTACCTTTTCTCTAAATTCTGCCCTTTATCTCTCACAAAACATTTATGCCTATCTTTATCACACAAATTATTATACCTTATCTTCTTTTTCTAATAATTGTCTCTTTCATTCTTACTCTTTTACTTCTTTTGCTTATTTTTTCTTTTTTTATTCTTCTATCTTTTCTTTGGTTCTCTCTTGTTTGATGTGCTTGTTTCTTTTTAAAACAAATCACTTTTGGTATCTGTCTCTTCTTTTTTGTCTCTCTCTTAATTTTTTTGTCTCCCACATATCTTATTTCTTCTTCTCTCCTTAAATAAGAATCATGATAAACGTCTCACTTTCTCATTATGACTCATCAATCTCTCCTACCTCCTTATTTATTTCTATCTCCTAGCAAGCTACATATCATTTGCTAATCTCTTTCACCTCTCTACCACCTTCTCTTCTCTATCACTTTTCTCTCACTTTTCTCATATCTTTTTTTATCTCTCTTCATCATCATCCCTTACTATTTTTCATGGAGAGTCTTTTCTTATCGACATTATATATTCTCTTTAACAATTTTTCTTAGGTCCTAAATGTTTTATTCTCTCTTTCATAATCTCTTTTTCTATTTTTCTTTCTCCCATTAATTCTCTCTCCTGTCTCACTGATTACTTTCTCTCATTTGTAACTTTGCTTTGAAACCCCAAGCATGCTCTCACTTTCCTTTATCTTTGTTTCTCTTTATTTGTTTCCATCTCTATCACATTATGACATCTTTGTCACTCTTTCTCTACCTTTCCAACATTGTCCCATTATCCCTCTACCCTCTTTAACACTCTCTCTAGTACATCTCTCATTACCCTTGCTCTTCTTTTTTCACTATTTTGTTATTCACTCTTTTATCTACCATCATAGTTATGTTAATGTATTCTAACACTACCTTATCTTGCTCTATCTCTTTCTTTTTCTCTAATTATCCCCATGTTCTACCCCTATTCTCTTTGCCTCATTTGCTTCTCCCTCTTCTCCATCCAACAATTTCTTCTCACCAACTTCTCTGTTCTATAATATATAGCTCCTTTTCATTTATTTGTGTCTTTCAATTTGTTGCTCCCTTACTCTCTTTTCCTCTCTTCTCTCTATGGCACTTTCTTTCTCCTACTCTATCATATTCTTTCTATTTTATCTTCTCTCTTCACTCTCTAACTTGTTCCTCTCACTTTTTATCTCTTACTCTATCATCTTTCCATTATCAACTTTCACTTTATATTTTTCTCTTCTTTATCTATTTCTCTTTGCTTACCTCTATAAATTTCATTTTTTATTTAACTTGATTTCTCTTTTTATCTTTTTATGTTTCATTTATTTTTATCTCTTCATCTTGTCCTTTAAGTTATTAATGAAGTAAAAATTAGTATACAAAACTCATAAAAGGGAGGTGAATTATGTTCTTAAAAGAAAGTTTTGTATGCATTTATTTCTTAAAAATAGTTTTATGTTTGTAGGAAACCTTAATTTTATGTATATATTATTTTTAATATGATAAAGAAAAAGAAAGGTAAAAATTAAAATGAGACACCATAATTTTTTAGGTGGTTTAGTTGAAATTAAAACTTATGTCTACCCTTAATTAAGGTGTAGAAAAATAACATTAATAGAAGATTACAACTTGAGGTTTTCCTTATGGTTCACCTCCAACCTATTAGCTTTTATTGGCTCAATTAAAACCTAGTGTTTTGTCAGATCAATCCCAACTTGGTTCTTTTATCAAATCAAATAGAACTTGGGCTTTCACAAATGTTGGGCCCAACTCAATAGAAAACGAAACAAAATATAGAAAGATGAAAAACTTCTAATAAATATGTGTAACTTTTTATACTGGTTGACAAAGGAAACAAGGCATAATGAGCTTAAATTGAAGAAGAGAAATGATAATTTAAAAGATTAAATGTGTAAGACTTAGCTGAAAAACTTTGATAGTTTGAGAAGAAATTGTAATTATTTCCAATAGAATTTATGTCAAAAGAATTGAAGCAACACTTTATTAAGATCTCAAATATTGATTCTTGTTAATTAGTTATTTCATTTACAATGGTTATGTATTTATTAAAAAAATTTTGTCATAGCCAATCAAAAGTAAGTCAAAACTTGTTCCAAAAGTTGCTTCAAGACTATGTAAAAATATCTTAAAATATTCTTCCAAAATTACTACTTCAACTAATAATAGAATTACATTTATTTGCTAAATTAAGGAGATGTCTGAATATGATTTGAAATTGATACAAAATGAGAATGCCTTTAAAATTGATAAGTTAATATTTTATTAAGAAAAAACTTTTGAAAACTTGGTGTGCATGTCCTCTAGTCTTTAATCTTACTAATCACTCCAAATTACTTTAAAACCCATTTTTCACCATCGTTTAAGGTGCATGGGTTTTTTATTAGAAACTATACATAATTCATACTAAACAAACCCATTAGAATAACATGCTAAATATTTAAGGGTTAACTCATCAAACACAAGGTGGCTTAATAGTCTCTCCCTTTTGATAACGTGTTCAAGTGTGTGTGCATATGCAAGTGTGCATGCATGCATGTATTTGTGAGTGTATCTATATACATAAGTAGTTGCATGCATATGCAAATTTGTTTGTGTGTGAATCTGCACGAGTCTTTGTACGCATGTGTGCATGTGTATACTTGCATGTGTGTTCTGTTCTAGTTTGTGTGAGTGTGTTTGTGTGTGTGGGCATGTCTATACATATGGGTATATAAGTGTGTGTGTGTGTGTGTCTCATCTTTATGTACATATGTATGCGAGTGTAGTTGTACATATGAATGTGTGTGTGTGCATATTTTCCTTTTTACGAGTGTGTAAACATTTGCATGTGTGTATGTTGTTTGTAAATACAGCTTAGTGTGTGTTCTTTTGTGTGCATGTGTACGTATTTGTTTGTTTATTTGAGCATATGTGTTGCTATCCTTGTGCATGTTTGTGATTATGTACAAATGTTGGTGTGTTTGAGTCATTGTGTGTGTGCATGTATGTGGGTGCAGGTGTGTTAGTGATTGTGTATGTGTGTATTGTGTGTGTGTTTTGCATGTGAGCGTTCTTATACATGTTTGTGACTTGTTATGCATGTGTGTGTGTGTGCATACATGTGCTTGTGTGCATGCCTATGTTTGTGCTCCTATGCCTATGCTTGTGAGTACTTACTTGCTCGTATGTGTGTGCATGTGTGTGCATAGGTACGCATGTGTGCATGTGTGCATGCATGTGGATGTGTGTGTTTGTGCACATGTGTGCACATGATTTATCCTTATGTCCTAGTGTTTGCATGTGTCTATAGGCATGCATATGTGTGTGCCCATGTGTTTATGGGTGTGTGCATGTTTATGGTTGTTCATGTCTATGTCTAATTGTGTGCATGAGCATGTGCATGAATATGTGTATTTGTATGTGTCTATGTCCATGTTTGTGTGAGTGTGTGTATACATGTGTGCATATTCATGTGTACATGTGTGTGCATGTTTATATGTGTATGTGTGTGTGTGTGCATGGGTGTGAGTATGCATAGGTGTGTGTTTGTGTTTGTGTTCATGTGTGTGTATTTGTGCATGTGCATGCATGCATGTGCTCGTGTATGTGTCTGTGTGTGTGTGTCAGTGTGCATATGTGTGCAAGTGTGTTCATATAAGCATGTCTAAGTGTTTGTGTGAACATGTGTGTGCATTCTTTTGTGTGTATGTGTGTGTATGCATGTGTGAGTGCATCCAAATGTGTGTATGTATCTGTGTGTATCAGTGTTTGTGGGTGCATGAGTCTATGTGTGCATGTGCTAGTGTGTCTGTGCTTTGTGTGTTTTTAGGTAAGCATTTGAGCATTTTTGGATGTTTGCATGTGCATATATGTATGTGTACATGTCTATGTGAATGTATGAGCATGCATATATGTGTGCATATCTGTGCACATATGTGTGAGTGTGTGTGTATGTGTGTGCATGAGGCTCTATGTGCATGTGTTTGTATGTGTGCTTGTGCATACAAATATGTGTATGTGTGTGCTTGTATGAGTGTGCTTGTTTGTGCATGTGTATTTACATTTGTGTGCATTTATGTGTATGCGTCTGCTTGTTTGTGTATGTGTGTATGCATATATGTGCAAATGTATGTATTCTTCTACATGTGTGTGTGTGTGCATGTGCATGAATTCATGCTTGTGCATTTATGTCCAAGTGTTGTAGCTTGTTCATGCATGGGTACACGCATGTGTGTTCATCTTTGTGTGTGAGTGTGTGCATTTGTCAATGCTGGCATGGATGTGTGTGTACATTTTTATGCATATGTGTGTGTGAGTGTGTGTATGTTCATGTGCACGTGTGTGTAGATGTGCGTGCGAGTGTGCATGTTTGTGATTGTGCTTGTGTGTTTACTTATGTTTGCATGTATTCATATGTGTGTGTGTGTGTACATGTGTGTGAATTGGTGTGCACGTATACGTTTGTGTTTGCACATGCATGTGGGTACACATGTGTAGGTGCGTGTTTGTGTCTTTGTGTGTTCATGTGTGTATGCATCTATTTTTGTGCATGATATTCCATCTCATGTGTATGTGCATGCACGTGTATGTGTGTGTGTTTGCATGAATGTGTGTATGTGTTTGCATGCATGTGTTTTTGTGTTTTTTTGTGTATGTTTGTGTCTATGTGCATACACATGTGTGTGTATGTATGTGCATGCACATGCGTTTGTGTATGTGTGTCATTTTTTGTGCATGTGAGTGTACACATGTGTGTACGTGTGTGCTTGTGCGAGTGTATTAGAGAGTGTTTGCACTTGTATGTGCATGCATATGTGTGCATGTGTGGGTTTTTATGTGTATGTTGTGTGTGTATGTGTGTATGTGTGCTTGTGCATGTTTGTGCTCATGTGTTGTTGTATGCACATTAGGTGTGCTTGTGTTTGTGCATGTGTGTCAATAGGAATGTGTGTTTGTGTGTGAGTGTACATCTATACATCTGTGTACGGGTTTGTGTGTACTTGGGTGTGTGGCTATGATGATGTGTATGTGTATGTTTGTGTGTGTGTGTACATCTGTGTCTATATGTTAATGCCCATGTATGTTTCTATTAGCCTATGTGAGTCTATACACATGTGTTTATGCATCTGTGAGCATGGGCTTATGTGTAGTTGTGTGTGTGCGTGCATGTGCATGTGTCCATGAGTGCATATATGTGCATCCATGTGAATACATGTGTGTGAGTGTGTGTGCGTGCATTTTGTTCATGCTTGCTTGTGTGTTTGTGGGCATTATTGTGTGTGCTTTTGCATGTGTTTGTTTGTATTTTTGGGTCCTTGTGGGTTTGCAAGTGTGTGTGTGTGTGTGAGTGTGTACACCTATGCATGTTATTGTGTGCAGAGTCTATGTATGTGCATTTATGTTTGTGTGAGTAAGTGGGTGTTTATTCATGTGCATGCGTGTGTGTTTTTATGTGTATGTGTATGTGTGAGTGTGCTTATGTGCATGTAAGTTCATTTGTGAGTGCTTGTGCATGTGTGTGTGCATGCACGTGTGTGTGCGTGGCTGGCATGTGTATATGCATGTGCATATGCATGCATGTGCATATGCATGCATGTCTATGTCTATGCTTGTGAGCTTATATGTATGTTTGTCTTTATGTATATGTATATGTGTGTTCTTGTGCATATGCATGTGTGTATGCACATGTTTGCATAATCATCCATGTGGGTAGGTTTGTGAGTCTTTGTATGTATGTGTGTGAATGCATTTGTGTGTGCACATGTGGGTATATATGTGTGTACATTTATGTGTGTGCACACTTATGTTGTTGCATGTGTGAGTGTGTGTGTATGTGTGTCTACATCTGTGTTCATGTGTGCGCATGTATATGTGTGCATATATGTGTGTGGATATGAGTGCAAGCATGCGTGTATGCATGAATGCATGTGCATGTTGCTACATGTGCATTTGCATGGGTTTGGTGTCCTAGCATGCCATGTGTGTGCTTGTGTGTTCGTGTGTGTTTGTCTTTATTCATGTATGTGTATGTATGTGTGCATGTGTATATGCATGTGTCAGTATGTGTGTGTGTGTCATGTATGCATGTGCTTGCATGTGTTTTTATGCAAATTCATGTGCATGTGCATGTGAGTATGTGTGTATGTGATTTTTCATGCACATGCCCATATGTATCATGTCTTTGTGTGAGTGTGTATGTGTGTGTATATGTGCGTGTTCATCGATGTATGTGTGTGAGTGTGCTTGTCTACTTGTGTGTTATTGTGTGTGTCCATTTGCATGTGCATACATGTGTGTGTTCTCATGCTTCCAATTGTGTTTGTATGTGTGTGTGAATGTGCTTGTGCATGTGTGTGCATGGATATGGAAGTGTGTGTACGTGTGCGTGTGTAAGTGCTAGTGCATGTGTGTGTGTGCATTTTAATGTTTGTTTGTGGGTACATTTGTGTTTATAAGTGTGTGTGTGCTTGTTCAACTATGGTTGATTACAAGTGCTTGTGTTTACATGCATGTGTGTGTGTCTTGGAGCTTGTGTTCAAGTGTGTGTTTGCATGTGTCTATATGGACATGTGTGTGGGTCGATATGTGTGTGCATGTGTGTGTCAATGTGTGCTGGTGTGTGTGCAAATGTGCTTCTGTGCCTCAGTTCGCATACATGTGTGTGCACACGATTGTGTGTGGGTGGCTATGTGTGTGTGCATGTGTTTGTGTATATTTGTAGTATGTTCATGTGTGTGTATGTGTTAAAGTGTGCTTGTTTGTGTGTGTAGGTTTGTGTGCATTACTTGTACATGTGTGTGTGCATGCGTGCGTACAAATGTGTCTGGTTGAGAGTGCATGTCAATGTACATATTTGGGTGCATGTGTTTACACATGTGTGTTTGTGCATGTGTACCTTTGCATGTGTTTGTGCATTTGTGTGTGTGTGTGCATATGCATTTGTGGGTCTACATGTGTTTAGGTGTGTTTTTCCACATGTGTGTGCATATGTGTGTGTATGTGCATGTGTGCATGTGTGTGTTTCTATTTGTGCATGTGCGTATATGTGTGTATGTGCTTGTGTGCATTTGCATGTGTGTGCATGGATGTGCATGTGCATGTGTGGATGTGTGTGTGTGCGAGAGTGTGCACATGTGCATGTGTGTTTGAGAGTCCACGCAGGTGCATGTGTGTATGTGTGTGTGTGAGTGTAAGTGTTTTAGCATGTGCACGTGTTTTGGTGGGTGTGTGTGCTTGCATGCATATATTTTTGCATAAAAGTGTGTGTTCAATTGTGTGAATGCATGAGCATGCTTTTATGTGTTGTATGCCTGTATTTATGCATACATGTGCATGTATGTGTGCATGCTTTGCATGAGTATGTTGTGTGTGTGTGTGTGGGTTGGTGTTTGGGTTAGTGGTGAGCATGTTTGCATCTATTTCTATGCCGACACATGCTTGTATATGTGTTTGTTTCTGTGCAAGCATTTGTATGTGTGTAGGTAGTGTGTGTGTGTACATGTATATGTATATGCGTGTGTATGGTTACATGTTAGTGTGTGTGCATATCTACATTTTTATATGCATGTGTGTGGTGTATGGAGGGCAAGTGTGAATCTACATGTGTATGTTTACGTGTGTGCATGTGTAGGTGCATGTGTGTGCATGTCTGTGTGCACATGCATGTTTGTGTGTGTGTGTGTGTGCATTTGTGTGTGTACGATTGTGTGAGTCTGTAATTGTGTGCACATGTGAGTGTATTCAAGCATGTGTCTGTGCTAGCTTGCATGCATGTGTGTGTGCATGGGTACTTACTTGGGTGTGCATATGTGTCCATGTTCATGTAGGAGTGCTAATGTGTGAATCTTTGCTTGTGCATTTGATTGTGTGAATGGTCGTGTGCATCTGTGTATGCCTGAGTGCACATGTGTGCATGTGCATGCATGTGAATTCTCATGTAGATGTAGTTATATGTGTGTTTCTACACTTGTGCGCATGTGAGGTTGTTCATGTGCATCAACATGTGTGTGCATGTGCATGTGTGCATGGTTATACACGTATGTGTGTGCATTTGTCGATGTGGATATGTGAAATCATATCTGTGTGTGTGTGTCTAAGCATGCATGTGTGTATGTGTGTTTGCATGCTTGCATGCAAATGTGTTTGTGTGTTTACATGCTTACATGCAAGCATTTGTGTGTGCAAACATGTGTTTGTCCATGTGTGTGCATGTGTTCCTGTGTGTGTCTATATTTCTATGAGATTGTGTTTGCATATTTGTGTGTTCATGTATGTTTGTAAGCATATTTATATGTATGCATGTGTTTGTGTGCATGTGTGTGTGCTTTATTGTTTGCATGAGTGTACGAAAGTGCACGTGTTGGTGTGTTCATTCTTGTGTGTGTCTGCATACTTGGGTGTGTGTGTGTGCGCATACTTGGGTATGTATGTGCATGCATGTGCGAGCGTGTGTACCTTTGCTTTTGCATCTAAGAATGTGTAGAGGGTAGAGGTTTGTGCATGTGAGAGTACATGTGTGCATAGGCATTCATGTGTGTGCTCATGCAAATGCATTTTGTTTGTGTTTGTGCACATGTATGCATGTGTGGGTGTGCAATTATATATGCATGCCTACGCATGTGCTTTGGTACACGTGTCCCTGCATGATTACACGTTTGTGTTCGTGTATCGATGCATGTGTGTTTGTTTGCCTGGGCCTGTGGATGTGTGCATGTGCATGTATGTATGTGTGTGTGTGCATGTTTTTAGATGACTATGTGCTTATGTGTGCATGTGTACGTGTGAGTGTGTGTGCATGTGTGCATCTATAAGTGTAACAGTGCACATGCATGCATTTGTGCATATGGTTGCATGTGTGTGTTTTTGGGTGCATTTGTTTTTTTAAGTGTGAGTGCATCAATGTGTCAATGTGTTCATGTGTGTGTGCATGTTTGCAGACATGAGTTTGTGTGTGTGTTTGTGTGCATGTGCACACTTTTGTGTATGTGTGTGTTTGCATGCATGCATATGTATGCATGTGTATGTGTGTGTTTACTGATTTTCATGTGTCCCCATGTGTGTGAGTGTGCTCGTGTGTATGTGTTCGTGTGTATAGTTGTGTGATTGGGTATTTGTATGTGTGTAAGTGTGTATGGCTGTGCATGAGTGAATGTGTGTGTGTGTGTGCATGCGATCACAAATGTGTGTAGCTGCACGCTTGTGTGTATTCGTGTGTGCACACGTGTGTGAAGGATTATATGCATGTGAGTGTGTGTAACTTATGTTTGCATGTCTGTGTGCATATGCATGTGTGTCTATATGCATGTGTGTGGATACATTTGTGTGTATATTTTTGTGATAGTGCATATGCATGTGTGTGTGTGTACATGTGCATGTGAGTGTTTGCATGTACATATGTGCATATGTATGTGCATGCGTGCACATGTGTGTGTGTATTTGTGTGTGCATATGTGTGTGTATGTGAGTGTCAGTGCATATTTGTGCATGTGTGTAAGTGTGTGTGCTTGTGATTCTGTGTGGACATGTAAGCATTAGAGCTTGTTCTTGCACGTATATAAGCATTCATGCTTATATGTGTGCATCTATGAGTGTGTGCACGTGTGTGTGCATATATAAATGTTTGCACCTTTGTTTATATATGTGTGTGTGTGCCCCCAATATGTGCAGGGGATTGTTTGTGTGTATGTTTGTGTGCAACTGTGTGTACATTTGTGTATGTGTGCATTTCTATGTGCACATGTGCATGTGTCTGCACACATATGTGAGAGTGAGTGTGTGTGTGTGCATATGTATGCACTTGTTTTTTTTTGTGAGTGTGTCTGTGAGTTTGAATGTGGGTGTGCTTGAGTGTGTGCATGCATGTTTATACATTTATGTGCATGTGCATGTGTATGTGTGTGTTTTCTTATGCTTGTGTGCACATATTTATGCTTCTGTGTGTGCACTCATATATGTTTATATATACTTCTAAGTGTACAAGTTTGAGTTTGTGTGCTTATGAGTGTGTGGGTGCATGTTTGTCGGCATATGTTTGCTTGTACCTATTTGTGTGTGAGTGCATAAATGCATAACTCTAAATGTGTTTGATCAGACATTTGGTTGTGCACATGTGTATATGTGCATGTGTCCATTTGTGTGTACGTATGTGTGACTGTGCATGTCTTTGTACTTGCACATGTGCGAGTATATGCATGTGTATGTATGTGTTTAGGCATTTGATTTGTGTTTGTTTATGGGCATGCATGTCTATGGGTCTTAGTAGTTGCATAGCTGCATGTTCGTGCATGGATGTGTGCATGTCTGTCAATATCTGTGTATGTGTGTGTGTGTGTGTGTGTGCATGTGTGTGCAAGTTTTGTGTGTATTTGTCTATATGTATAGGAATACATATGTGTGAGCATCTGTGTGCATAGGTATGGGTGCATGTACTTTTGTGTGAGTGCATTTGCGTGTGTGTGTAGAAGGCTGTGCATGTTTGTGCTTATGTGTATGTTTGAGCATGTGTGTGCATGTTCGTCTACATGTGTTTGTGAGTTTGTGTGGTTGTGTATGTGTGTACGTGTGGGTGTGTGTTGTTGTGTGTGTGCATGTGTGCATGCAAGTGTGTTCATCTTTGTGTGTACTTGCATGCATGTTTTTGTATGTGTGTGTGAATGTATGTATGTTTGTGTGGGTTCGTGTGTGAGTTCTATGTACATGTGTGTGTGTAAATTTTTCTTTGTGTATGCATGCAAACATGTGTATGTGTGTGTAAGTGTTTGTGCCATTATGTGTGTGTGCTCTTGTGTGTGCATATGCATGTTTCTGCATGTTTGTATTCCTATGCGTATTTTTATATGTGTGTGCACAAGCATCTTAGCAGGTATGCATGCCTATTTATGAGCACGTGTGTGTTTATTTGTGTGTATGTTTATGTGTGTGTTTGTAAGTATATAAACCTCTACACTTGTCGATGTGTTCATGCATGTGTGAGTGCGTGTATGTCAGCTCGTGTATGTGTGTGACTAGATTTCTGTGTGTATATGTGTGTGTACTTGCATGCTAGTTTGTGTGTTTTCATGTTTATGCATTAGTGCAAGTGGGTGTGCTCGCATGTGCATGTGTGTTTGCTTAAGCGTATGCATGTGTGCATGAGTGTGCATATGAGTGTATGTGCTAGCAAATGTTTTTGTACACCCTAATGCATGTGAGTGTGCACATGTGTGTGTACATATGTATGCATGGGTACACATGCACGTGTGAGTATATGTGTCTGTGCATGTGCATATGAATGCATGTTCATGTGTCTATGCCCTTAAGTGTGTGCATCTTTATGTGTCTATTTATAGGTGTGCACAATGTGGATGCTTGCATGCTTGTGTGTGTTCATGTGTGTGAGTTTGTGTGCATGAGCCTATGTGGGTATGCATGTGAACTATGCAATGGTTTGGGTCGATGTGTGCACATGTGTGTATGTGTGCATGTGCATGCATGTGTGTCTATGTGTGTGCACATGTTTGCTTTGGTGTGTGCATGCGTGTGAGGGTGTGTGCACTTGCATGTGCACATGTGTGCTTGTGTTCACATTTATGTGCATGCATACATGTGCATGTGTTTGTATGTGTGTGTGAGTGTGCATGCATGCTTAAGTTTGTGGGTGTGTATATGTGTGTGTGTGTGTGTGTTTATAAGGATTCATATCAATGTGTTTAACTATACACATGCATGTTCTTGTGTGTGTGCATGTGTGTTTGTCTATGTTTGTGTGTGTGTGGATATGTGCCTACGTGTGTGTGCTTGTGAGTACATGTCTGTGTGTGTTCATGTGCATGTACATGTTTTTTTGTATTTGTGAGAATGTATTCATGTGTTTGTGTGTGTGTGCATGTGAGTAAATGGTTACATGTGTGTTTGTATGTGTCTGTGCATGCATGTGCTCGTATGTGTGCATGTTTATGTGTGTGTGCAAGCACGTATGCGTTCTTGTGTATGTTTGTGTGCATGTGTGGTTGCATTTCTATGTGTGTATGTGTGTGTTTGTATGTGGGTATGAGTGTGTGTGGGTATGTGTGCACATATGTGTGTACTTATGTGTGCTTGTGTTTATGCATATAACAATGTGGATTTGTATGCATGTGCGCATGTATGTGCATGTTGTTGTGCTTGCATGAGTGCATGCATGCTTTTGTGTAAGTGTGTGTGCTTTAGTGTGTTTGGGTATGTGTCTGTGTGTGTATGTTTGTATGTGCATGCTCATGTGTGTGCATGCCTCTGTGTGAATGTATATATATGTGTCTTTGTGGTGTGCATATGTATGTGTGAGTGCATCTGCTTGTGTGTCTGCATTGATGTGTTTAAGTGCATATTTGTGTATTTGCATGTGTGTGTAAGCTTATGCATGCGAGCATGTTGGCATGCTTATGCATGTCTTTTCATGTGCATATGTGTTTGTGCATGTGCATTTTTATGTATGTATGTGTTTATGCATGTGCATGTGTATCTGTATGTGTGTGTTTGAGAATGTTTTTGTGTATGATGGTACCTGTATGTGTGTGCATTCATGTGCATGTGTCTACAAGTGTGTGCACATGTTTTAACATATGTGTGTCTATATGTGCATGTTTGTGTGTGTATGTGAATGCATGCTAGTCTATGTTAGCATGCACATGTGTGTGATTGTGTATGCAAATGTGTGTGTGTCAACAAGTGTGCATTTGCATTCATTCTTGTGTGTGTATGTGTGTGTGGATGTCTGTGCATGTGTGTTTGTGTTCAAGTTTGTGTCTACATGCATTCATGTGTAGTGTGTGTATGTGTGTGAGTGTACATATACCTATTCCTATTCATGCATATCCTTGCATGCATGCATGTGTGCATGTGTGCATGTGTGTTTGTGCATTGGTGTGTGTGTGTGCATTTGTTAATGTGTGTTCATTTGTGCATTTTAATGTGTATGTGCAAAAGCACGTGTAAGTGCATTCCTTTGTGCGAGTGTGTGTGTCTGCTTTTGTGTGTGTATGCATGTAAGTGTGTGTCTATATGCACTTCTATGTGTGAGTGCATGTGTGAGTGTGTAAATGTGTGTTTACATGCATATTTGTGTTCATGTGTGTATGTATGTGTGTGTGCAAGAGTGTATGCATGCATGAGTGTGCTTGCGTGTGTATGTGCATAAGTATGCCAGTGTGTATGCATTCATTTACATGTGTGTGTGTGTGCATATGCATGTATTTGTGCATCTATGTCCAAATATGTGTGTCTTTATTTTTGCATGTGCATGTTTGTGTGAGCGCATGTCCGAGTTTGTGCAACTGCATATACATACAAGTGTGTACGTGTGTGTTTGTGTGTATGTGTGTGCATGTGTTCGTGCATGTGTGCATGTGTGTTCGTGTGCATGTTTGTGTACATGTTCATGTGTGTATGTGTGTGCATGTGTACGCTTGTGCATCTGTGTGTGTTTGTGTGTGCATATATGTGGTTGTGTGCTTGTATGCATTCATGTGTGTGAGTGTGTACATGTGTATCTATGTGTTTGCTTACATATGCATGTATGTGCATTTCTACTTGTGTCTGTGTGCATGTGTGTGTGTGCTTGTGTGTGACATGTTTGTGCATGGTCATGTGTGTCTGTGTGTGTCTATGTATGTTTGTGCATAGGTATATGATCATGCAGGTGAATGTATTTTAACGTGCATGTGTCTATGTGAGTGTGCATGTGCTTGTGCATGTTTGCAGGTGTTTTTTCTTTTGTATTTATGTGAGTATATGTGTTTGCATGTGCTTTTATGTGTACATGTGTGTGTGTGAGTGTAGATATGTTCATGTGTGTGTGTGTATGTGCATTTCTATGTGTGTGTGCACACAAGCATGCTCGTGTGTGTGTTTTCTTATGCATGTGTGTTTGCTTGCATTTATTTGTGTGTGTGCATATGTTTTCTTATGCATGAGTATTTGTATGCATGTGTGTATCTGTGGGTGTGTGCATATGAGTGTGCGATTGTGTGTTTGCATAGGATTGTGTGTCCATGTGTGGATGTGAGTGTGAGTGTGAGTGTGAGTATATGTGCGAGTGTGTGTGTTATGTGTGCTTGTGTGCATGTTTGTAGGTGTGGGTGTGGGTGTGTGTACATGTGCACATGTGTGTTTGTATGTATGTATGTGCATGTATGCTCCTATGTGTTTGTGTGTGTGTGTACATGTGTGTGTTAGTGTGGATGTGTGTTCATGTTTTTAGTAGAGTGTGTATAGTTGTGCACGTGGATGTGCATGTGTATTTACATTTTTATCGTTCACGTGTGCATATGTGTATGCATTCACATCGGTGTATGTGGGTATGTGTGTGCTTGTGTGTGTATACACCTATGTGCACATATGTTTATGTGTATACATGTGTGTATATTTGCATGTGTATGTGTATGTTCATTAATGTTTTTGTGCATACTTGTGTTCATGCAAGCATGCATGCTTTGTACATGTGTGTGTGCACATGTGTGTATGTGTTTGTGTGTGTATGCATGTGGGTGTGTACTTATATTTGTGTTATTATGTGTGCACATGTGTTTAAGTGTAGGTGACTACGTGCATGCATGTTTGTTTTTATTTATGCACATTTGAGTGTTTGGTTATGTGTGTGGTATTGAGTGTGTGTGCATGTGAGTGTATTTGTTTGTACATGTGTAATTACTATGCATGCATTTGTGGCTATGTGTTGTTGTGGTTATGTGTGTGTAGCAGTGCATGCGAACGAGTGCATGTACCTACATGTGTGTCCATGCATGTTTGCTTGTATTCTTTTATTATTATGTATGCAATCTTATGTGTCCTTGGATACATATGTGTATTCACATTTGTGTGTGCATGAGTGTGTGTGTGTACATATATGATTTCATGTGTGTGTGTGTGTACTGTATGTATATATATGCATGCTTGTTTGTGTTTATATGTGTGTAGGTGGTTTTATGAGTCGATGTGGTTGCACTTGTCTTTGTGCATGTGTGTGTGTTCACGTCTTTGTATGCGTCTCTATCAATGTGCATATGTTTGTGTGTATATATGTGTGTGTGTCTATGTGCATACGTGCATGTGTGTGTATGCACGTTTGTGTATATACATGTTTTCATGCTTGTGCATGTTTTTGTGTATGAATTTGTGTGTGCTTGTGGATATGCACATGTGTGAATATGCATGTGTGTACATACATGTGTATTTGCATGTAAGCATCCAAGAAAGTGTTTAAGGCTTTTTTCATGCATGTGTGTACATTTGTGGAAGTGTGTGTGCATAGGTGGTTGTGTGTCTATGTGTGCATGCAGGTATGTGGTCATGTGCTAGTATGTCTATATGTGTGTGTGTGTGCACATGTGTGTACATTTATATGTGCATGTAAGAGCATGTTCGTTTGTGTGCGTGTGTGCTTGTATGGATGTTAATGCATGTGTTTGCAAGTGTGTCGGTGTGTTGCATGATTGTGTGCAAGTGTGTGTGTGTGTTTGTGCATGAGCATGTGTGTGTGTTCTTATTATTTTTACTTGTGCATGTTTGTGCATGTGCTTGTGCCTTTGCTTGTGTTTGAATGTGATAGTGCATGCATTTATGTGTGACTACAAAATTTTCTTGTGCATTAGTGTTTTTTCATGCACGTGTGTGCCTATGTGTGTACATGCTTGCATGTGTCTTTATTTTCATGTCTTTGTGTGCCAAGCCATATATTTGTGTGTGTTTGCATGTGTGTGTAGATGGGTTTGGCTGTTAATCTGTGCACATGTGCATTGTTGTACATGTGTAATTGTGTGTGCATGAGTCTGTTTGTGCGTGTGTATGCATACATTCACGAGTCTGTGCATGTGTTTCTGTGTACATTTGTGCATGCGTGTGTGTGCGTGTAGGCTTTTGTGTGCATGTGCATGTATGTATGTTCACATGTGTGTGTTTGTATGTGTTCATGTGTTTGTGTGTATTTTTTTGCATGTGTGTGCATGTGTATGCATGTGTATGCATGCATGTTTATGTGTGTGTTCACATGCATGTAAACTTTTGTGTCGATATGCATGTGTTTAAGTGGATGTGTGTGTTCATGTGAGTGTTTATGTATCTACATGTGTGCTTGCATGTGTGTGTGTGTGTGCATGTATATGTGTTTGTGCAAGTGCATATCTGCATGTGTGTGTGTGCACCTGTGTGTGAACTTGTGCATTTTTTTGCATATGTGTGTGTTTGTCGATATATGTATGTGTGTACTGTGTCTACATGTTAGTGCACATGTGTGTGGATATATGTGTACATGAATATGTGTACATGAACATGTGTGCATGCATATGCGTGTTTGTGTGCATATGTGTGCACATGTGTTTGTTTGCATGTCTTTGTGTGCATGTAAATGTATGCATGTGTGTGGGCTTGTACATGCATTTGTGCATGTGTAATTGTGTTTGCATGTGTGTGTGCATATGTGTGTGTGTATATGTTCATCTATGTTTGTTTGTGTCTATGTGCATGTGTGTTGGTTTGTGCATGCATTTCTGCATGCATAATTATGTATGAATGTGTGTGGGCATGTGTGTGTTCATGTATGGGTGCATGTGTGTGCATGTTCATCTTTGTTGGTGTGTGTCTATGTGCATGTGAGTGCATGTGCATGTACCTCTATGTGCATGTGCTTGGATGTGTGCATGCGTGTGTGTGCATGTGTGTGTCCATATGTGTGTGTGTGTGTGTGTGTTTGTTCATGTGTGTGTATGTCAGTTTATGTATGTGCATGTGTGTGTGCATGCTTGGATGTGTGTATGAGTGTGGGTGCATGCACATGTGTGTGTGTGTGTGTTTGTGAGCATGTGTGTGCATGCTTATGCATGTGTTCTGTGTGTCAATTTGTGTACATGCATGTGCATATTTATTTGTTTGTGCAAGTTTATGTATGAATGTTTGTGCATCTCTATGTGTGTGTCTATATGTGAATGTGTGCTAATGCTTGTATGCATGTAGGAATGCATGGGTGCATGTGCATGTGCATGTGTGTGCATGTGTGTGTGCCTATATGTGTGCATGTCTATGAGCTTATGTGTGTGCTTGTGACTATGTGTCTATGTGTATGTGCATTTTCTTGTGCATGAATGTGCATGTGTTTGCAAGCGCATGTGCTTTTGTGGGTGCATGTGTATGAGTGCACGTGCAAGAATATTTGGTTATGTGTGTGCGTTCATGTGATGATGCATTTGTGTGTGTGTTCCATGCGAGTGTGCAAGAATGCAAGTGCAAGTGCATTTATGTGTTGGTGGGTGTGTATGTGTGTGCATGTGCACACACATGTGTTTATGTGTGTTCATGTAGATGTGTGTATGTTTGCATGCAAATGTGTGTGTGTTGTTTTTTTATATGCGTGTATGTGCATGCAAGTGAGTATATGCATGTGTGCATGTATGTGTGCATATGAGTGAGGGTGTGCCCATGTGCATGCTTATGTAGGTACATTTGTGTCTAAAGGCATGTGCATGTGGGTTTGTTCATGTGCATATATCTGTGTTTGTGCGAGTGTTAGATTTTGTGTGGTCATGTAGATGTGAGTGTGTGTGGGTGTGTTTACATGTGCAAGTACATTTGCATGTTGTTTGTCTATGCATGCGTGTTTTTGGTGCATTTTGTGTGTGTATGTATATTTACATCTATGTGTGTGTGTGGTTGTGTGTGTGCACGTGTGTGTACATATTCATGTGTGTTGTTCTGTATAGATGTATGTGTGTGTGGTTGTGTATGTGCATAGGTGCATGCATGTGTGTGAGTGTGCATGCATTCATGTGTGTGTGTGTGCATGATTTAATGGTTGTGTGTGGGTAGAGGGGAGGGTGACTTTGTGTATGCCTATGTGCATGTATGTGCATCTGTACTTCTATGTGCATGTAGGTGTATGAATGTGGGCATTTGTGCATGATTGTGTGTGATCATGAATACTTGTGTTTAGGTGTTTTGTGTGTTGTGCAAGCATTCATGTTCATATGGGTGAATGTTCATGTCTGCATGCATGCATTTGCATTTTTTTGCACACGCTTGTGTATGCATATATGTATGTTTGCATATGCGTGTGTGCGTATTCATATTAAAGTGCGTGTGTGTGGGTGCATATGTGTGTATATGCATGTTTTTGAGTGTGCAAGTGTGAGTATGTGTGTGTGTGTGCATGTGAGTGTGTACATGTTCATTTGTGTGCATATGTATGTGTGTGTTAGGTTGTATGTGTGCATGTGTGTACATATGTTTATGTGTGCCAGTTTTTGTGTGTGCATAGGCTTGAGTATGTATGTGTGTGCATGTGTATGGATGTGCATATGGATGCTTATGCATGTGTATCCATGCATGGTGGTATGAGTGTGAATGTGCATGTCCAACTGTGGGCATGTGTGTGCACGCATGTGTGAGTGTGTGTGTGTGTGCATGCATGTGTGAGTTTGTGTGTGTGTCTGTGTTTATGTTAATGTAGATGTGTGTATATGTACATGAGTGTGCGTATACATGTGTGCATGTGTTTATGCTTTTGTGTGCCCCTGCTTACTTGACTATGTGTGTGTATTTATGTGTGCATGAATTTATGTGTTCATGTGTGGATGTTTTTGCACATGTGTGTGTTTGTGTGTGTGTGCATGCATGTGCATCTGTATGTATGTGTCCACATGCGTGTTTGCATGCATGTGCATGTGTGCGTGCACATATGTGTGTGATTGGGTATTCATGTTTTTGGTTTTGTGTACATGCGTCTTCGTGTGTGCATGCTTTTCTGCATGTGTGTCTCTGTGTGTGTGTCTATGCATGAACTACATGTGCATGAATGTGTGTGCTTCCATGTGTATGTGTGCATATTCATGTGTGTCTTTGTGTTTGTGTGTGTCCTTGTCTATGATCCAATGTATTAGAGTGTGCATGTGCTTGTGCTTGTGCATGTGTATGTTCTTGTAAGTGCATGTGCTTGTGTATTCATGTGCACGTTCATGTGCATGTGTAGTGTGCATAAGTGCATGTGTGTGTGCATGCATGTTTATTTTTCTATGTGTGTGCACATGTGCTTACATGTGTGTTTGTGCCTATGCATCCAAGTGTATGTGTGTCTGTGTGTGGGTTTGGGTCATTTGCACATGCTGTGCAAGCTTGCATGTGCATGTGCTTCTATGTGTGTGGGTGTTGGTGCATGTATGTGCATGTGCATGTGCACATGTGCTTGTGTTTGCATATGTGTATATATCTTTTGGTGCATGTGTGCAAGTTTCTATGTTAATTTGTTTATTTGTGTGTGTGTGTGCACACGTGTGAGTTTATGAGTGTTTGTATGTGTTCATTGTGTGCTTATGTGCATGTGAGTAGCTATGTGTGTATGCATGCATGAGTTTGCGAATTTGTACAAGCAAGTGCACGTGGGTGTGCATTTATTTGCATTTACATGTGCGATTATGTATGTTTGTTCAAGTGCATGTGTGTGTGTGAACTTGTTTTATGTGTGTATGTTTATTTGTGCATGGGTGTGTATGCCTGTGAGTGTATGTGTGTTTGTACATGTGTACATGTCTATTTGTTCGTGTGTGTGTGTGTACTTCTGCATGTGCTTGTGCATGTGTGAATGTGTGTGTGCGTGTTTGTGTGCATGCATGTGTGTGGGTGTGTGTGAGTGTGTCTGTGTGCATGACTTGACATGAGTAAGTGCATGTGCATTGAATGCAGGTGTGTTTCTATGTGGGCATGCATATGTGCTTTTTTAGGTGTTTGTGTGCGAGTCTGTCTGCATGTATGTGCATGTGTATGTGTGTGTGTGCATGTGCATGCATATGCATGTGTTTGCATGTGTATGTGTTCATGCATTTGTGTGTTTGTGCGAGTGTGTGTGTGTGTGTATATATATGTATGTGCATTTGTGTGTGTGTTTGTATCTGTGTGCGAGAGTGTGCACATGTGGTTGCATATGCTTGTGGGTGTTCATGTATATGGATGCATGTGTGATTGTGTGTGTGAGTGCATGCATCTTTATGTGCATTTGTGTATATGTGCATATAATTATATATGCTTGTGCTTATCTATGTGTTCATGTCTATTTTTCTATGCATATTCAACTGAGTGTGTACTTTTGCATGTGTATGTGTGTGCATGGGTACACGTGTGTGTGTGTGCATATGTGTGCTCGTGTGCAAGCTTAAGTATATGCATGCATTAGTGTGCTTGTTTGAGTGTGTGTATGCATGTGAATGTGAATGTGTGTGTGTGGGTGCAAGGTTGTGCACAACTGTGCGTTCCTTTATGTGTGGATATGCATGTGCTTGTGTATGTGTGTAAGTGTGTATACGTGCATGTTTGTGGCTGTGTGCATTTGTGCATGTGTGAATACATGTGTTAGTGTTTGAGTCTATATGTGTGTACATGTAACAATGTATACATGTGTATATGTGAATGTTTATATGTATTAGTGTGTGTATGTGTGTGAACGTGTTTGTGTATGCATGTGTGTATGTGTTTATGTGTGTTTGGGTGTGTAGATGTGCATGTGTATTCTTGTGTGTCTACATTCATGTGTTTTAATGTGTGTGTAGGCATGTGCATATATGCATATTAGTATGCATGTGTTTATGTGTGTCCATGTGTATGTGTATGCATGAGTGTGTGTGTGTATGTGGGTGTGCATACATGTGTGTATATTTTTATATTTATACCAGCATGTGTGCACGTGCATATGTACATGTGTAAGTGAGTGTGAGAGTGTATGCGTGTGTATTTGTGTGCGCATTTATGTATGCATTTGTGTGTGTTTGTGATTATTTGTGTTTGCGTTCATGTGTGCTTATATATGCATGTGTATGTATGTGTGCATTTGTGTAAGTGAATTAGTATGCATGTGTGAGTTTAGTGTGTGTGTTTTTGAGTGATAGTGTGTGTTTTGTGCATGCATGTGTTTTAGCCTATGTGTGTGCATGTGTGTGCACTTGCATGGGCACATGTGCTTACAAGCACCTATTTAGGTGTGTGTGCCTATGTTGGTGTGTTAGTGTAGTCATTAGTGTGCACATATGAGTTTGTGTGTTTGCCACTAAGGTTTTGCCTATGCTTGTATTTGTGTGTTTTTGTGTAGGTGTGTATATGGTGTTTTTGGTATATGTGTACTTATGTGTGTGTGTGGGTTTGCGTGTGGGTATGTGTGCATGTATTTGTGCATGTTAGCAAAAGTGTTCCTATGTGTGCGTGTCTTTGCATGTATATGTGCATGTGTTTGTGTGTATGTGCATGCCTATATATGCTTGTGCGTATATATGTGTGTATGATCTTGTTGTGAATGTGCAAGTTTGTTTTGTGTGTGCAAGTGCATTTTTGCATACATGTGTGTATGTGTGTGTGCATCAGTATCTAAGTCTATGGTGGTATGTATGCACGTTTGTGTATGTGTGCAAGGGCACACGTTTGTGTATGTCTACATGTGTGCTTGCATTTTTATGTTTGTGAGTTTGTGCATATGTTGGTTTGTCTGTATTTTTGTGCCTATATGAGCACATGTGTGTGGATGCAAGTTTATGTGTGTGTGGATGTGCTTATGTGTGCATTTGCCTGAATACAAGTGTGTGTATGGGTGTGCATGCATTTGTAGGTGTGCGCACATGTGCTTGTGCATGACTGTGCATGTGTGTGTGTGTGCGAGTATGTGTGTAAGTGTGAATGATTGTCCATGTGTCATGTATTTGCATGCTCATGCATGTGTGATTGTGTGCCTATGTTTGTTCATGTGTGTGTTTGCTTGTGTGTGTGTATGTGTGCATATGCACATATCTGTAAGTGCAAATACATGTGTCTATATGACTATGCATATACAAGAATGTGTGTGTGCATAACTATGTTTGTATGGTGTTCGAGTGTTTAGGCATGTGTGCCTATGCAAGCATGAACCCATATGTGTGCATGTGTTTGCATACATTTATGCATGCATGAACATGTGCTTTGTGCTTGTGTATGTGTGTACGTGTATGTGCATGTGTGTGTGCATGTTAATATCTATATTTTTGTGCATGCATGCATGTGCACAAGTGTGTGCATATGTGCATGATTCCTTATTTGTGTGCATGTGTGTGTGCATGTGAATGTTTATGTGTATGCATGAGTGCATGTTTGTGCTTGTGCATGTGTGTGTTTGTATGCATGTTTATGCAAGTGTTTTCGTGTGTGTTTGTGTGTGCATGTATCTATGTGTTTATGATTTTTATTATGCTTACGTATGTTTGCATTTGCATGTTTGTCTACTTGTTTTCTTGTGTGTGTGCATGTGTGTATATATTTGTATTTGTGTGTACCTATATTGGTTAAGTTGCAAGTGTGTTCTTATGAGCATGTTAGCATGCTTATGCATGTGTATGTATATTTGTGTGCACTTGTACATGCATTTGTATTTGTACATGCATTTGTGCTTATGTGTTTGTGTGTGTATGTTATTGTGTGTGCATTTGCATATTTTTTGTGTATGTGTGTGTGCATAAGTTTGTGTTCATATCAGTGCAAATGTGTGTGTGTTTGTGAGCATGTGTGCTTGTGTGTGCTTGTGCTTGTTTGTGTGTGTATGCATATGTTTGTGCACATGTTAATGTGTGCGAGTGTGTGAACAAGCACATGTGTGATTGTGTGTGAATGTGTGTGTGTTCATGTGTGCATGCATGTGTGCTCGCATGCATGCATGCATTTGGGTTTATGCATGTGTATGTTTTTTAATGTGTATGTGTTTGTGTGTATGTGTGTGCATACAGTATGCACTTGTGCATGTGCCTTTATGTTTGTGTGTGTGTGTTTGTGTGAGTGTGCGTGTGCTTAAGTGTGTGTACACATATGCATGTGCATGAGCTTTATTCTAAATGTGTGTGTGTGTAATGGTCTACATGTGTGTGCTTGTGTTTATGTGTTTGTAGGTGTGTGTCCTTATGTGTACATGTGTTTGTCAGTGGGTATGTGCATATAGGTGTGTTAGTACAACCATGTGCATCTGGGCTTGTGAGTACGTGTGTGCGAGTGTAACTATGTGAGTGTCCGTGTGTGTGATTTTGTGCATGTGTGTGTGTGCTCCATACAAGTTTGCACATGTGTGCGATTACATGTGCATGTGAATGAGTGTTTGTGTGTGTGTGCATGTGTGCTTGTGTACATATGTGGGTCTATATGTATTCTTGTGTGTGTCATTATGCAAGTATTTATGTGTGTTCATGTGTACATGTGTACATGTCTGAATGTGTGTGTGTGTGTTCAAGTGTACATTGATGTGTGTGAGCATGTGCATTTTTGTGTGTGTTTTTGTACATGTGTTTGTGAGTTTGTGCATGCCTGCTTGTGCTTGTGTGTGAATGTGTGTATGTGTGTTTCATTTTGGGTGTGTGTATGTGGGTGCTTATGCTTTTGCAAGTGTGTATGTTCATGTGCTTGATGTGTGTGTGAGTGTGTACATGTGTATATGCATATCTACATATGTGGATGCACATGTGTGCATATTTGTGTATGTATGTGTGTGCCTATGTGTGCATATGCATGTGCATGTATATATGTGTAAGTATTCATATGTCTATGTTTGTGTGCACGTGTTTGTGCTTGTGTGTGTGTGTGTGCATGCATGTGTGCATACATGTGTACATATATGTGTGTGTGCATATTTTTTTGTTGGGGTTTGTTTTTGTGCATGTGTGTGTATGCATGCATGTGTTTTTATGTTTTTTAGGCATGCATGTTTGTGTGTTTGTTCATTTATCTGTGTTCATGTGCTAGTGCATCCATGTGTGTGTGCGTGTGACTATTTTTGTGAATGTCACATGCATATGTGTGTTTGTGCATGTATGCCTGTTCGAGCTTGTGAATTTTTATCTGTGTGTGTGTGCCCATGTGTGTGTGAGTTTGCATGCATGTGTGTGCAGGCATATGCATATCCTTGTGCCTATGTGTTGTGCATGTGTGTTAATGTCTATGAGCCTTTGTCTATATGTGCTTGTACACTAGTTCTTATGCATGTTCATGAGCTTTCTATTAGTGTATGTGTGTGTGTATATATGCATGTTTATGAACACATCCATGTCCATGTTCATGTGTATGCTTATATTCATGTGTGTGTTTATGTGAGTGTGTGCATACATGCATGCTATGCATGTGGGTATATGTGTGTGTGCATGGGTGGGTGTATGTTTGTATGCATATGCATGAGTGCATATGTCAATATGTGTGTGTGTTTGTGCATGTGTGAGTTTATATGCATGTATGTGTGCATGTGGGTGTGTATATATGTGTTTGTGTGCATGTTGTGTGTTTTTATGTCTTCCTAATCCCTATGTTTATGTGTATGCATGTGTGTGGGTGTGGGTGTGGGTATGGATGTGTGTGTATGCATGTGCTTGCATGTGTGTGCATGTATGTGTGTGGATGCATGTGCAAGTGTGTGCATGTGTGTGTGTATGTGTTAGTTTGTGTGGCTGTGTGTGTGCATGTCTGTATGTGTGTCTACATGCATGTGCATATGTGCATGAGTGTGTATGTGTGTGTATAGGTGCATGGATTAATGTCTTTGTGTAGGTGTCAGTGTATGTGTGTGTGTCTATGTGAGTGTGTGTTTGGGTTTTTGTGTGTGTATGGGTGATTCTACATAGGTGTGTGTGTGTGTGCATGTGCATGTATGTGTGTGTCTGTGTGTTCATCTTTGTGTAGGCATTTGTGTGTATGCACATGGGCACATGCATGTGTTTCTTTGCATACACATGTGCATGTGTATTCATGTGATTGTACATGTGTTTGGTTGTGTGCAAGTTGGCATGTGTGCATGTGCATGTCTTTGCAAGAATGTGTGCATGTGTGCACATGAGACCATGTGTGTTTACTAGTGCACATGTGTCCATGTGTGTACTAGTGCAAGTGCATGTGGGTATGTATATGTGTGTGGGTGTATGTGCATCTGCATGTGTTTGTGCACTTGTTTGCATAAACGTATGTGTGTGTGTGTTGGTGTGATTTTGGATGCATATGAGTGCACAGTTGTGTGTGTGTATGCATGCAAGTATATGTTAATGTGTGTATCCATGTGTGAGAGTTTGTACATGTGTATATGTGTTTGTTTTCATTATGTGCATGCATATGTGGCTATGTTTGTGCTAGTATGGGTCAGTGTGTACCTTTTGTGTTTGTGAGTGCTTATGTGCACATGTGTGTGTAGGTGTCTATTCATGCATGTGTGTCTTTATGCATGTCTATGTGCATGTGCAAGTGCGTTAGTGTGCGTGCATGTTTTTGCATGTTTCGTACTTGCATGCATGTGTTTGTGTTTCTCTATGTGTGGGTTTGCATTTGTGCTTGTACATGCATATGTGTATATATGTGCATACATATGTGCATCTATATGCTTGTGTGTATACATGTGTATGTGCTCTTGTGAGTACAAGTGTGTTCCTGTGTCAATGCATATGTGTAGGTATGTCTGTGTATGCATGGTTATGTATGTGCATGTGTGTATACAGGTGTGCCTGTGTGTATGATTGCATGTGTTGTGCATGTGTTGTGCGTGTACATGTTTGTGTATGTGCAAGTGCATTCGTGTGCATGCTTGTACAACTTTGTGTGCAAGTGTATGAAAATGTGTTAGTGTCTCCACATGTGTCTATGTGTGAGTACATGTGTGTTGATGTGTGTTTGTGTGTGTTTGTGCATTTGTGCTTATGTGCGAGTGTGTTCATGTGTGTTTATTCATATTTGTTTTTGTGTGTGTGTTAACATTTGTAGGTCGATGTGAGTGCATGTACTTTTGTGTGTGTAATTATGTGTGTGCATATCTGTGCCTATGCATGTTTGTGCATGCATGTCTGCGTGGGTTCATGAGCATATGAATGTGTGTGTAAGTGTTTTTGAGTGTCTGTTAACATGTGTACATTCTTATATATGTGCATGTGTGTGTGTGTGTGCATGTGTGCTTGTGTTTGTACTTGTTTGTGCATGTGTTCACTTGTGTGCATGTGCATCTACATGTTTGTTTATGTTTGCATGTGTGCATGTGGTCATGTTAGTGCATGTGTGTATGTGCGCCTTTGCAAGTTTGTATGCTTGTGTTTGTGTGCATTCATGTGGGTGTGTGTGTCTATGTGCATGTGTGTATAGGTGTGTATGAAAGTCCTTCTGCATGCTTATGTGCATGCGTGCATGTGTATGTGAGTATATATGCTTGTGCATGAGTGCGTGCATGTGTGTGTGCATGCTTGTGCGTTTCTTTGTGCGTTCATGTTTATGTATGCATGTGTGCATGTGCATATACATGCCTATCTCTGTGTGTGTTTGTGTGTGTGCATGGACATGTGCATATGTGTGTCTGTGTACTTTTGCATGTATTCTTTTACATGTGTATTTGTTTGGGAGTGTGCGTGTGTGTGTGTGTGTTTTTGTACATTAATGCATGTGTGTGTATGCTTCTGTGTCTGTTAGATGTATATGTGTGTGTGAGTGTGTGTGTGTGGTTGTGGTTGTAAGTGTATACTCATGCATATGTGTGTATGTGTGTGTGTGTGTATGTGCAAGTGTGTATGTTATGCATGCGTATGATTGTGCATGTGGGTGCATGTGTGGGTGTGCATGTGTGGGTGCATGTATGTGTGCATGTGTGTTTGTGCATGTGCATGTGTGCATGCATATGTAAGTGCATGGGTGTGTTCATGTAGGGTCATTTATGCATGTTTATGTGCAAGTGTTTATGCATTTGTGTACAAGTGCATACACATGTGTCCATTCCTATGTGTGAGCATGTTTATGTGTGTGTGTGTGAGTTGTTGTGTTTGTTTATGTATGTCTATGTGTCTAAGTGCATGTGTGTGTGCGTGATTGTTCATGTGTATGTGTGTGCATTTGTGTGTGCAAGCAAGTGGGTGTGTGCTTGTGTGTTTGAGTGTCCAATTATGTGTGCATGCATTTGCTTATGAGCATGTGCACATGTATGTATGCATATGTGTGCAAATGTGAGTGTATTTTTGTACGAGTATTATGTGTATTTCACTGTGAGTGCTTGCATGTGCATCTACGTGTGCTTGTGCATGTGTGCATCTGTGTGCATGGGTGTGTTTTTGCGTGTATATGTGTGTCTGCATGTGCAGGTGTGAGCATGTGCATGTGAGAGTTTGAGTGCATGTGTGCATATGTGTGTACTCATGTTTGTGTGTGCATTTGTATTGATGTGGGTGTGCATGCTTGTATGTATGTGTGCCTATGTGCATGTGTTTTTGTTTTTGTGCTTGTGTGTGCACATGGTAGCATGTGTTTGTTTGTGTGAGTATGTGTGTGTGCATGTGTATGTGACAACATGTGTTTCTATGCATGCTTGCATGTATGCGTGTGAGCATGTGTGTGAGTGTGAGTGCATGTGTTATGTGTGTAGATGTATGTGTATTTGTAGACACTTGTACATGTCTATGTTCTTATTTTTGTTTCTATATATGTGTGTGCAAGTGTGCACACATATGTGTGCATGTGTATGTATTTGCACATATAAGTGTACAAGTGTGAGCATGTGTGTGCATGCATGTGGGAGTTTGTACATGCACATGCGCATGTGTGCATAAATGTGTTTGTGCATGTGTGTGTTTATGCTTGTGTGTGTTGGTGGGTGCTTGGATGCTTACATGTGTGCATGCTTGTGGATGCATGTGTGCTTCCATGCATATGTGTGTATGGTTGTGTATTGTTTCATGTTCATATGTGTGTGTGTGTGTGTGCAAGTGTGGGTGTGTGCATGTGTTTGTGTGTATTTGTGTGATAGTGTGTGTTGGCATGTTGGTGCATATGTATGTGTGCAAGTGTCTATGTGTGTTCATGCATACAGATGTGTGTGTGTGTTCATAGGTACATGAGTGCATGTGTATGTGTTTGTTTGACTTCATGTGTATGTCCATAATGACAAGTGTGGGCATGTTTGTGTGTGTGTGTTTGTGTTGGTGTTTGTATGTCTATGCATGTGTGTATCATGCTCTGTGTACTTGGGTAAGTAGGTGATTGTGTGAGTGTACAAGTGCTTTTGTATTTGTGTATGCATATGTGTGGATGTTCATGTGTGTGCTTCGTGGATCTGAATGTGTGTGTTCATGTGCTTGTGTGTAGGGGTGTGTCGATGTATGTGTACATATGCATGTCCATGCATGTATGTGTGCATTTTTGTGCATAGTTATGTGATTGTGTATGTATGTGCATGCATTAGTGTGTGCACGGGTGCACTTGTGTGTATATTCATGTGTTTTTGCATGTGTTTATACCCTTGGGTGGGTGTGCATTCCAACGTGTTATTTTTCATCCATGTGTGGGCATCTGTATACATGTGTGTGTGAATATACATATGTATGTGCTTGTGTTTATGCATGTGTGTGTGTGAGTGTATGTGTAGACATTCATGTTTATGTGCCTATTTGAATGCATGCATGTGTTAGCACTTCTATGCATGTGTCTTAGTGCATGTGCAGTTGCATTTGTGTGTGCATGTGTACGTGTGTGGTGTGTATGTGTGTTTGCACATTTATGTCTATGTGTGTATATGTGTCAACATATTTGCATGTGTTCCTATGGGTGTGTGTAAGGATGCCCGTAAGTGGGTCTTTTTGTATGCATTTGTGCGTGGTTGCATAAGTATGGGCTTGTATGCACCTGTATATGTGAGTGCTTAGTTTGTACATGTTTGTATGTGTATGTGTATTTGTGTGTGTGTGTCTGCATGTGTTAGTATCTATGTTTGTTCATGTCTATGTGTGTGATTTTGTGTGTTCATGTTATGTAAGTCTATGCAAGTGAGTGTCTATGTATGTCATGAAGCTGTGCATGTATTTGTACTTATATGTGTGTGTGTGTGTGCATGTGTCTAAATGTGCATGTGAGTTTGTGTGTGTACATGCATGTGTTTGTGTTTATGTGTGCATTCATGGGTGCACACTTTTGTACACATGCGTGTGTTTGTGTACATTTGTGTGTGTGCATGTGTGGTTGTGTGTTTGTATGGGCATGAGCATATGTTTGTTTGTGTGCATGTGTGTGTACATGCATGTGCATGTGTATTTGTGTGTGCATGCATTTATGAGTGTGTGTGCATGTGTGTGCATGTGTGTGTATGCATGTGAGCATGTGTATTTGTGGTTCTGGGTGCATGCATGTGTTTGCATCAATATGTGTGTGTGCAAGTGTATTTTTGCATGTGTGTATGCATGTGCATGCCTTTCTTTGATTGCATATGTATGTGTGTATTCATGTTCATAGGAGTGTATGTGTTTGTGTGCTTATATGTATGTGTGTGTTTGTGTGTTTGTGCATGTGTATGTACATACTTGAACATGTGTACATGTTTGGGCACGTGTGTACGTATGTGTACATGTGTGTGCAAATGTGTGTTTATGTGCATGAGTGTGCTTGTGCTTGTGTGTGTGCGTGCTCATGCATGTGTGTGAACATGTGTGTGTTTGTCTATGTTTACATGTGTACGTACTTTGGTATGTCTACACAAGTGTGTGCATGTTTCTGAAAGTGCATTGTGTGTGTTTTTGTAGGAGTGTTTTTGTGGATGCATGTGTTCATGTTTGTACATTCATGTTTGTGTTGATATGTGCACACACGTATGTGTGTTTTTGTGCATGCATGTTTGTGTGTGTGTCTGCATGTTGTTGTTGACAAGGGTGTTCGTGTGTCTTTGTTTGTGTGCATCTATTTGTAAGGTGCTTATGTGTGCATGTTTGTGAGCTCTTTAATGTGTGTATGAGTGTGTATGCATATACATATTTGTGTCTATGTGTTTGTGCATGTGTAAGAATGTATGTGCATGGACATGTTTGTGTGTCCATGTATGTGAGCATGTAGGTGTGTTGAAGTGTGTGTGAAGGTGGTTGTGTGTGTTTGCACAGATGTGTGTGTGTGTGTGAATGTGTACATGCATCATTGTGTGTGTATGCATGTGAGTGTCCATGTGTGCACGTGTGGGTGTGCAAGCTTGTGCTTGGTCATATGTGTGTGTGTCTACGTGTGTGTGTCAACATGTGCATCTATGCATGTCTGCATTTGTATGTGTGTGCCCACGTGTACTTGTGCATGTTTGTGTGCATGTTTTTGTTGGTGTGTGTTTATATGTGTATGCATATGCATTTGTGTATGTGCATGTGCATCTATGTGTGTGGATGTTAGTGGGTTTGTGTCCTTGTGTGTATGTGTGGTTGTGTGTGTTCGTGCTTATTTGCATTTATCGATGCATGCATGTGTGCTTGTCACATGCATTCATGTGCATGTGTAAGTCATCTGTGTGTGTGTGTGTAGATGTGTTTTTACATGTGTGTGTATTATGTGTGCATGTGTGTGTGTATATGCGTCTATGTGCATGCATGGATGTGCACATGTGCATGTGACCAGGTGTGTGTGTGTGTGTGCATATGCCTATGTGTGTATGCACGTGTGCATCCTTGTATACTTTGTTGTGTTTGTATGCATGCATGTGAGCTTGTTTGTGTCTATGCGAGTACATATGCTTGTGCGTATGAGTTCCTAAGAGTGTGTGTTATTGCATGTGTGCATTTGTGTGTGTTTATTTATTTTTATGTTATTAACGTGCATGAGTACATGTGTGTGTGCATGTATCATGTGTGTGTGAATGTGTTTATGGGATTATTTGTGTGTGAACATGCATGCATATAGTGTGTGTGTGTGTGTGTAGTTGTGTGTGTTGGGGTGTGTGTGTGCATGGCAAAGTGTGCAAGGGTGTGTGCATGTTTATAAGCTTTTGTGTATAAATACAGGTGTGCACATGTTTGTTTGGGCATGTTCATGGGTATGAGTTTGTGTTCTTGTGTGTGTGTGTGTGTGTGTGCTTGTGTGTATGTGTGTGTGTGCTTATGACTGTGTGTGTGTATGTATGCATATACATCTATGTATTTGGGTGCACGTGCAGAAGTGTTTGTGTGTGTGCATGCTAGCATATGTATGTGTGTGTGCCTATGTGTGTGTTTGTATGCATGTGTCTTCATGCATGTATGTGTCTCTACATGCATATGCATGTGTGCCTGTATGTGTGTGCATGTGTGTTTGCATGATCATGTATGTGCTTGTGTGTTTATGCATATATGTGTCTGAGCATGTTTGTTGTTGTTCATGTTTACATGCATGTGCGTTTGTGTATAGGGGTTCAATGCATATTTTTGTACATGTGGGTGCACATGTGAGCTTGTGTCATGTGCGTGTGTGTGCATGCATGTGTGTGTAAGTGCATGAGTGTGTGTGTATATGTGTCTTTGTTTTTGCACATGTGTATGTTTATGTCTTCATATCTCTATGTGTATGTGTGTCTACATGTCCATGTGTATGTGTAGTTGTCTATGAGGGTTTGTGTGTGTGGATAGTTGCACATATGTAGGTTTGTATATATGTGTGTGTTCATGTGCCTTTTTTGTGTACATGTTTGTATGTGTGTGTGTGCCAGCATGTGTTGTGTGCATGGGCATGTATGTGTGCGCTCATATGCATGTTCTTATGAGTACGTGAATTCATGCACATGTGTATGTTTGTGTGTGTGCATGCATGCGTCAATGTGTTTGCATTCTTCTATGTGTGTGTGTGTGCATGTGTGTGTGCTTGTGCATGCAGTATGCACATACATGCATGGGTGTGTATGTGTGCATGTCCGTGTGTGGGTGGGCGGGAGTGTGTGTGGGTGTTTTGGCATGTGTGTGTGAATATGTGTGCATGGAAGTGTGCATGTATTTATGTTTGTGTGTGAGTGCATTCATACATTTCTTTGTGTATGTATGTATGTCAATGCATGTCTGTGTTCATTTAGCTGCATATGCATGTTTGGATGCATGTATGTTTGTGCATCTTTGTGTTCATTTAACTGCATGTGCATGTTTAGATGCATGTGCATTTCTTTGTGTTTGGATGCATGTATGTGTGTGCATGCTTGTGTTCATTTAACTACATATACATGTTTACATTTGCTTGCATGTGCCTTTGTGTGATTATGTGTATGTATGTGAACATGTGTGGACTTGTGCATGTATTAATGAGTGTGTGTGTGTGTGTGTGCATGTGTTGTGCATACTTGTTCATGAGAATATGTGTTTGCACATGATTGTCTATATGTGTGAGTGTGCATATGTGTGTGTGCACGTGTGCAATGTGTGTTTAAATGAATGTGCATGTGTGTGTGCATGCATGTGTTGACATGGTTGTGTGTGTGCACATGTTTGTGCACTTGTGTGTGTTGCCTCTATGTTTTCATAAATGTGTGCTTATGCATGCACACGTGTGTGTGTTGTGTGGGTGCATATGTGTGCTTGTAATTTTTTTTTGGGTGCATATATATGTCTATGTGTGTGTGTCTTTGTGTTTGGATGTTTTTGTGTGTGAGTGTGTGCATCTTTTTGTGTGTGTGTGTTTGCATGTGTGTGTACATGTTTGCATGTGTGAGTGTGTGTGTATATTTATGATTATGTGTGTGTGTGGGTGTGTGTAGGTGTGCTTGTGTGTGTTCAGGTGTATGCATGTGAGCTTGTGTGCACATGTTCTTGGGCATGTGATGTGTATGTGGGTGTATGCATGTGTGCTTCTGTGCACAGGTTCATGCACTGTGTTTGTGTTGGTATTTGTGTATGCACACGTGCATGTTTGTGTGTGTGTGTGCATTTGCACATATGTTAGTAGGTGTGTGTGTATATGCATATGCTAGTTCACGTGTGTGTGTGTGTATGCATATGCTAGTTAACGTGTGTGTGTGTCTTTGCATGCGTGTACTCTGCGTAGGTATGTGTATACATGTGTGTGTTCCTATATGTATCTGCATGTGTTTGTATTCATGTGTATGTATTCTTATATGCATTTGCATGTGTGCATGTGAGTGTGCATGCATGTTTATACCTATGGGTGCACGAGCCTAGGTGAGTGCATAAATCTATATGTATGGCTGTACACATGCATGTGTGCAAATCTGTCTACATTCATGTGTCTACATGCTTGTGCACACGAGTGTATATGACCTTGAGTGTGTATGTGCATGTGCTTGTATGTGAGTGTGTGGAGGGTTGTGTATTTTTGGGTATGTGTTTGTGCTTGAGTGCTTGCATACATGTTTACATGTGTGTACATGCACACCTATTGATGCATATGGGTGCACACATGTGTGCAAGCATGCATATGTTTATATATGTAGGAGTGTGCATGTGTGTGTGTGCACATACATTTTTTTGCACATGTATGTGTGCATGTGTACTTGTGTGCATGTGTGGCTTTGAGTGCATGTGGGTATAAAAGTTTATGTGCACATGTGTGTGCATATGGGTGTGTGAGCATATGTGTGTGCATGTTCTTATGCACATGTGTTTTCTTTTGTGTGACTATTTGTTCATTTCTATTCATGCACATGTGTGAGCATGCATGTATGTGTGTGGTATGTGTATATTGTATCTTTGGGCATGAGTGGTTTTGTGTGAGCATGTTTTGATTTGCATGTGTACATGTGTGGTTATCTGTGTGAATGCATGTGCATGTGTGTCTTCATATGTGTCTACATTAGGGTGGGTGTATGTGTGTGTGTGTGTGCAAGTTTGTGCATGTTGGTCTTTTCTCTACATGTGTGGTTGTATTTGCACATGCATGTGTGTTTGTGTGTACATGTACATTATCAGATGTATGTGTATGCCTTTTCCTATGTGCATGTGTGTATGTAGGTATGCATGTGTGTGCATGTGCACATGTTTGTGTACATATATATGTGTGTGTGTATCCATTTATGTGTGCATGTAGATGCATCTATGCATGTGTGTGTGCAGGTTGTCCACATGTCCATTTAGGTGTGTGCATGAGTACATGAGTTCACATGCACACATGAATGTGTGTCTGTATGTTTGTTCATGTGTCCTTCTATGTGATTGTGTGCACATATTTGTGTGTGTTCATGTGTGCATGTATCTGCATTTGAATGTGTATGTACGTGTGCATGTGCTTGATTCTTACGTGTTGGTGATGGTGTATGTGTGTGTGCATGTCCATGTTATGTGGGTGTGTGCATGCCTGTGTTCAAGTGTTTGTATGTGTATTTGTGCATTTGTATATTTGTGCTTGTGCGTTCACAAAAGCATGTGTGCACGTGTGCATTTGTGTTTGTGCATGTACATGTGTGTGATCATGTATGTGCACGTGTGCATGCATGTGCATATGTATTTGTGTGTGCTTGTGCATGTGTGTTGCATATGTGTGTGGGGTGGCATGTATGTTAGTGTGTGTATGCATACGTGCAAGATCATGTGTGTGAATGGGTGTGTTTGTTTATATGCTAGCTTGTGAGTGTATTTTTGTGTGTACTTGTGCAAATGCATGTACATGTGTGTGTCTATGCATGTGGGTGTGTATGTACATGCATGTTTTTTTGTATGCTTATAAGTGTGTTTGTATGTGTGTGCTTGTGTGGATATATGTTTGTGCATGTGCATGTGTGATTGTATTTATTCTTTTATGTGTGTTTGTGTATGCATTTGTGTACGTGTGGGTGTGTTATCCTGTATATGTGCAAGTGTGTGCATGTATGCTTGTATGTATGTGTGTGTGTGTATGAGAGCCTATTTATGTATGCATGTATGTGTGTGCTTGTGTGCTTTTGTAGATGTTTTCATATGTGCTTGTGTATGTCTTTGCATATTTGTGCATGTGTGTATGCGTATGCCTGTTTGTGTGTTTGGGTATGCATGTTTGAGTAATTGAGTGTGTATATGTATGCATGTGCTTGTTTGTGTGTGTGTATGTGCGTATGCTTTTGCATTTGTTTGTGTACATATGTGCATAGTTGTTAGTGTATGTGTTCGTGCATAAGTGTGCTTTTTTGAGTGTTTATGCATCTTTGTGTGCATGCATGTACATCTATCTGTGCATGTGTGAGTATATATGTGTGCATGCAAGTGTGTTTGCATATTTGTATTCCTATTTGTTGGTGTATGTGTGTGTGCTTGGGTGTGTGCATCTATGTGTGAATGTGTGGGGGTGCATGTGCCAATGTGGCTACAAATATGCATGTAAGGAGGAGTGTGCAAACATGTTTGTGCATGTGCTTGTGTTAGTATTTGTGCCTGTGTGCATTTGTTTGCATGTTTGTGTGTGTGCCTTTGTGTGTATGCATGCTTTTATGTGTGCATGTGTGTGTGTGCATGCTTGCAGATGGGCATATGCACACACATGAGTGTGTGTGTTTATGTGTATGAACATGTGTGTGTGTTTGTGTGTCTATGTGTGTGCATGTTTTCTTGTGTGTATATGTGCAAGCATTTGTGTATGTATGTGCCAATACATTTTTGTGTGTACATATATGAGATTTTTCATGTGTGTGTGTGTGGATGCATTTTGAGGTTCTATGTACATGTGTATTTATGCAAATGTGTATTTGTGTGTGCATGCATTTACTTGTGTGCATATATGTACCTGTGTGTGCATCGTGAGCATGATGATGGGTGTGTGAGCATGTGCATGTGTGTTTGTATATGTTTTTGCGTGTGTGTTCATGTGAATGTGTTTGTGAGCATGAGTGTGTGTGCATGTGGGTGTGGGTGTGTGTATACTTATGTTTTAATGTGTTCTTGTGTGTGTGTGGATGCATGTGTGTGTGCAAGCATTCGTGCATATGTGCATGTGTGCATATTCAGGCATGCGAATGCATGTGCATGAGTGGGTGTGACTGTGTGCAAGTATGTATACATGCATGTTCACGCATGTGTGTGCATGTATTTGTGTGTGTGTGGACATGTGATGTTTTCTTGTGTGTGTGCTATGTGTGCTTATGTGCATGTGTGTGAAGGTATGTGAGAGTAAGGGTATGGGTGTACATGTGAGCAGGCGCATGCCTATATGGCATGCATCTATATGCATTTGTGTGTCTATGTGTTACGTTGTGCACATGTATATGCATGCTTATGTATAATTGTGCCTAGGTTCATATGTAGGTGCATGTGTCTGAGTATAGGTGTGTGAGCATATGCATGTGTGTGTGTGTGTGTGTCTGATTGCATGTATGTGCATGGGCATGCTTTTAAGTGTGTGTGCATGAGCTTGTTTGCGTGTGGATGTGCATATCTATGCATGTGTATGTGTGTATGTGTGCATGTGCATACTTGGGTGTGTGCATGTTTTTGTTGGTGTGTGTGTTTGTATGCGTACATGTGTGTATGGGTGTGTGTGTATACATTTGTGGGCATGTTAGTGTATGTGTGTGTGTAAGAGGGTGTGTCTAGGTGTGTGTGGGTGTGTGCATGCATGTGTATGTGTGTGCACATGTGTATGTGTGCATATGTGGGTTTGTGCGTATATGTGTGTGTCAGCATTTATTCTTACGCATGTGTGCATGCATGTGATTATGTGTAGGTGTTGGTTTGTGCATGTGGGTGTGAATGTACATGTTTTAGTGAGCATGCTTATGTGTGTGTGAGTGTGTGGGTGTATAGGTGTGTGCATATGTGCATGTGTTCTTGTACATATGTATAAGTATATGTGTGTCTGCATGTGCATCTACACGTGTGACTATGTGCGTGTTAGTACGTGCATACATGTATCTGTTTATTTATTCGTGTGCATGTGTTTCTGTTTATGAGTGTTTCAAAGTGCACATGTGTGTTTGCTTATATGTTTTTGCATGTGTGCTTTCTTGGTTGTGTGCACATGCATGTGTGTGCTTATGCATGTTCTTATGTGTGTGTGTGTGTGTATGCATATGTGCATGCATTTGGCATCTATATGTGTGTTTCTAAAAAAATGATGTGTCCCCACGAGTGCAAATGTGCATGTGTATTTGCATTTGTGAGGGGGTGCACATGTGCATGTCTAAATGCATGTGTTGTGCATGTGCTTATGTGTATATGCTTTTTTTGTGTTTGCATGTGCATGCACACATGCGTTCATGTGTTTGTTGTGCATGTGTGTATGTGCATGCTTGTGTGTGTGTGCATTTGAGTATTTGTGCATAACTGTGTATGCATCTGTGGTTGTTGGTGTGTGTGTGCATGCAAGTGTGTGCATAAGCATGTGTTTGTGTACCAGTGTTTGCATGTACATGTGTGTCCATATATTTATATGTATATATATATGTATATAAATGTGTGTGTGTGTGGATGTGCATATTCATGCATATGTGTGTGTGCTTTTGTGTGGGCATGTGTGCATGTCAATGGGCTTATGCTTGTGCATATGCATATGAATGTTTGTGTGTGTATATGTGTGAGTACATCTATGCATGTTTTTGAGTGTGTTCCTACACATTTGTGCTTGCACACATACAAGAATGTATGTATGCATGTGTGTGTTGACATGTGTAAGTGTGTGCTTGTGACATGTGTTTGTGTTATATGTGCATTTGTGTGTGTGCATGACTTTGTGTATGTGTTCTTTTTTGTGTGTTTTTGTAGCAAGTGTGTGAATATGAGTGTGTGTGTGTGTGTGCTGTGTGTATGTGTGTGCATGTATGTGCGTGTGTATGTTTGTTCATGCATAGGTGTGTGTGGTTGTACATAGGTGCTTGTATGTATTTGTGTGCACGTAGGTGTGTGCATGTTTGGATGTGGATGTGTTGTGGGCATGTATTGTGTGTTTGTGACTTCATGTGTTTGTGTGATTGTGTGTGCATACATGTGTGTTTATATCAGTTTATGAATATATGTGTGCATGTGTGCATTTTGGTGTGCACATCTGTTGATGTATATGTGTGCATACATGTCCAACTATGTGTGCATATGTGCATGTGTTTGTGCATGCGTGTATGTGCATGTGTGTGCATGTGCATGTTTGTGTGTTTGTGCTTGTGTGTACATGTGCATGTGTGTGTGTATATGTGCATATGTGTGCATCTGTGTGTGTAGTTATGCATGTGTGTGTGCATGTGTTTTTAAGTTTGTGTTTGCATGCATGTGTGTGTTTATGAGTTTATGCTTGTGTACATGTGCATGTGTGTGTGCACTTGCCTTTTTGTGTGCATGTGTGTGTACTTATTTTGTGGGTGTGTGTATGTGCACACATGCTTGTGCTTATTTATGTGTTTGTGGGTCTATGTATATGTTCTTTACTATGCATGTGTGTGTGCATGCATGTGTATTTGTATGCATGTCTATGTGTATGTGTTTGAGCTTGTGTTTACATATTTTTGATCTCGTGTGTGCATGTGCTTGTATGATTGCACCAATGCAAGTGCATTTGTATGCAGGTGCTTATTAATATCCATATATGTATGTGTGTGCATGTGGATGCATGGGTTCATATGTCTGTGTGTGTGAATGTGCATGTTTATTTGTGTGTGCATGCGTGTGCATGTGTATGTCTGTTCAAGTCATGCACTTATGCAAGCATGCACGTGGGAGTATGTTTATGTGTGTTTAGGTGGATGTGTCTGCTCGTGTGCATGTGTGAAAGCTTGCATTTTCATGTGTGTGTGTATGCCCAGATGTGTGTGCACATGCATGTACATGTGTTCATGTGCTTGTGCATGTGTGTGTTTTATTTATGTAAGCATGTGAATGTGTGTTTGCATTTATGTGTTAATGCTTACACATAGAGGTGTACGTGTGTGTTTGTGTGTTGTGTGTGCATGTGTGTATGTATGTTGGGTGTTCACATGTGCATGTGCTTGTGTGCATGTGTACATGCATGCATTCGTGTGTGTGCATGTTTATATGTGTATGTGCATGTGTCTACATGTGTGCATGTGTTTATGTGTTCACACGAGTATATGTGTGCATGTGTGTTCTTATGCATGCATATGACGTGATTCTGTGCATGTGTGTGTGTTTGTGCATGCATGTATGTGCATATGGGTACAAATGATTGTGCATGTGCTTGCATGTTCATGTGTATATGTGTGCGTGTTTGCTTGTGTGCATGAGTATTTATGTGAGCATGTATGTGTGTATGAATGTCTATGTTTACATGTGTGCATGTTTGTGTGGTTGTATGTGTGTGTGTGTTTCTACATGCATATTCTTGTGCATGAATATTTTTATTCATGTGTATATTTATGTGGTTGTGTGTGTGCATGGGTGCATACATGTGTCCCTACACACATATGTGTGTGTGCATGCATGCATGCATTTATGTGTGTGGGGGTGTATGTGTTGATGCATATGTGTGTACGTGTTTGTAAGTGTGTGTTATTAGTGTGTGTTGATGTGTGAGTTTGTGTGTGTTCCTGTGTGTGCATGCTTGCAAGTGTTTGTGCTTGTTTTTTTGTGCTTTGTAGTGAGTGTATGTGTACTGGGATGTGTGTGTATGTGTGTGCATGTATATGTGTGTACTTGTGTATGCATGTATGTATGTGTACTTGTGTATATATGCTTTGTGCATGTGTGTGCACACGTGTGTGCACACGTGTGTATGCATTTGTGTGCATGTATTAGTGTTTGTGTTTTTGTCATTGTATGTGTGTGTCAGCATTTCCTTCTCTGTGCATATGCCTATGTGTTCCTCTATGTGTATGTATTGATGAATGTGTACATGCATGTATGTGTGTACATGTTTTTGCAGGCCTTGGCATGCATGAGTGTGTACATATATGTGGGTGTCTATGTGTGTGCTTTTTTCAAGTGTACTTGCATGGGTTTTTGTGTGTGCATGTGTGCATATGTCTATGAATAATGCATGTGTGTGTGTATGCAAGTTTGTGTGGATTTATTTGCATTGATGTGTGTGTGTGTGTATCTTTGTGCATGTCCATTTGTGTGTTTGTGTGGTAGTGAATGCACAAACATGCATGCATGTGTGGGTATTTGTGTGTGTGAATAATTGCATGTGTGTGTCTACATAGGGGCATATGTGTGTGTGAATATGTGTGCATATGTTTGTGTGCTTGAATGTGATTGTGCATGTATATGCCTATGTGTGCACACATGTGTGCATGAATGAGTGTTTGCACGTGTGACTTTGTGTGTTTGTGTGAGTGTGCCCATGTGTGCATGTGCATGTTGTGTGTGTATATGTGTTTGCTAGTGTGTGTGCATGTGTGTACACTAGCATGTTTATGTCTTTGCATATGTTTGTGCATATGTGTATGTGAGTGTGTGCTTATGGGTGCATGTGTGTATATGTGTTGTGTACTTGTGAGTATATGAGTTTATGTGCACATCAAAATGTGTGTGTGTGTGTGTGCTTGTTTGTATGTATAAGTGCATGTGTGTGTGCTTGTGCATGTCTCTATGTTTGTATATGTTTGTTTATGTGTGCATATGCACTTTAATGAAAGTGTGTGTGTTTGTGTCTTTATGGGTGTACGTGCATGTGTGAACGTGGATGTGTTCGTGTGTGCATCTAGCACTATGTTGCGTAGGTACGTGTGTGCATGTGTGTGTGTGCGTAGGCATGTGATTGTGAGCTTATGTGTGTGTGTGTGCATATGCATGATTCTATGCATGCATTTGTGTTGGTATGTTTTAGTGTGTTTGCACATGTGTGTATGCATATTTGTCCATGTGTGTGTAAGTGTTTGTGCATGTGCATGTGCATATGGGTGTGGGTGTGTTGTGTGTGTGCATGTGTGTGTAACTGTCCATTTATGCTTGTTATGCAAGCATGCAAGCATTCTTGTTTGAGTGTGTGAGTGCATGTGCATTTGTTCAAGCATGCATTTGCATGTGTGTGTGTGCATATAGGTGTGCATGCATGTGTGTATGCATGTGAGTGTACTTGTGTGTTTATTTGTGTGCATATCTACTTATACATGTACATATCTATATTTGTGTGTGCTTGGGGTGAGCATGTATGGGTGTCTGCACATGTGTGCATAGGCATACATGTGTGAGTGTATGTTTATGTGCATGGGCAAGCATGCGCATGTGTGTATATATGTAATCATGTGTGTTTGCATGTGGGTCTGTGTGCTTGTGTACATGTGCTTATGCATGTGTTTGTTCGTGTGTGTGTGTGCATGTGCGGGCTTAAGCCTACATGTGTGTTTGTGTGAATGTGCGTACATGTGTGTGTGCATTTGGGTGCCTTTTAATGTGTGTGCCTATGTGTGTGTTTGCATTTGCATGTGCATACGTGTGCATGTATATGCAGATGTGTGTGTGTGTGTCTATGTGTTTATGTGTGTATACATGTACGTGTCTTTGGGTGTGTATGTGTGCGTGCATGTGTGAACATGTGTGTGGTTGTGTGTGTTGTGCTTGTACTTACATTTTTTATGCATGTATGTACATGTGTATGCAAGTTAATTCATGAATGTGTGCATGTGTTCCTGCAAAAGTGCATGTGTGGGTGTGGGTTTGGGCATTTGTGTGGGCGTGTGTGTATGTATTTGTGCGTATGTGTGATTTAGTATGTGAGTGTGTGTTTATGTGCATGTGCATCTGATGTAAAAGTGTATGTGAGTGTGCATGTGTATGTGTCTATGTATTCATATTTTTGTGTGCTACACACTCATGTGTGTACATGCGAGCATGTGTGTGTTAATGCATGTGTGTGTGTGCCTGTGAGTGTATGCATGTGTTTGTATGTGCTTTAGGTGAGTGCATGCATGGGTGTGGGTTTGGATATTTGTTTCTATTTGTGTGCATTTGTATTTGTGTTAGTGTGTTTGTGCATGTGTGTATGTGGGTTTGTTTGTGTTTTGTGAGTGCATCTGTGTGGCAAAGTATGAGTTTGTGTTAATGTGCATGTGTGCATTTGTACATGTGCATATGCTTGTGTGTGCATATATTTGTGTGCTATGTGCTCATGTGTGAGTGAGAGCTTATATGTGTCATTGCATGTGCATGTGTGTCCATGTGTGTGCATGTGTGTATATGCATGCACATGTTCATGTGTTGTGCACACATGTGGTGCAAGTGTGTGTGGTTGTGTGCTTGTGTCTATGCATGCGTGTGCATGTAGTATGTGTGTGCATGTGTGTGTGTGCATATCTATATCGAGTTGTGTGTGTACATTTATACATGTGGGCCTACATGTTTGTGGTTGTGTGGATGCATATGTATATGTGTGTGTGTGGGTTTGTGTGTGTATGTGCATCCATGCATGTTTGTGTGCGTGCATATGTATGTTCGTGTCTATGTTTGCATACAAATTGACACATGTATGTGTGTTTGTGAGTTTGTATGTTTATATGTGAGTTTATGGGTGTAGGTTTTCTTGTGTGTGCATGCATGCATGTGTGTGTATGTAAGTGCATGTGTCTTTATGTGTTCATGTGTATATGTTTATGTGTGTGTGTACCAGTGTATGTGTGTGTGTGTATGTATGTATCCATGTGCATATGGACATGCATATGTGCACATGTGTATGCATGTGTGTGGTTGTGTGCAGGTGTTTGTGTACATGTTTGTATGCTTGCGTGTGTTTTTGTAAGCATATGTGTGTGTAGATGTGCATATATTTACATGTGTGTGCATGCTCCTACATGTGTTGGAATATGCATGTGTGTATGTGCATGTGTGAGTTTGTGTACACATGAGTGCTTATGTGTGTTTGTGGGTGCATGTGTATGTTCTTGTGAGTCTGCTTGTGCATATTTGTTTTTGTCCATGTACGGGCATGCGAATGTTGTATTCATTCATTTCTTTGTGGGTGAGTGTGCGTGTGTGCATGTGCATGGGCATTAATATGTGCGCTAGTGTGTGTATTCTTTTGTATGTTTATGCTTCTTTGTGTGTATGAGTGTGCATGGCATTTCTGCATGTTTTCATTTATATGTACACATATTTATGCATGTTTGTGTTCGTGTTTATGGGTACAAGTATGTGTGGGTTCTAGGTGCATATATGTGTGTGTGTGTACAATTGGTGTGTGCATGTCTATGTGTTTGAGTGTGTGCATGTGCATCTATGCATCTGTGTGCATGTATGCATACTATATACATGTGCGAATATGTGCGTGTGCATGCGTGCTCATGTGCATGTGTGAATAGGTGTTTGTGCTTATGTGTGTGAGTTTGTGTGCATATGATGTGTGTGCGTGTGTATGCATGTGTGCTTTTGTGCATTTGTGGGTGCAGGGGTGTGCGTATGCATGAATTTGTGTGTATATGTCAGCATGTATGTGTGTGTGTGTGCACTTGTGTGCATGTATAGAAGTGTGTATGTATAGATGCATGAGCGTGTGAATGCGTGTGTGTGTATATGTGCATGCATGTGGGTGTGTATATGCATATGTATGGTTGTGCATTTATTTGTGTGTCTTCTTGCATATGTGTGTGTTCATATATGTGTATACATGAGTGTGCATTAATATTTATGTTCATGTGTGTGTGTATGTGCATGCATTTTTGTGCATGTGAGAGTATGTGTGTGTAAATGAGTGTGCCTTTGCATGTGTATCTATGTCTACATATGCATGTGTGCGATGATACACTCATGTATGTATGTGCATGTGTTTGCACATGTGCGTTTGGATTTGTGTTCTTGTGTGTACGTGTTCGTGTGTATGCTTGTAGGCATTTGTGTAAGTGTGTGTATATATGTCTACTTATGCATATGCATGTGGGTGTGCTTATATGTGTATGTTTGTGTGCATCATTGTCCATGTGCATATGTGCATGAGTGTATGTGTGTGCAAGCATGCATGTGTGTGTGTGAATTCTTATGCATGAGTGCATGAGTGTATGTGTCTGTATTTTCATGTGTGTGACTGTGTTTGTGCGTGCATGTGTGTGTGCATGCTTGGGCATGTGTGTGAGTGTGTGTGTGTGTAGATATGCATATGTATTTGTAACGTGTATTTGCACATGTACATGCATGCATGTGTGCATATGTGTGTGTGTGAGATAGTCAATATTCATGTTGTAACTATGTGTGTTAGCATGTTTATGTGCGTGAAGGGGGAGGAGTGATTGTGGGTGTGCTTGCCTATGTGCGTGTGTATACTTCTACATGTGTGCATGAGTTTGTGCTTGTGTACTTGAGAGTGCATGTGTGTGTTAGCTTGCACGTGTTTGTTCATGTGTGTGTGTTCATGTGTGTGGGTGTGTGTGGTTGTGTGTGTATGCATATATAAGTGTGGGTGTATACATACAAACAAGATTGTGTGCTTGCACATGTATATTCCTATGCATTTGTTTATGTTTTGTGAGTGCATGCACATGTGTGTGTTTTTGTGTGTGAGTGTACATCTATATGTGTGCTTATGCAAGTATGACTACACATGTGTGTATGTGCATGTGTACACCTAAGCATGGGTGTGTCCTTGTGTATGTTTTTGAGTGTACACTGGTGTTGACTTATGCTCACTTGATTGTGTGTCTATGTGTACTTCTGCATGTGTATGTGTGAATGCCTATGTAGATGTACATGTGTTTGTAGTTGTGTGTATTCTTAAGTGTGTGTGCATTCATGCTTTTATCTATGTTAGCATGTGCATGCATCTGTGTGCGTGTGGGCATGTGGGCATGCATATGCTCATTAATGCACAAGTATTTGTATGTGGGTGTGCATGCATGTGTGAAAGTTTGTGCATTTCTAAGGCATGTGTCCACGTGGACGTGTACATATGTGTGCATGTGCATGTGTGAGAATTTGTGTGTGTGGGTGAATTCTTATGTATACAAGCATTTGTGTGTGTGCGTTTGTGTTCATGTTTTCTTATATGTGAATATGTATGTGTGTGTGTGAATGTGTGTTTGTATGTTCATGTGTAAGTGTGCATGTGTGTGTGTGTGTGAGTACGTATGTGTCTGTGTGTGTGCTTGAGTGATTATATGTGTGCATGTCTATGTGCATTTGTGTGTGTGTTTGGATGTTTTTAAGCTTTCATATGTGTGTGTGTGTGTGCTTGTATAGGTGTTTATGAAATTGTGTACCTATGTAGGTGCATGAACCTATGTATATGTGTGTCTTTGTGTATTCACTGGTATGCACATGTGGGTATGTGTGTGTGTGTGCATGCGTGTATGTATGCATGTGCACATGTTTGTGTATGTGTGTGTGCTTGTTTATGTGCATGTTTGTATACATGTGTAGCTATGTGTGTGTGCATAAGTGTGCCAGTGTGTGGATGTGTTTGTATGTATATGTTCATTTGTGTACATGTGTGAGTGTGCATGTACATGTTTGTATATAAGTGTGTCTATGTGTGCATGTGTGTGTGTGTATGTTTGTTTGTGTGTGTGAGAGTGTATTTTTTGACACACCTATGTGTATGTGTGTGTCCATGATATATATCTTTGTGCAGGTGTGTATTTGTGTGTGTGTGAGTACATGCACCAACATATGTATGCCTGTGAGCATGCATATATAAGTGTGAGTCTGTGTGCACGTGTGTTTGTGTTGGCATGTATGCAAGTGTGTGCATGGGTGTTCGAGCATGTGTGTGTGTGTGCGTGTATGTGTTTGTTCATGATTGTGCATTTGTGTCTATGTGCATTCTTGTGTGTGCTTGAGAGTGTGTGTAGCTGTGCATGTGTAAGTTTCTGTGCATGTGCGTGCATGTGTTTAGGTGTGTGGGCGTGTTAGTGTTTCTAGTTGTGTGTGCATGTGTGCATACATATGTGTGTATGTGCAAATGTGTACATGTGTAGGTGCATGTGTTTACATGGTTGCAAGTATGTGTGTGTGCATGCGTGTGTGCGAGCTTTTGTGCATCTGTGTGTATGCATGTATGTCTATGTGCATGTGTAAGCTTGTGTCTATCTGTGTATGTGTGCCTGTGGGTGTGCATAGACGCATGCATGTATTCCTGAGCATGTGCTTTGTTCACGAGTATATGTGATTTGTTTGTGTGTGTACTTGTGTATACCTTTGTGTGTATGAATCTTTATTTGTACGTGCGTGTGCATGTGCATGTGGGTGTGTGAATGTGTATGCATTTTTATGTTTGCGTGTGTGGGTGTAGTGCATATATGCATGTTTGTGTTTGTGCATATGTGTGAGTGTGAGTGCATGCATGATTGTGCATATGTGTGCATGTTAGTGTGTGTGTGTGTGTCTATGTCTATATGCATGTGCATGCATTTAAGCATGCATGAGTGTGTATGTATGCTCGTGCAAGTGAGTGTATGTGCATGTGTGTGTGCTTGCAAATAAGTGGGTGGATGTAGGTGCACCTGTGAGTGTGTGTACATGTGTATGCATGGGTGAACATATGTATGTGCGAGTGTGAGTGCCTATGTTTGTTCTTCTGTGTATGCTCATAACTGTGTGTGTGTGTGAGTGCATGCTTGTGCTTGTGTGGGTGCATCTGACATGGTTGCATGTGTGAAAGCATTTGTGCATGTGTGCAAGCATGTTTACGTGTGTGTGTGTGTGCGTGTGCAAGCATATACATTTGTATATGTATAGATATGTGCGTGTGGGTGCATGTAGGTGTGTGCATGCATACTTACATGCATTTGTGTAGGTGTATGTGTGCATGCAGTTGTGCAGGAGTGCGTGTGTGTTTTCATGTGTGCATGTGTGTGCATTTTTGTGTTCATGTATGTGAACATGACATTCTGTGCATATGTCTGCCTATGTGTGCATGTCTATGTTTGTATGTGTGTGTTTACGTGTGCATATTTGTGATTGCATGTGTGTGTGCATATGAATGTGCATGTATGACTGTGTAAATGTGTGCGTATAGGTGTGCATGTGTGTACGTGTCTATGGTTGTGTGTGTAATTATGTTTATGTATGTGTTTTTGCGTGTGTATGTGCGTGTTCATATGCATGTGTGTATTCTTGTGTTCCGATGTCTGTATGCATGTGTGTGCAAGCATGTGCATTCGTGTGTGGTTTGTATAGGTTGGTTCGTGTGCATATATTTGTATGTGTGCAAGTGTGCTGTGAGTATGTGTGTCGGATTGCATGTATGGGTGGGTATACAAACATTTATATGATTGTGTATTCATATATTTATATGATTGTGTCCATGCATGAGTGTGTGTGCAAGCATGTGTGTGCTTATACACATCTTTGTGTGTGTGTACACTTGCTTATAAGTCTGTATGATTAGGAGCATGTATGCTTATTCATAGATGCACATGTCTGTGTGTGTCTCTATATGTGAGTGTGTCTCAATGTGTAGATGCATGTGTGTGTACATGCATATGTGTGCACGTGTTTGTGTGTCTTATGCATTAATATGTGTGGATGTGGGTATGTGGCTATGTGAGTATGTGCATTCATATGTGTGCACATGTGTGTGTATGCATGTGTGTTTGTGCTTGTGCATGCTTGGTTTGTGTGCACGCACATGTGCATGATTGTACTTGTTAATGTACATGTGTGTCTTCGTGTCTTTGTGGTTATGTGCTTGAGTGTGTGTACATGTGTGTGTCTATGTGCTTGTGCATGTGTGCATGCATGTATTTGTGTGTGTGTGTGTTTGTTTGTGTGTATGCATGTGCATGTGTGTGTGTACACATGCATGTGTATGTGAGTGTGTGTAAGTGTTTGGCATGTAGATGGGTGTGTTTGTTTGTGTTTGTGTGAATCTCCATACATGTGTATGTGTGTAACTGCATGGCATGTGGGTGTTTCTATGTGTGTGCATGATTGCATGTTTGTGTGTGTGCTTGTGTGTGTGCACACAGGCTTGTGTATGCTTACATGCATGTGTGTGCATCCACATGTGTGTGTGCATATGTGTGATTGTGGATATATTTGTATGTGTGTGCTTGTATGTGTTGTAGTGTGTTCCTATTTTTGCATGTGTGTGCTTGTTCGTGCAGTACGTTCATATATATGTGTGATGCATTTATGCATTTGTGAGAGCTTGTGTGTGTGAATATGTGTGTGCAATTTTGCATGTGTGTATGTTTGCATGTTTGTGCATGTATCTATGTAGCTCTGTGAATGTGTGTTCGTGCTTGTGTGCCTGTGTATTGTATGCATGAGTGTATGTATGTTGGTGTGCAAGCATTATTTTTTGTTTGTGTACTTTTACAAGCATGTGTGCACATGCATGTGTATATGTGTGTGTGACAGTGTGAGTGTATATGTGTGCATTTGTGTGTCTATGTATGTGTGCATTTGTGAGTGTTTGTGATTGCGTGTTTGTGTGCATGTGTGTTTATATATGCATGTATACGTGTGTGTGCATGTGTGTGTGTGCATGAGTGTTTGTGCATGAGTACTTATGTGTGTGTACTTGAGTGATAGTGTGTGTGTACTTGTGTGGGCACATGTGCTTGCAAGTACTTATTTATGTGCATGTGCCAATGTGTGTGTGTTTGTGCATTCATTAGTGTACACATGTGAGTATGTGTCTTTGCAAGTGTGATTTTATGTGTGCATGTTTGTGTGTGTGTGCTTGTGTGTGTGTGCATGTGTATATGTATGTGTGTTTATTGTATTTGTGTGTACTTGTGTGTATGCATTTTTTTGTGTGTGCTGGTGTGTATGTGTTTGTGTGTGTGAACATGTGCATGTATGTGTGGGTGCATATGTGTGTGTGCATATGCATGTTTATTTGTGTGTGGAAGCAATTTTTTGCATGCATGTGTTTATGTGTGTGTGTGCATCAGTACCAATGTCTATGTAGGTGTGTATGCCTATTTTTGTGTGTTTGAGTAAGGGCACACATTTGTATGTGCCTACATGTGTGTGTGCTTTTTTGTGTTTGTAAGTTTGTGCATGTGTTTGTTCAACTATGTGTGTTTTTGTGCCTATGTGAGTGCATGTGTGTGGATGTTAGTTTGTGTGTGCGTGTGTGTATGTGTTGATGTGTTTGTGTGTGTGTTCGCATGCTTACAAGTGTGTGCATGGCAGTGCTTGCATGTACACATGTGCGTGCATATGTTTTTGTGCATGAGTGTGTATGTGTGTGTGTGTGTGCACGCCTACGTGTGCATGTGAGTATGTGTGAATTCTTGTGCATGTGTGCATGCATGAGGGCCTATACAGGTGCATGTCCATGCATGTGTGTGTGTGTGCTTGTGTGTGTGCATGTGTGCATATTCATGGGTGTGCATGTATGAATATGTGTAGGTGCAAATGCATGTGTCTATGTGGCTATGCATATAAAAGTATGTGTGAGTGTGCACAAGTATATTTGTATGTTTGTGCAAGTGTTTGGGCATGTGTAAGCACGTGTATGTATGTGCACATGTGCATTGTGCATGTGTAAATATGTGTATGTATGTGCATGTGCTTGTGTGTATATGTATATCCATGTTTGAGTGTGTGCATATGTTTGCATAAGCATGTGTATCCTTTTTTGTGTGCATGTGTGAATTTTTGTTTGTGTACATGTGCACATGTTTGTGTGTGTTCATGTGCGTGCGAGAGTGTGTGTGCATGTATGTTTATGTATGTGCATGCGTGTGAAAGTGTTTGTTTGTCTATGCATGTGTCTATGTGTTTTTGATTTTTTATGTGTTTATGTATGTGTGGATGTGCATTTTTGTCGACTTGTGTTATATTGTGTGTGCATGTGTACATATATTTGTATGTGTGTGCACCTATGTGGTGTGGTTGCATTTGCACGTGTGTTTTTATGATCATGTATGTGTACTTGTGCATGTGTATGTGTGTTTGAGTGCACGTGTGTGTACATTTGTGTTTGTACATGTGTGTGTGTGCCCTATGTGTTTATATGTGTATGTTAGTATATGTGGTCTGCATATAGGTCCAGTATGTGCATCCATGCCTGTGTGTGCACCTATGCATGTGTTTTGTGCATGTGTGTATGTGTGAGCATGAGTTTGTGTTCTTGTGAGTGCAAGTGCGTACATGTGTGTACAAGTGTGCTTGTGTGTGCATGTTAGTGTTTGCGTGTTTGTATGCATGTGTTTGTGCACATGCTCAAGTGCATGTATGCATGTGAAAAAGCACGTGTGTGATTCTGTGTGCATGTGTGTGTTCATGTGTTCATTCATGCGTACACATGTGTGTTTATGCAAGTGTATATGTGCATGTGAATGTGTATTTATGTGGTTTTGTGTATGTGTGTATGCATACATATATGCACACCTATGTGTGCCTTTTTGTATGTGTGTTGTGTGTGCGTGTTTGTGATTTTATGTGTGTGTTGGTGTGTGTGTTTGAGTGTGTCTACATATATGCATGAGCATGTGCTTAATTCTGAATGTGTGTGTGTATAATGGTGTGCATGTGTGTGTACTTGTGTTTTTGTGTGTTTTAGATGTGTGTGCTTGTATGTGCAAGTGTATATATGTGTGCATATGTGTATATATGTGTATGTACATATAGGTGTGGTAGTACATGCATGTGCAGCTGTGCTTACTCATATGTTTGCGAGTTTGTGTGAATTTGTGAGTCTATGTGTGTGCACATCATACAAGTGTGTGTATTTGTGTGATTGCATGTGTATATGAGTTTCTTTGCATTAGAGTGTGGGTGTGTTCTTGTATATGAATGTGGGCTTGTGAATATTTTTGTGTGTGCATCATTATGAAAGTGTTTGTGTGTGTTCATGCACACATGCGTGAATATGTGTTTGTGTGTGTGCAAGCATGTTTGTTCATGGGTGTGCGTGTGTGTCTATGAATGTGTGTGTGTTTGTATATGTGCATGTGTGAGGGTCTGTGTGTGCATGAATGTGCATGCTTATAATATGCATGTGTGTGTGTGCATGCTTGTCTGTGTTGGTGTCTATGTGTATATATCTGCATTTGTGTGGGTGTGTGAGTTCATGCATATGTGTGTCCATGTGACTTTGCATGCGTGTGTACGTGTGTGCATGCATGTTTGTTTATGTTTGTGTGTATGTGCATGTCTATGTGTGCATGTGTTTATACATCAGTGCATGTGTTCATGTGTAAGCATGTTGGTTTTTGCTTTTTTGTGCATGTGTGTGAGCACGTGTGCATGTTTGCTCATGTGCGAGTGTATGTATGTTTATGTAGATGTTTGTGTTTGTATGTTTGTGCATATATATATATATATATGTGTGTGTCTGTGTGTGTGTGTGTGTGTGTGTGTGTTTGTGTGTGTGTATGTGTGTGATTTTGCATGCATGTTTGTATGTGTCTTTTTAAGGCTGTGTCATGTGTGTGTGTGCTTGAGTGTGCATGAGTGCATGTTGGTCTTTGTGCATGCATGTGTGTGTATGTGCACATGTGTAGGTGTGTGCGTGCATTTGTGTGTGTTTGTTTGTGTGGGCATATATATATGTGCCTTCATGCTTGTAAATGAGTTTATGCATGTGCTTACTCATGCATGCTCAAAAGTATGTGTGAGTTTTGCATTTGTATGTGTGCATGGCTACATGCCTATGTTTGTCTATGTATATGAGTGTGCATGTGTATACATGAGTGCACTTGTGTGTACATGTGTGGATATGTGTTGGCATGTGTGCATGCATGTGTGTGTGTAAATAAATGAGTGTGTAGATGTGTGTGTGTGTGTGCATTTGAGTTTGCATTATTATTCATGTACATTTGTGTGTTTATGTGTGCATGTGCATTTTTGTGTGCTTGTGTATAAGTGTGTGTGTGTACGTGTGGATGCACATGTTTTTTGTGTACAAATGCATATGCATGCATGTTTGTGTGTGCCGAAGTGTTTGGGCAAGTGCACATGCATGTGTGTTTTTGTGTGTGTGTGTGTGTGTCTGTGTGCGTGTTTGTGTGTGCTTGTGTATGGGTTTGTCTATGTGCATGTGCATGTGTGTTCAAGTGTGTGGTTATGTGTGGGTGAAGATCTATCTGAATGGCTATGCACATGGTTTTGTGTATGTGTATGTTCCTCCTTGTGTGTGTATGTGTCCATAAGTGTGTATGTGTGTTTGTGAGTGTGTGCATTTTATATGTGTGATTGTGTGTGTGTGTGTGTGTCGTGGTATCTATGTTTGGGTGTGTGTGTGTGTGTGCATATGTGCATGTTTATGTGCTTATGCATGTTTGTGTGCTTATGCATGTCTATGTATGTGTGTGTTCCTGCTTGTGTGTGTATGTCTCCATAAGTGTGTATGAGTGTTTGTAAGTGTGTGCATTTTATGCTTGTGCTTGTGTGTGTGTGTCATGGTGTCTATGTTTGGGGTGTGTGTGTGCATATGTGCATGTTTATGTGCTTATGCATGCATGTGTATGTACGTGTTTGCATGCAAGCACATGAGTGTGTTGATATGTGTGGGTGTGAGCAAGTGTGTGCTTTTGTGTGCCTGTCTGTTTGTGTGCATGTAAGAACATGTGTGTGTGTGTGTGTTTTGGTACATATACCAATGTGTATATCTTTGTGTGGGTGTGCATACACATGTGCATCAGTGCATTTCTTCATGCATGTGTGTCTACACAAACGTTTGTGTGTATACATGTGGTTTTGTGTTATTGTGTGTATTCATGTGTGTATGTGCATGTGTTTGCATGCATGTGCATTTTGCAAATTTATGTACGTGTGTGTTTGTGCATGTATGTGGGACTACATATATGTCCATGTGTGTGCATGCCTATGTACCTATGCAATTGTGTGTGTGTGTTAGTTCATGTGTAGGGGTGTGTGTATAAGTATAGTTTTGTAAGTGTGTATGTCTGAGTTTGCATCATTATGTGTTTGTGTGTGCATGTGCATATGTGTGTGTTTGTGCATGAATGCATGTGTGGGTGTGTGTGGATGGCATGTGGACATATTTTTATGTGTTCATGAGTGTGTGGGTTTGTTCATATGCATGTGTGCATGTGTTTATAGCAGATGTGTGTGTGCATGTGCATGTGTGTGCTTGTTTTTACGTATATGTGTGTGCACATGCGAATGTGTGTATTCATGGATGTGCATGTGTGTTAGTGTGCATGCTTGTGTGTTTGTACATGTGTGTGTGTGCATACTTTTCTGGGTATGTGTGCATTTGTGTGTATGGATGTATGTGCATGTGCATGTGTGTGTCTATAGAAATATGTGTGTATGTTCTTCTTTGTGTTTGAGAGCACATATGCATGAGCTTGTGCACACATGCTGTTGTGTGCATATTTGCATGTGTTTGTATGTATTTGTGCATGAGTTTGTGTGCATGTTCATGTGGGTGTGTGTGTGCATATGAGTATGCATGGGTGTGTGTCTACATATCTCTATCTATTTGCATGTGTGTTTGTTCATGTGTGCATGTCTGCATGTCTGCATTTGTACATGTGCATCATTATGTGTATGTTGCCTACGTATGATGCATGTGTATGTGTATGGGTGTCTATGTATGTAGCTATGTGTGAGTGTTTGTGCACATGTGTGTTTTTTGTGTGCGTGTGTTTCATGAGGGTGCGTGTGCATGGCCATGTGCATGCGTGTTTACACGTGTGTCCATGTGCATATGTGTATATGTGCATTTGTGTACCTATTTGTGATAGTGCTTACATGCATGTATATGTGACTTTGTACATGTGCATGCCTATTTTTGTGTACTTGTTTGTGTGCATGTGTGTACATTTGTGCCTATTTGTTTGTCCATGTGTCTATGTATGTTTGTATATGTGTGTGTTCATGTGCATGTGCATATTCTCACACATGTGTGTTGTGTGTGTGCATGCATCTTTGTGTTTGTGCATGTGCTTATGTGTATGTGTGTTTGTTTATGTGTTTGTTTGAGCTTTTATGCATACATGCAAGCATGTGTGTGCATGTGTATTACATGAGTGTGTGTGTGTGCTTTTTTTTGGGAGCATACATGTGGTTGTGTGACAATACATTTGTATGTGTGTGTGTGCATATGTTTTTGTGTTTTAATGTGTGTGTACATGTGTATGCATTTATGTATGAATGCATGTCTATGTGCATGAGCGTGTGTTTGTACATGCAAATATGGGAGAGCTTGTGTGTGCATATGTGTGTGTTTTTTTGCATGTGCATGTGAGTACATGTTGTTTGGTCGAGCTTCTACATGTGCATTTGCATGTTTGCATGGCTATATGCACATATGTGTGTGTGTGTTTGTTTGTGTGCATGCTTATGCATGTGTCTATATGGATTCATATATGTGTATACATCTGTGAGTGCATGCATGTTTGTGAATGTGTATATGGGCATTGGCAAACGTGCATACATGTGGGTGTCTGTGTGCATGTGTAAGTGTGTGTGAGAGTATGCATATGTGCATGTGTGCACATGTTTGTGTGTGTGAGTATGTGTGGGTGTGTATGCATGTGTGTATATGTGCATGTGCTTGTGTGCTTTTCTGTGTGTGTGTGCATATGTGCATATGATTGTATGTGTGTGTATGTGTGTGTGCATTCCTATGGTGTTTGTGTGTTCATGTGCATGTGTATTCGTCTATGTGGGCATGATAGTGCATGTGTGGTTTTGTTTGTGTGTGTCTATTTATGTGTATTTGTGTGTATGTGTGTGTAGATGCATGAGTGCCTGTGGTTGTGCATGTGTGTTTTTGCTTGAGGGTGTGTGTATGCATTTGTGTGGATTTCTGTGTGTGTGTGTGTGTGTGTGTGTGTATTTGAGCATGTGTGATTGTGTATGTATGTGTGCATGTTTCACTTATTTGCATGTATATGGGTGGGTGTGTATGGTCTTAGTTCCATGCATGTGTGTGTATTTATGCATCCAAGTGTGAGTGTGTGTGTGTGTGTTTGTGTGCACATGCATGTTTGTGGTTCTATTCATGTGTGTTGTGTGTTTATGCACCAATTTTTATGTAGTTGTGTGCATTGTGCATCCATGTGTGTGTCTGTGTGCATGTTCTTACATGTGTGAATGTGCCTACATGTGTGTGCATGATTGTGTGCATGCATGTTTATGTGTTTACATATGTGTGTGCTTATGTAAGTCCTCATGCGTTCATGTGTGTGCATGTGTATGCGTGCTTGTGTGTGCAAGTGTGTGGTTATGTATGTGCGTGTGGATGCGTATGGCTGCATGCATGCAAATGTTTATGTTTGTGTGTGTGTGTCTATGAGTGTGTGTTTGAATGTATGCATGTGTGAGGCTGGGGGGTGTATGTGTGAGTGTATGTGCATATGTGTTTGTGTATGAGTGTACATGTGCATGTGTGTCTTCGTATGTGTATGTGTGTGTCCATACATGTGTGTATAATTTTGTGTGTATGTGTGTGCTTCATGTGTGTACATGTGTGCATACACGTGTGTGAATGGGTGTCTATGCATGTGTGCATTTATGGTGCTATGTGCATGTGTGCATGCATGCCTATGTATGGATGTATACATATGTATGTGTATTTGAAAGTGTGTGTAAACATGTCTATATGTGTGCATGCATGCATGTGTGTGTGTGTGTGTGCATATGTGAGTTTGGTGTGTGTACATGTGCTTATTTTGGTGTGTGTGAGCCTTTATGTGTGCATGTTTATGCATGTGTAGGTGTGTATATGTGTGTATATGTGTGCATGTGTGGCCATGCATGCTGTGTGAGTAACAGTGTGTATGTACGTGTGTTCATTCGTTCATGCGTGTGTGTGTGCCTGTGTGTATGTATATGTATGTGCATGTGTGTGTGTTTGTGTGTGGGTTATTCTTGTGATTGTGCATGAATTGATGCACATACATGCATGAGGTTTTTTGCTTGTTGTGTGAGTGTATGTGCATGCACATGCATGTATTTGTGTGCATGTTAGGTGTCAGTGTTTGAGAGAGAGAATGTCTGCAAGTGTATGTTTTTGTGCTCAATAATGTGTATCTGTACATGCATGTGTGTGTGTGTGTTTTTCTACATGTGTGTGTTTGTTTATATGTTTTAATATGTATGTGTCTATCTATGTATGTGAGTATGTGTGTGCATGCATGTTTGTGTGTTTGGTTATGTGTACATGTGCATTTGTGTTTGTGTGTGTGGATGTCATTGTGCATTTGTGGTTTGTGCATGTGTTTCTATGTGTGTATGTACTTATGCATGTGAATGCATGTTTGTGTATGAGAGCATGTCTGTGTGCATATTTTTGTGGGTGTGTGTATGTGTTTGTGTGTTTGCTTGGGTGGATGTATATGTGTTGTTGTGCGTGTATGCATGAGTGTGTGTGTGTGCATTTACACATGTATTTGTATGAAGTTGTGTGTGTTGTGCATCCATGTGTGCATATGTGTGTGTGCATATGTATATGTTTATATTTGTGTGTGTGTATGTGCATGCATGTTTGTGCATAATTGTGTGCATAACTATGTGTATTTGCACGTTTGTTTGTGTGTGCTTGGGTGTGCATGAGTCTACTTGTGTGAGTGTATGCATGTTTGTGTGTGCATGTGCATGTTGGCATGTATGTGTTTGGGGGTGCATGTGTGTTGTTAAATGTATGTGTGTTTGTATATATGTGTGTCTATGTGCATGCACGTGTTTAGTTGTGTGTGTGTACGAGCAAGTATTTGTGTGTGTGAGTGTCTATAAGGGGATTTATGTGTGGGTGTTTGTGTGTGTGTGTGTGTGTGGGTTTATGTATTCATGTGTGTTCTGATGTGTGGGTTCATGTGTGTGTGCATGTAGACAAAGTTGTGTGTGCACGGGTGCACACGTGTTTGGTCATGTGTCTATGCATGTGTGTGTGTTTGTGCAAGTATGTATGCATGTGTGTGCATGTTTGTGTGTATGTGTATATATGTCTATGTATGTGTGTGGTTGTGCATGTCCATATGCATTTGTGTGTACTTATGTGTCTGTGTAAAAATGTACTTGTGTGCATTTATGCATGCATGATTGTGTGTGTGTATATTCATATTTTTGTGCATGTTTTGCATAGGCATGTGTGAATATGTGCTTTATATGAGTGTGTGTGTGTGTGTGAGTGTGTGCATATGTGCATGTTCAAGTGTTTGCTTGCATGTGTTTTTGTTCTTATTCATGTATGTGCATGGGTGCATGCATGCTTATGTGAATGTGTGTCTATTGGTGTGTATTTATGTTGGAGTGTGCAAGTCTGCATGCATGGCTAAGTGTGGATGTGTGCATGAAAATGTGTATGTGCATGTGTGTGAGCATGTCTGTATGTGTGCATGTACATTTGTGCATGATTTTCTTTGTGTGTTCAAGTGTGGTTGTATGTGTGTGTGCACGTGCATGTTTTCATGTGTGTGTGCATGAGAATGCGTGTTTGCCTTCGTGTATTTATGTATATGCACATGTGAGTGTGTATGTGTGTGCATGTATGGGTGTGTGTGCTGTGTGTAAGGGTGTGTGCTTGCATGTGTGTCCATTTTTACATGCGTGCATGTGTGTGTATGTGTGAGGGCAAGCATGTGCTCATGCATGCATTTGTGTAGGTTATCATTGTTATACCCAGTAAAAAGTTTTATGTTAATCTTTAATGAATTAATTTTTGGCTTGGATGATTTCAGATCGACAGTAGGATGAGCCAGGAGCTCAATCAGAGGCTAATGGAATTTCTGAAATTTCTGGGGATTTTTCGGAGCACCGAGATAATTTTTAAGTAATTTTCCCTGTTTAATTAGATTTATTGGATTTTTAGAAATTCGAAAATCCATTTAAATTAAACCGGAAATTGGTTTTACCGCGCGTGAACCGGACCGGAACGGTTCAGCGGAGGCGGAGGCGGTTCGTCGAGTGAGTTTGTGCGTGCGTTCTGATAAGCGGATCGGACGGTCGTGATCGACGGTTGGGATTGAACCGGCTGATCGGGTACTTACCGTGTCGAAAACGTGTCAACGGCGCGTAACGGGTCTTCACCGTGTCGGCCAGGAATATAAAACCCTCGCGAACGATTAGGGTTTCGTTCGACCGACCGATAGAGAGGAATTTTCCGGCATACGGCGCGTGATTCCGGTGGCCTTTGAAGGGGCTTTTTTTACCTGGAGGTTCGCGTGATCGAGGAGAATCGATTGGTACCGGTTTCGTTCGGCGAGGAGCAGCGGTTGGTCGCGTGCGAGCTTCACCGTCGCCACCGTTGTCGGAGAAGAAAGGTAGGAAATTCAGAAATTAAATTAGTTATTTAGCAAAATTAAAGCATGAACTATTTTGTTAATGCCTATCTGAGCATGTGATTGGAATTTTGAAGTCGGAAATGCATTGCAGTATTATAATTTTAACATGTTAGGTTTTAGGGTTTCGGAAAATTATACCCGCCGAATTCGGAATTTTGCCAAGCATGTGTTGAATTGATAATGTGCTTTATTCATGTTAAGGTGGTTTCAAATGCTGGAATCATTAATTTCATAAATTGTCAATTAGGGATCGGATGAAAGTCCTTCGGCGGAAAATTTTGATTGAACCTTAGAAATTAGTGGCAATTATTGAAACATTAGGATAGTACGAACATAGAATTTTGTTTCTCTTTGTTCGCGGTCGCCGGAAATCGGCGGAAGAATTGGATTTGGTCGGCGATTGCGTCGGCTAGGGTTTCGCGGGCTTCGGACCGAGAAAGGAGAAGGGTTTAGATAATATCAAATTTAATTAAGTAATTAATGATATTTACGCCATTTTATTAGTAATTAAAATTAATCCGATTAACGGATTATTAAGAAATTGGTTCGGCGGTGCCGCGGTTCAGCGCGAGGGTCCCGAACCGGTGGCGAGATCCGGTTCAGGGGATTCGGCGCGGTTCAGTGAGAAGCGGTTCTCGGCTCAGCGCGAAGGCCGAACCGGCGGCGAGAACCGGGTTCACGGAAGTGCGGGCGGTATATTGGAAATAACGGAATTTTAAATTCGGTAATTAATCCGAATTTCGGAAAATGGATATATGTGAATTTAAATTTTAATTCGGAAATTTATTCCGAATTTCGGAAAATTAAGAAAGGGCAGAATTTGATTTTTTGGAATTTTTAAATTAATTCAGAAATTAATCCGAATTTTTGGAAAAACAGGATATATGTGGAATTTATTAATCCGAATTTTCGGAAAAAGGATATATGTGGAATTTAAATTTTATTCGGAAATTTATTTCGAATTTCGGAAAATGGATAAAGACGGAAATTGATGACGAAATTTAAAAATTTCCTGAAGTGGGGAAAAATGTTATCAGTGATGACAGTACAGCTGGAAACAGTCAGACAGAAGTATGGTACATGGATGCTACCAGAACAGTCAGTAATTGACAGTTGTGTTGCTTTGATGGCAACGGCATGGATTGAGTCAGTTTACTCAGTGTTGGCATATTTTATGGATTGGCATACTGGACCGGACTACTATAGACCCTATATGATGTTTTAGGGTAGTTGTGGTAGGTAACTATGCGGTTCAGACTTAGCTTCCACAGTATACATGTGACTGGTATGCGCCTTGTTGTACCTGGATACATGTTGCCGGATCTTGGAGTTAGAGATTGGCAATGACTGTAGGGGCGTGAGCTTCTATGGAAGTTGTTGGTAGAGGACTCTTTGGGACGGTGGCTGAGTCGATCTCTCCTGGTCCATGTGTGTAGGCCTGCGCGCCTGAGGGTGGCAGGGGTGTCTCGCAGTGGCTAGCCAAGTGTGTAGGCCTGCGCGCCTTAGGGTGGCAGGGGTGTCTCACGTTGGCTAGAGATTTTGTGACTGGATCTGTCTATAGTCTCCAGGAGATTGATTGACGAGAGACGCTGCGGTGTCGGGTGCTTAGGCGCCATGCGTGTTTCGAGATGGGCGTTCCCACTGGCACGCTACCTGGAAGCCCAGAGGAGAGCTACTCTGGTGTGACTAGGGGTGACTGTGGTTGGTCGGAGTCTGGGACTGAGAGTGCCTATCCACCATACATTGTTATGCTGTATTCTTATATTTTTGCTATTATCCTTCTCTTGCATGTGAGTTTTACTAGCTGTCTTTCCTACTGGGCGTAGCTCATTCCTGTATTATATATTTTCAGTGGCTCGACAGACTTGACACTACCAGATTAGGTAGGATCGTGGTCAGCAGGATTGTGGAGGATATCTGACTTGTGATTGTCTGAGATATTCTGGTTAGTTGATTGTTGCTGTTGGATGTATTTAATGAGATTGTTATTCTCATATGTCATGTAATATGTGAGGGAAATTCTGACTTATGTTTCTGGTTGGATAACATTGCACTTGTTGGACTTGGATCTTATTCTTGTAATGTAGTTTCATTCACTGTTTTATTTTATTGTCTTGGAGTATGGTGTGTGGAGTGCCATATTTTATTTGAGGATGTTATATATCTTTTTGTTTGATGGTGAGGTCATTACATGACTATGGAACTTAACCATGGGGGTTCAGACTTCTAATAGACCGGTTCTCCTACCCGTAGGGGTTAGGAGTATTGGGTCTAGTAGGAGTAACATTGCGCGAGTCCATCTGTTAATTCAGGAGTCATGAACCTGATTTGACGGTGTACCCGGGAGATGGGATCCACATTGTTAAGGGAAGTAGGTGTGTAATGATGTGTTATATCCTATGTTTTCGTAGGCTACTCAGGTTGGTATGGGACGATCTGAGCTGTCTATATAAAAAAAAAAAAAAAAAAAAAAATTTGTATGCCAAAAATCAGCCTAGGAAAAATGGGGTGAACAATCATTGTGTTTGTGTATGCATTTGTGCATATGTGTATGAGTTCGTGCACATGAATGGATATGTTTTTTTTGCATGTGTGTGTGCATGTTTGTGTGCATATGGTTGTGTGTGTGATTGCTTATGTGCATGTGTGCTTGAGTGTGTCTATGTGCATCCATGTGTGCATGTGCATGCGTGTATGAGTCAGTATGTGTGTGTATATTTGTTTGCATGAGCATGTATGCATGTTTGAACATTTGTATGTGCATGTGTGTGTGCGTTAATGCATTTGCATGCATGTGTGCTATTGTGTGTATGCATGTGTGTGTGTGTATGTGTGGGCATACATGATCATGTGTGTATGCATCTTTGTGAGCATGTGTTTGAGTCTGTATTTATGAATATTTGTGCAATTTTTTTATTCATATGCATGCACGGGTGTGTGTGTGTATAGGCATGCACAAGACTGTGCACATGTGTGCTTTTGTGTGTGAATGTATGTGTGTATATGCATGTGTGTGTGCTTGTGTGCATGTGTATATGTGTTTTGGTGTGCATGTGTGTGCTTGGGTGGGCATTGTTTGTATATATGCATATGATTGCATGACGTGTGTGTGTGCATTTTTGTGCATTTGCATATGTGTGTAAATGTTTATGCACGTGAGTCTTTGTGTGTGTGTATGCACATGTGAGTGTATGCGTGTTTTGTTAGTGAATGTGCATGTGTGTGTATGGGTGTGTGTGTGCTAATTTGTCTATGTATTTGTGTGTGTGTGCTTGTTTGTGTGTGTCTATGTACATCTATGTATTTGTGTGTGTTTTTTGTGTGTTCGCATGTGTTTTTGCAAGAGTGTGTGTGCATGTGAGTCTGTGCACATGAATGTTCATGCTTGTGTGCATATAAGAGTGCCTGCACATGCGAGCATGTTTGTTTGCACATATTCATCTATATTTTGGGCTTGTGTATGCATGTGTGAATGTTTGTTAGGGTGTGTGTGGCCATGCATAAGTGTGTAAGCTTGTCATTTTTGCTTGTGAAATTTTGTGTATATGTGTCAATTCTTATATGTGTCTTTGTGTGCATGTGTGCATGCATGCATGTGTGTAGGTGCATGCGTGTGCATGTGTTGTTCTGCACATGTGTGCATGTAAGCAAGTGTGTGTGCACGTCCATGTGAGTTAGTGTGTATGTGCATGCTTTGTGGAGGACTTGTGTTAGTGTTTGTGTCTATGTGTGCATGTGTGTATGTGTGAGTGTAAGCATGCATGCATGTGTGTATGTGCATGTGTGCACATGTGTGAGTGTGTGCATGTGTCTGTGTATGTATGTGTGCTTATTCATGTATGTGTGTGTGTATTTGAGTTTATGTGAGTGTGAATGTGTGTGCATGTGTTTGATCTTGTCTATGTTCTTGTATATGCATATGAGGGTGTGCATGTGTGTTTATGTGCATGAGTTGATGTGCATGTGATGGTGTGTATGCATGTGTTTTTATTTGTGCATGTGTGTGTGCATATGCTTGTTTGTTTATGTTTGTGTGCATGTCTATGTTTGCGAGTGTGCATGCTTGTGTGTGTGCAGGTGTATGTACTTAAGTGTGTTCTTGTGCTTATGGGTGTGCATGCATTTGTGTACATGTGCATGTTTGTGTATTTTTGTGCATGTGCACATGTATGAATGTGTGTTTATGCATGCTTGTGTATGTGTGTCTAAGAGTTTATGCATGCATGCTTGAGCATGTGTGTGCATGTGTGTTTGTGTACATGTGCATTTGATTTTGAGTGTGTATGTGAATGCTTATGCTTGTGCATGTGTGTGTGTTTGTGTGCTTATATGTGTGTGTTTGTGTGGTTGTGCATATGTGCACGTGTGCATGTGCGTATGTGCTTGTGTGTGTGTACGTTTGTGCGAGCTTATGAATGTCTGTGTGTGTCCATGTGTGTGCATGCATATGCATATCCTTGTGTCTATGTGTGTTTTGCATGTGTGTGAATGTCTATGAGCCTTTGTACTCTTATTCTTATGCATGTTTTTGGGCTTTCTATCAATATGTGTGTGTGCATGTATATCTGTGAATGTGTTCATGTCCATGTACATGTGTGTGCATGTTTTCATGTGTGTGATTGTGTGTGTGTGTGTGTGCATGTGGGTATATGTGCATGTGCATAGGAGGGTGTGTATTTGTGTGGATATGCATATGTATGTGTCAGTATGTGTTTGTGTGTGTTTGTGCATGTGTGTGTCTAAGTGCATGCAGGTGTGTATATATGTGTGTGCGTTCTATGTGTGCCTGTGTTTTTATGTCTATGTGTATGCATATTTGTGGGTGTGGGTGTGCATGCATGTGCATGCACTTGTGTAGATGCATGTGTGTATATGCACGTGCAAGTGTGTGCACATCTATTTGTGTGGGCATGGGTGTGTGTTGGTGTCAGTGTGTGTTGCTATGTGTGTGTGTGTGTGCATGTCTGTAGTTGTGTGTGTTTGTGTGTGTCTGCATACATGTGCATGTGTACATGAGTGCATATGTGTGCATCCATGTGCATGGATTTGGACATGAAAGTGCAAGCACATGTGTGTGTGAGAGAGTGTTTAGGTGAACGTAAATGTGTGTGTGTGTGTGTATGGATGTGCTTGCATATGTTTTTGTGTTTGTGTGTGCACATGCATACATGTATGTGTGTTCACTGTATGTAAGTGTTTGTGCATCTTTGTTTATGCACGTGGGCATATGCATTTGTTTGGGTGCATGTGTTTGTGTGTGTACACATGTGCATATGTATTCATGTTGTTGTACATGATCTTGGGTGCATCCAAGTTGGCATGTGTGTGTGTGTGCATGTGTTTACAAGAATGTATGCATCCGTGTGTGTACGTTCATGTGTGTATACTAGTAAATGTGCATGATTGCATGCATACATTTGTTTGTTCTTACAAACGTGTGTGTGTATGTGTGTGGGTGTATATGCATATGCTTTTTTTGTGGACTAGTTTGCATGTTCATGTGTGTATGTGTTTGTGCAAGTGTGATTTGAGGTACACATGAGTGCATGCATATGCGTGTGTTTGTATGTGTGTTTTTGTATGGGTGTGTGTGTGTGTGTGTGCATGTGTATGTTTATGCATGCAAACATGTGTGTGTGTGGGTTTGTATGTGTGTGTGAGTTTGTACATGTTTTCATTTTTGAGCATGCATATGTGGTTATGTTTGTGTATGCATGGGTGTGTGTGTGTTTAAGTGCACATGTGTGTTGGTGTGTATGCATGCATGCGTGTCGTTGTGCATGTTTATGTGTATGTGTAAGGGTGTGTGTGTGTACATGTTTTTGAATGTTCTACAGTTGTATGTATGTGTTATATGCATCTATGTGTGTGTGGTTTGTGTTCATATGTGTATGTGTGTGCATGCATTTGTGCATGTACATGCTTATGTGTTTATCTATGTGCATGCATGTGTGTGTATGCATGTGTATGTGCTCGTGTGAACACATGTGTGTTCCTGTGGCTATGCACATGTGCAGGTATGTCTATGTTTGGTTATACAAGTGCATGTATGTGTGCTCGTGTGTACTGTGCATGTGTTGTGCGTGTATAAGTTTGTATAAATGAAGTGCAAGTGCATTCGTGTGCATGTTTATACACCCTTGTGTGCATGTGTATATACGTGTGTTTGTGCCTACACATGTGTGTGTGTTTATGTGAGTACATTTACATGTGTGACTATATGTTGTGCATGTGTGTAGGTGTGTGTGTTGGTGTGTATGTGTGTGTGCATGTGTGTGTGCATGTGCATTTAAACGTGCACGTATAAGTGCATGGGCGTTTGCATATATGTGTGTGCATGAGTGTTCGTGCATGTCTGTGTGTGAGTTTATGCATTTGTGTGTGTACAAGTGCATGCACATGTGTTCATTCCTATGTGCGAGCATGTTTATGTGTGTGTACTTGTACATATGTGCGTGTATGTGTGTGTATCTAGTTCTTGTGCATGTACATGCATGCATGCATGCATGTTCGTGTGTATGTGTGTGCATTTGTGTGTGTTAGCAAGTGCGAGTGTGCTTATGTGTCAAAGCATCTAATTGTATGTGCATGCATTTGCATGTGTGTGTCTATGTACATGTATGTATATATGTGTGTGCAAATGTGTGATTTTCTTTGTACTTGCATATGCATGTTTGTGTGAGTGTATGTGCAATTTTTTGTGAGTGCTTGTGTGTGTGTCTACGTGTGCTTGTGCGTGCATGCATGTGTATGCATGGGTGTGTCTATTTGTGTGTATATGTGTGCATGCATGTGCAGATTTGAGCATGTGCATGTGAGTGTTAGTGTGTTGTGTGCATATATGTGTATGCATGTGTGTGATTTGCATGTTTGTGTGTGCATTTGTGTTGAAATGCATGAGCATGCATGCATGCATGCACATACGATTGCCTATGTACGTGTGTGTGTATGTGCGTGTTTGTGCATGTGTGTGTATGCATGCATGCATGTGTCTATGTGTGTGAGTACGTGTGTACGCATGTGTATATGACTACATGTGCTTTTATGCTTGTTTACATGTATGTGTGCAAGCATATTTGTGAGTGTGTGTGCATGTGTTATGTGTGCATATGTATGTGTGCTTGTAGACACTTGTACATATTTGTGTCTTTATTTTTTTCTGTAGATGTGTGTGCATGTGTGCACATATGTGTGCATGTATTTTCACATATGAGTGTGTGAGTGTGAGCATGTCCATGTGTGCATGTGTGGGTTTGTACATGCACATGGATGTGTGTGTGTTTGTGCATGTGTGAGTGTTTATGCTTGTGTGTGTGGGTGGATGCATGGATGCTTGCATGTGTGCAAGCATGTATGTGTGTGGGTGTGGTTGTGCATTGTTTCTTATTCATGTGTGTGTGTGTGTGCATGTGAGTGTGGTTGTGTACATGTGTGTATGTGGGTCCATGTGGTAGTGTCTATAGGCTTGTTTGTGTGTGTATATGTTTACAACTATTTGTGTGTGTTCACACCTACACAAGTGTGTGTGTTTATGTTCATGTGTATAGGTGCTTGTGTGAATGTGTGTGTGCATGGGTACATGAGTGCATGTATGTTTATGCTATTAATTCATGTGTGTGGCCATGATCACATGTGTTTATGTATATGTATGTAATGATGTGTGTGTGTGTTGGTGAATGTGTGAGTGTGTAAGTGCTTTTGTGTTTGTGTGTGCATACATTTGTATGGATGTTCATGTGTGTGCTTTTGCATCTACATGTGAGTGTATGCATGTGCATGTGTGTAGGGCCATTTCTTTATGAGTGTACATATGCATGTTCATGCATGTTTGTGTGCATATTTGTGCATAGTTATGTGTTTGTGTATATACGTGCATGCATTAGTGTATGCATGGCTGCATGTGTGCATGTTATATGTGTTTATAACTTTGGGTGGGTGTGCATTCCAATGTGTTTTTGTGCATCCATGTGTATGCATCTATATACATGTGTTTGTGTGTGTGTCCATGTGTGAGTGTATATGCAGACATGCATGTTTATGTGCCTATTTGAATGCATACAGGCGTGTGCACGTGTATGCATCTGTCTTTGTGCGTGTGCATAAATGTGAGTGTGTGTGTTGTTTACACATTTGTGTGTGTGTGTATGTGTGTGAGAATATTTGTAATTGTTCTTATAGATGTGTGTAAGCATGCTGCATGTGGGTCCTTGTCTATGCATTTGTGCATGGGTGCATTAGTGTAGGCTTGTGTGCACCTTTACATGTAAGTGTTGGGTTCATGTTTGTGTGTAAGTGTGTTTGTAATTGTGTGTGTGTGTGTGTGCATGTGTCAGTGTCTATATGTGTTCATGTTTATGTGTGTATGTGTACATTCATATGCATGTAAGTGTATAGGTGTGAGTGACTGTGTATGTGCATGAAGCTATTAATCCGTTTGTGCATATAGTTATGTGTGTGTGTGTGTTAATGCGCATGCAAGTGTGCATGTTCTTTTGTGTTTGAGTACATACATGTGTTTGTGTTTGTGTGTGTGTGTGCATGGGTGCACTCACATGTGTGTGTGTGTGCATGCATGGATTTGTGTTTGTGTGGGTGTGAGTGTGTGTGGCTATGTGTAAATGTGTGGGTACATGTGTGCTTTTGCATGCATCTATGAGTGCAGATACATGTGTGTATGTGCATGCATGTGAGCATGTGTGTGTGTGTGATTGTGGGTGTATGTATGTGTGTTTGTGTATGTGTTTGCATCAATATGTGTGTGTGTGCGAGTGTATATTTGCATGTGTGTATACATGTGCATTCCTTTGTTTGTTTGTATATGTATGTGTGTGCATGTGTTTTCATGTGCATATTGTAATTTATTCAATTAAAATTTTAATGTATATTTCTTAAATTTCTAAATAATAATTATTTGTAATTTATGTTTAATAAATTTTTTAATTCGTAGTTATTCAATATGAAGTCTAAAGGAGACGAAATAAATTTTATTTGACTCATCTCAATAAGCTCAGTCCAATTAAATATTAAATTTGATATTTTTAAATATTTTATTTTCTAACCTTTGGGCATGTTTTATGCGAAATTTTGATTCAAACTAATTTTGAAGATAAATAAAGCTACACTCGTTATCATTAGTTGTTTAAAACATAATTTTCTCACATAATTTATCTTTTTTTTTAAATGCTTCACTTTTCTTAGGATATATTACTATGAAACTCCAATCCTCCTCTAGTTCACCCATTCATTTCTATTATTTGGTTGTATTATATTTTATCAATTTATCTAATTTTTAGCTTTGTTATTCATGTCTTATTTTTCTTGATAATTTGGAGTAATTTTGAAGAGATTTAATGGTGATAAAAAAATGCCATTTGAATTGCCTTATTAACATCTTTAAATTAAATATTAATTTTTTATCTTTAAATATTTTAATTTTTATTATTTAGGCATATTGTTCAAAATATTTTTGTTCCTATCTTACTTGATGATCAATAATATTGTGCTTGATCTCCTTAGCATCTAAGAATAAATTTTTTTCTTTGCAATATATCTCTTTTCTACAAAGTTCTTTAACAGAATTGGTTATATTACAAGTTCACTCATATTCGCTCTTTATGAGACCTTTAAATTATTATGATTTAGGTATTTTAAATTGCTTCAATTTATCTTATTTCAACTTTAACATATATTTACTTCGTATGAAAATGATAATTTATTTTTTCTATTCTTAATTAATTTATTAATTTGTAATAATCATTTTTTATATTTTAATATCATGTTCTTTTTAGTTTTCTATCTTGATTTACTAAACATTTGATTCATACAAGATTTGTCATTCATTGGTATTACAATCAACCCCAAAATATTTTTTTGTCTAACTTTTATGTACAACCTTTTTTCAAATGTTTCATTTAGATTTTGTTGTATTACTTCAAAACTCGAATTAACCCCTCACGTGACCTTTACAAGTCTTTGAATTTCTTATATTATATTACTTTGATTTGTCTTATTTTAACTTTAATATGTATTGCTAAATTTAAAATAATAATTTTTTATATTTGTTTATTATTTTTATATTTTTAAATATTTCATTTTCTCTAATTTAGTGTTCTTTAAGTTACATTTTGATATGTATCTAATTTGAAAATCGAGCATGCTACACTCACTCTCTAGCACTTTGTATGCTATATTCTTGTACAACTTATTTCATTCAATATAATTTTTTCATATTAAATTGGTCATATTACAATGTGTCTTCGAATTGCCTCTCCCGTGAAGTTTATATTACTTTAATTTTGTCATGCTAGATTGCTTTAATTTATCTTATTTTTGACTTAAAATATAATTATCTAATATTAAAATAAAACTTTATCATTATTTATGTTTATTTTGTTTGGTAATTCAAAGAAATTCAAATTGATATGTGATCAAAATGAAACTAATGTTGTTGGAAATTTTTTTAGGAATTCTACCTAATTAAATTTTATGTTTTATATTTTTAAATATTTTTTGGATGTTTAGATCCCTTAAGATTTATAGAATGTAACTTTCTCATACAATATATCTTATTTCTTTAATTGTTTTTATTTGAATTTGTTATGTTACTATTAAACTATAATTCATCTTTATTCTAAAAATAACATCCCTTTGATTTAGTCATGTTACATTTCAACAATTTATCTAATTTAAGCTTTACTAAATATTTTCTTAATATTATAACAGAAACTTATAAATATTTAAGCCTATCTAATTTTGTAATTTGTGTAGTTCTAAATGTAGTCCAATTAAGTTGAAACAATAATTCATTTGACTCTCTAGTTAATTTTTGTGAAATTAAGTATTTTATTTTGTTATTTTAGGTATTTTATTTTACAGTTTTTGGAACACTTTTTGAAAGTTTAAATTAGTACCATATTTGATTATTGTGGATGTTATGCTCAATCTTTTTAATACCCTACAAAACAAATTTCTTACAATGTTTATCACATTTTCAATTTTTTAATTTATTATTTTTATTGGTCTATATAACTATGTTACTCTAAACTTCTTTACATATTTTATTTTTTAAAGGATTTTAAGTTTGATGTCCTTAGTACCTTGGAATGGAAATTTGCTAAGCAATTTAATATTGGGGAGAAGTTTTTAATTTACCATGAAACTCTTATTTCCTCCTGTGTGATGTTTACATCATTTTATTTGATAATGTTTAATTTCTTCAATTTATCTCATTTAGGTTCAATATATGATTACTCAATATTAAAAAATAATTTAATATTTTTTATACCTATTTAATTTTGTTATTTGTAGCAACAAAAAATAAGGAAATATCAAGGTGGAAGAAACTTTGTTAGACCCAGCTCGATGGGATTTAATCAATAAAATTTTTACTCCAATATTTTTAAATTATTTTTATGATTCTTAAATTATTTATGAGTCATTTCCATTTGTACTTAATTTCTATTGATTTTGTTATTTCTTTACTTCAATTTACCTCATTTTTACTTTAACATATATTTCCCAAACATTAAAATAACATTTTTTACTATTTTTAATTATGTATTTCTTTAATGACCAAATATACCAAAAGAGCTCAAATAGTAACTAAACAAACATCACTACCCTCGTTTTATTTGTTTCATCTTGGTATGACCACATTTGGAATTTCTATAAATTATCAAATTAAATAATCATAAATAATAAAATATTATCATTTGAATATTAACTAAATATAGCATAGTTAAAATTAGAGAAATTTACCAAATATTATATAATGAAATTTAAAAAAATTAGAAAATAAAATAAATTATACAAGAAAATAAAAATCCAAAATACTAATAAGATTGAATTAATACATGTGATGCTATTAAATTAGGTGTGATAAAAATATCTTAAACCTAGGTCTGATAGAGATGAATAAACATTATTTGATATGTTTTGAGGACCAGTTTCTATTTTAATATTTATTTCTATATTTTAAAAAACTTCGATATGTTTGTATGCTTTATGAGATATTTCATTTTATACATGATTTTTTAATAGAGGAGGCTACACATGATCCATTTAATATCTTGCAACATAGTAACCTTTACTTCTTTACATGATATTTTATTTCATACCTAATTTCACAATTGATGATGCTACATGTAATATTCTTAATATCTTAGAATTCAACTTTCCCATACAAATTAACAAATTCCTTTATCTCTTTCATTATGATTTGGATACATTTCTATTAACTATCTTTCTAGTCTCGTGTGACCATCAAACCACTTTGTTTTGGAGATATTAAATTTTTTTAATTTATATCATTTTATCTTGAATAATAATTTAATAAATATTGAAGTAGTATTTAAATTTTATTTGTACTTATTTAATAGAGGATGTTACACATGATCTCTTCAGTATCATGTAATACAATATCCTTAGTACCTTTACATGATATTTTGATTCATGCCTAATTTTATGATCGATGATGTTATATTCAATATTCTTAAAATTTTGGAATTCAACTTTGTCATGCAACTCATTTAATTTCTTTAACTTTTTAACTTTGAATTAGATATATTACTCTAAAGCTATAGTTTTATAGCCATTTGACCTTCAAACAACTTTAATTTGGAGATATTACATTATTTTAAATTGAATATTTACTCTCTTAAAATTAAAATAATATTTTTTTTATTATATGTGCTCATTTTTTTGTAACATTTTGCAATTTTGATTTTTCATCAAGCAAAAATAAATGTCATTGTACTCATCTCAATGACTTTATCCCATTAAATATTAATTTGTATATTTGTAAAAATTTTATTTCTTAAGATTTTGTAACAATTTTTCAAATATTTCTGTTCATACCTAATCTTATGATCACAGGTATTACACTCTATCTCCTTAATATCTTGGAATGAAACTTTTCTTTATAATTTCTCATTTTTTAAAAGTTTTAACTTCGATTTACGAATATTCTATGTAACTCAAAATCTCATCTCGTGTGACATTAATTTTTCTTTGATTTTTCTCATATCAATTTTATTTGAGTAAACAAATAATAATAATAATTGGAAAAGCTATATAGTATTTAAAATAACAATAAATCCATAAACACAATTTTGACATAGTGAAGTCTGCAAAGCGTCAACATAAACAAATATACAATATTCAAAAGATATCATAATTAGCACTACTTTTTAATATAATGAAAACAATAATTTTACCATTAGTTCATGGAGCATTAGAAAAAACCCACAACTTTAGCTGTGCTTATCAAAATATTGGTATAAACTCATGCATCAATAAATCACCTCAAAGATTATTATCCATATGATTATTAAAGCACAAAAATAATATCATAATCAACTAAAAAATAAAAGGTCATACTTGAGTTTAACTAAGCTTTCAATTCCTTTGGTTTCTTAGTCTTTGACCTATAGTATAAGTATGTAATGAGCATTAAAACCCAACATGTACATTTTTATTTAATAAAAAAATGAGATAAAATATGACTATACGATAAACTTTTTAAAAGAATAATAAATTATATTAATTAAGTCCTTATTATAATCATCTAAAGATGTATATAAAATAAATAAGAAGAAACATGATAGTCGGATACAAAAAGATGTATTTGAATGGAATAACATATGTCGAAGATGTAGATATACATAAAATAATCTACACAAAAAATGATGTACAATTACAACTTCTAATTATATACATCTTTAAAAATCCCTCTATCCAATATGGTTCATTTTGTCCATCTAAAATCCAATATCTTTATATCCTTCTAAACTTCTTTGTTTCTAATATTCTCTTAACATTTTCATCTCAACTATTTTTTTCATTTATTTCATAGCACTCATAGTTATTATTAGCGCATAGGTATTTATTGAATGATCATTATTCCAATACCATACAATGCCATCTCATCGATAACGTGCAACATAAAGAAAACAACATATAAATTTCATCACACCATCAAATGTTGCATTATAGCAGATAGACAAGGCTAAAGGTTTATCACATCAAGTAAGCCTCAAAACATTAAAAGAAATATGCCATGATTTTAAATGCTAAATAATTACAACAGAATATTAAACTAAAATTACAACTTTTAAAAGAATTAACTTACCAATATCCTTGAAATAATTCCAACATTAAAATTTATATTTTGTTTCCTTTTTTTAATTGAATGATTATGTACCAATTAAAAACAAAAGAAATCTATTATTGCTTAATATTGATTGAAGTAACAAGCATAAAATGATCAATTCAGTGTTACCTACATAAGCCTTGTTTTTGTTTCATTCAGGTGATTCCATTAATGGCCTTGGACTACTTTAGAAAAAACCTTCAATCTTCTTCTTTTTATAGTGTAAATTTTCTAATATTGTATAAAAATGTTTAAGCATCAGCCAGTTTCTCCTGCTATGTAGTAAAGGTAAGAAAATACATATTAACTCACTAATTCTCCCATCTTTTTATCAAAAAATTGTGAGCATATTACTCAACTGTAGTTGTAGGGCTCAATTTATGACAAAAATGTTTTCAATGTTGAATTAGATGCAAAACACTAAAAATTAATTGCCTTCAACTCCTACTAAAGTAGTTGGATGAAATTAAGCAAGAAATCGAAGTCAATTATAGCTTTTTTAATTTACTAATGTCCTTCTTGTGACTACTTAGTATTAGATTAAAGAGGATGGAAACTACAACAACACACAAGTCCCCTATCTTGGCCATAAAAGGTCCATACAGCTACATAGTGGCATGGAAATGTGAAGCAAAAGCTAAGGAGGTCAATGACAAGCTTGATGTTGAGAGCGCAAGGTCGCGAGGTGGTGTAGCGATAATGGGCGTTTCACCCGACTTCCTTAATATTTAGGAATGCAAAAACGAAGTGCAAATGAAATGTTTTCAACAAATGTTTCGCTTGTATTATGTTGTACTATTGCAAAAATTTTTGTTTAATTTCAATTTACATATATATAGTGTTAATATTAAAATAATAATTCAATATTATTTTTATTTCTTTACATTAGTAACTTGCACAATTCAAATCGGGGTCGCATCAAGATAGAATAATAAAATTGAACTTATCTTGATTAACTTTATCTAATTTAATATTAATTTTTATATTTTTTAGGAAATGTTTTCTTTTTTGTTTTGAGTTTTTTTAGTTTGTGTTGGATTAAACAATCAAGAATATTTCTCTCTATTTTCTTAATGTATTGGAATAGAAAATTCCTATAAAAGTTGTCTCATTTCATAAAGTTCCTTGCATGGATTTGGTTATTTGATTGTGTAACTCTATATCTTCACTTATGTGACCTTTACATCAACTTGATTTAATAATATTATATTTGCTCAACTTATGCAGTCTTAGAATTGATAAATATTTAGATATTCTAACTCGATCTTATAGAACTTCAAATGGTCATATCATCAACGAGCTCTATCTCATTTAAGTTTGACATCTTATTTTTAAATATATATTTTCTAGTGTTTTTGCATCATCTATGAGACATTTTAATTTCTAAATGAATTCATGGTTATGGATTTTTGACTCGATCAACTTGACATTTTTTAACACAACTTTTCAATGATATTTTTTCTTATTTTCATGACATTGTTTTTATTGATTTGGTTACATTGTCATGAAACTCTAATTATCTTCCCATGTGATCCTTACATTATTTTTATTTGGTTAAATTAAATTGAATAAATTTATCCCATTTAAATTTTAATATATTTTCCATAATATTAAAATATCAATGTTTTTTGAACAATTTGGTAATGTGTAGTAATTCTAAATGTTGCTCAATCAACATGAAAAAGTTTCATTAGGCTCATTTTGATTGGAAATATCCATGAAAATACTCATATCTATATTTTTAAAACAATTTATTCTTATTGGATTTTATGCACTTTAGGAATCATTTCAATTTATACCAAAATTATTGAATAAAGAGTTTTACTTGATCACCAGTGCCTTGAAATGTAATTTTCCCTTATAAATAATTTCTTTTCTTAAAATATTTTCTTTGATTTATTTATATTACAATGTAACAAAAAAGTTTCTCTCACATGGCCATTAAATTTATTTGAATTCATAATATTATATTACTTCAATTTGTGACCTTTTTGCTTTAATATATTTTTATAATATTAAATTAAGTTTTTTTTTATGCTAATGTGCTTTAGTAATTTAGTGTAATTCCAAATGAGGTATGACTAAGACAAACAAATGTTGGTAGATTCCTTTTGTTGAGCTCTATTCCATTAAATAATCTATTTTATTTTTTAAAAATATTTTTAGGGATTTTGCAAACTAATGACACATTTCAAAACTTAGCAACTTGATAATTGAGAAAGTTGCACTTGTTCTATTTACTATCATGAAATTAACCTTTCTTTTATAATTATTCCAATTTCTTCAAGTTTAATGTTTTGATTTGATCATATTGCTACATAATTATAAATCTTCTTTCATGTAATGTTTACACAACTTTGAATTATATATATTACACTACTTCAATTTATTTATTTCCACTTTAATATTTATTTATTTAATTTAAAATATTTTTTATTTTTTTCATATCTACTTTTGTTATTTATAATAATTCCAAATGAGCAGTAATCAAAGATGGTATAGATGTCGTTGGACTCATCTTATTAAACCAAATCTCATTTGATATTAATTGTCACATTTTTATATATTTTTTTCAAAGGTTTTTGTTTGTTTTGTGAGACATTTTGATGGGAACTAATTTAATGATTGAGGATGTCACACATTTTTTCTTAGTATATGGGAATGAAACTTTCTCACACAGTGTCTTATTTTCTCAAATATTTTTCTTTGATTTAGCTATGTTACTATATAATTCTAATTCCTTTGTTGTGCTACATTTGTAATGCCATGCTTTGATTACATTGTATAGTTTATATTTACCTTTTTTGGCTTTAATATATATTGACTTAAAAGTAAAAAAAACTTATTACTAATTATTCTTATTTAGTTCTATATTTTGAATTAAATCTAAGCGAAGTTTAATCGTGATGAAATAAACGATGTTCCTCATATTTTGATTAGCTCATGCAACTAAATATTCATAATTTTTTCTAAATATTTCATTTTCTATTATTTTGCTTCATTATGAGGCATTTCAATTAGAGCCTAATTTAATGATAATGGATATTTTACTCAAAATCCTTAGTATGATTGATTATAACTTTCTCATATATGTTCTCATTTCTCCAAAACTTTTTTATTTTTATTGGCCACTATGCAACTCTAAATCTACTTTTATGTGATAATTATATAACCTTCATTTTGTTGTATTACCTTATGTCATTTATAACTTCAATATATGTTTAGTTGATGTTAAAATAATAATATATATTACTATTTGTGCTTAATTTATTTTGGATAATTTTGGTATTTCCAATCAAATTCATATTGATACATAATAAATGTCATTGAACTAACTTAAAAATTCTTTATTTAATTAAAAAATTAATTTCAATAGTTATCATTATTTTATTTTCTAGTATTGTATCATGCTTTAGGTAATATTTTGTTTAACTTGACTTGAGAAATGATTATGTTACATTTGAGCTACATAGTATCTTGTAAGTTTTCTACATAGTTGACCTCATTTTGTTTAATATTTTTACTTTGATTTTGATATATTACTATGTTACTCTAAGTCACCTCTTGTGTCATATTTAAATAATTTTTTATTATTAGTGGTTATTTAGATTAATAATTCTTAGTAATTCCAAAAGAGGTCAATAGAGTTGAAACAAATATCATTATATTTCTATCAATGAGCTCTATGAAATTAACTATTTATTTCAACATTTTTAAATATTTTATTTTCTAAAGTTTTGACAAGTTTTATAATATATTTTGATTCATAGCATATTTGATGCTCGAACATGTCACACGTGAACTCAATAGTACCTTGGAATGAAACTTTAAGTATACTTTATCTCATTTCTGCAAATGTTTTGCTTAGAATTTTCTACATTAGTATTAAAAAATAATTCTAATTTTTTGTTACGTATTCTCAAATTCTCATTTAATGGGAACATCACTTTGATGAGGATATATTAAATTATTCAAATTTTCTCATTTTTGCTATATTATATATTTATTTAATATAAAAATAATTATTTTTTAATTATTTAATTTTTGTAGTTTAGTAATTCATAGTAATTCTTAAAGTGCTCCCATCAAGGTAAAAAAAAACTATGTTGGACTCGTCTCTATGAGTTACATCCATTTAGATACTTCTTTTTAAATTTTTGAATATTTATTTTGTTAAGAATTTTGGATGTCAATGAGTAATTTAAATTAATACCTAATTTAAAAATCAAGGATGATACTTTTGACCTCTTTAGTATCATGGAATGCATATTCCTTATAAAGTTTATTTCTTTTCACCAAAATTTTCACTTTGATTTTGTTATTTTGTTAAATAACTCTTCATCTCCTCTCTACCCTTGCATTGATTAAACTTCATTATGCTATATTGCTTCGTTATACTTGATTTCATCTTTAATATATATTTAATTTACTTTTAAATAACTTTTTTTGTTATTTATACATACTTTTATAATGCATAGTTATTTTAAACTAGATTCGATTGAGTTGAAATAAGCATTATTGAAAAGATGGAGATGAGCATGTTATAAATAAAAATTTAATTTTTATATTTTGCTGAAAGTTTTGCCTAATTAGTTCTATAAGCTTTCTAATTCATTTCTATTTGTAACTAATTTGATGATCAAAGATTTTACTCTTAATATCCATAGTACCTTGGAATAAAGCTTTCCCTTATAATTTATCTCATTTCTTTAATTTTTTACTTTATTTTTGTTTTGCTACTGTCAAAAAAAAATTCTTCTCTCATGTGACGGTATATTCTGTTGGATTAAGTTATATTAAATTGCTTCAACTTTTTCATTTTAGTTCTATTATATATTTAATTAATATAAAAACAATTTTTTACTTTTTAATCATTTTTAATTTTATAATTCATAGTAAATATAAGTGGTTCAATCAAACTAAAACAAGTACAGTTACATTAGTATTGGTGAGCCCTATCTAAGTAGATATTAATTTTTAAATTTTTAATTTTTTTCTCAGCATTTGGTATGTTTTATGAGACACAATAATTCAATAATAATAGAAGCTTGGAAAGCAACTTTTTTATATAATTTTTCTACTTTATTCAATGTTTTTGTTTGATATGGTTATATTCTTATGTAGTTCTAAATCTTATCTATTGTCACCTCTAATTTTCTTTCATTTGGCTATATTTCACTTCAAATAGTCTTATTTCAACTTTAATATATATTTATTTAATTCTTTAAAATATCATAATTAACTATTCATTTTAAAATTTTCAAATATTTTATTTTATTTGATTTGCATAGGGTTATGAAACATTTTAAACAGTAAAAGATTTCATTGTTGAGGATATTGCACTTTTTCTATATAGTACCATGGAAAAACAATCCCTTTCAATTTATGTCATTTTTCCAAAGTATTCACTCTGTTTTGGTTGCTTTACTATTATACAAAAAACTTCTCACTAAGGACCATAACAATGTTTAGATTTGGTTATATTGCATTACTTCAATTGATCTCATTTTAGCTATTATATATATGTGTGTATATATATATATACATATTCCTAACATTAATATAATAATTCATTATTATCTATTACTAATTTTTTTGTAAATTTTTTGAAATTAAAATGAGTTCTGGGTTAAAAAATGTAAACATCTTTGGAGTCTTCTTCACAAGCTTTATCAAAGAATTCATACTTTAATTTATGATTTTTTAGCATTTTGGTATGTTGTACGAGATTGTTTGACTTGTACTAGATTTTATCGTCAAGGATGTTACACTCGATGTCCTCACTATCTCTGATTGACAAATTTATTTACGAATTATCTCATTTGATAAATGTTTTTTGTGTAAATTAGTTTTTTAAAAAATGAAACTTTATTTTGTGATTCCTCCAATATTCATGTTCCTTGATTTTTTAATACTACATTGCTTCAACTTATGTTAATTATTCCTTTTTATATTTACTTAATTTTCATTTCCTTTCTTTCAAATTAGTTATCTATTTATTTAATTTTTAAATATGTAATATCCTAGGTTTACTTAACTTTACAAGATATTTTCTTTCATCTTTACTAGAACAACTGAGGATGTTACACCTAATCTACTTACCAACTTGGAATGCAATTTTCTCTTATAATTTATCTCATTTTTTCAAATCTTTTTCTTTCATTTTGTTATGTTATTTGCCTCCAATTTTCTCATTTAATGATATATATATATATATATATATATATAAATTAAAATGAGAATTAATTTTTTATTACGTATATTTCTTTACTTTTGTGATTTGTTGAAATTCCAATCAAGGTCTTATTGGGACAAAACAACTGTCAACAAACAGGCCTAACAAGCTTAATCATATTAAATATTTAATTTAAAATTTTTTAATATTTTATGTTTTGGAGTTTTGGCACACTTTATATTAAATATTGATTCCAACACCATTTGATGATAAAAATGTTAAATTCATTATTTTTAATGCCTCAATGTGTGACATCAATTTAAAATTTAACTCATTTACTCAAACGTTTAGTTTTGATTTGGATATATTTTGATATAACTCTAAACCTCCTGTTGTGTGACAATTATACCACTTTATATTGGTTACATAATAAAGCTCTATTTATCTCAATTAAGATGTAATATATATTTTTTATAATAAAATAATATTTTGTTATTATAATGGTTATTTACTATGATAATTTGCATTAATTCCAAAAGTGGTCTAAGCTAGTCGGAACAAACATCATTGGGCTCAAAACTTGACGAGCTTAGTCTAATTAATTATTTTTTTAATATTTGAAAATATTTTATTTTCTTATAATTAGTATAACTTATGAGGTTTTTTATTTTAAAATGATAAGATGATAATGGATGTTACATGCTATATTTTAAATATCATGTAATACAACATTCTTATACATTTGATTTTAACTTTTCAAATTGTTTGCATTTAATTAGTTATTATAGAAAGAAACTCTTGTTCTCATCCAATGTGAACTTTGCCTCATTTTTATTAATTTTTAATATTACTTTAATTTATCTTATTTTAACTTTAATATGAATGTAATCAATATTAAAATAAAAATTTATTATTATCTAGGGATCTTCTAATTGAAATTTCATAGTAAATCTTAACGATGATCACTCAAGGTGAAACAAAGTTCATTGAATTCATCTCAATAAGCTTTATTCAACTAAATAGTCATTTTTTAAGTATTTTATTGCCTTAGGCTTTCACATGCTTTGAGACATTTTGATATGTTCTATTTTAAGAATTGAGTATGTTACTCAATCTCCTTAGTATCCTAAATGTAGGATTTTTCATAAAATTTATTTTATTTTTTTAAATATTTTTTTTATGAATTGGTTATATTATTATGTAACTCTAAACATCATACCTTATATAATTAAGTGAATGAGCTCTATCTAATGAGGTTGAATATCAAATGAGGTTGAATCAAGAAATAGCAAACATCATTGCACCAATGTGAATGAGCTTTATCTAATCAAATAGTAATTTGTTATGAGATATTTTGAATCATACTAGATTTAATGATATAGGATGTTGTAGTCAATCTCCTTAGTATAATAGATTGAACCTTTCTCATACAATTTTGCTCATTCTTCAACATTTTATAGCTATTTTGTTGTATTTCTTCCAATCCAATTTATCTGATTTATTCATTTTTTAATTAGGCTATATTGCTACTTAACTATAAATCATCTTTAGAAGGACCATAAGAATGCTTTGATTTCGTTATATACATTATTTCATTTTATCTCAATTATATATATATTTAGTTACCATTCAAATAATAATTTATTATTATTTATTCCAATTTACTTTCGTCTCATTTTATCTAGCTCTACTAAATTTTTTATTCTTCAATTTTTTTCCTACTGTTTTGGCAAGCTTTACAAAACAATTTGATTCAAACTTGGATTAACAATTGAGTATGTGAGAGTCAATCTCCTTAATTGTTTGATTAAAATTTTATGTGCAATTTATCTTATTTGTTCATATTTTATGCATTAATCTAGATATATTACTATGAAACTCTATTTCTTCTTCCATTTTCCATTTACATTAGTTTGATTTGTTTATACTACATTATCTTCACTTATCTTACGTATTACTTAATATAAGTTAATTTTTATTTATTTAATTTTTAATACATTTGTTTAATTTTGTATCTACAAGTTCTATTTTTTATCTACAAGTTTTATCAAATTAAATAATCATTAATTTCATTTTTCAATATCTTATATTCTAGTGTTTTCATATACGTTATGGGGCAATTTAATTTGTAGCCGATTTGATGATCAAGAATTTTACACCTCGTCTCCTTAGTAACTTAGAACACATCTTTCTTATACAATTTGACACATTTATTCAAATCCTTTATTTTGATTTAGTTATATTAAATTAATTTAATTATCTCATTTTACCTTTTACATATAGTTTTTAAAATTAAATTTAAAAGTAATTTTTTTTAGCTCACGCTTCAATACTTTTTAAATTAAGAAAACTTCCAATCGAAGTCTCATTGAGATGAAAAGAATTTCAATGGACTAACTTGACAAGCTCAATCAAATGAATTGCTACTAATTAGTATTTTGATCCAATTTAGAAGGTATTTTAATTCCTGCTTAATTTGGTAAAAAAGTTATGACACTCAATCTCTTTATTACCTTAGATTGAAATGTTAATGTACAATTTATCTCATTTTTTCAAATTTTCGTTTTGATTATATTACATTACTATGTAACACTAATTTTCTTCTCATGTGACAATTACATTACTTCAATTTTGTTATATTATAATATATCAATTTATCAAATTTTAACTTGAAAATATATTTTATTAATATTAAAATAATGATAGTTTTAATTCAAGTTATTCTTTTTGTAATTTGTAGTAATTCTAAACATGTTTTGATTTGGAAGAACAAATGTCAGTAGCTTCAACTCTATGAAGTCTATCTATTTAAATATTTATTTTTTTATTTTAAAATATTATATTTTTTAAGGTTAATGCATATTTTATGAAACTTTCTTATCGTTAAATGTTAGCACAATCTTTGATATTATACACAATATCCATAATAACATGGAATACAATTTTTCTTATAATTTAATCTATTTCCCTAAATTTTTCTCATTTAATTTATTACTACACATTGACAATTTAATATTCGCCTCATTTAACTTTTACATCATTTTGATTTAGCTTTTTTTATTTCAATAATTTATCTTATTTTATTATTCTTATGTATTTACTTAATATTAAAGTAATAATCAATTATTATTTGGGCTTATTTAAATTATAATTTTAAAGCAAATACTAAACAACGACCAATCGAAACAAAAAAATGTCGTTAATCATGTCTTAACAAGCACCATGCAATTAAAGTTTTTTTAAATGCCACATTCCTTAAAGTTTTTACATGGATATTTTGATTTGTAACATATTTGTTGATCGAGGACATTGACCTCGATTTCCTTAGTATCTTTGAATACAGTTTTCTTGTAAAATTATTTAACTTTTTCAAATGTTCATTTTTATTTTGGTTATACTAAAATGTATCTCCACATTACATTAGTTAAATTACATCATTTTTATTTAATGCATAATTAATCAATGAAAAAAGTAATTCACTATTTTTCTTGCTTATGTTTTTTGTAATGTTTTTATAAAATTAAATGAGATTTGATAGAGAGGAAAGAAATATCACTAAACATTTCTAAGCATGCTCAATCAAGTTCTCTTTGTTTTGTTTTATTACAATTTATCTCAAAAATCTTCTCTTAAGTTACCTTTGTATTGCTTTCATTTGTTATATTATATTGATTTAGATTATCTCATTTTAATATTAATATATTTTTTTCATAATTTTTAAATAATAATTTGTTATTTCTTATATTTATTTAATTTGGAAATACTAATCAATAAAAATTGAGGTCTCATTGAGATGAAATAAATCTCATTTTTTTTTATGAAACTATGATATTATTTCAAAAGCAGCATAAGCCATACAAGAGTTTCACATCTAGGATCCTTAAGGAGGATCAAACATGAAATCTGACAGCATAAGTTTGATTAAGGGCTTGGGAATGGATTCTCCGGGTTCCCATATGAACTCATTACAGCATGCAACACAAGCCACCCAGTCAGCAGGCGCATTCCCATCTCTATGGATATGGGAAAAATGGACTGCCTCCGGACACCTGGCATACCTAAGAGTCTCAGCAAAGTGGCCATCCTCAGGGGGGTGGGATATCATCTCACACACCACCTGGAGCGCCGTCATCAAGTCAGTATGAATGTCTACGGCCCGGTGAAGGGGAAGGGAACCCCTTAGCATGTTAAGAGCCTCGAGCATAGCCTGGACCTCCATCATATCGGCAGCCTGGGAGCAAACCCTCTTACCAGCCACCAAGAGCGGCCTCCCTATGCAGTCTCTGAGAACCAGGCCAAGACCGGCAATGTTATCACCTACCGCAGCATCGCAATTCACATTTATCCATCCTGTTGGGGGAGAATCCAACCATGGGTTACAAGCAAGTCCGAAGAGTTGCAAGGATTCCCGCTAGACAGGGATGAATAGAAGTTATGTTGCCTGATTGTGGTAATCACCTCGATCTTCATAGTCTGTAGCAGCGAGCATGACAAGGCCATCAGATTGTTATGCCTCATCGCATTTCGCATTGCCCAGATGTAATACATAGTTGTGGCCAGCGGGACAGCATGCCATGCACCATCACCACGACGTACTGTCGGCAAACCCACGAACCTCAAGAGCCGATCAAGGAATTGCATCACAGCTACCGCACCCATGGACCGACCCAGTGCAGTTAATGCCCTATGAGGATGGCAGTCTATCCAGAGTTCCTGTGAGCACGGGCAGTCCCAAAGCACATGTTGCAAGGATTCATCTGCTGCGTAGACCCATTGGCAGTTGCTATTCTGGAGCATTCCTCTTTGGGCCAGCCACACTACCGTAGGGAGGAAATCACCGGCAACTCGCCACATGAACATGCGCACCCTCGGCATTGATTTAATCTTTGAAATACCCCTCTATCGTCTGCATGACGCTGGCCACCCCGCGTGACAGTAACATCTGCACCGTGCATCATATGTGTGTAGATCCTCCCGCTATCGTCCCTCACCGTCTCAGTGAGCATCTTGAGGAGCACGTCCTGCACTAATATCCGAGCTCTCGAAAGATGCAGAATTCCGTCAGTTAGCTCCTCGCCTGCTCAGTCCCCAGCAATCGTAATGCAGTCAGCAACGCTCACCGGCAAATTGATGGTCATGTTAATGAAGGTCGGCCAGCAGCAGAGTGGAAGGATACCCAACAAATTGTCCTCCGCGAATCTCACCGTCCTCCCTTCTCCGATGCGCCAGACGAAGATCAACTTTTCCACTGGCAGTGCCGCCAGCACCATTCTGCACACAGGAGATGCGTTATGGGGAGCTTTGACAAGAGGATTCATCAGCGTGTACTGCCGCCGCATAATTTCAACCCAAAGGCTCGTCTCGCGACTAAGAATGTGCTTGCAATTATTCATTTGCAGCACGCAGCGCCATACATAGAAGTCTCAGAGTCCAAGCCCGCCAATGGCCTTCGGCAAGGTGATACAGTCCCATGGCGCATAATGCATCGTGTGCGCAATGCTTGTCCTGTTCAATAGGAACCTTCTAATTCTCTTTTCCATGTCATCAATAACTCCTGCAGGCACCGCACAATGTCGTAAAACGTGACTTGGGATGGTAGCAAGAACAAAGGAGGCCAAGGCGGCTCTGCCAACAAGCGACAGCGGATTGATACGCCAATTGAACACCGCAACGTCAATCCTTTGAACGAGAAAATTATGGTCTGCCTTGTTCAGGCGCCACGCAGCAATGGGGACTCCGAGGTATGTGAGTGTCCGGCCTTGTTCCATGCGGAGTTTCCTCAAGACCAGGTTGGCTTTCTTCTTGCTGAACTTCGTGCTGAGGTATACTTTTGATTTCATAAGGTTGACGTGTAGCCTAGCAGCCTCACCGAATGTCTGCATGATACTATGCACAGTGCGCGTAGCCTCACGCGTTGCGGGAGCAAACAATAGCACATCATCCGTTTATAGGAGGTTCGAAATCTGTGGTGCGTGTTGCTTAGGTCTGAATCCAAGCAGCTGCTTCGTCTCGTAGTCCTTCACTAGGCTTGAAAGGAATTCTATAGCCATGACATACAAGTAGGGCGAAAGCGGACATCCCTGTCGGATTCCTCGCGGTGCCACCACCCAAAGGAGGCGAGAACCATTGACGAGAACACCAAATCTAAGACAAGTTATGCATGCAGCGATCCACTCACACCATAAAGGGGGAAATCTCATGATCTTCATCATCTCGAGCAGGAAGTCCTAACGCATGCTGTCGTAAGCCTATTCCATGTCGATCTTCATAGCCAAGAATCTCGAAGCAGCACTACAGGCATGCATCTTCGACACCATCTCCTGTGCGTTGTAAACTTTATCTGATATGCTACGCCTGGGAATAAATGTTTCTTGCTCGTGAGAGATGAAACTTGACATCAGCGGTTTTAGCTTCTCGACTAGTATGCGTGCCACCACCTTATAGATGGTGTTGCAGAGGCTAATTGGCCAGAAGTGCTTCGGCCTGCACGCCCCCTGCTTCCCCGCATGGCCGCAGTAATCTCTCTCTCGGTGACCTTGGAGCCAGGTTTGGATGCCACATCGCCGCACACGATGCCGATATCATAGAGATCGGCGGCAAGTCCACCCGTCCCCGGCACTGCCATTTTCCTTCAATGTAAGCCAAAAGAACATTCCTGAAGCTTTTAGGTGAACCCGCCACCTTGTCTTCTGCTTCCCTTAGCTGAGTAATTCGGTTTGTCCGAGCACAAGCCGTGACAACAACATGGAAAAACCTGGTGTTGCCATTCCCAAGCTATGCCCAATACACCTTAGCGTTCTGCCACCACCATTGTTCCTCATGTGCACAGTCACGATGGAAGGCTGTGACCATTTGACCAAGCTGCATATGCTCCTCCTCTATTATTCCCTCCTGGGACTCCTTTGATTGCAGTTCATCGATTCTTCTTTCCAACTCTGTGTTTCTATTAACAATGTTTCCCACCTCCTCCGTGCTCCATCTCCAAAGTGCCATCAGCGAGGGATTTAATTTAGTCATAATCGCATCCATGAAATTTCCCCCTCCCGTCTCTTCCATGCACAGTTCACCTTCCAGAACGACTGTGGAAAGTCTAACCACACACTTTCGAATTGCGGCCTGGCAATTTTTGGCCGTAGATTCCTACATCCAAGGTCAACCAGTAGATGGCAATGATCAGACCTGAGCCGACAGAGGAGTTGCACGGGGCATTTGGGAAAGGCCTGCATCCCCGCAGAGTTCATGAGGACACGGTCTAATCGCTGCAGCCTGCACGTGCCACCCTGCTTCCCGTTGCACCAATTAAAGCGATTGCCGGGGAAGCCCATGTCCACCAGCTGCATCTTCTGTATAAGGTCAACAAGTTCTTGCTGTCCCCTGTCATCGACGAACTTCTTCCTGCCCTGTTTCTCCTCCTGTGCCATCGCAAGGTTGAGATCCCCTATTACGATGAGTGGGTCACCCCACAGGACATGTGCCTGATGACTTCCCAGACCTCCCAGTGCTTGTGGTGGCCTTTAGGGCCGTAAACAATGAAGCAATGGATCTTGCAGTCACCACGTAGCTTCACCTCGCACACCACAACATGCATTGGGGCCGCCATGATCATGATATCATCCCAATTTTTCCATAATAGAATGATACCAGCCGACATGTAGGCAGAAGGTTGAGCAACGAAGCCCCAGTCCTTCCCAAGGAGCCAATTCACATCCTTTCGTAAGAAACACTACGCTTTCATCTCCATCAAGGCCACCACAAGCGTTAGGTATCTTCTTGACTTCCTATCCCTAACACCTCTGATATTCGAAACCACGAATTGCATCTTCACCTGGAGCTTGTAATTGGTACCAACATGCAGCCTCGCAATTCTCCCACATGAGGCCTCCTCCATCTTCCACCTCGATGAGCCCTGTGCCCCACGGAGCACAGCCCAGGAAAAATTCTCCTATCTTGTTTTGGTGGAGTGTCCATCTGGGTTTATAGTTTGTCCACCGCTCATTCGTCCTACAGTAAAGGCAATTTCCCCTTGTTCCCTCCTACCTGCACCGCCTGTCCCGTTCCCACATCCTTCATGGAAGCATCTTCCTGTTGTGTCCGCACCCAATCATAGCGAGCCCTTAGGTGCGATGCCCGCCATGCCATACCTCTGTCGTGGTCAATGGATATACTCTTCATGATGTGATATATGCTAGTCGCCCCCTAGTCAGGAATCCAATGACTGACGATCTTCCAAGGATTCTGGCTCACCTTGCCTGCTATGCTCCTGTGGTCAACCGCACCCTGTCTCCTACGCCAGGGTTGGACAAGCATCCACGGGCCCAGCTTTTCTGTCTTTTCCTCTCGAGCATACATGTTCTCCTCCTGCTTTCGAGGAATTCTAGAGCATTCTGCTACAGCGGTCTTCCCGCCACCATTGTGCGTATCCTTCGCCTCCATCAGTCTTCCTTGGACGACATTGTCTTCTGGAGTTGCAGAGGAAGCTGGACATGTGTGCACTACCTCCATGGACTTATACGTGTTGCACTGGCCCGCGTGGTGACCAACGTGCCCGCGTGAGAAGTAAATCCACGACAATCCCTCGTACTTGAATGCCTTGTAGGTTCGTCCAAATTCTCTATTGAGCCATATACCCGGTTTCAGAGGCTTCGAGAGGTCCATCAGCATGCACACCCAAGCACAGGAGGATCGTCCTATCTCAGCGATCTAGCCGTCAAGGAGAAAAGGCCCCCCAATAGCCTTAGCAATTCTTAAGATGTTCTCTACGTCCCAATATATGAGTGGGAGGCATGGAAGGCGCACCCACACTAAAGATGTTCTTAGGGCTTCTCTAAAGCTAATCCTTGTTGAGGGAACCTCCCATCTCCCAGCAGCCCCATGCTCGGGGTTGATCGTTTCTCCTGATTTCTTGCTCACCGTAGGCTCTGTAGCCATATGCACTGTGTCCTATAGCTCCATTATGCCAGCGATCATAGTGTGACCTCCATTTGCTACCCCACCTCTGTCCCCCTGGATCTGACAGTCAGGTAGCTTAGCTGGAGCTTCCACATGTTCCACCTTCTTCGTCAGGCAATCCCTGAAGTCATTCGTGCCAGTAGTTTTTTTTAATACCTCCGTCGTTGCATCTGAATTTTGAGAGAAAAGGGGATTTCCTTCGGCGATAATCATTTCCCATCCAGAAGTGAAAGAGAGGCATTCTCTCACTAGCGAGTTGCTTCTAGAGGTCCTCACCTTCTTGTTACTCCTCCTAGCCTTGCCTCTCGCCATCATTCTTCACATTAGGGCTGCAGCTGACCCAGAACCATGCAAGGGGATGTTCTGGTGTGGTGCATCACAGAGTAACTCTGCAGTTTAAACCTGTCCCTATTCCCCCGCTCCAGTCGAATGTTCAGAATTTCAAATTCAAAGTTCTCAGCCCGACAAATTCTCGCAATGGCCTTGGTTCCTCACGACCGTTAGCCATTACCTGCAGCCCGTCACACGCACACTTGCTCCTCTGTCCTGTCGTGAGTTCCCCTGATCCAGTCTCCGACGATGGCCCAGTATCACACCCTCCGTTTGTGCCTTCCCACCAGCTACAGATGCCAACTACTCCTCACCTATCATTCGCCACTCACGTTCCGTCCCTTGAACTTCCCCACCAGCAGTCTCCCCATTACCAGCCCCCTGGTGCCAGCTCCCCGTCACGAACTCCTTCCCGTCACTGCCTTCCGGTCGCTGCCTTCCATCACTGGCTTCAAGTCGCTACCTTTCCTGTCGCTGGCTACCAGTCGCTACCCTTCCGTAATCTAATCTAGAGCATCAAATGATCAATTGGTTTTGGAATCCTTTTCTTTTTCTCTCGTTAGCTTGCACTTTAGGATGCCTAATAGCAGGGATGTATTTTTCAAATAATTATTATACATGTTAATGTTGCCATCTATAAAGAAAGAATCCTCATTTGACTCTTTTTGACAAGCCTTATCCATTGTAATATACATTTTTATTTTTAAAAATATTTATTTTCTAAGATTTTGGAAAGTTTCATAAGATGTTATGCCTCATAGCTTATTTAATGGACAAGGATGTTCCATCAATTCTATTTTTATGTTGTAGTGTAACTTTCTATTATAATGTATCTCATTTCTTTAATGTTTTTTAATTTAATTTGGTTATATTACTATAAAGCTACAATTCCTCTCTCATGTGACATTCAAATCACTTTTATTTTGTTCATTTCATTTTTTAGATCCATCTAATTTCTTCTTTAACATATATTTAATTTAATTAAAGTAATAATTTTTTATTATTTATGTTTTTTTACATTATTTATTTATAATAGACGTTTGATTGAGATGAAGCAAACATCATTGTACTTAACTTTACGAGCTATCAAGTTAAAAATTGTCTTTTAAAATATTTTATTTTTCATGATTTTAGAAGGTTTTATAGGAAAGGTTTTTTTACTTGATTTAATGGGCAATGTTGTTATAGTTGAACTTCTTAATTTCTTGAAATTTTGTTATCTTATAAAATTTATCTCATTTATTTCACTTTGATTTGGCTATACTACTCAAAATTTAATTTTTTTTTTCTTGTCTGACCATTACATCACTTTAGTTTAAGTTTCTTTCATTACTTGAATATATCTTATTTAAACTTAAAACAATATTTTCTTAATAAAAAATAATAGTTCATATGTATTTATGATTATTTTCTTTTGTAATTGATAGAAATTAAAAATTAAAAATGATAGAGAAAAAAATGTGGATGGAATCGTCTTGATGAGATCCAAAAAATTAAAAAACATTATTTAGCTTTAATTATATTATTTTTTATAGTTTTAGAATGCTTTTCTAGACATTTTCGAATGTAATTTTCTAATATAATTTATAACATTTCTTGAATTTTTTTTTGCTCAATGTTAATTTTATTACATCATTTAAATTTATCACAATTAAGATTTAATATATGTTAAATTAATATGAATATGATAGCTTACATATTTACATTTATTTTTGTTTAGTATATTAGAGTAATTCCAAGAAAGGTGTCATTGAGTCAAACAAATATTGTACCAATCCCAATGAGAAATATCTCATAAAAATTAATTTTTATATTTCTAAATTTTTTTTAATTTTTTAATTTTGGCATGCTTTATTTGATAATTCCATTTGTTGCTTATTTAATGACCAATGACATCAAACACAACCTTCTTACTTTGTTAGAATGCAACATTCTAATTCAATTTATCTGTTCTTTTCAAATTTTCCTCTTTGATTTTGTTATATTATAACAAAATTGTGATTCTAATTTTGTGTGAACATTACATCACTTTGATTTTCTTTTATTACGTTGCTCTAATTTATTGCTTTTCAACTTTAATTTACATATTAATTATGTCAAAATAATAATATTTCTATTTTAGTTTGCAATTTTTAGTATTTCCAAATATTGTTCCATGGAAATGGAACAAATGTCATGGGTCCATCTAAGGCCAAAACTATCAAATTAATTATTTATTTATGTGTCATTAAATATTTTAATACCAAGAGATTTTTGAATGCTACTTTCATGTGTAATTTATCTCATTTTTTCAAAATGTTTTTGCTTTTATTTCTTTATGTTATTATGCATGTCTATATCTCTTCAAATGTGACCTTTAATTGTTCTAATTTGGTTATATTGACTTATTCGAATTTATATTATTTTGGCTTTAATATACATTTTTACCCAATACTAAAAAATTAATTTATTGTAATTTATGCTTATTAAATTTTGTAAATAATAATTCTAAATAAGTTTTATCAAATTATATATATATATATTTATATTTTTTATTATATTTCATTTTCTATGATTTTTGCATATTTTACAAGACATGTTGATTCGTATCTGATTTGATTGTCAACTATTTTAGACACTATCTGTTTAGCATCTTGGAATGCAACATCTCTAAAACTTTATCTCATTTCTTTAAAATTTTCCCTTCGATGTAGTTATATTACTACAAAAATCCACTATGATGTGAAATGACCTATGTAACAATTTATTTTGGCATATTAATACGCATCAATTTATCTCATTTTAGCTTTATTATATATTTATTTAAAATTTTTTTTCTCTATAATATTTACTTTATAATTTAGTAGTAATTGCAAAAAATGTTTGAATGAGAAGTAAAAATGTTATTAGATGCATCTCAAAGAGCTCTATCCACAAAATATTCAATTTTTATAATTTTAAATATGTAATTTTGTAGAATTTTGGCTTATTCTATATGACATTTTTATTCTTACCTCATTTAACAATTGAGGATGTTACTCTCAATATTCATAGTATATTATAGTGTAACTTTGTCATACAATTTATATCATTTAGAGGATGTAGTTTTGATTTCTTTATATTATTGTGAAAATCTAGTTATCCTCTCAGATGCTTTGATTTAGTTATATTATATTACATCAAATTATCTTATTGTTAATTTAAAATATATTTACAAAAAGATTAAACCAGTACTTTAATATGATTTTCATATACTTACTTTGTAATTCTCAATAATTCAAAATGGGGCTTGACAGAGACATAACAAATGACGTAAGACTCACTTCAATGATCTCCAACTTATTAAGTATTAATTTTTATAGGTTTAAATATCTTTTCAGGCATTTTTACACATTTTGTTATACTTTTAAGAATCATACCTTTTATGATGATCAAAGATGTTATATCCAACCTTTTAAGTGCCTTCAAATGCAACATTTTCTCCTAACCAAAGTTCGTTTTTAAAAATATTTCTTTTAATTTCGTTATATATTTATATGTAATTCCAAATACCTTCTCATGTGACCATTATTTTTTAAGTGGTAATATTGAATAATTTAACTTTATTTCATTTTAGCTTTAATATTTGTTTACATAATATTAAAATAATTATTTTGTTTTCTTTCAGGTTTTTCTTTTGGTAATTCATTATAATTCTAAAAAAGATTTGATCTAGTAGAAATAAATGTCATTGGATTTATCTAGATGGGAATTATCCAATTAAATAACTATTTCTTTTTTTAAATATTTTGTGTTCTTGGTGTCAAGCATGCTTTATGAGGCATTTCAATTGTGTTTTTTATTATCATTAATCTTACACTCCAACTATTTAATTTCGCAAAATTAAACTTTCTTCTAAAACTTGTTGCATTTGTTCAATTATTTTGCTTTTATTTTTTTTGCATATATTTATCTGTAAACCTACTCCCAAGAGACGTTTCTATTATCTTTGTTTTGCTATGTAACGTTATTTCAATTTATCTTATTTATGTTTTCCTTATTATATATTTTATTGAAATAATAGATCATTAGTAATATAAGGAAAGGAGGCTTTATCAAGTTGAAACAAATGTGTGAGACTCTAATTCATAAGCATTATGTTACTAAATATTAAAAGTTTATATTTTAAGTATTTTATATTTAAGAATTTTGAAACTTTTTATGAAACATGTTGATTCATACCTCAATTGAAGATCAAGCATTTTACATTTTTTCTCCTTGATTTGGTTATGTTACTATGTAACCTCTACTATCCTTTCATTTGACCTATTCATCAATTTGAATTGGTTATGACACAATTTTTTAATTTATCTCGTTTCAACTTTAATATATATTTACTTAATATTAAAATAATAATTTGTTGGTTCTTATGCTTATTTACTCTTGTAGTTCATAATTGTTCCAAGCAAGGTATCTCTTAGATGAAAAAATGCATTAGACGTGTCTCAAGAAGCTTTACCAATTTAAATATATTTTTTTATTGCATATACATTTTATTTATACTTTTTTGATGTGTTTTGCAAGCTTTATAGGATATTTAATTTATTACTTGATTAGATGATTAAGAATATTACATTTAGTCCCCTTAGTTTAGTTGTATCACAAATCTTTTGGTCATCTCATTTTAGTTTTATTAACTATTTACTTAAAATTAAAAATTATAATTTATTATTATTTATTTATATTTGCTTTAGTAAATCATTGTAATTCATAAGATATCAATTAGAGATGAAACAAGTGTCATTGGACTCGATTGGTTGAGGTTTATCAAATTAAATAGACATAGAAATATTTTATGGGTTTTACACACTTTATGAGACATTTCAATTTTTTAACTTATTTCACAGCCAAGGATGTTGCACTCAATCTCCTTATTATCTTGGAATATATTTTTCTTGAATAAATTTTCTCATTTCTTCAACTTTTTGGTATTGATTTGCCTATATTATAATGAGATAATAATTCTCTTCTTTAGTGACCAACACATCACTTTTACTTGGTTATATTAAATTTATTTAATTTTTCGATTTTTTAAATAGTTTTTCATGTATTATTGAACTAGTACTTTAATATTACTAATGCTTATTTATTGTGTAAATCACTACTCTCAAATGAGGCTAATAAAGATGAAACAAACCATATTTGACTGATCTTAAAGTACTCTTTCCAATTAAATACCCATTTTTTGATTTTCAAATATTTTTCTTTCTAAAGTTTTGGAATGCTTTTGGAGACATTTTCTTTCATTCTTGATTTGATTATCAAGGATGTTACACTTGACCTTCTTAGGATATTTGAATGTAACTTTCTTATACCATTAATCTCATTTCATCAAATTTGTTTTGTTACCTTGTTATATTATTGTGTAACTTCAAATTTTCCCTTATGTGACCTTTACATCTCCTTGATTTTTGCTACATTTTGTTATTTAAATTTAAGAAATTTAAGCTTTAATATATATTAATGTATTTTAAAAATAATATTTTTTTATTTATGCTTATTTATTTTTATATTTATAGGAAATTCCATGTGATATTGGATTTATACGAAATAATAATCATTTGACTCATGTTAATGATTTTTATCCAAAAAAATATTGATTTTTACCTTTTTAAATATTCTATTTAACTTATGATTTAGCATGCTTTAGATATTTCAATTCATACTTCATTTAGTGAACAATGACGATGCACTCGTTGGACTTATCTTGGCGAGCTAACAAATTAAGCATTATGTTTAAAAATATTTGATTTTCTCATGATTTCGGAAAGTTTTACAATAAAGTTTTATTTGTACATGATTTAATGATCAACAATGTTGTACTCAATTCTCTTAATTCGTTGGAATATAGTTCTTTTATAAAATTTATCTCCTTTTCCTAAATTTTTCACTTTGATTTAGCTGCATTGCTAAACACATTAATTTTTTTCTTGTTTGGCCATTATGATTCTTTGGTTTGGTCTTCTTATATTACTTAAACTATTTCATTTAATCTATAAAATATTTTCACTAAATAATAAAGTAATAATTTATAGTTTTTTATGACTATATTCATTAGTAATTCATAGTAGTTTGAAATAATGCGTGATAGAGAAAAAGAAAATGTTGGTGAAATCATCTCAATAAGCTCAAACTACTTAGTATTTAATTTATTTATATTAAAATATATTATTTTAAAGAGTTTTACAATGCCTTATCAAGCATTGTGGGTCATATATGATTTGATGATCGAGAATATTATAGTCAATTTCTAAAGTATAATTGAATGCAACATTCTTATATAATTTATCACATTTCTTCAATTTGTTTTCTTAGTTAGTTTTATTACATTATTTCAATTAATGAGAAATATTTTTTAATATATATATATATATATATATAATGAACATTAATTTAATAGTTTATTTTATTTTTAGTTATTTTGTTTGGTAATTTATAGTAATTCAAAATGAGGCTTGATGGAGATAAAACAATTGCCATTGGCCCATCCCAATGAGCAATATCCCAAAGAAGTTATTTTTTTTATATATTTAACTTTTTTATTTTTTTATTTTGGAATGCTTTATGTGACAATTGCATTTGTTCCTTATTCAATGACTAAGGACATCAAACTCATTCTTCTTTGTTCATAAAATGTAACTTTTTAATACAATTTATCTAATTTCTTCAAATTTCTTTATTTGATTTTGTTATACTATAACAAATTTGTAATTCTTATTTTTAGAGAACTTTTAATCACTTTGATTAGGTATATCACATTACTTCAATTTATCTCATTTCAAAATTAATTTATATTTTTGTATGTTAAAATAACATTTTCATTTTATTTATTCTATTTTACTTTTTAGTTTATATTAGTTCCAAATATGGTTTCATGGAGATGGAACAATTGTTATTGGACTCATCTAGATGAGCAGTAACAAATTAATTGTTTGTTTACATATGTTTTAAATATTTTACTAGTAAGGGTTTTTGGCATTATTTACCAGAGTGTTTAATTTATTTCTTATTTCATGGTTATGGTCATTATACTTATTGTCTTTAGAATCTTTTAAAGAGACATTGTTATATAATTTGTCACATTACTTCAAGGTTTACATTTTCATTTAATGATATTGTTGTAAAGCTTTAAATCTTCTTTCGTGTGACTTTTCTAACAATTGTAATTTAATTATAATACATTGTTTTAGTGTATCTTATTTATGTTTTAACATAAATTTACATAATATTAAAATAATTTTTTTAATCATTTATGCTTATTTATGATATAATATGTTGTAACTTCAACTAAGGTATGATAGTGATGAAGAAAATGTTATGCAACTAGTCTTTATGAGCTATAAATGATTAAAAAATCATTTTTGTAGGTTAAATATTTTATTTACATTTATTTTTGCATGATTTACAAGTCTTGCTAATTTATGGTTGATTTCACAATTGAGGATATTAGATTAAATCACTTTTATATATTGGAATGCTACTTTCATATGCAATTTATCCCTTGTTTCAATTTGTTTTACTATGATTAGTTTATTTTAGCATGTAAGTCTAAATCTCCAATAATGTGACCTTCATTTATTATGATTTTGTTATATTACTTTCTTAAAACTTATCTAATTTCAACTTTAATAAATCTTTATTTTAAATTAAGATAGTAGTTTATTATAATTTATGCTTATTTGATTTTGTAATTAGTAATAACTATAAATTATAATTGCTCAACGAAAAACATGTATCACTACACTCATTTTGATCTGATTAATTATTTTTTATACTTTTCTTAATATTTCATCTATGGCTTTTGCTTGTTTATAGGATATCTCAATTCATAATTTATATTATGATCAATAATTTAAAACACAAACTTGTCATCATCTTGGATTGCAACTTCTTATAAAATTTATCTCATTTTTTAAAAAATTTCAATTTAATTTAGTTTTATAACTATGGAACTTCACTATCCTCTGCTATGTCCACATTGTTTTAAATTAGTGATAAAAAATTGCATTAATTAACCTATTTTTATCTTTAATATATATTTACTTAATATTAAAATAATATTTTTTCATTATTTGTAATATTTACCATAAAATGCAACTTTTTTTGTATAGCTAATCTTATTTTTTCAAATTATTTCCTTTAATTTTCTTATATTAATTTTTAATTCTAAATCCCTTCTTATGTGACCAACATTTAGTTTGGATTTCGAAATATTGCATTATTTTAGTTCATTTCATTTTAGCATTAATATATATTTACCTTATATTAAAATAATATTTTATTATTCTTTCTCATTTTTAAACTTTGTAATTCACTGAAATTCTTAATATATTTTATTTAGTCAAAACACAAAGTCATTGGATTCATTTAGATGAGCTCGATCTAATCAGATATTTATTTCTATATTTTTAAATATTTGATCTTCTAGGTGTTTGACATGCTTTACGAGACACTTCATTTTGTGTTCCTTTTATGATCAAAGAGGTTGTACTCAAAAAATTTAAACTCTTGAAATGAAACATTTATGTATAATTTATTACATTTGTTGAAATGTTTCTCATTGATTTTATGTTCCATTTATGTCATTCTAAATCTTCTCCCAAGTGACCTTTATATTATTTTAATTTTATATGTTATTTAATTTCAAATTATCTTTTTTAAATTTTCATTAATATTTAATTAGTATTACAAAAATAAATCATTTTTTGTTTATGCTTAGTTACTTTTGTAATTTGTAGTAGGTACAAAAGAGGTGTGATCAAGGTTAAACAAATGTTATAGGATTCTAACCAATGAGCTCTATCTAATTAAATATTAATAAATTTTAATTTAAATATTTTAATTATTAAAAATAGGAAAATTTTACGAAACATTTTGTTTGATACTTGATTTGAACATGGTGTAAGATACATCAGATTTTTTAATTTGTTTAAATGTAATTTTCTCATACAATTTATCATCTCTAAATTTATTTTTGCTTTATTTGATTATATTATTATGTAAATTTAATTCTACTCTCATTTAATCTATTCATAACTTTGAATTCGTTATAAAAAAATATTTTTGTATATCTAATTTTGACATTAATATATATTTACTAAATACTGAAAAAATAATTTATTATCTTTTATGCCTATTTACTTTTGTAGTTCACAATTATTCCAATCAATGTATGATCGAGATGAAACATTTCAGAATGTTTTCGTTTGATTTGACATATCACCATAAAATTCTAATTCCCTTCTCAAGTGACCTTGACATTATCTAATCTCATTTTTTATTATCTATTTACTTAATATTTAAATAATAATTTCTTGTTATTTATTTTTATTTACATATGTAAATAATAATAATTCAAGAATATATCCATTGGAGATGAAACAAATATTATCGAACTCTTCTAGTTGAACTCCATAAAATTAATTATACATAGAATTATTTTTAAATATTTTATTTTATATAGGCTCTACACACTTTATGAGTCACTTTAATTTTTACATTATTTGACAATCAATGATGTTGCACTAGATTACCTTATTATCTTATAATACAATTTTCTTAAAAAATTATCTCCGTTTAAATTTTTACATTGAGTTGCTCATATTATAACGAAGTAATAATTCTCCACTATAAGGATCAATATATACCACTTTGATTAGGATATATTAAATTAAATTCATTTATCTACATATTAAAAAAAATTTCAATTGATATTAAAATAATAATTTATTATTATTTTAGCTTATTTACATTTATATGACATACTTCGAAAGGAGGTTTGATGAAGATGAAACACACTTCATTATACTAATCTCAAAGAACTCCATCCAATTACTTTTGGAGGCATTTTCCTTTATTTTTTATTTGGTTATCGAGGATGTTACACTCAAACTTCATACGATATTAGAATGAAACTTTTTGGTAAAATTTGTCTCATTTTATCAAGTTTTTATCTTTATTTAGTTATATTGCTAAGCAACTTCAAATTTAGTCTTATTTAACCTTTACATCACCTTCATTTGGTTATATTTCATTATATATTTTTTAAAAAAATTAGCTTTAATATATATTAACATAATTTTAAAATAATAATATATCTTTATTTATGATTACTTATTTTGATAATTCATAAAAATTCTAAATGATATGGGACTAAGAAGAAATAATTGTCATTGATATTATTTTAATAGCTCTATCAAATTAAATATTTATTTTTTAATTTTTAAGTATATACATTTGGCTTGTTTTATGTTATTTTTTTATTTACACCTTATTCTATGAATGAGAGTGCTACACTAGATTTCTTTTGTGTCTTGGAATGCATCTTTTATGAAGACTTTATCACATTTGTTCAATTGTTTTGCTTTCATTTTGTTATCTTATTACTAGGAAAATATAATTATCATCTTATGTGACTTTTAAGTTATTTTGTTTTATTTATATTATGAATCACTAGTTTGTCCTATCTTAGCTTTATTATTTATTTACATAATATTCAAATAATAATTTATTAATTTTTATGCTTAACTATTTTTGTAATTTATAGTAAATCCAAGCAATCCTATGAAAACAAAAAACATCATCTCATTCATCTCAACGAGCTGCATGTAATTAAATTTTTATATTTACATTTTTAATTATTTAATTTTCTAAGATTTTTTAAAAACTATCATAGGCATTTTTAACCGTTCCACATTTGATGATTGAGGATATTACACTCGACATCCTTAGTGTTTTAGAATGCAACTTTCCCTTACAAAAAATGATATTTCTATATATGTTTTGCTATGAAACCTTATTTGACGTCTTGTTTGACATTTATATACTTTTGATTTGGCTATATTACATTTCCTCAATTTCACACATGTCTTCTTTATTGTATACTAAATATTAAAATAATAATTTATTAATATTTTTGTTTATTTAATTTGAAACTCATCAAAATTCCAATGAGGCTCAATGGAGATAATGCAAATATTGTTGTAACCATCTCAAAGGTCTCCATTCAATTAATTATTTTTTTAAACATGTTTCAAAAATTTATTTTGTAGGATTTTTTCATGCTTTATCAATAATTTTGGTTTGCACTTTTTTTACCACGTTACACAAGGTCATCATAGCATATTAGGATACAATTTTCCTAATTGATTTACCACATTCTTTCAAAATTTACCTTATATTTTCTTATATTACCATGCAACTTTAAATCTTTTATCTTGTGAGCTTTACATTGCCTTTGTTAGTTATATTATATTATTTTCATTTATCTCATTTACAAATTTGATATACATTCATTGAATATTTAAATAAAATTTATTTTATATTTCAGAATAATTCCAATTGGGATCTAATTCAGACGAAAGAAATGCCATTAGAGTAGTATAAATGAGCTTTATTTAATGAAATATTACTTTTGATGTTTTAAAATATTTTTTCCCAGATTTTCACAAACTTCTCAAGATATTTGTAATTGAATACCCATTTCCTAATTGAGAATATCACAAGAATTCTACTTCATATTTTGGAATGTAACTATCCCTTATTTACTTTTATTTAGTTATATTACTATAAAACTCTGATTCTTCTCTCTTGAGATATTTACATCAATATGATTTAATATATTAGAAATCTTCAATTTATTTAGTTTTAGCATTATTTCATATATACATAATTATAAAAAAATTATTTTGTATTTTAATTCATATTTTTGAAATTAAAAGTAATTCCAAATGATATCTAATCAAGGTAAAAGAAGCTTCATTACACCTATTATGATTAGCTCTTTTTAAAACTTAATTATGATGCACATTTTATATAAAATTTATCTCATTTCTTCAAATGTTTTCATTTTTGTTTTGTTATATTACTATGTAACTCAAATTATCATTTGTGCGACCTTTACATTGCTTTAATTTTTTTTATTACATTATTTCAAGTTAACTCAAACCCATTTTAATATATGTTTACTAAATTAAAAAAATAATTGATTATTATTTTTTTTCACTTTGGAAATTTGTGGTAATTCCAAATGATATTTGAACATGACAAAATAATTGCCATTAGTCTCGTCTTAACAAACACTATTTAATTAAATATTTTTTTTTAATATTTCTAAATATTTCATTTTACTTGGGGTTTGGCATGTTTTATGAGATGTTTTGATTTGTATGTCATTTCATGATGAAGGATGTTAAATTTGACCTCTATACTATCATAGAATGAAAGTTCCCCATAATGTTCTTCATATCTTCGAATGTTTCATAGATTTGGTTACGTTGATTTTTTCATATTACGTAGCTTCAATTTACCTCTTTTCGGCTTCAATATTTATTAACACAAAGTTAAAATAAAAAAATACTAATCTTTATGTTTATTTATTTTTGTAATTATTAATTATTTCGAATAAGGTCTACCAAAGAAAAACAAAGCTTTGTTGGGCTATACTCATAGACCTCATTCTACATAAATATTTGTTTTTATGTTTTAAAATAATTTATTTTTTTCAGTTTTTGAACACTTTACGAGACATAATGATTCATGCTTGATTTAAAGATCAAGGATGCCACTCTCAATTTGCTTAGTATCTTGTAATGCAACTTTATGTTATAATTTTTTTCTTTTCTTCAAAGTTTTTAGTTTGATTTGGTTACATAAATATGAATCTCTAATTCTCATCTCATGTAATCGTTACATCGCTTTGATTTGGCTTTAATATATTACTTTAGTGCGATTAATTTTAAATTTAATATATATTAAGTTAATATTAAAGTCATAACTTATTATTATTTATGCTTATTTAATTTATTAATTTATAGTAGTACCAAATGATTTGTGGTGGATGTGAAACAATCTTGGTTGGATTCATGTAAATGACTTCCATAAAATTAAATATTAGTTTCTACTTTTTTAAATTTTTTTTTGGGATTTTATGAATTTTATAAGGCATTTTAATTTGTCTGTGATTTGATCATCAAGAAAATTACACTCAATTTTCTAAATAATTTGGAATGCATCTATCTCAAATAATTTATTTTATTTCAATAAATTTTTATTTTTAGTTTATTATATTACTACGAAACCCTTGATCTTGTTAAGTGTGACGTTTACATCGCTTTGATTTGTCTATATATCTTTGCCTCAACTTATCACACTTCAATTTCATGAAAGATTTAGTTAATATTTAAATAATAATTTATCATTTTTTTGTTAATTTGTCAAAATAACAAATGAGATCCATCAAGATGAAAAATGTGTCAATGGACTCATCTCAATGAGATCCACATAAATCATTATTAATTTAAACATTTTTAGATTTTTTATTTTTAGGATTTTTTTCATGCTTCAATGACATGATTCATACATATTTTGATAGTAAAGAATATTACAGTCAATCTTGTCAGGAATAAGGAATGCACCTTAATCAATTTGCCTCATTTAATCTAATGTTTAGTTTTGACTTGTTTTTAATTAAATGAAATATAAATTCTTGTCTCATGTGTCCTTTACATTACATTGACTTGGTTTCATTTCATTACTTAACTTTATCTTGTTTTATATTTAGTATATATTTATTATTATTTAACTTTATTTCTTCTTAACTCATAGTACATCAAGATGAGGTCCAATTGAGGTGAAACAAAAGTTGTTAGAAACATCTTGAAGAGTTTGTAAAAGTTGATTTTTAGTCTTTTACTAAAATAAGTTTTTAAGATTTGACAGGTGTTATAAGGTTATTATTTGTTGTTAATTTGATGATCAAGTATGATCTCTTTAGCATCTTTTTGGATTACAGCTTTGTCATATAATTTATTTCTTCTTTTCAAATGTTTTCTTTGATATCTTTATATTGCTATGTACCTCTTCATCTTTTCTCATGTGATCTTTACATTACTCTGATTTTATTAAATTTATTTTTGAAATTAATTTTATTTAAAAATTAATATATATTTCCTTAACAATAAGATACTAAATCATTATTAATTAAAATTATTTACTATTACAATTCATAAAAAATTTTAAAAAAGAATGATCAAAATTAAAAAATTTTAAAAGTTTTATTTTCAAGGATTTGGTACATGTTTTGAGACATTTTGATTCGTACCTAATTCAACTATAGAGTATGTTCAATTTTATCTTTTTAGTATCTTAGTATAAAACATTCTCAAGCATTTAATGTAATTTCTTTAAACTGTTTGTCCAATTTTGTTGTATTACTAAATAAGTGAAAATCGCATATCATGTGATCATTTCATTACTTTTAACTTTTTTACGTTACATTGTTTCAAATAGTCTAACTTTAGCTTTAATATATATTTTTACCTATTATTAAATAATTTATTTATTTATTTTTATTTACTTTGGTAATTAATAATAATTCGACATGATGACTGATTTAGATGACACTAATGTCATGTGAGTGGTCACGAAGAGCTATATCAATCAAATATTAATTTCTATATATTTAAAAACTTTATCATCAAAAAGGTCACCCATTTTTAGGAATTTTTATTGACGTCTTGTTTGATGTTTAAGGTTGTTATACTAATTTTTCTCTCATTTGACCTTTACATTGCATTGACTTTGTTTAACAACAATGCTTGAACTTATCTTATTTCAACTTTAATACATACACATAAAATTAAAATAATTGTTAACTATTAATTTTTTTGTTCTTAATTAATAATAATTCCAAATGAGGTCTACTAAGGACAAAATAAATATTTGTTGGGCTTACCATGATGAGCACTATAAAATTACATATTTATTTTTATATTTTTATTGTTTTTTAAGTTTTTATTAATTTGGTACATTTTGAATACATTCTAATTCAAGCTTCATTTGATAATTAAGATATGTTACACTTGAATGCCTTAGTATCTGTAAATGCAACATTCCCTTAAAATTTATTTAATTTTGACAAATATTACTTGTAACTCGAAATCTTCTATCATGTGTTGTTCACATTACTTTTATTTATTGCATTAATTTATTTCAATTTATCTTATTTAAGCTCTAATATATATATATATTAAAAGAATATGTTATTTATATTTGGGTTTATCTATCTTTGTAATTCATTGTAATTATAAACAAGGACTGACTTCACTATACGTTTTTTTTAGCACCAAATTTGAGCATTGAGCATGTTACATCCAATAACCTTATACAAGGAATGCAACTTTGTTGTACATCTTTTCCAATATTTTCAATTTTTTCACTTTGATTTGGTTACATCAGTATAGAACTTTAAATGCCTCTTCATGTGACCTTTGCTTTACTTTGACTTGGTTTTGGTATAATTCATCAATTTATCTCATTTCAACTTTAATATATATATTTAGTTAATTTTAAAATAATAAACAATTACTCCTTACACAAATTTTATATATAAATTTAAAAAAATTCAAATAATATCCAATCTAGTTGAAATCGATATGGTTTGACTTTTCTCAATTAGCTCTATGAAATCAAATATTTTTTTTTTGTTTTCAAATATTTTTTTATAGGGATTTGACATGCTTTTCGAGAATTTTCATTCATGCCATATTTGACAGTCGATGGTGTTACACTTGATATCCTTAGTCTCTTTAAATGTAGACTTATTTTATAATTTATTTCTTTTTCAAAATTTTTTCATTGATTTGATTAGGTTAATATGTAACCCTAAATCTCCTATTGTGTGATAAGTACATAACTTTGATTTGATTTTATTATATTCCTTTTAGGTTATCATAGTTTTAACTTTAAAATCTAGTTACATTTTATTTAAATAATAACTTCTTATTCTTTATGCTTATTATTATTGATAATTACTAGTTTTTCTCAACCAGATTTGATCATGATAAAGGACCTGACATTGGACTCATCTTGATTATTTTTATCTAATTAAATATTTTTTCTATAGTTCAATAAACTTTTCATAATACTTATGCATACTTTATGAGACATTTTGAATTTTACCTTATTTGATGATTGAGGGCTTACAATAAACATCCTCATTTTCTTGGTATGCAATTCTCATATAGTTTATATAATTTCCTCAATTTTTCTTACCCTTTTGATTTTGCTACAGTGGAATAATTATTCTCCTCTAGTATGACCATTACATTGCTGTTATTTTATTATATTATAAAGTATTAATCAATCTTGTTTGACCCTGAACATATATTAACTTAATAATAAAATAATAATTTTTCATTATTTTTGCTCATTTACTTTTATGATTCATATTGATCTCAAAAGAAGCTTGAGTGAAACGAAATGAACATTATTAGACCCATCTCAATGATGTCAACCTAATTTAATATTCATTTTTAGTCTTTGAAATATTTTATTTCTAGGGTTTTGAAATGCTTTTTGAGATATTTTGATTCATACATGATGTGATTATTAAGAAAGTTTCACTCATTTTTGCTATTATGTTTTAACACAAAATTCAAATTGAATTCATCGAGTTTCTCCAAATTATTTTTTTTATTTGTTTATATTACTATAAACACTTATTCTCTTATAGTTTAACCTTTAGATCACTATGAATTTATTTGATTACATTACTTCAAGTTATCTCATTTTAGTTTTGATATACATTTGCTTAATACTAGAACAATAATAAATTACTGTTTAAGCTTATTGACATAATAATTCATTGTAATTCAAAATGAGGTTATGTAAAGATCATAAGGGACATCTTAGCCATCACAATGAACTCTACCCACTTTAATATTCATTCTTTATTTTTAGTTTTATAATTTTGTAGGGTTTTGGCAATTTTGCAAGACGTTTGGGCTTGTACCTAATTTTACAATACACGACATTACACTTGATCTCCTCATTATCTTCGGATGCAAATTTGTCATATAATTTATTTATTATCTATAAAGTTTTCCATTTGATATAGTTATAGTATTATGTTAGTCTAAATCATCTTTCGTGCGACATTTACATCACCATAATTTTGTTATACAATTTTGATTTTGTTTATCTTAGTTTGCATTTACTATATATTTATTCAATATTAAAAAGTATTGATTGTTTGTAATTATTTATTATTATTTATTATGTGATTTATAATTGTTCCAAAAGAGGTTTGATAGAGAAGAAAAAATTTTGTTAGACTCATCTCGATGATCATTACCCAAAATAAACATTTTTATGTTTTTATACATTATTTTATTTAATTAGTACTCGTTTTATGAGACATTTAAATTCAAGGTAGCAATGATGAAAGAGTGAATAAGAAGGGAATGAATTTAGTCGGAGGAGAGTTAGTGTGATACAAAGAAACTAAGAGACTATGAAAGACGAAGATAGAAGGAAGAACTATGAGTGATAGTCTTATATAGAGAAAAGAAAGGAAGATGAGATGAAGAGAAGAGATAGATGGGGACTAAGTTACAAATGGGAAAAATTAGGGAGGCAAAGAGTGATAAATAGTTCAATGATGGAAATGAAGTAGACAGGGTTGATTTTGTGGTTAAAGAAAGAGACCCGAGAGAGAAAGCATGAGATCAAGAAAAGATAAAAGTCACAAGGGTCATAAATAGAATTGTTAGAGCATGAAGGGAATAAGTAGATGACAAAGGTAGTAATGGTGAGAGAGAAGTTAGAGGCAACATTGGAATAACTTATAAAAATATAAGAGAAGAGAGAGATGAAGTGTCTAAAGGTCTAAAAGATTTAGAGATATGGCTAAAGAAATAGAGAGTGAAAGATTAAGAGTGGTAAAGGGGGAAAGGATTTAAGTTAATGATAAAAACAAAGCATGAATGTGAAGGGATAATAAAGGTGAGAAAACAAAGCAAAGGAGAGATAAGAGAGAAAATTAGAGGGTGAAGAAAGTAAATAAATGAGTGAGAGCATATAAATGATGGAAGAGAAGCTAGAAAGAGAGATTTATGGGATAGAAAGTTGGGAAGAGAATGGAGTGGAATAAAAAGAGTGATATAGAGATTGAGTCACAGTGACAAAGAAATATAAAATGTGAGAGGGTTTCATAAATGTTTAGAAGGCATGGAGAGGCAAAAAAGATGAAGAAATACAAAAGTACACCTAAGCATCACAAAGGAATAATGGAAAGATAACATTAGAGTGATAGAGTAGGAATGAGGAGAGAGAAGGTAAGTGGAGGATGAGAGATACATAAGATGGAAGAGGGAAATATAAAAAAATGAAAAGGTAGTGTCAAAAAAATATGGTTGTGATGGAGATGGGAAATATATAGATATAGAAACCACAATTGACAGTTAACAAAGTGGGAAACCAAGCAATTGCAAAAGTCAATTGTGACAGATGAGGACATAGAACAAAGAAAGTCATAAAAAGTGGGAGAAATCACGATAAAAATATAGAAACAATCATAAGTGAAGATAGAGGGAGATGTTGAGTAAGAGACAATAAGAAAGGGCTAAATGTAGTTAAGAGATTATATGAGCAAGAAAATAGTGGTGCAAAATAAAGGGAGATATAGTAGAGTAAGAAAACTTAAGTGAATAAGGAGATTGTTTAGAAGAGTGAGAGCAAGAGGTTGCATTGTAAGAGAGAGTGAACAACCATATAGAGAAGGGAAGTAAAAAATAATAAATTAGTTTAACATTAGGGAGGAACAAAACTATACAGAAAGAAATATAAAAAGATATAAAGAGATGACGTATAGCACATACTACAAGAGACTTAGAAATCGATAGAAAGACATCAACTCGTTCACTATGAGAGATACATAGAATAGTGAGATGAGGAACCAAGAGTAAGAAAATTATGAAATATTATTATTTGTTAGATGAGGGAAAAATTTTATTATTTTCTTTTGAAATTCCCTTGAAGATTTTTAATGCAATATAATTAAAATTTATTTGATTAACTATTTTAATTATTTTATAATAAAATCACTAATTTATTTTTATTATTAATTAATATTGTATTATTTACTGTAATAAAAACTCATTAGACTTAGTTTTTCCATTTGGATCTTATGTGCTTAGTAGTTATCTATATAACTGATTATTAATTCTGATAATGAAAATGAAGAATAATAAATAATTGTTAAAAGTTGTTTAAGTGTAAGAATAATAAATACTTTGTACTAATATTTTTTATGAAATTTATTATTATTTTTTTTCCTATAATTATTGGTAATAATTACAATAATTCATACCTATAATGATTGGTTATAAAGAAAACACTTGTAATTATAATTATAAAATAAATTTCCATATTAGTATTCTATTTTCCTTGATTAATTATTAAATTACTTATGTGATATAATTTAGTGATAATTGATTTATTAATATCATAAATAACATTTTTTAAATATTCATTATTTTAAGGTTCTTTATTATTATTATTATTATGATAATGTTGGAAAGCATTATTAGCTAACTATTACAACTTTGTAATAACTATAAATTCATAATTAATTACTTTTCATAAATGCTTTTTAAAACTATTACATAATTCCTTTTATATTATTAAGTTTTTTTAGTAGTAATTGATAAGATTAGAGGGATAAATAATAATTATTAAATTGAAATGTGATTAAAAGTAATAACACAATTGAACAGTATCTTAATTTTCGAAATTATTAAGAATAATGCTCTAAATCAATCTTATGAGCTAATAAATTTTATTAATAGCTGACAAAACTAAAGAAAGAATATTTTGAAAAAATAATATTATTCCTTAAAAAAAATTTTTGATTAATAGAAATAAATAAAGAATATGGCTTAATGATTAATACCAGAAAGCAAGAAATAATAAGAATTTGATAAAGAATTAGAGGAATAGAACAAAAACAAGGCAAGGAATTTGTTGAAGACAAAACAATAAAAAAAAATTATGTGTTGGAATTACAAAAGTAAGAAGAAGAACAACATATTGATGTTATTTAATAATAGAATATATTATCAAAAAGTTTTATTTTATTAAGAAAATATTTTCTATTATTTTTCAAAATAAAATTATTAATTAATATTTTAAATGAGTAATAGATTTTTAGTTTTTATATGAATTTTAAAATAATTTGTATTACTAATTATTAAAAATCAAAATAATAATATAATAAAAAATATTATTATTATTATTATTATTATTAGACTATTTTATTTTATTTTATTTATGTTTTTATTTAATAATATATTTAATATTTATTATAATCATAAATATAATAAATAACAGAAATATTTCATAATTAAATATATTATTATTATGGAAAATAATAATTTCGAATAATTTGCTACATATAACAAGCATAAGATTTTAACAAAAGTTTTAATTTTTTTGTACTTCCTTTAATGATTATGTTACACTCAATCTTATTCGTGTGTTGGAATACAACCTTTCAGTATAATTTATCTTATTTTTTTCAAATGTTTTGGTTAAATTTGGATATATTACTATGTAATACTAAATCTCCTCTCTTGTAACATTTATTTCACTTAATTTAGTTACATTACATTACTTTAATTTATGTTATTTATGTTTTAAAATATATTTTATAAAAAATTAAATAACAAATTTTCATTGTTTAAGAATATCTATTTTTATAATTCATAGTTGTTCCATAAGATGTTTAATAGAGATAAAATAAATTCTATTAAAAAAATTTTAATCAGCTCTATCTAATTAAATATTAATTTTTGATTTTTCAAAGTTTTTTCAAGTATTTTAAAATTATTTAGGAGTTATTTTTATTTGAACATAATTAGATGATGGAAAATGTTATACTAAATCTTCTTAGCATCTTGGAATGCAACTTTTCTATAGGATTTATCATATTTTATTAAATTTGTTTTCTTTGATTGAGTTATATTACAATTTTACTCTATTCTTTTATTTAGTATGTCCTTTACATAAATTTTATTTCATTAATCATATTACTTCAATTTACATAATTTATTCAATAATTTATATTAGCATAATATTGAAATAAGAATTTATTACTATTAAATTTTAATCATTTAAGCAATTGAGAATAACTTGAAACACGCTCTATTCAAGATTAAACAAACATCGATGGACTCCTTTTTATGAGTTTTTTTTAATTAAATATTAAGTTTTATATTTCTAAATATTTTATTTTCTAAAGTCTTTGAAAGAATTACATGATATTTTTATTTTTACCTTATCACATGATATCGGAATTTATGCTTGATCTATTTATTATCTTGTAACACAATTTCTTAATATAATTCATATCCTTTATTTAAAAGCTTTACATTTTATTGGTTACATTACTATGACACTCTCATTCCCTTATTGTATAACCTCTACATTATTTTTATTTAGTAATACTACACTACTTTAATTAGTCTTATTTTAGAATTATTATATATTACCAATTGTTTAAAATAATATGTTATTATTATTATTACTTATTTAAGTTTGTATTTACTAGCGGTTACAAAAAGGCCTAATGGAGATTAAAAAACATCGTTGTACTGATTTGAATGAGCACTACAAATTTAAAAAATATTTTTGATGTTATTAGATCTCTTATTTTCAAAGCATTAAAATAGACTTTCATAATTGGAACTTTCATGGGGTAAAAGGGAGAGATTTAAAGCAAAAAGTAGAGAGAGATATACAAAAAAGAGAAAAAGAGAGAAAAGAGCAAAGATAAAGAAGATAGAGAATAATTAAAAATATTGATAGAGAACAAAATGAGAGAGAGGACAGCGATAGAGGATAGAGATGTTGAGTAAAAGACATTGACTAAGAGATAAAGTTACAATAATAAAGTAGTGACACAAATACTTAAATAAATTAACTAAGCAATGTTTTTAGAGTAATTCAATTTAATTTGTTAATTAGTTGTAATACTAAATATCATTTAAATTCAAAGAAAAATATAATGCTTTGGTCGATACTATTTTTTGTACAGATAGTTTATGATAAGTATTAATTATAAATTTAATATTTTTTAGTTATTTAGTATAACCAAAAATGTTAATTAAAATATATTTTGATGTCAATAAATTATTTATCTTAAATTAATAAAAAAAATTTTATAATGTTTGTTTTAATTACATTATTTGGTACATTATAAAACGAAAGCATATAAATTTCTAATTATTATAATCATGAAATTAATTTGATATTTTATTGGAATAAATATAAATAAATAAGATTATTATTAATTATATTACAAACATAGAATGTGTTATACATAATTTAATATGTTGTAACATAATATATATATCATTAGCTTTTAAAAACTATATTATTAAAACATAATTTAAATAGCAACATGATGCGTTAAATATTATATTAATGTTTGCAACTTGAGAAACTAGATATGAAAATAGTGATGGAGCAAGAAAACAAAAAGGATAGAATGTATAAAGAATATTTGCTTTTTAAACTTTGTATATTAATTTCTTAAAATACATAGTATTTCATATTATAATATGTGATATTTTTTATATGAAATGAAAATTATTTTTTTATTGTAAAATATAAAATATAAAATAAGTTATTGTCCATCAATTATTATAAATAATGTTTGCCATAGTTATACCTTTTTTCAAGTGAAATAGTTTTATAATAAAAGATCAAAATATTATGGTAAATAAAAACATATATTTGATAATTTATAAAGAAATAATATTTTAATTTTATTGATAACTTTGTTGCATAAAAGATTATATACCAATTAATGTTGACACATTATTAAAACTAACTCTCATTTATTAGAAAAATGACTACCATGAGAAATTATTTACTACACAACATGTTATGAAGCTCCCCAAATTAATATTGCCATTAGCAAATCGTTGTTAACTTTTTTGTCCTAATTATATACACTATTGTAATGCAATTGTGGTAGAGCAAATATAAGAATTATAGATCTACTTCTATGACTAATTCTTGAACATAATGAATGTTTTTAAAATTTTTTATTAGCATTTTTATGCACTTTCAAAACTTATTTGAGTATTTATATTCCTTATTTTAATTTCATCACTACGTATAGTAAAAATAGCAAAAGAAAAAAACGTTAGACATTATTACAATATTAAAATAATATTATTTCTTCCTTAGTTAATAAATATAAAAAAATTAACATTAATTGTACCACAAACATATAATTATGTTTTGGGGCTCTTGCAATGATATGTCATAATAAACATTATAGATTGATTTTTACTATTATGTTATTAAATATATAACATAAATTACAAGATAGAGATAAAATAATGACACAAAGAGAAGTGTGAAATGATAAAAAGAAGAGGGAATATTTACATTTTAAGCTATGTAAATTATTCTTCTTAGAAATAATATATAATATTAAAACTAATTACATTTTTGATATATATTTCATATGAAAGAATTTCAATTTTCATTATTAGTTGTAAAATGAGATAAATAAAGTGAATTATTACACATTAATTAATTAAAATCTTATTTATTATAATTATATATGACTTCAAATATTATTGAAATTTATTTTCAAAATTAAAAATTATTATCCTAATTAATAAAACATATTGATTAGTTACTAAGTGGTATTATAATTAATTTTAATTATAATTTAAATGAGTAATAGATTTTATGTTCATTCATATTAAAATATTGTAATAGCTCTTATAATCATGTATTTTTAAGAATTCGAGTACATCAAATTAAATATTTATTAGAAAAGCAATAAAATAACTAAAAAATATTTTACTAAAAGGAATTATATATAAAATATTTCAAATGAAATTTTATATAAGAGCAACAAAAAGTTATAGATGATAGTGGGACAAGAAAACAGAGGCAAAGATAAAAAGAAGATAGATATCTAGACTAGAATGATGGATTTAAAGGAAATCATAACCATTTCATAATAATAATACTAATAAATAATAAGTAAAACGAAAATTATGAAATAAAGTATATAATTAAGTTATTTATTAAAAAATACCATTGTATTATTAAAACACACTTTCATTAGAAAAATTATTGCTATGAATTTTTTTTGCAAAAAGGTCAACTACCAAATCAATAGCACAAGCTTGCCTATTGTTAGAGCTCTAATTTCACCAAATGTTTTAATGTTGGTGTGGTCACGATACCCATTTTTCAAAAAAAATATTTTCTTGACTATTATCCTAAATATAACAAATTATGTATGAAAATTTCTAAATTATCTCTTATATAAACTTTTTTAAAATAGTTTTTGTTTATTAAAAATATTAGAATGTATTCTAATTATATCTTCCTAGAAAGTAGAAATTCATAGATAAATGTTTTTCTACTTAATAATAATTTTTAAAATTATATAGTCAAATATTTAGAAATTATGAAGCAAAAAATATGAAATAAAACATTTTATGAAATTTTTCTATTATTAATCTTCACCCACTGAATTGTGTACATTTAAAAAATATAGAGCCTAAATATAAAAAGTTATTTTTAATTATACAACAAATGTATAATCAATTATGCATACTTTAGAACTGATATATCAAAATGTATGTTAGGCATATGTTTTGTATGACTTTTCTATTAAATATACAATATAAATAATATAACTATGCATGAAACGTTATATGGATTCCTTTAAAATTAGAGATTTCTTAGTTAATGTTAATTGATGGAGTTAAAAAAAGAGATACTAAAGAGATTGAGATAAATATTATGAAAGAAAAGGATTGAGACTTGAAAGATTACGGACAAATGAGATGAAAATAAGGATATTAAGAAAATTGATGATAGAACAGAAAGGTTATATTTACATTTGAAGCAATGTTCTTTTAAATATATAGTAATACGAAATACTTATATTTGTCATATTATTTTTTAGATGAAAATTAAATATAATTGTTAATATTAACTATAAATTATGATGTATAAAGTAAAATTAAAATTTAAATAAAATATCTAGAATATTATGACAAAAACAAACATATACAATAATTTGAAAAAAATACTTTAAATGTTATTTATAAATTTTTTGCATAAGAAATTATGTTTGTTAATGATAACTATTTTGATATATGGTATAAGCATGTGTTTTAAAGAATTCTAAAAAAAATAATGTTATTATAGTAATACTAAATTAACACAAAATATTCTACTAAAAGTTATTATATATAAATGTTTTAAAAGATTTTTTAAGAAAGAATGTGAGAGAGAAAAAGAAGAAATGGGAAGAAAATGAAGTGATGAGAGATTCAAGGAAGAGAAAGATTGAGTGGGGAATGTTGGAAATAGGGCGAGAAGAGATAAGGGAAATTGAAGATGCTTAACAAAAGAGTAGAAAGTGAAGGAAAAGTTATGCTAGAGAGAACATGTAGAAAGAGAAAAAGTTATGGAAAGTAACTATAGACACATACTAACATGAAGAGAAGAGAGAGTTCGATAGTTGTTTTTGAAAGGGAGAGAGTTTAGAGAGATGATTATAATAGAGAGTAGATAGAGATGAGAAAATAGGGATAATGAGTTTGGAAAAGATATAGATGGCTAAATAAAGAGAGATATTGAGCAAAAAGTAAAAGTTAAGAGAGACTGATATATATATAAAGTAGATAAAGAGAATAAATAACTAAATAAAAATGAGAGAAACGTTAGAAGAGAGGGTATATAGGAGAGAGAAGGTGAGGGGAAGAGAATGAGATAATGATAAGAGGACAAATAAGAGAAGATAGCAGGATAGAGAAGGAAGTTAGAATGTGCGAGAGTTATGGTGGCAATGATAAAGCAATGAGAAGAATAATTCAATTAATACTTTATCTTAATAATTTTAACTGATAATATTTATTAATTTTTACATGATAATTACATATAATATAAAATAATATTTAAAAAATAAAAATGAAAAGTTTTGTAGTTGTGTTTTATATTACTAATGTTTGAAATATATGATGACTATTAGTTTAATTTTATTATTATAAAACAATGTACTTATAACTATCATACTTTGTTTTATTTGAAAAAGTATGATTTTTATTTTAACAAAAAAATACAAAGTCTAAATTAAATTATCACACATTAATTATTATGAAGAACATTATAATAGTTATACATGTAATCAAATATAATTAAATTTATATTCAAAATTTAAAATATTCTAGTAATAAAATTATATTTATAAATTTTAAAGAAATAATTTTTTAAATTCATATATAATGTCGTTGCATAGTAGTTATATGTGTATTAATATTCACATATTATCATATATGTATAAGTATGTATTTCTTATCTTTCTAATAAATAAATTAAGTAATTGTTTTATGGAAACAATAAGGTAACACATTAAAAATTTTTCTAAAATGTATTATATATAAAATTGATTAACAATTACTTGAAAAGAAAATTATAAAAAGTGATAAAATAGATAAAAGAAGAAAATCTAATAATGAGTGATATAATGAAGAGAGAGACAAGAGGGGAACTAAAGAAATTAGGAGAGTCGGGAGATAGAAGTTTGGAAGAAGCTTGATAAAGAATAGAGGGAAGATAAAGGTAAATTAAAGTGAAAAAGTAGAAAGTGAAAGAGAGTAATAGAGAAGAAAGGATACATAGAGACGCAAAAAGAGTGGAGTGAGATGGAGGGTTTTGGAAGGAAGGGAATAGAAGAGAGAGGTCAAGTGATCAGGTGTATTAAGTAGATAAAAAGACATGGATTAGAAGATAGATAATGATATGATGGGAAAATATAGAGAGACATAAAATAAGAGAGAAGAAGATAGGAAATAGACACAATAAATATAAGTGTGAAAAGGAGAAAAATGAGAGAAGAGAGAGAAAAATGTGAGTTGAAAGAGATAGAGATGGGAGAGAGGAAAAGGAGTTTCAACTTATAGTATATATTAATATTGAATTATTAATCGTGTATAATATTTAGTAATATTTAAGAAAAACAAAAAATAAAACTTTTCTTGTCATGTGTTGATGTTGCTAATGTTTAAAATTCTTGTTGTCTTATAATTTAGTACTATTTTATTAATATGTGTATTCTTAAAAGTTAATTAAATAAAAAATAATATCACTTATACTAATATGTTATCTTCATATAAAATAGCATGGATAATAAATATTAATAATATTTCATAAAAATGACATAATTTTAGTTATTTTGTGTTTTATAATATACTATAATATTAAAAAAGATTACGCACATCATTCGTATGTCACTATAAATTTATAATAATATAAGTTCATTTTAGTTAATATAAGTAATATTATATACATTTAAAGTATATTAAAAAATATTTTATTAAATACCACTATCATTAAAGCATCGATAACATTTGAGTTCTAATGACATGTAGTACTGTTATATTAATAAATAATTTCTAAATTAGAAATTATAAAATATCATATATAGTAATGTTATTTATTAATAAATATTAACATGTTATTATGTGCCACTCGAATTTATTTGAAAAACGACAGTTATTAACAAATATATGCAAGGGAACTTCTTATGATGTCCCCCATACCAATACCACTATCTCTCAAGCATCGATAACATTTGAGTTCTAATGACATGTAGTGTTATTGTGCACTTCTATGACTACTGTCTTGAAGATAATGAACATTTTTTAGAAATTACATGAATTAGCATGGGTGTACACCTTGAAGAAATATTTTATATTCATTTTATATGTAGTAATATACTCCAGTGTCATTAACTTATTTATAAAAAATTAATAAAAATGTATGTATAGTATACTTCTGTTTAAATTGAACATTCCCATGCAATTCTAATATACTATCAATATGTGACATAAGATAGATAATAAATATAAATAGCATTTCATATTAATGATATCATTTTCGATAGTTAATGTTTTACGATATTTTTAATTATACCAAAAAACAATTATACAAAATATTTACATATTTCTATAAAGGTATATCCATTGTAATTTATTATAGTTCAAATAGGTATTATGTATTAATAAGTAATCATTAAAATTGAAATTATAGAATGAAGTTCATAATTTTGTTTCTTATAGATATTTACATATTGTTTAAATTAAGTGCCACTTATTGGAAGCAATAATGCTTTCAAATAATGTATGGAAATTTATGACAACCAAAAAGGACACAAAATTGAGCATTATCTCTCAAGCATTCTTAAATATGAATTTTTAATGAGATATAATGCAATATTACTAGCATTGTTAAACATCCATAGAAGAGCTGGAAAATCATAGGTGTACTTATTATTTAGAAAATAACAAATAGTTAAAACATTGTTCGAAATTATGATTCATATAAACTTGCAAAATAATAATTATTATTATATATGTCATAGTTTATTTTGATATTAAGATATCAACTATATGAAAATTTTAAAATATTATGTCTATTTTTACTTTTATTAAAATAAATATTAATGAATAGAAATTATTTTCACAAAATTATAGTTCTTATAAATAAAGTAATTAAAATTTAATTAATTTTAAATATTAAAATATAAAGAAAATGTTTTATTATAATTATTTTATAATGTTTTCTTTAATTACACTATTTTGTAAGTTAAAAAATTTAAAAGCATATAAATTTTGAATTTTTTTTAAAACTAAATATTTATTTTGTCATAATAAATAAAAATAAATAAATTTATTGTTGTTTATTTCACAAGCACGGAATAACTTATACATACTTTAATATGATATACCATAATATATGTAGATAGTTTGATTTTTAAAATTATACTATTAATATATAATTTCGATAATAAGGTAATGTATGAAATGTTATATTAATGTGCATCCTAAAGTAAACTAGATATGAAAATAGTGATAGAGAGAGAAAATAAAGAGGATAAAATAAAAAAATAAATTTTGCTTTATCAAATTTGTATATTAACTTTTTAAAATATATAGTAATGTAAAATAATAATTTTGGTTATATTTAGTTTTACATGAAAAAAATAACAATTTTTTGTTGTGAAATAAGAAATATAAAACAAATTATTACTCATTAATTATTATAAAGAATGTTTGTCATGATTATACATGCATTCAAGTAAAATTGAAATTTATATTAAAAGTTCAAAGTATTATAATAAATAAAAAGAATATTTACTAATTTGTCAAAAAAATATTATTTTTAATTTTTTTGGATAATTTATTTTGCATAGTAGATGATATATGAAGTAATATTAGCATATTATAACATGTGTTATAAGGACATGCTTGTAATAATTGTAATAAATTAACAAAAAAATTTCATTATATTAATATTAAAAAAATAAAACATTCGACTAAAATGTATTATATTTAATAAAATTTAAAAGATATTTGAAGTTACAATATCACAAACTGATAAAGGAGAAAGGCAAGGAAAATAAAATGATGATAAGAACATGGATGAGTGAGACTGAGATTGGACTGAAAGATATTGGGAGAGAAGGGAGTTAGTACACTAGAAGAAGAATATCAAACGAATAGGGAGATCATCGAGGAAAATAATAGTGAAGATGTAGCAAGAGAAAGAGTGTATAGGAAAAAGATTTTAAAAAATAAATGCTGAGAAAGAAATTGTGCAACACATGGGCTTCTCAAGAGTTCACACATTCCAATACTACTCTTGACCAAACATTTTTAACTTTGTAGAAACATAGTGGTATAATTTTTGTGTAGCTACAGAACTATACAAAAGCAATTAAATCATACTCTTATTGCTATTGTCCCATAGATAAAGAGTTATTTAAAAACATTTCTAAATTATCATGTGTATTTTTTTCTAAAATTATTTCTTCTTTAATAAATTTCTGATAATATATTATGATATTATTGTATTATTTGTATTAAATTGAAAAGAAATTATCAATATTATTATTACACTTAAAGCAAATATTCATTATAAAAATTAATTACATATTTTTATAATTCTTAGAAATAAAATTAAAAATTATGCATTAGTTTTAAATAATAAAATCTATATTAAAGTGTACGACATCAGAGATTTCTAAATTGTTTATAATTGATAGAGATAAAAATGGATATGTTTGATGGATATAAGTGTATCATAATGGAGAAATACCATGGATAAGTAGGAAAGAAAAAGAAACAAATAGTAATAATAGGAGAAGAGAGATAATTGAATGAAGAGAAAGACAAAAAGAGAGAAACGAGAGGCAAGATATAGGTGATAGAGAGAATAAATATCATAGTGAAAGAAAAAGAGGAATAAGAAAATTATGAGTAAGACAGGAGAGAGGGTGAGGGGAAGACAATGCGACAAAGGCAAGTGACACAAATATTAATTATAGTTAACATTAAATATAATTACTATTAAAAAGACCTCAAAGGTTTAGAAGTATTTTAATGTATTGCAAACATTTAAGTTGATGTTAAGCATTAATTGAAATATAAAAAATATGCCATATTAATGATAAAGTTTTAGATAGTTTATCTTTTATAATATATCAAAATCATATAAAAAAAACTTTATAGGAAACATGTACAAACTACTATAAATATAGATTAATTTTATTGTAACATATTAGATATAAGACATATTTTCATTTATTAAATTAAGTTAAATTTATTCTTTTATCATATTATTTTAACTACACTTATTAATAATGAGCAAAAAGTATACTTATGTTATAAAGTTAATATTAAGAAAAAAAATAAAGAAAAGTTTATTATAAAATATCATATATAAATAAAATTTTATTAATATTAATAATGGTATTAAAGTAAAATGTGTTTCGTTAGAGAAATAAATGTTATGAAAAACTATGTACAACATCAGGATAGCTTAAGAGTCGCCCATTGTGTACAACTCTCATCCAAGTATGCTTAATTTTGAAAGTTAATAAGAACCATTGTTGTAATGCTAGTTTGGTCACACATCATCAGCACAACAAAAAATAGTACTTTTCTGAATAATATAAGAAACTTAATAAACCATTTGAAATTATTTCTAAATTATCATGCATATAAAATTGAAAAATATTTTTATGTTTATTATATATGTCATAATGTATTCTAATACTAATAATTTATTTATGTTGAATTAATATAAAATTGTATACACTATTATTTTGTTTAATGTAAACATTCAAAAATATAAATTATTTCCATATAATAATATTTCTTATAAGTAAAAAACATTATCTATTAATTTTAAATAATAATTTTTTAGTTATTATGAAAAGAGGTTAAACTAACATTAAATTGAAATTTCTTAATTTATATTACATTATAGAGTTAAGAAGAAGAAGAGAAAGAAGAAGAAGAAGAAGAAGAAAAAGAAGAACTAGTTATGTTTTTAATATATTATTATTGTATTATAAATACTTTTTATGTTTCATTTTCTAAATATTATAAATATATAATAATTCTACTCTATTGCAATTTGTATATTTTATTTTTTCCAACATTAAATAACTTTGATGCTTTTTTATTTTTTATGAAGTGTTATATATAGTATTAAATGAAAATAAAGTTAATATTAGAAATTAATTAATAATATATATATATATATATATAATAAAATTTATTACATGACTTTAAAAAAAATCAATATATTATTAAAATCAATTGTCATTTATAATAAAAAAGAATAGTGTGACAAATATGGGCAACACAAGTAATTTGCTATAGCACACCTATACAAACATTATGCTCATCCAAGCATACTTAACTTTTAAGTTCTATAAAAATCATGTGCTGTAAGACTTGTTTCATGGCACATGCGTGCAAAAGTTACGAACTAATGCTTATGTGATTATTCTCTTGAAAATAATGAATTGATTAGGAAATTTTTATATTATGAGGCATGCTCTCTTAAAACAAATAAGTTAATTTTGTTATATATATCATAATATATTCCAATATTAATACTTTAAATATGTTATGCTAATTAGATATTATTTATATTATTATTTCTTATAGAGTAGATGCTAAAACATAAAAATTCTTCCACTAAGTTATAGTTCTTATAAATAAAAATTAAAATATATAATAAATATTTTTTATTAAAAAATATATATATTAAGGAATGCAAGATGATTTATGTCATCAATAATCTTAATTGATGGTGGCAAAAGAAGACGTAATAGTGATGGAGGTGGACATACTAGATGAAGAGGTCTTTAATAGGTAAGAGTAAGTACAAAGGAAAGTATTAATCAAGAGAGAAGTAAGGATATAATGAAAAGAAAGAAAAACAAAGGAGGACAAAAAGGAGGCAACAAAAATAAAAAATCAAATGAAAGGGTAAATAAAATGGGAAAATAAATAAAGATAGAAGAGAGACAATGAGGGGAACAAAAAGAGAGAGAAGACAAATAAGCGAATGACAATTGGAGAAGGAACAAAGTTAAAATAAGAGACTATTAAGATAAAATGAAACAATCAAGAAATATAATTAAATAAAAGCTATATCTAAATTATTTTGTTTTTAATATTTTTGTTATTTAATGTACTGAACATATAAAACATTAAATACTACTTAAATAAATTAAAAAATTTTGAGTTTTATTTTACTTTAATATATTAGAAACTTTAAAGAGATATGTCGACTATTAATTTATTATTGTTTCATTAGCACTTGTAATTTAAATAGTTAACGATGTAACAAATTAAATCATTATTCGAAGATAATATCTTCATATGATATTATATATATAATAAATATAAATAATATTTCATATTTTTGATAAATATAGTTCATATCATACAATATACATTATGATATATATATATATATATATATATATATATATATATATATATATATATATATATTATAGTTTGTTATAGTTTACATAGATTATGTTAGCCAATGCTAAATTTTGTTAATGTTGTTATTTTATTACACCGTATGGATGGTATATTTAACAATATGCAAAAATGATAGGAACTGTATATAGTTCATATTACAAAAATTAATGAAAGTGGAAATTACAAAATAATATTCAGAATTATGTCATTTATAAAAGTTAACATAATATTGAAATTAATTGTTACACATAAGTTAAACAAATGCTATGAAGAATATGTGGACGATGTGGATTGCTAAGGAGGTCACCTGTCTTAATACTACGCTCACTCATGCATGCTTAACTTTGATTCCAATGCTCTAATGTTGGTGTTGTTTTAAAGGCATATCAAAGTTAAGAAACTGAAGTGATTCGTGCTAAGGAAATCCCACAAGAGGGGGGGTGAATTGTGTATTTAAAATTTTATGAATTTTGAAATTAAACTTAAAAACCTTTAAGCAAGAGTAAAGAGAGTTGAACACAAAAATTTTTAAGTGGTTCGACTCAAAACCGAGTCTACGTCCACCCCCAACCGGTGTTGGGAAAAGTCCACTAAATGCATCGATTACAAGTGAGGTTTTTTGTACGGTTCACCTCAAACCTACTTGGGATTTTTACTACGGCTAATCCCAAATCTACTTGAGTTTTTACCGGGCTCAACCCACACCCGGGGTTTTAGCACTACTGCCGGGATGCCCTTGCCCAGAAACGAAAAATACAACGATTGGCAAAAAGAACTTAGAAGAAATCGGAGAAAAGAGGAGGCACACACAATCGACAAATTAGAGGGATAGAAATTGAGAAATAATTGAAAAACCTCTAATTCCAATAGCCTTCTTGCCGCTTTGCTTTTTGAGCTTGGATGCACCGTTTTTGCTTGAGTGCTCGAATTTTGAGATCTGAAATCTTTGGAAAATTTAGCAAAGGTTAAACTTAAAAATACATCAATTTTCCTTATTTATAGAGAAAAACACCCCCAACGGCTCCAAAAATTAATTAGTCGTTTGGGCAACGGACGGAAAGCAGCCACCGTCCGATCCAAGCACAAAAACGAACGGCGCAGATTGATTTACGCATTTTACCGTTCGGGCTTAATCCAGAGCGTTGGATCTGGGCGCGTAATCGAACGGCACGGATTAAAACTCCCGATTACCGTTTACACGATTTAATCCATGAACGACATAGATTTTACCTTACGGGATGAATCCTGTGCGTTGGATCCGGGCGGGCTTGATCTGAGCCATTGGATCCCGCGAAGGCTGAATCTTGGATTTTTAGTCCCACATTGCCTATGCGAAAGTGTTGGAGTGCTATATAAGAAATCCACCCTGTTTGCATTGCGGGCCTCTTTGGGGTTGGCTCCCCCCTTCCTTGACCAGGACTTGATCACCTGGTTCGGGTTGACTTAGCCAAGCATCGTTCATTGACCGTTGACCACGCTGCAGTTTGACCTAGCCGAGCTCCTTTGGGCGTGCTGGGCTTAACCAGGCACTGTTGATTTGAACTTTGACCAGCGCTAGCCGAGCTCCTCTCGACGGGCTTTGGGCGGGCTTGGCGCGCCCTTTTCGTGTCAACCAAATTTTTATTTTGAAATTAAATTTTTAATTTCTAAAAGACCTGGCTGTTTTCGCGCCGGGTCGACCCGCCCTTTGCTACAGTGCATTTTCCCGAGACTTCAGTTGTTTTAGGGTATTTTTTGACGAATTTTTGTGCCAAAAATTTGAATATAAGTATATAAAAATAATTTTATATTCTTATAGTATTATAAGTTATTTAAATAGCTCAGCCCTTTTCGTGTCGACCAAATTTTTATTTTTAAATTAAATTTTTAATTTCTAAAAGACCTGGACGGGCTATTTTCGTGCCGGGTTGACCCGCCCATTGCTACAGTGCATTTTCCCAAGACTTCAGCTGTTTTAGGGTATTTTTTGACAAATTTTTGTGCCAAAAATTTGAATATAAGTGTATAAAAATAATTTTATATTCTTATAGCATTATAAGTTATTTAAATAGCTATGAAAAGAAACTCATGAAAAACAATTCCAAAATAATATTAAAAAATCAAATACCAATGTCTATACATTTTGTCAAATATGCCTAGCCCAAAAATCAAAATTCAGTATTAAATAACTTTATAATATTTCTAAATGTTAATACTACTAGTGTGCCTCATAATCTCAAAGTTTGGACATATCAAAATCAAGAGAAATAAAAAGAAGTTCAATTATAAAAAAATCTTGTGCATGTCTCAAATTTCCTTGAAGTATGCCATGACCTCAAGGCCTTTAGAGACCATTATTTTAGACATCTAAGATACATGGCTTGATTTAATTAATTATTAACAATTATACTTAAAATCAAGCCCAAATAAAATATACACATTTATGCTTGACTCATCAAACACAAGGGTATAACAATCTCCCCCTTTTGATGATGGCAAGACATAAATGTTTTAAATAAAAATAAGTGTTTAAAATACAATTCATAGGGAGAAAAATATGCTCCCCCTATCTTGATGCTCCCCCTCACTTCTAACTATTCTCCCCCTTTGACACCATCGAAAGGGAGTGAATCCTAAGCAATGTCTAAAATTCCTAAGTTATAAGATCTCCAAATTTTTACACTTGCTTGTTCTTTTGTACTAATAAAATATAAATATGTACAATTAGTAAACCATCTCCTAATGATCAAATCCTTTGGGCAAGAGATTGCAAATTTCTATCCTCTAAGTAAATTGCCCCTTTTTTTTAAAAAAAAATATTTTCTTCATTCTTATTCAAATCTAAGTTCTTTACTAATTTTATTTCATCTTTTAAATGCTTCTCACTAACTAGTTGGATAGACTCATCAAACATAACATGTATTATTTTCTTTACCCTACGATTCTAGGTTGAAGACTCGATATGCTTTTCTAATACATGAATATGTATATTTTGATTATATAGGGTGTCAAATCTAAAGTAGAAGCATATTACTAAATTAAATCATCAATTTAAATTTTCTAAATGTTCTAGACTTATCCTAGAATGTCTCCAAATATTTTGGAGACCTTCTCTTCCAGTCTTCTAAGTCAAGCTCTTAGGAACCCAAGAAAACTTGGGTTGAACCCTAAATGGTACTTGCATGTTCTCTTTTTCAACAATCCATCTAATATTTTGTGTTTGTGTATACATATTTCTTCTAAAGAAGCAATCTTTTATAGTATGTCCAGGTTTACAACAATAAAAATAAACAATGTTTGATGGCCTAGGCATGCTCAAATTTCTAGGTTTTTTTAAATTAAAAGCATGTGAATAATAATAAGCATTTGAAACATGTGTATTTTTATTTTCTCTAACATGCTCAAAAGATTGTATTTTTTCTTTTAAGACTGAAATATCATGCTTCAAAGAAGTATTTTCAATAATAAGAGATGCATTTTCATCACATATATGTTGATTTTCTAATCTTTTCTTTTCATCTTCTTTCATGACAAACTCAAGCAATTCAACCTTTTTTTTGTAACTCTTTTTTAATTTTTTATGTGCACTCATTAAGGAAGTTAATGCATTCATAATTTCAATGTAATTATTTTCAAGAGTATCTCTTGTCCAAGCGCTTAACTCATTTTCTTCTTCTTCTTCACTTGAGGATGTTGAGGAAGCCTCATTTGCCATAGAGCAAATCATTCCTTCTTCTCCTCCACTCGAGCTTGAAACCTTCGAATCTTCGGAAGCACTCCATGTAGCTTGGAAAGCTTTCTTTTTCTTCAAGCTCTTCTTCTTCTTCTTCTTTTCCTCCTTTAAATGCTTGTCCTTGAGTTTTGGACATTCTGGTTTAATATGACCAGTTTGACCACACTCAAAGCATGCTGGTGGCCTCTTCCTCTCCTTGTTGCTCTTCTTCTTCCATTTCCTATTAAGAAAATTTTTTGCCAAATTTTCTGCTAAACCTTTAACATGAGAACTTACCTCATCTTCTAAATCCGTGGAAGAGGTAGAAGTGGAGTCTGAATCATATTTGGTGGCTTTAAGGACCATAGGTTCTTCCTTCTTCCTTTCATGCTTTAACTTGCTTGTAGAAGCCTCTTCTGTAAGTCTTCTTGACATTTCTATTTCAGCAGTAAGAAGTTCCCCAAGGAGTTCATCCAATGCAAGTTTGCTAAGATCTTTAACGGCTTTAATAGCCGTTGCAAGTGGATCAAATTCCTTTGGAAGGATTCTCAAAATTTTCCTAACAAGGTCACTATTTGAGAATGTCCTCCCAAGATTTGCCAATCCATTTGTAATATCATTAAATCTCAAAAACATGCTCTTAATACTTTCGTTGGGATTCATTCTAAAAAGTTCGTAGTCATGGGTGAGGATATTGATCTTCGTCTCTTTCACTTGTGAGGTACCCTCATAAGTTACTTCGAGTTTTTTCCATACCTCAAAAGCTGTATGCAAATTCATAATTTGTGTAAACTCACTAGGAGAAATTCCACAATGAAGATAGTTCAACGCCCTAGCATTTAATTGAGCCAATATTTTGTGCTCAATGTTAAGCTCGCTAAAGGGCTTGACTTCATCAGTAGAAGAATCTCTAGGAAGTTCACAAGGCTTCGTCATGACTTCCCATAATTCCAAATCAATAGATTGAATGAAAATTCTAAAACGATTTTTCCAATATAAATAAAATTCTCCTTTAAATAATGGAGGCCGATTTGAAGAAAAACCTTCACATAAGGTTGCACTCATTTCGATCAAAGAGGAAGCCATACAAAATTACAAAAAAAAATTGTGAGAAAGCCTTCACTTAGCACAGAGGATCTCCCACGTGATGTTACTCACGTAATTTGGGGTTCCTTGCTCTGATACCAATTGAAGTGATTCGTGCTAAGGAAATCCCACAAGAGGGGGGGTGAATTGTGTATTTAAAATTTTATGAATTTCGAAATTAAACTTAAAAACCTTTAAGCAAGAGTAAAGAGAGTGGAACACACAAATTTTTAAGTGGTTCGACTCAAAACCGAGTCTACGTCCACCCCCAACTGGTGTTGGGAAAAGTCCACTAAATGCACCGATTCCAAGTGAGGTTTTTCGTACGGTTCACCTCAAACCTACTTGGGATTTTTACTACGGCTAATCCCAAACCTACTTGAGTTTTTACCGGGCTCAACTCAAACCCGGGGCTTTAGCACTACTGCCGGGATGCCCTTGCCCCAAAACGAAAAATACAAAGATTGGGAAAAAGAACTTAGAAGAAATTGGAGAAAAGAGGAGGCACACACAATAGACAAATTAGAGGGATAGAAATTGAGAAATAATTGAAAAACCTCTAATTCCAATAGCCTTCTTGCCGCTTTGCTTTTTGAGCTTGGATGCACCGTGTTTGCTTGAGTGCTCGAATTTTGAGATCTAAAATCTTTGGAAAATTTAGCAAAGGTTAAAACTGAAAAATACATCAATTTTCCCTATTTATAGAGCTCAAATTTGAGCTCTAAAAACACCCCCAACGGCTCCAAAAATTAATTAGCCATTTGGGCAACGGACGGAAAGCAGCCACAGTCCCATCCAGGCCCAAAAAGGAGCGGTGCAGATTGATTTACGCATTTTATCGTTCGGCCTTAATCCAGAGCGTTGGATCCAGGCGCGTAATCGAACGGCATTGATTAAATCTCGTGATTACCGTTTACGCGATTTAATCCCGTGCGTAGGATCGGGGCGCAAAGATGAACAACACAGATTTTACCTTAGGGGATGAATCCTGTGTGTTGGATCTAGGTGGGCTTGATCTGAGCCATTGGTTCCCGCGAAGGCTGAATCTGGGATTTTTAGTCCCACAATACGTATGCGAAAGTGTTAGAGCGCTATATAAAAAATCCACCCTTTTTATATTGCGAGCCTCTTTGGGGTTGGCTCCCCCCTTCCTTGACCAGGACTTGATCACCTGGTTCGGGTTGACTTAGCCAAGCATCGTTCATTGACCGTTGACCGCGCTGCCGTTTGACCTAGCCGAGCTCCTTTGGGCGTGCTTGGCTTAGCCAGGCACTGTTGATTTGACCTCTGACCAGCGCTAGCCGAGCTCCTCTCGACGTGCTTGGCTCGCCCTTTTCATGTCAACCAAATTTTTATTTTTAAATTAAATTTTTAATTTCTAAAAGACCTGGACGGGCCTTTTTTCGCGCCGGGTCGATCCGCCCATTGCTACAGTGCATTTTCCCGAGACTTCAGCCGTTTTAGGGTATTTTTTTACTAATTTTTGTGCCAAAAATTTGAATATAAGTGTATAAAAAACTTTTTATATTCTTATAGTATTATAAGTTATTTAAATAGCTATGAAAGAAATTCATGAAAAATAATTCCAAAATAATATTAAAAAAACAAATACCAATGTCTATACATTTTGTCAAATATGCTTGGCCCAAAAATCAAAATTCAGCATTAAATAACTTTATAATATTTTTAAATGTTAATACTACTAGTGTGCCTCATAATCTCAAAGTTTGGACATATCATAATCAAGAGAAATAACAAGAAATTCAATTATAAAAAAAATCTTGTGCATGTCTCAAATTTCTTTGAAGTATGCCATGACCTCAAGGCCTTTAGAGACCATTATTTTAGACATCTAAGATACATGGCTTGATTTAATTAATTATTGACAATTCTACTTAAAATCAAGCCCAAATAAAATATACACATTTATGCTTGACTCATCAAACACAAGGGTGTAACAGAAACATATACCAATGTGATGGTAGCCTCAAAAACTATAATATTCAATTGATTTTCTAAATCATCATCAAAAAATTTGTTAACAAATAATTTCATTTTTATTATATTTCTTTCTATATATTCCAATATTAATACATTAGGTTATTTAAATTAATAAGAAATCATTTGTATTACAATTTATCTTAAAGAAAATATTTACATAGAAGACTTATTTATACTAAATAATAGGTCTTATATATAAAAGAATTATTTATTAATTTTAACAAAAAAATATTTCTATCATGCAAAATATATATTAAAGAATATAACATGAGAGGTATTTCTATTAATATTACTTACTGGAGCTAAAATAAGTGATAGTGGTGATGGAGATCAGAATATTAAGAATTAATAAGAGTCAAAAATAGATAAAAGAGACAGAGGAAAATATTAATAGAGTGTGAAAGGAGAAATGATTGAATAAATAGAGAGAGAAAAGAGAGAGGAGGGAGAGAAGGTACAAAAGATAGAATAATTAACAAAGTGAAATAGAGAGATAAATGAGAAGAGGGTGAGGGAAAAAATAAATAGATATAGTATGGAGAGATAAGTAAAGAATGATAATGGGAGAGAGAACCAAGTGAAAAACTGTAAGAGATGTTGAGATAAAGAAAAAAAATGAATGAAATAATTTAATAATTGATGTCTCATAATAATTAAATTTACAATATTTTTTTAGTATGAACATGTTAAAAATATAAAATATTAAATTTTAATAAAATACAACTAAAGTTTGAAGTTTCAAAGCATATTCTTAAGTTGTAAAGATTAAAAATATGTGTTGAATATTTATATAATATTAATTTTTTAATATATAAAATATTAAAATAAAATTATGGGTTAAATATAGTTATTATTATTCGATATTACTATAATATGAAGGTAATATTTCATCTTCACGATATAATTTTTACTAGTTAATTTTAAATAATAAATTATTAATATCTTAAAAAAACAATAGTACATAGCATATATGTATATGTAAAGTATATATTATACATTGTTCTAGTTGATAAAAGTTATGTCATGTAAATTTAAATTAAATTATAGTTATTAATTTTTTATATCATATAAAGTTGATAATAGTAAATAATAAATAAAATGGAGATCATAAAAACCATTCTTAATTAATCTTGTTCTAGAATATTAACATATTATTTATTCTCCATATCACCTCTAACTTTTTTCTCTTCTCACTTCTTCTCTTTATCTTTATTTAATCATCGATCTCTTAATATTCTTTTACTATTTTCATCTTTATCTCTCATATCATATCAACTAATCACTACTTTTATCTTAGTATATACTTATCTCCATAAATATGATATATATTTTAAACAATATTAAATAAGATTAGTTGAGAAATTTCTCATGTTACATGCTTTAATATATATTTTTAATGTTACATGTATCTATTAATATTTATAATTAATAAATAATTAAATTTTTGTATTTGTAATATCAATAATGTTACGGAAATAATTCTTACTTATGAATATTAACTATAAAGGAATAGTAAATAAATAATTTCTTAATAATTTATTGTAATTAAAGTATTAATATTGGAATGTATTATCACATATAAGATAAAATTGAAGTTATTTTTAAAAGTATATATTCATCAAAATTTTAAAAATTACTTCAATAGTTAATTTTATTTTTAGGTAACCATCACATAAATATGATTATATACCTTTCTATCATCTAATATAGTAAAATAACACCTATAATATAATTTAATTACGAAAAATAAAACATATAAAAAATAACAAAGTAGAATTTATTTATATTTGCAATAATAAGAACATATTCTATGTAAATGTTAAATATAATAACAATATATTATATATTAGAGACTAAAAAATTATATTATGAATTCTAAATATTAATTATACTTTTTATAATGTCATATGAAGATATTATCTTAAAACATTATTATGATTTATAACTTAATTGACAACTTAAATTTTTAACAATTAATAAATTAATCTTAATTAATAGCCAATATATATTTAGCTTTGCAATATACTAAAATACTATAAAACTTTATTTTTTGTAATTTAATAGTACCTAATATTACATATATTTAATGTGTCAATATTCATAAAAGCTATAAGTTAAATTATTACTATATAACTTTTACTTAATTATTTCTTTCTTCTCTATATCTTTGTTGCTCTAATGTTTTCTCACTTTCTTCTCTCTCGTATTATCATTCTTTTATTTGTCTCCCCATTCTCTATCTCTTTGCCTTCGTCTCACCCTCACCCTTTACCTCCTCTTTCTTCTTTATATTCTTATTTCTCTCTCTATTTTATTTTGTTATTTATTCTATCTCATCTTTTCTATTTTTTTCTCTTCGTTCAAACATGTCTCTTTTCCCTTTATTATTTTTTTTCTTTTCTATCACTCTGTTATTTATCCATGATTGTTCTCTTTTAGTAGACATATCTCCCAAACCTTCTCTTTATTATTTGTTTATTATAAATTATAAATTAAATATTTATTTTTTTAAAATACATTTTAATATGCACAATATGATATATTTCTTAATTAAGTACACCACATGAGAGAGTGTCAGTCATTGATGGACAAGTGAGTGATAAAGTAGAAAATAATAATATAGAGAGAGTAGAATGAGATTGAATGAGGAGAAAGTGTAAAGAAGGGAATAGAGATAGAGACGACAATGGTTATAGAGAGAATAAAAGAGAAAGTGAAAGCTAAAGAAATGAGACAATTTAGGTGAATAAAGAAGCGACACAGTGAGGGGAAGACAAGACATTCAGTTGAGTAACACAAAAAAGAGAAAGATAATAGTATAAAGTTGGAAGGGAGAAAGTATAAGTGCTATAAAGATAACGATAAAGAAATTAGGAAAATAATTAAGTAACAGGTATATGTTAACAAAATAACTTATAGTATTTATTAATTTTGACATGTTAGATGATTATAATATTTAATATAATTTACATTAAAAATAAAACCTTTGTATTTTTTTGTATACATAGGTAATATTCAGAGCATATGTTGACTATTTATTTAATATTATATTATGAATTACGTTATCTTAAACTTTAATTAACAAATAAATAATGTGACTTATTTTAAAATACTATTATCTTATAACATAATATAGATAATAAATATAAAAAACATTTCATATTAATCATTTAATTTTAAGTTGTTTTATTTATAATATATGATTATATTAAGAACTTTTATAAAAATCGTGGTACATTATTATAAATATATATTATGTGTGCCCTATAATAGCTAATCAAAGTAGTCTCACATGTAATTAAAATATATTTAAATAAACATTTTATTATATTATATAGAGAATTATATTATATAAGTAATATTAACATAAAAGAACTAAAAAAATTAAAAAATATTACATATAAAATTGTTATTTATTAATAAATATTAAAATATTATTAAAACTTCACATTTATTAGAGAAATGAATGTTATTAATTAATGTGTCATAAAAGGACTTCTCAAGAGGTCACCTATACCAATTCCACAGTAACTTAAGGTCATTAATTGATTCATAACCTCATAATTATGTATACAAACTCAAATATAGATATATATCATAATATAATATGTAGATAAGATTTAAGAAATCTTGCTACTAAATATGGAATATAAAAGATAATGTAATGTACTAAATATTATATTAAGGTGGGCAGCAAGAGAGATTTGTTGATTTATTTTAATTGATTGAACTAAAAATGTAATAGTGGAGATGGAGATAGGTACAATGGAATGAGAGCAAATCATTGAGAGATAAGAGTGTTAAACATAAAAATAGTGACACATAGAGAAGAGAGAGATGATGGAAACAATAGAAATATTTTTATTTTAAACTACATATATTATAAGTTTTAAAAAATAAATAGCATTTAATAATAATCATTTTTATTATGTTACAATGTTCTATAAAAAAATAAATTCTTAACATTAATTATAAAATAAGATATAAAAATAAATTAATGCACATTAATTATTATAAAACTTTCGTATTATATCTATATAAGATCTCAAATAAGATCGAAATTTATTTTAAAAATTGAAAAATTTATGATAATTAAGAAAATGATTTACTAAAGAAAAAAAAATAATATAATAAATTTTCGTAAAATTTAGATCAATAGAAAATGATATGTGCGTCAAAATTAGCATAATATAATCAATGTTGTAGGAATGCATTTCAAACAATTCTAATGTATTAAAATAAAAATTATATCACAAAAATAACGAAGTAACTCAAAAAATAGTAGCTAAAATGTGTTATAACTATCAAATATATTAATTAATTTTTGAAGACGTAGTGACAAAAAGTTATTGAGGAGAAAGAGACAGGAAACTAAGTTGAGGGAGAGAAAGAAAGTCGGGAGATTAAGAGATAAATGAAGAGTGAGATAGAAAGAGGAATGATCGATATAAAGATGGTAATAAAGTTAATAAGTTAATGTTCATAAATAATAACTAAACTCAAAATGGAATATTTGTAACTTAAGCGATTGTATATTATTACTGTAAATATATTTTAATTCGAAATAATTATATTTTTGACTTTGGGTTTTAAATGAAAAACACAATTTCTTATATTTTATAAAAGAAGATGTCTTAAGTAAATTAGTACATATTAATTATTATAAATAACATTGATCATTATCATATATGAGTCCAAATATAATCAAATTTATATTATTAATTTATAACATTATGATAACTAAAACATATGTTTACTAATAAGTAACAAATTAATATTTTTAGTTTTATTTATAATTTTTAAAAAATTATATTCATATTAATAAAAGAATATTATAACATATTTCACAACCATGTGTTTCTAATAATTCTACTAAATTAAGTCAATGATATTATAGAAATAAAAAAGTTATGGATGAAACATTCTACTAAAATGTATTATATACAAATATTTAATTTATATTTTAAGAAAGTGTGATAGAAAGTGAAAGAAGAAAGATGAAACAATGTGATGAGAGATACTCAGAAGAGAGACGTAGAGAAGGGAATAAGCAAAATTACAAGAGAAGAGTGAGGAGTCTCAAAGTTGTTTGACAAAATGATTTTGTGAGAAAATAAAGGTAAATATGAGTAAATATGTAGAAAGAGAAAGAGAAAAGGAGTGAGGGAGAACAAAGGGAGGCTTATAGTGCCACAAAGAATAGAGAAAGTGAGATAAAGGGATTTGAAAGAAAGAAAGAGATACTGAGAGGCGGAATGAAAAAATATACTATAAAGATAAAACTACAATAGAGAAGATAAAGATAAAGAGAAATAAAGAGGTAGGAAAAGATATAAAGGAAAAAATAAAAAGAGATAAGCAGCTTGAAGGAAAGTGGAGAGAGGGGGGAGAAGATAGATGACATAAAAGGAAAATAAGAATATGAAAGAGAGAAATTAGAGAATAGAGAGGGATGATTAAGGGAGAGGGTAATGGGAAGATGAAGAGATAATAATGGTATAGATAAATAAGACAATGATAATTAAAAAGAGAAAGAAATGTGATTGAGTGAAAGCTAAAGAACTAAAAGCAATGAAGTCAATGAAATAATTAAATAAAAGTTATATCTTAATAATATAACTAAAAGTATTTATTAATATTAATATGCTAATCTCATTCAATATTAAATATTATACAAGTAAAAAAGTATTGTAATAATTATTTGATATTGCTAAATTTTATAGTTTTTGTTGCTTTTAATTCAATATCATTCAAATTAGTATATAATCTTAAAAGTTCATTAAACAATTAGAATCACTTATTCTAATATATTGTCCATATATACATAACATATATAATAAATGTTAATAATATTTCACATTAACGATAAAATTTTAGATTCTATATGTTATACATTATATAATTATATTAAAAATGTTTAAGCATAATAAGTGCATGATTGTAAGTATATATTAGTTCTCGTTTAATATAGGTAATATAATTAATATTATGGATAATTAAAGTTTATAAAAATATTTTTTTAATTATATAATATTTAGGGCTATATTTAATACCACTTTAAAATAATAATTGTTTGATGCTAATAAAAATAATAAAAATAATTAAAAAAAAATTATAGAATATCTTAAATAATAGTTTTGTTTATTAATAATAATTAACATATAATTAAAACTAACTCATATTCATTAAAAAACAAATGCTATGGAAAAGCAAGTGTAACATAATGACTTCTCAACTTGCCAACCAATCCTAATACTACTCCTACCTAAGCATGGTTAATATTTGAATCATATTGTAATCCACTACTATACTGCATATGTGGTAACCCACACATACAAGATCTAGAAAAACATACTTTTATGACTATTTCTTTAAAGATAATGTACTATCTCAAAAATCTTATTAACTATCATGTGTATATCCATTAAAAAATAATTTAATTCTTAGAATATATGTTATAACATATTTTGATGTTCAAACTTTTTTTATATTATAATAATAAGAAATTATGTATATTATCAATTTAATTAAAAAGAACATGTAAGATAAGAATTATTTAAACTAAATTTTTTCCTTATAAATAAAAAATAAAAATATTTATTAGTTATATAATTATAATTTATATTATTTAATTTAAAAAAAATTTCATGTATATTAATTTATATATTTATATAAATTAATAAATTTATCATTAATTGTATCACAAACTTAAAATTATGTGTAATTATGCTAATGTTAATATATCATAGTGTACAATATACATATTTTTTATAATTATGTTATTAAATATGTAATATAAATAGCAATACAATGCATGTAATAATAAAAACATGACAAACTTCTTAACTACTATTAATAAATATAGTAAAATAAGATAGTTGAGATGGAAATTAATGGAATATTCATAGAGTCATAAAGAGATGAGATAGTTATAGATGAAAATATTGACATTGAAAAGAGTGAGATATGATAAAAAAGGGAAACAATATTGATATCCACCAAATTATATTACATATCAAAAAAACTATAAATTTAATAAATTACTTTACTTTATGTTTTATAAAGCTCATTTATTATCATTATACTTGAGTTAAATATAACTGAAATAGTACATATATTACAAATTAGAGATGTTTTGAGAGCTAATAAATATATTTACTTTTTAAAAAAATAATCAATTTTAGTTATAATTTGGAAGCATAGTGGATTATGTGTATTAATATTATCTTATCATAACATAATTTATAAAAAAATTGAACATCAACACTAATATATTAACTTCATAGTTTTATTACAATAATAATAATGTAATACATGAGATATTTCACTAGAATGCATTATATATAAAATATCTTAAGTAAAATTTAAATATAGGGTGAAAGAAAGTGACAAATGAGAAAGTGAAAAGAAGATAATATGATGTTATGATTTAGGGAATAGAGAGATAAAAAGATATAAGTGAGAGAAAGAGGTAAAGGAAATTAGGATATAAAAGAAGTTATATTAACATTATTAAGTTAATATTAGGGAATAATAATAAAACACCCATTGATTTGAAAAATAAATGCTATGGAAAATATTTAAAATAATAGGACTTCTAAAGAGCATGCCCATCCAAATGCTATGCTTACCAAATAATGATTAAAGCTTGAAATTAGACGAGATCAATGCATTAATCCTTCTCTAGAAATAGACGTATAAAATATCATAAAAATTTCCTAAATTATCATGTTTATATGTTTTTTAAAAACTTTTATGTATGTTACAAATATCGTTATATATTCCAATGCTAATATGCACATTTTATTGAATTAATGAGAAACTATTGATATTATAATTTTCTTTAAAGTAGACATTCATACATAATTTTTTTCAAGCAAGTTTTAATTATTTAGAATTATATTATTATGTATTAATTATAACTAATGAAATATAAAGCAAAAGGTTTTATAGTATTTATTATTTAAATTATTTTCCTTAATTACACCATTATGTATATTAAAGTAAAACAAAAGCATACATAATGTAAATTACTATAATTTTAATACTATATTTTCCTAATTAATATAAATAATCAAACTTATCATTAATTATATAATAAACATATCATATATTTTGCATACTTTAATATTTATATACAATAATATATGTTATAGATATCCTTTTTTCCATTTAATTTTTTAAATATATAATATAAATATTATTGAATTACATGACATTATATTGAAGTGCATAACAGACTTAATCCTTGATTAGTATTAATTGATGGAGATGGAGTTAGAGAGTTTAAAATGGGAAATTCCTTCCACAAAAGAGATGTAGAGAGACGTAGAGAGATAAGAGAGAGAGAGAGCAAATAGTGATAAAGAGCAAAGTGAGAGAAAAATAAATGTAAAGGAAACATTTGCATTTTAAATTATGTATATTTTTTAAATATATATAGTAGTGCAAAATAATTATAATTATAATATTTTATATGAAAAATAAATTCAATAGTACATATTAATTATAAAAAAAAGAGTAAATATTATACAATAATTACTACATATGTTCAATCTCTATCATATATTTGCCTCATTACCCCTTTTCTTTATTTGTAATTATCTAATTCTTTGTTCTTTTCTTCCTTTCCTTTGATGACTGTTCAATCTCCTCACCTCCTTATCTCCATCTCTATCAATTCAATGTCCTTTCCATTCATTCAGTCTTTCTCAATATCTTTTCTATAAATGTTTCATTATCATTCTATCCATCTCTTATTCACTCTGTCTTCATTAACGCACTTTTTATCAATAATATACATTTTCTCACTCGTTCAAAAACCCTCTATCACACTCTCTTCCATTTCTATTACTATGTGTCTCCCTCACTCACTTTCTCTTTCAACATAATTTATCACTATCATTTTTTCAAACTTATTCCAACCTACACCATCACTTCTCCCATTATTTTACTCATTCCCCTCTTTCCTTCTCTTACTAGTTTCTCTCATGACGTTATTTTCTTCCACGTTTTACCTCTATCACTTTCCTATTGCTTGCTCATAAAATATAAATTAAAATGTTTCATATATAGTACATTTAGTAAAATATTTTGTGTTGTTTTATTATTAAAATAGTAACAATTATTACGTTTATTTAAATTACTATAAACATATGTTTCATTTCATTATGAGATGATTGACAAAATAGCTAAAAAATAAGTTTGTTCCTCTTTTTTTATTTATTTTTTAAAATGAATTTGAGAATAAAACTGAGAAATAATGAATAATAATTAATAATAATGTAAGTATAAAAAGAAATTAAATAATTTTATTTCTTTCTATTATCTTTTTCTTAGTAATTTCTAATTAAGATTAAGCGACCAAGAATTAATCTAATTAATTATTAAATTATAATAATAAAAATTAGTATTATTTTTTAAAAATATTTCCTAAATAGTTAATAATAATTTTCGTTTCTCTCATTTTTTACATATTCTTTTAAGGAATAATATGTCTAAGAAAGAGAAACTATGAAGAAGAAGAAATCATAAATTGGTAATTGACAATAAAAAAAGAAAACATTGGACACAAAAAAGGTCTAAAAGAAGAGCAAAATAATATCAAAATTCATATTAAAAGAAGGTAATAAGATAAAGACTAAATTCAAATAAAACTAATGAAGAATAAATACAACATTAAAAGAACTAAATGAAATATATATGGTTTTAAAAGAAGAAAATTAGTTTTCATAAAATAATAATTAATAATTTTTAATCTTCACTTTTTTACTTTGAATTTATTAGCTATATTATTCTTCGTTTGATAAATATCATGTTTCTTATTCTATTCCCTAATTCTCATTTAAAATACGGTATTGAAGATAGAAAAAATAATAAGGAAAAAGGATAGAGAAGGAGAGTGATAAAAGGAGGGAGAAAAAGGGAGAGAGAGAAAGGAGTAATTAGGAGATATGAGAAAAAGATAAGGAATGTATATGGAAAAATAAAATGTAGAATAATGAGAGAGAATAGAAAAATAACATTAAGAGAAAAATAACAAGAGAGAGTGCATGATGAAGTCAGAGAGGGAATGAGAGATTGACAAAGATAAAGAAGGTTGGTATAAGGGGAAGGGAGAGGAAAAGTGTGAAAAGAAATAAAATAGTGAAGAAAGAGAAAGAGAGTAAGATAGAGTGAGAAAGAGATAATCAATGATAGAGTGAAAGGGAAAAGAGAGTGGTGAGAATCAATTAATAAATAAGATGGTTGTCAAATAAGGTGGAGACAAGAAAGGAGATGTGAAATCGGATAGAATAAATTAAGAATGTAGCTAGACAATGGTGTAGAAAGAAGGAGAGAGTTTAGGAGAGTGCAAAACGAAAGAGAGTAGTAAGGTGAGTATTAGAAAGAGAAAATAAAGAGACAAAATGGTGGAGAGAAGAGATACACAAAATTTTTGATATACATGAAGTAGAAATTAAGGGAGACATTCATAGAAAAAGCTAGAAAGGTGGTAAAAGAAATAAGAAAGATTTAGTGGGAAGAGTGATAGACAAAAAAGAGGAAAGAGAGTTTGTGAACGACAAATTTAATGGCGAACAAAATTAAATATGCTTGATAGTAGAGATAGAATAGTGTAGTTTAGAGAGAAAGATAGAAAAAGAATAAAAAAGAGCATAAAAACAAAAAAAATGAAACTAGACATAGAATTAAAGAGAGATATAGAGGGGTGAGAGCGAAACGAAATAGAGAATATAAGAGAGAGGTTGAGTGATAATAAATAAGATGTATAGTTAGGAATAGATTCCTTGTGGGAGAGAAGTTATATAGTTATAAAGACGTGAAGAGATATTAAACGATTGAGAAAGAGAGACAAAGATATAAACATGAGAATAAAAAGGGAATTAGAGAAATATAATGAATAGAGAGAAGATGAGGAGATGGACAAGTGACATAAAAAACGAAAGGGAAAAGGTAGTGTTAAAAAGGCAAGTTGGAGTGGTGAAAGAGAGAGTTAAGAGGCAGACAGATGGTGTGATGAAAAAAGAGAAATAAACAAAAGAGGACATGGAGAGAGATAGAAAGAAATTAAAAACATAAGTATGTAAGGAGAGAGAATCAATAAAGAGCATATAAAAGATGTAATGGACAAGATAAAGGGAAGAAAGTGAGAAAAACAAAATGATAGATAACAATAATAATAGAAGAAATAGAGAGATAATTGAGGAAGACAAAAAAGAATGGTAAAGTGTTTCAAGGATTTATGATATGGAGACAAAAGAATAATGGATAAAGATGATAATGAGAAATGAAGAGCTAGAGAAAGTATGAATGAGATAGATACAATTATAAAGTATAGAAAAGTGAGGATAAATTGATAAAGATTAGAGGGCATACATCAAAATAAGAAAGAATGCGTGAATCAGGAGGTTTAGATGAGAGATAATGAGGTAAGGGGCAAAGGAGTATAAAGATTCATCAAGAGAAAGAAAGAAAAAAATAATTACAATAATACAAAAAAAGATGAAAGGGAAATAAACACATGGTGAAGAAAATTACATGATATAGTATAATTGATTGGCATAGAGATAGAAAGAGACTTGCAAACATATAAAATGTAAGTGGTAGAGAACTGCAAGGGAAGAAATAAAAAGAAAAAAATAAGGAAAAGAAAGTGGATAGAAAGAAAGAAGAGAGATAACAGAGGGAGACAGAAGATAGACATTATGATAAAGAATGTGATATAGAGAAAACATATGGATAGAGACAAATAGTTAGTAAGCAAAAGTAGGAGGCAGATAAAGTGATATAAGACTTTAGTGACTTTGAGTGCATGAAAGAGTGAAAAAAGTTAGTTAAATAATAAAGAAAAGTGATAAATAAGAGAGAGAATGAATGAGATAGAGTTATGAGAAGATAAAAAATAGAGGGAAGGTTGATAAGATACAAACTAAAAAGGTGAAAAATGATATGATGAGAGCTAAATATATAAAGAGACTGATATAAAGTGCAAGAAAGAGGTGGAAGAGAAGAGATATAGTGAGAAAATAAAAAAATAAAGAAAAACTAGAAGAAACTATAAATAAGTAGATAAGTAAGGAATGATAAAAAGGGATAAAAAGAGAAAATGAAATAGAAGGCAATCAACCATAGAGAGAGGAAATAAAGAAGAATATAATACAAATGGAACATGAGAAAGAGGAGTCTAGAAGAGAGTTCAATAAAAGAAAATGAAAGACATTTTGTAAGATTATTATAATAAAGGATTTAAGAAGGAAGAGAGGAATAGATTGAGAAGGTTCCTCAAAGAGATTAACAAGAAAGATTGGGAATAAGAAAAGAGACAGAAGGAAGTGGGAGGCTAGGGAAAAAAGAAAGAGAGATAAGAAATTAATGGAAAAAAGGAATTAAGAGGCTGAGTTAAGGAGAAGCAAAACAACTTATGAGAAAAAATAATTTCTAAGGTTAAGATATTCTTGTAAATATAATTGAAATTATTAAAGGATAAAGAATGACTAATAAGAACTATTATCATTAAGTAATAAATATTAATAATTAATTAAGAGAGGGAGAGATAAATTTTGAGATACATTTTGGAGGAAGAAGAGAGAGAAGAGGCCAAATTTTAGTTAAAGAGAGAATACAATTGAGAGAAAGTAAGATTTATATAGACAAATTAGAGAAATATGTGAGGGGAAAGAATAATATAAAGTATGAGGAATGAATGAAACAGTGAGAAAGAAAAGACAACAAACTGAGGGAAGTCAACTAGAGTGTGAAGAAAGAAAAAAGAGGATAGAGGTAGTAATTGAAGAAAAGGAAGATGAAATAGAAAGAGAGAAGTTTTAGAGATAGAGTGGGTGGTATAGAAAGGAGTGAGATAAACAAAGAGAAGTGATAAAGTGAAAGGCACAAATAGGGGGAACGAGGGAGAGATATTACAAGAATGAGGGTTGTGATAGATAAGAGTTATGGGATTGAAGAAGAGTGAGGGGAAATGAGGCAAAAGAGGAGGAGAGAAAAGTTGGTAGTGTTAGAAAAAGAAAGATATAAATAAAGATAAACAAAAGTGGGAAGAGAAAGTCATTATTATGGTCCATATATAAGAGAGAGATGAATAATAGAGTGAAAACAAGATGAGTGAGTGACTGTAAAATAAACATGGACTATAGAGAGTGTTAGGGAGGGAAGAGAGATATTGGGACAATAATGGAGAGATAGCCAAAGAGAGAAAAAAAGTCATAATGTAATAAGAGTTAAACAAATAGACAAAGTAGAGGTAATCAAAGGCATTTGAGAGCATACAAATGAAAAAAAATTGGATTCCATAAATAAAAAAGTGATGTGAGAGTTGAAAGTGAAAATATAATGTGAAGTTCAAAGAGGGAGAAGAGATTAAGAAAGAAGAAATGACAAAAATAAGATTGAAAGTGTTAGAGAGATAGTACTAAGTCGTAGAGACAAGACATAACACGAAAAAGATCCAGATATAATAGGAGAGATAAAGAAGAGAGATATAGGAAAGGAGGAAGATAGTAACAAAGAAGAGAAAGTAACATAAAGTAGAGAGAGATTAAGTGAACTATATCTTGCTTGGGAGGAGAAAGGAAGAGATAGGGAGGTGTGAAAGATTGATAGTAATTGGGAGGAAAGGAGACATTTATAGAGCTTGTTATTAGGAGAAATAAGGTGAAAAATGATATAAAGTTGTAGAAAAATTGAAAGATTAAGTTGGGGAGAAAAGGAACATAAAGAAAAATTAATAAGTGATAGTTTTAAAAAAAGACACATCAAATGACAAGTAGCAAAGAAGAGAAAAAGAAGAAATATAGAAGAAAGAACAAATTATAATGGTTCAAGAGCAAGAAAAAAGGAGAGAATTATGGAAAACAAAGGTAGTAGCCTGGATGAAGAATGTGAAGAAGATAGGCCCAAATGTTTTATGATCATGATGCAGTAGCAGACATGAAAATTGATATAAGGGAACAAATAGAGAGACAAAAAAATTGATGTTAGAGAGAGGATAGGAAAAGTTGAACATGAATAACAAATGAATATCCTATAATATGAGATGAAAATATAATTTTTTTAATAACAGTTATTAAAACTTATATGAAATTATCAATTATTATTGCAAAGAAATAATTATTTTAATAAAAATAACCTTTACATAAATTTTTCATGATAATTGTAGTTGTTATTAATTACAATTAAAATGTAATAGAATATTCTTTCAAGCTAATAATAATATTTTTAATTCCTAAATTTTTTTTGTTTCCTTTTGATGTGCATTTAAAAATAATATTTAATTATGCTTGTTTAAATTTTAATTAATTTCTCTAACTATTTACAATATGTTAATAAAATTACTATTAATTAACAACACTTAATGCAATATCTCATCAAAAAATTAATATTTAAATTTAATAATTTTTGTCACTTAAGTCACGATTAAGTATTCCTATAATAATTTTAATTATTATAATTTGTGAAATAAATAATTAATTTCTATTTAAGAATTGTTGATTAGAATGTATGTTTTTAAAACCATTTGCCATAAGTGATAAAATTTGCTATGGCAAAATTTTAACAATAAAACTTTTATTCCAATGTTAATTATAATTACAATCTATGTACAAAAATGACAAACAAAATTACTATTATTATTATTATGATAATTGTTTTTAAAAAGAATAATTTATAATTATAAAAAATATAATTATGATTGCTCTATTGTTGTTCAATATTTCAATTGTGCCAAATAACTGTAAAGATAATTCTGAAGAACATTGAGTCGAACATCAAAATAAAAAAATTAATTGATTATTAAATTATAATAATAGTAATAAATTTTTTTGTAAGGAAAAACAAAAAATAACAAGGAAAAATATTTTGTTTTCCTTTTATTTTCTAATTATAAAATAAATATAATGACAAACATTAAGAAAAACTGAATGAGAATTCATGATAAATAAAAGATAAAGAAGAAAAAGAATAATTTAATACCTTACTATTATCTTATTGTTAGCAATTACTAATTAAGAAAAATTTTAAAAAAAACTTATATAATTAATTATTTCATTAAATAGTTTTATTTAAAATCTATTTTTTTGTAATTAATAAAATTTAATTACTAAATAGTTTATTTAGGGTTTTTTATTTTTAACATATTTTTTTAATGAACAACGTGATTAATAAAGAGAAAGTGTGGTAAAGAAATAATATAAAAGGATGATTAACAAGAACAAAATTAGAAATGTAGAGCACAAAAATGTAATAAAAAAAGGGAATAATAATAAGAAAAATGGGCATAAAAAAATAGGAAAAGTTTCAAAAATATGCATGAGAATAAAAAGAACTTGAAGACACATATGTGATGAAATAAGAAAAAAAATATGAGGAAGGTAAAAAAGAATATTTCTAATTAATAACAAGAAATGTAAATTTTCATTAATAATAATAATAATAACCATCATAATCATGATATTATTTTTTTAGATTTATCATACTTATAAAAAACGTAATTTTTAGTAATAAAATAATAATAACACAACTAAATGATTTTTATAATAAAAAAAAACATTATTTATTTTATAATAGATTTTAATTTCAAATGTTGTAATAAATTTAATTATTAATTATATCTACAACTTTTAAAAATTACTTTTTAATAATATAATGTAAATATTTTATTCCAAAAAATGTTTTGTCTATTTCAATTCACTACTAATATTAATTATGATACAAAAGAAAATTTGTAATTTTTCTTCTTGTTTATAAGTTACTTCGATAACTATTAAATCTCATAAAAAATTTTCTAATTTTAATATAACAATTTTTATTCTTTAATTTAGTACATTTAATTTGTTAATCATATTAACTTTTTTTCATTCACGTCATGTCTCTCGTTCTTCTCTTTTATTTTTTCTTCAAATTTTATTGTGAAGATAAATATTTAAATTTTTATTAAAATGGAGAGGTAAAAATAAAGAAGAGGTAGAAAAGTGGAAATGGTGCAAAAACATTTATATGAAATATTTATAGATAAATAAGAATATGGAATGCTAAGAAAAAATGATAAAAAAATAATATGAGAAAAATTAGGTGAGAGTGCATACTGAGTAAGGAGGGGAATGAGTGAGAGAGAAAGATAGAAGCGATTATTATATGGAGATGGTAGTGGAAAAGGGAGAAAAAGAAATAGAGGAGTCAAGATTAGGAGAAAGAGATTGAATGAGTATGACAAAGCAAGAAAGAGATAATTATAGACTATTAGAGAAGGAAATTGAGAAGAAGCAATAATTAATAGATTAGATGACAAACTGATAATGTGGAGATATGGGTAGAGGAACTAACTTTGGATGTAATTGGTCAAAAGGTGTTAACAAAGGGAACTGGAGTAGGAGAGAGTGTTGCAGGGAGTAAGATAAAAGAGGTAGTAGTAAGGAGAATATTATAAAGAAAAAAAGAAAGGCAAAAATGATGGAATGTTGAGATAGATAAGAGTGTGATATAAAGAAGATAAAAATTTAAGTAGATAAAGAAAGAAGATAATGTGAGTGATAGGAAAGGCAAGAGATATAAAGAGTTAATAAAAAGAGTGATAGAGAAAACCAAGCAACATAGTTAAGAAGAAGAAAGTTTAAAAGAGAATAGAATAAAGTGAGAAAGATAGTGGTAATAGATTGGCAAGGATTAGAGATTCAAGAAAGAAGAATAATGAGATTGATGATGACAAAAGAGAAGTGAAACTAGTAAAATAAAAAAAGAGGGACATAGAGTGGAAGAGAGATTTATGTGAAATAATGAAACCAATATAGATGTCAAGTGATAGTGAAACAAAGAGAAATTTAAGAAGAAATTCTTTATGGGAAAGATGGCAGTTAATGATGGTTACATGAAGCAATTGTGAAGGTGCATGAAAGAGAGGGAAAGCGATGGATGAGTGGTGATAAAATAAAATAAAGCAATATATATAAGGGAGAGAACGTAAGGTGTTGGAGATGTGAGATATATAACAAAAAGGAAATAAAGAGTGAAAAGGGTGAGATAAAGTAGTGAAAAGAAAGAGTGATAGAGAAGAGAAATTGAAAGATAGTTGGACAATGAAAGAAAATAACTAAAGAAGAACATATAGAGAGATAGAAAACAAAAAAAATAAAGAGAAGAAAGAGGAAGAGAGGTGAGAAATTAAGGGTTGAAAAAAAATTATTAAACAGATAAAAGAATGATGGATATAAAGGATGAAGAGCGATCGAAAGCTAGAGATAGTATGAATGGGATTGATGATATTAAAGCGAAGAACAATGGGTGTAAAAATTAATAGAGAACATATTGAGATAATGAATGAGATAGAATGAGAGAATTACAAGAACGTTGAGATTATATAGAAGGATGTGAGGTCAATGACTGTGAATAGTTATCAATAGAACGAAAGTAAAAGATATAGAATTTGACTAATACAAAGAGGCGAAAGAGGTAAAAAGATAAATAAATATAGCGGTAGAAGTAAAGTGTAGAATATAAAATAAAAAGTAGAGATATAGACTAAAGAGACATCTTAACAAAAGGAATTTAATGAGTAAAGACGTATAAGTAGAGAGATAAAAAATGATGAACAAGGTCAAGAGAGAAAAGTGCAAGAAAGAAGAGTGATAATAGAGAGAGAAGTTAAAGGCTATGATAAAGAATAAAATAAAAAGAGACTAAATACAATGAGACAAATAGAAAAGGTGCAAAAGTGAGGGTGGAATAAAGAGGTATTACGTTAAAGGAATTTTGAGTGAGAAAAGGAGTATAAAAGGAGATAGAAAGAGAGGGAGTGAAAGAGAGAGAGAGATACTACTACGAAGTAGCAAATAAGAGAAAAATGAGATAGACAATATAGTGAAAAGAAATAAATGGAAAGCATGAGAACAAATATTTATAAAGACTTATACACAAAGAGATAGATATAAAGTATAATAAATGAAGTGAGAGAAGAGAGAGAAGAGAGAGAAGGAATATAAATAGAAAAATAAGAATTGGAAAAAATGTAGATAGGAGGCAAATGGAGAAATATAAAGAGAGAAAAATAAAAAAGGAAAGTAAAAAGCTCTAGAGGAACAATGATAAAGAAGATGAGAAAAGGGAACAACAGTGAATAATGTAGAAAGTTTAATGAAACAAAACAAAAGCAAAAATGGTAAACTGTAGTGATTGAGCAAAGAGAAGGGAAGAAAAATAGAATAAGAAAGTGACTTATAATGAATGAGAAGAAATATCAAAAAGAAGGAAAGAGCTGCTAGAAGAGATAGAAAGAGGAGAGGAAAAGATATATAGAAGAGAAAGAGAAAAGGGAAAAGAAGTAGATTAAAAGGCTGAGATAAAGAGCAATAGAGATAAATTGTCAAAGAGAAAAGAGAAAGAAATAGAGACATAAATAATGGATGGGGAGACAAGGGAGAACACATGTGAAAGAATAGAAGTGTGATTTATAGAGAAAAAGGGGGAGAGATACACAATACTTAGTGAAGAGTAAGAAGTGAAGGGAGAGAATGAAAAAGTGAGACAGCAAGAGACAAAAAAGTGAAGGGCATGAATTTTGAGAGTTAACAAAGTAGAAAGAGGGGGTAAGAGAAGTAAGAGAGGAGAAAATACAAAGAGTTGAAGTAAAAGATCACATAGGTTGTTGAGAGAGGAGGTAGAAAAAGAGTGTAAGGCATTGACATAGTGGAAGACATAAATGATAGGAAAGAAGGAGAATGATTCATAAAGAGAAAAAATTGAGAGAGAAAGAGTAACTTGTAAAAAGGAAGAAGAGGGAGAGGGAATGAGGCAAATAGAGGAATAATAGAGTAAGGAGGATGTGAGAGACAATGAAGGAAATAAAGAAAGATAGAGAAGAGTTGGAAGAGAAAGACATAGCTATAATTGACTGATGAGAGAGAAGAATGATAAAGTGAAAACAAGAAAAGTGAGTGGGTGTAAAAGAGAGATAAGCTATAGAGAGTGTTTGAGAGGGTCAAGTAATAGTGTTACGAAGATGAAGAGATCAACAAAATGAGACAATAAAGTCAGTGTGATAGAGTTGAAAAAAATAGTGATAATGACGGATTATGAAGCAAGTGCAAGAATCCATAAGGTAATAAAGAAAAGTGGGGAAAGTGAGAAGGTGATAAGAGAGATAAGTAAGAAAATTATGGGAGAAAGAGAGATAAAGAGACGATATTAAGGAAGAGAGCAAAAATATTGATATGTGAGAGAATAATAAGGTACATAATACAAAGTTACATAGAAAAGAAAAAGCTAAAAAAAGAGTTATAGATTATGAGAAAGAGATACAAAAGATATATAATAAAGGAGAGAAAAAATCACAAATTGGTGAAGGTGATATGTAAGAGAGAGAAACTGAGTAAATGACATGTAGCTTAAAAGTAGATATAAAGACAAGTCTAGGTGAGGGAGATTAATGAGTCATAGAGGGAATGAATCACATTGATAAAGATTTTTATTTAGAAAGAAAATAGAAGAAAGATAAATTGGGAGTCAAACATTATGATTAAGAGTGACAAAGAAAGAGAACAATGCAACAAAATAATTATAAAAAGAAACATTAAAAGGACAAAAAAGAGAGATGTAATACGAAAAAAATTTAAGGAGAGGATTACGAAATAGAGACAATTTTGGAAAAAATATGATAGAGTCCAAAATAAAGAATGTGAAGGTGAGAGGCCCAAATATTTGGTGCGAGAAAAAATCATGGTTAAAAGGACACAAAAAGTGAGAGAAACTGAGAATAATGTTCCAGAGAATGGAGAGGAGGTGTAATAAAAATTAATTATTAATCCTATAAGGATATATTCTTTTTTAAAGGAAATATAAAAAATAGTACCATTAACAATAATTTTAAAAACTCTATAAAATTATCAATTTATTTTAAACAAATAAACTTTTTGAAATAAGAATAACCATTATATCAACTTTACTTAATAAGGTAGTAATTGTTAATTTTAATTATATTCCTCTATAATAATATTAAATTACCACTTATTTTTAAATAATAAAGTAATATTTGTTAGCATAACTAATTTTTAAATTTTACAATTTTTCGGTTCTTCAATAATTTCCTACTTATTTTAATAGCTTACTCTTGATTATTATAGTTGTTATCAACTATAATTAATTATCATGAATAATCATTAAAAGTAGTCATAACAACTGCTACTCATATTGTAGACCATAACTAATAAAAATATAACCATCATTTAACTATTAATAAGTTACTATCACATCAAATATAACTCCAATCTTGTTACATAAAAACTAATATTACAAATATCATAATTTATTATTGTTATTGTTATGCTTAAATTTATTTTAAGAAAAGAATTTATAATTACTAGGAATAAAACAATAATAACATATTCATAATTTTATAAGTGAATATAAAAAATTATGAAGTTTATTTATTAATAATAGTTAAAAAGAAATAAAAAATATTCATTATTGTACTGTAGTAAAAATAATAAATAGTTTTTAAGGATATGTAAAAAAATAAATAATTTTTGTTTCTCCTTTTTTGTACAATTTTACAAAAGAATATCACAATACAATTTGAGAAAAATGAATAGGTACTACTTATAAAAGGAAGATTAAGGAAGAAAGGCATAAATTTGTAACTAACTTTTATCTTATTCTTAGTAATTAAAAAATAACACTATATTTTTTATTAATTAATTTAATTATAAAAATAAAATTTCAATAAATACTATTATTTTTAAAAAAATATGATTAAAATAATTAAAAATAAGTTTCTTTTCCACTTTTTAGTTCTTATTTAATCTTAAAAATAATAATATGATTAAGAAAAAGAAACCTTGATGTGGTAATTACAAAACGATGATTGATAATAAGAAAAAAAAATAAAAAATTAATGTAGAGAAGTGAATAATGAAAAAAATTATAATAAGAGAAGAAAAGAATAAAAGAATAAAATTAAATATGAAATATTTCAAGTGTAGATAAGATAATAAAAGGAGTCAGAAGAAGAAAATGAGTTAGAAGAAGATGAAAAAAGAAAGGGAAGATGAATACAAATATTTATAATTAATAAAAATAAATTTATAATTTTAAATTCTTAATAATAATTGATGATTATTATAATATTATTTTATTATTGTTGATGAATTTCTTTTTTAAAATTCATAATACATTGTTTATATTTTTTATTATAATAATATTAATAATTTAAATATTAATTATTGTTAATAACATAATAATAATTAATATATGTGTTGTTGTGATTATCATACAAGGTTATTGGTTTTATAAAAAATTTAAAATAATAATAATGTAATAAACTTTACTATCCATTATAATTAACATAAGAAAGATATTTCTTAATACAAAGTAATTATTTTATACTATAGAGATTTATTATATCTATTTCAATTTACAAATAATGTTAACTAAAATAACAAATATAATTTGTACATATTTTTGTTCTTAAACTAAATTAATTTTAAAAAACCACTAATAGTTATAAATTAATTATGAATTTTAATAGAATAACAAACAATAATTTCTATACTTTATATTACTAGTCATAATTTATTTATCCTATTATTGTTATTTTGATCTGTATCATATTTTTAGCTCTAGTTTTAAACAATCTTACAAAATAGGATACTAATGATAGATATGTAATTAATGATAGGAACACGAATAGAAAGAGGGAAGAGATAAAAAAAAAGGTAGGAGAGGTGAGAAACAAAGAAAAAAAATAAATGTAGATTAATAAAAGAAGAGAAGACAAAGAGAAAAGAGGAAAACAAAGGTGACAGATAAATAACAAGAGAGTAAATGCTGATAAAGTGAGAAATAGAGAATGAGCAAAAGACTAATATATGATGAGTTAAGAGGAAGGGAGAAAAAGAAATAAAATAGTGATGAGAGAGAGAGAGTGAGCAAGGGAGTGAGGTAGAATGAGAAATAGATAATAGTTGAGTGTGAGGGTAAAGGAAAAGAGTGGTAGGAAACATCAATTGATAGAATAAGAATGTAAATTAAAAAGGAAGACATAAGGGAAGAGAGAGTTAGAAAGGAGTGAATAGGTTTAAAGAGAGTAGGTTTAAGAGATATAGAGAAGGAGAGAATATGGAATTAAGTAAGAGAAAGAGAAGACAGTAGGTAGTCTATTACAAAGAGAAATTAAAGAGAGACAAAATATGGAGATAAAAGATAGCTAAAGCTATGTTTTAGTTGAAATAACAAATTGAGGGAGGGGAAGGAATAGTGATTGGAAAGATTTCATGGATAGTGTGAGAGAGAAAATATGTAAAGAAAGAGTTGGAAAGAAAAAAATATTGGCAATAAAATAAGGTAAGGAAGAATGTGGAGCAAGAAAATAGTAAGGTAGCGGTCAAAGATAGGAAAATTATGTGGAAGAGTTTGGATAAAGAGAAGTTAAACTAATAAAGAAGATAAAGTAAGATGCGAAGTAGTAAATAATGTAGAACGAATTAAAAAAGGCAAAAAAGAAGTTTCCAAATAAAGTAATAGAAAGAAAAATTTCACTTGAAATATTCATGGTTAAATAAAAATGATGAATGTTTAGATAAAAGTGATAAATAATACTAGGAGATAAATTTCATGGGAAAGAGTACATGATAGAGTGTAAGAGAGAGAATGAGTGTGGGAAAAATAAAAGGATTATTATATGGAGATGTGAGAGGAAGAGAGTGAAAAAGAAATTAAAAGAAAAGATTAATAGAAAGAGAGTGAAGGAGTGAGATAAAGTAGGAAAGTGAGAATCATAGACGTTAGAGAAGGAATAAGTAAAAGAGGAAGCATCAATTTATATGGTTAGATGGTGGAGTGATAACGTGGATATAAGGGAAGACAGAGTGAGTTGAGATAAAATTTGTTAAGAAACCTTGATAGAGAGAAATGGAGAAGGAGAGCGGGTGAGAGAGAGTAAGATATAAGAGAGATTGCAACGAGAGTGTTACAAAATGAAATAAAGAGAGAACAAATGATGGAAAGTTAAGATAGATGAAGAGTTTGATATAAATGGGATACAAAATTGAGTTAGATATAGAGAGAAGATAATGTGTGAGAAGGGAAATGAAAGAGATAAAAAAGAGTTAATGAAGAGAGTTAGAGAGAAAGAAAGGAGAGTTAAAAAGAACAAGTGTTTATAAAAGATTAGAATGGTGAAAGGAAGAGAGAGGAAAGGGATTAGAGAAGGTTAGAGCTAGAAGAAAAAAGAAGAAAGATAATTAGCAGGATAAGAGAGAATTAAAACTAGTTAAAGAGAGAAATCTTGAGTAAGGGAGAAAGAGAGGTGTGAAACAAAGAAAGTAAGTGGAAGGTTGAGTGATATTTGAATAAAGAGAAACTTATCAAGAAATTTCGTATGCAAAAAATGGAATTTTAAGGTAGAGACGTGGAGAGATTATGAAGTTATAAGAAAGAAAGACAAAACAATTAATTACTGATTAGTTAATGAGATAAAGCCTTCTAGAGAAGATAGAGAGGATAAGGAGATGTAGATGTGAGATATATATTAAAAAGCAAATAGAGTGAGCTAAAAGGCAAGATAGAGTGGTAAAAGAGTTTATGAGAGAGAGAAGTGACATTGAGAGATAGTTGGACAATAAGAGAAGAATAGTTATGGAAGAATATAGAGAGTGACAAAAAAACAAAGAGATAAGGAGATAAAGGCAATGGAGAGAATATAAGAGATATACGAGAAGAGATGAGGGATGAGAGAAATTGTTGAGATATGTTAAAAAATACAAGCATGATAGTAAGAGAAGTAGAGAGAAGAGAGAGGAAGAGAGAAGCATATGATAAAGAGTTGATACAAATTTTAGAAAAATAAAAGAATGATGGATAAAAAAGTTGAAGAGAGATAAGGAGCAAAAGATAACAAGAATGGGATTCACGATATTAAAGAGAAAAGCAACGGAGGTACAGACCAGTAGATAATATTTGGATAAAGGGGACTGAGATGAGTGAATGGGAAGCCGGTTGAGCAGATATATAAAGAGGTGTGGTTAGGGAGAGTGAAGTCACATCCGAAAAATGTCAAAGACAAAGAATTAGACTAATACATACTGACAAAAGAGATAAATAAGTCAATAAATATAAAGAGAAAAGCAAGCTATAAAATATACAATAAAAGGTAGAGATAAAGATTAATGAAACATGCAAACATTAAAACTTTGACGATCAAAGAAGTATAAGTAGAGAGAAAGATAAAAAATGATGAATAATGTAAAGAGGAAGAAGAGTAAGAAAGAAGAGTGATAATAGAGGGAGAAGATAGACTATAAGAAGGAATATAATAGTCGAACAAGATACATTGAGAAAAAAAAATGAAAAACAACAAAAATGAGGAGCAAATAAAGAGATATTATGTTAAAGGGACTTAAAGAGTGAAATGGAGTGCAAAATGAGGGACAGGAAATAGAAAGTAGTGGAAATAAGAGATAAAAATTGAAATAAAAGATAAAGTGAAATGAGATAAAAGCAAATGGTGAGAAATATGATATTTAAAGATTTAGATACACAAATTTAAGATATAAAGAACAATAAAGAAAATAGGAAAAGAGAGAGAAGAAAGACAGAGAAAAAAAAGAAATAGAAAAAAATATAGATTGTGATATAGATAAAGAAAGATAAAGAGATAAAAATAGAACAAAAAAGGACAAGACCCTCAAGGAATAATGATATGGGAAAGCAAAAAAGTGAACAAGTTGGAGTGAATAATGTGAGAGGGAGTTCAATGAAATAAAAAAATAAAAAAATGACAAATTTTTGTGATTGAGTACTAAGAAAGTAAGAGAGAATTTGAATTAGAAAATGCCATAGAATGATTAAGAAAAAAGTCATTGAAGAAGGAAAGAAGAGTGAGGAGAGAGGTATAGATGGAGTGAGAAAAGAAATACAGAGGAAAGAGAGAAGATACAAGAGAAGGGATTTAGTGGTTACGATTAACAATGATAGAGATAGATTCTAAGAGTGAAAAGTGAAACAAGTAGAGACATACGTGATTATTGAAGAGTTAAAATCAGAATACAAGTAAAAAAATAAAGGGGTCCTATAAGGACAAAGGGAAATAAATAGGTAATAAAAAGTGAAAAACACAAAGTGAAAATTGAGAATGGTTGTGTGAGTGTAGGAAACAAAAAAGTGTGGAGCTTTAATTTTAGAGTGACGGGAGAAGAAAGTTTGGTAAAGAGAAGTGAGAGAAGAAAAATTCAAAGAGGCAAAATAAGAAATCAAATATGTATAAGAGAAACAAGATAGACAAGGTGAGAAAATCATCAACAAAGTGGAAGATCAAATAATTGGAAAGATAGAGATATATTCCAAAATATAGATAATTTTTGGAGAGAAAGAGTTAGTTGTATGAAGGGAGAAGAAGGAGAAGGAAATAAATCAAAAAAAAGAGAAATAGAATGATGATGTAGTGAGAGATAAAAAGATAATGAGGAAGATGAAGAAGTTTGAGAAGAGAAAGTCATAGCTATGATTGATGAAAAATAAAGATAAGAATGATAGAATTAAAAGAGGAAGAGTTAATGAGTGCAAAAGAGAGATTAACTAGAGATAGTGTTTGAGTCGGCAGTGGACTAACCAGATAATGATGAAGAGATTGAAATAAAAAAAGAAAATATAGTCATAGTGTGTTAGAGAATATAAAAAATGAGAGAGTTACAAAGATAATGAAACTAGCAAAAGAATGCACAAGGTAAAGAAGAATATTGATCGAAATGAGAGTTTGAAGAAAGTGATGGGTGAGGACATGGTGAGGGAAAGAAAGATAGAGATGTGAGATTGAGAATGAGAGGAAAAAGATAGATTTATGAGAGAATTATCAGGGAGATAATACAAAATTATGTAGAGAAATTACAACTCGAAAAGGAGTTATAGGTTGTGCAAATGAGATAAAAAAGGGAGTTATAATATGGAAGAGAAAAAATTGTGAACTAGAGAAGCTGTTATATAGGATAGATATACTAAGTGAATATATCTAACCTAAGAGGAGATACAAAGAGAAAGGGATGTGAGAGAGATTAAGGAGTTGTAGAGAGAAAATGACATAATGATAGATTTTTATTTAGAGAGAGAAAGAGATGAAAGAAAGGTGGTAGAAAAACATTAGGATTAAAAAAAGAGAAATTGGAAGAGAGAGAAATGAGAAGAAGTAGTTTCAAAAAGAGACACTAATCAAAAGAAAAAGAGGATATGAAGACAGAATGAAGTAATACAAAAAATAGTGGCTTAAGAAAGAGAAGATTTAGAAAGAAAGAGAGACAATTATGGGAAAACATTTATAGAGGCTTCGATAGAGAATGTGAAAGAGAGGAAGAAATATTTTGTAAGAAAAAGATATAGATAAAGGGAATAAGATAGAGAGAGAAAGGGAGAATAATATTGGACAGAGTAGGAGGAAGAATAACAAGAATTAATTATTAATCTTATAAGGTAATATTATTTTGGGAAGAAAATATAAAAAATGGTATCATTAATATTATTATTTCAAAATCTTTTAAAATTATTAATTAAAGTTATAGCAAACTAATTCTTTTAATAAGAATAACTATAATACAAACTTTTTTTTATTAATGTAGCAATTATTATTTACCACTATAGTCCTTTAGAATACTATTTATTCACTCTAATTATGTTAAGATTAATTCTAATTATTTATTTATAATGTTCAAAGTTTTCTTTTAAATAACAATTCATTACTAATAAAGTAATATAATTTCTTAACATAGCAATTTCTTAAATTTAAAATTTTTTTGGTTCTTAAAATTATTTAACTTATTTAAATAGCTATGTCTTTATTATTATAGTTCATATTAATAATAATTAGTTATTTTGAATAATTGTTTACAAATAAGAGATAATAATAATTCTTACTGATAGTATTGACCATAACTAATAAAAGTTAATCTAACCAACATTTAAAAATTAAAAAAATTGTTATTTTTATCTTAATTATAACTGTAATCTTTCTAATCAATTATCAAATATTTCAAATTTAAACATTTGTTATTATTATTATTATTATGCTTAGAATTGTCCTTAAAAAATCTATAACTTCAATGAATAAAAAAACGATCACTTTATTCATAATCTTGTAGTTAAGTATTTAAATTATAAAATTTATTTCATTATTATATAAAATAATAAAAAATAATTTTATTAATTATTAAATTGTAATAAAAAATAATGAGTAGTTTAATTTTAAAGATACCCAAAAAGAATAACTAAGAAAATTTTTTCCTTCCTTTATTAGAATTTTAGAATAGATATTATAATACAAAATAAGAAAAGTAAATAAGAACATATTATAAAAGGACGATAAAAAAGAATAAAATTTATAATTTAATTTTCTCTTATTCTTAAAAGGAATAATATGATTAAGAAAGAGAAATCTTGAAGGAGAAATTATAAAAAAAACTTGATTGACAAAAATAAGAACTAGAAAATGTAGAATACAATAATTAACTTTATAAATAAAACACTAAAAATAAAAAACATTAGAATAAGAGAACAAACTAAGAAAAGAATAAAATTAAATCTTAAATATTTCAAGTGTAAATAGCACAATAAAAAGTGTGAGAAGATAAAAATGTGGACCAAGAAGATCGAAAAGAATAAAGAATGATGATTAAGAATATTTATATTTAATAAGAATAAATATAAATTTTAAAATTAGTAATAATACTATTGATGATTATCATAACAGTTCTTTTTGTTATTAATTAATTTTACTTTTTTAACTCATAAAATAATATATATATCTTTTTAGTTTTATATTACTAATACTTTAAAATCATAATTATTATTTGTAATATAGGAATAATTGCAATATTTTTAATATAATGTACATATTTTGTTCTAAATAGATTTATTATCTATTTTTTTAAATAATATTTATTATAATAATAAATTTAATTTGTAATTACTTTTTGTATTAATGACAACTAGCATTGATAACTATTTAAAATAATAAGACATTATCTAAATTTAATATAATAAAAATTAATAATTTATATATTTTATTTTACTACTTTTAATTTATTTGCCTAAATATTATTATTTTTAACTCATATCATGCTTTAAATTCTATTTGTAAAATTTTTATCTAATAAGATTTTTAAAAAAGACATGCAATGAATTTTAGAAAAAGTGATAGAGAAAGAAATATAAAAAAGGAATGGTGGGTGAGGTTAGAAACAAAGTAAAAATAATGTATATCTAGAAAAATAAAAATAACAAAACTAAGAGAAAAGATAAAAATATTACTACAGATAGATAACAAATGAGGGAATGTATGTTACAGTGAGATAGAGAGTGAGAAAAGGAGAAAGAGAAACATAGAAATATAGAAGAGATTGATAAACAAATAGGGAAGAAAGAGAGAGAAAGTAATGTGGGAGTGAGTTAGAATGAGAAAGGGGTAATAATAAGAGCAAGAGTAAAGGAAATGAGAGCAAGATGAGAGATAATATGTCTAAAGAGAACACAATAAAGGGATATAGAGAAGAAGAGAGTGTGGAAGTAGGGAAGATAAAAAGAAGAAAGTAGGAACTATGTTAAGAGAGAGAAATTAGAGATAGAAATGGAGAGAAAAAAACTAAAACTTCAACATAGATGAGATAGAAATTTATAGATAAAATTAAGAAGAGAAAGAGAGAGTGGAAAGGAAAATGATGGCAAGTATTTAGTGGAGAGAGTGAGAAAGATAATATGGAAAGTAGTTTGAAAGAAAAAGTAACGGAGAAAAAATTGAAACTAGGAAAAGCAATGGAGTGTGATATTAAGTGGTAAAGAAACTAGAGTGAAATGGTGAGGGAAAGATGACATAAAATATTTTTAGTTAAATAAAAACAGGGAATGTTGAGAGAGATGTTATAATAATATTTAAAAGATAATTTTTTTGATAGAGTTCATTATAGTGTAAGAGAGTAAGATAGAACAAATTGTTATAAGGATATATAAGAAGTGAGTGAAAAAGAAATAGAGGAAAGACAACAAGGAAGAGCTTAAGGGAGAAAGGTCGACTAAGAAAGAGATAATCATGGAGTATCAGATAAGGAATACTTGAGGGGGAAGCATCAATTTATAAAATTTGATGGTGTATTAATATGGAGATAACATAATAGTGAGTTAGTTGAGATAGAATTTGTAAGAGTCTCGAACACAAAAAAATGGAGGAGAGAGCAAGGCAAAAGAGAGAGTACTAAAGAGTATTATAAATAGAAAATAAAAAGAAAAACATGATGTAAAGTTAAGATAGTTGAAGAGTTTGACTTAAATAAAAAAAAGAATCAGTTAGATATAAAGAGAAGATAACATAAGAGAGGGAAAACCAAAGAGATATAAAAGAGTTAGTAGAGGGAGTCACCAAGAAAAAGAAGGAAAACGAATTAAGAAGGAGAAAAGTTTAAAGGAGAATTGAAGGGAGAAATAGAGAGGAAATAGATTAGAGTAGTTTGGAGATGCATGAAAGAAGAGGAGAGGGGGCATGATAGAAGGGAAGTGAAACAAGCAAAACAGAACAAGCGAGATATAGAGTGGAAGAGAGAGACTTGTGAAAAAGAGAAAAATGGGGAGAGGTTGAATGATAGTGGAATTGAGAAAAAGTTAAGAAGATATTCGATATGGGAAAGAAGTTATTTAGAGATGCAGACGTTATGTGATTTTGAAGGTATAAGAAAGAGAGGCAAGGAAATAGATCAGTGGTGAGAAAATGAGATAGAGCAATATGTAGATGTGGTAGAAGATATGGAGTTGGAGATGTGAGATATAAAATAGAAAGTAGATAGAGAGAATAAAAAAGACAAGATAGAGTGGTGAAGGGAGAGAGTGTAAGAGAGAAAAGACATTGAGAGATAGTTTTACAATAAGAGAGAAATAAATAAAGAACATAGATGGAGATTAAGAGATAAAAAATAGATAAGTTAAGAGATAGAGGATATGGAGAGCTCATCAGAGATATAAGAGAAGAGGAAGGAGAGAAATTGAGGTCAAAATATAGGAAATAGAGGAGCAATAATAAGATAATTAGACAGAAGGGAATAGAATAGAGAAGAGAGTGACAGTGTGTTGAAAGAAATTATTATAGAGGTAAAGGAATGATGGATATAGAAGAAAAGAAATGGGAGCAAGAGATAGTAAGAATAGAATTGATGATGTTAAAGAGAGAAGCAATGAGGGTAGAAACTGATAGAGAATATATGGAGGTAATAGAATAACAAAGAATTATTGAATGAGAAGGAGGTTGAGATAACATAAAAAGAGGTGAGATCGGGGAGAGTGAAGAGTCAACAAGAGGAAGAAAGTCAAAGTCAAAGAGTTGGACTAATACATAGAGACCAAAGACGTAAAGAGGTTAATAAATATAGAGGGAGAAGAAATGTGTAGTACATAAAATAAAAGGTCGAGATAATTAGTGCAACATGTAAACAGAAAAAAATTTGACAAGTAAAGAAATATAAGTGGAGAGATAGAAAGAAAATAGAGTATAATGTAAAAAGAGAGAAGACATTAAAATAAGAGTGATAATGTAAAACAAAGGTAAATACTATGAAAAAGAATGCAATATAGAGGGACCAGATACACTAAGATAAAAGGAAATGGAGCAAAAGTAAGGAATAGACAAAGAAATATCAAGTCAAAGGGAAATAGCGAGAAAAAAGGGGTGTTAAAATAGAGAAAATAAAGAGAGGGAAATAAGTGAGAGAAAAGAGATATATAAAAAGTTTGATAAAATAGGTTTTTATAAAATAGATTGACAAAAAAAGAGAGATTCAAAGTGCAAGAACAAATGATAGAGAAGAGGGAGAGAAAAGGAATATAATGTTGTAAACAACAAATAGAAAAAATTTAGACTAGAAGATAGATGAAGAATGATAAAGAGATAAAAATAGAAAAAGAAAGGACAACATCTAGAGAAATCGTGATAGAGAAGAAAACAAAAAATGGGAAAATGCAGGAGTGAAGAATGTGAGTGTTAGTTCAATGAAATAAAATGAAAGGAAATTAAAAGACTTTGGAGATTGAGTGTTGAGAAAGTAATAAAGAATTAGAATTGGAAAGTTCGTTAGAGAGATTAAGAAGGATGAATCGGACAGAAAGAAGAGTGATAAGAGATAGAGGGGGGTGAGGTAATGGAGCTAATGATGTGTGCGATAAAAGGGATGGAGGGAGAATTAGAGGCTAAGATTAAGAGCGACAGAGATAGACTATAAGAGACAAAAGAGAATAAAATGGAGATATAGATGACTCATGAAGAGAGAAATAAAGAATTCATATGTAAGAATAAAAGTAAATTTTACAAGGAAAATAGCATAATAAATGTAAAATAAGGAGTGAAGAGTGAAAAGTGAGATGAGAGAATTGAACTGCGAGAGAGCAATAGCCAAAAATGTAAGTAGCATGAATTATAAACAATTAAGAGAAAAGAAAGATGGGTTAAGAGAAATGTGAAAAGAAAAAATATGAAAAAGTATTGTGAAAGATGAAATAAGTCGTAAAGAGTAGAGATACGTAACTAGAGTAAGGCATTGATAAAATAAGCTACACAAACAATTGGAAGGAAGGAGAAAGATTCCAAAAGAGAGAGAAGGTGGAGAGAAACAGTAAGCGATTGAAATGGAGAAGAGGAAGAGGAAAATAAGACGAAGTGAAGGAGAACAAAATAATGAGGCATAGAGAGAGAAAGAAAGATAGAAAAAGATAAATAATTGTAAGAAGAGAAAGATAGCTATGTTTTGTAGATAAGAGAGAAGGTTGATAGAATGTAAATAGGAGGAGTGAGTGAGACCAAACGGGAGATCAACTTAAGATAGTGTTTAGTGAGTAGAGGGATAATTGAATAATGATGGATTGATAAAAAAAATATTGACAATAAAGTCATAGTTTGATAGATAAGGAAAAAATAGAAAAAGTTGCACAAATAATGAATCTAGCGAGAAAATGCATAAGGTAACAAAGAAAAGTGAAAATGTGAGGAGTGAGTTGGGTGAGAAAATAGTGAGAAAAAAGAGAAGAGATTAACAAAAAGAATGAGAAAAGATAGATTTGAGAGAGAGTTGTAAGAAAGGTAGTGAAAAGTTACATAAAGAAATACCACTAAAAAAAGACATAGGTTGTGAGAATGAGATAAAAAAGAGAGATATAATGCATAGAAAAATGGCAAACTTAGGAAGGTCATATAAAAGACAGAGAGACTATGTGAATGATATGTAACTTATGAGGTAATAGAAAGAGAAATGGAGGTGAGAGTTTTATGAGCCATAGAGAGAAAGTGACTCATTGATGAAGATTTTTATTTAGAGAGAGAGGGAAGATAATGAGGTAAATAGATATTATGATTAAAAGAGAGATAAAATGGAATAAAGAGAAATGCAAAGAAATAGTTTTAAAAAGAGACACTAATTGAATGATAAAGAGGACAAGAATTGAGAAAAAACAGTAGAAAAAAGAATAGCTTAAGAAGGAGGATCAAGAAAAAAAGAGACAATTTTAGGAAAAAGTTGATAGAGGGTATGATAAAAGACGTGGAGAGAGGCACAAATATTTTGTTATAGAAATGATATGAATAAAAGGACATAGATGGAGGGAGAAACAGAGAATAATATTGGAGAGAAATAAATCAAGAAAAGGAAGAATTAATTATTAATCCAATAACATTATTATTTTGTGAAGAAAATATAAAGAATAGTATCATTAATTATAATTTTTAAAAATCCATTAAAATTTTCATGAATGGTACAATGAAATTATTTGTAATAATAATAACTATTATATCAACTTCTCTTAATAAATGTTGCAATTATTAATTACCATTATAGCCCTTTAGACTAATTTTTTAAATTCTAATATGTTAACATTAATTCTAATTAATTATTCTTATCATTTAAAAATATGTCATTTAAACTATAATTAGTCATTAACAACTAAAGCAATATTTATTAGAATAACTAATTTTTAAATTTAATATTGTTTTGGTTCTTAAATAAGTTTTACTTATTTAAATGGCTAATTCTTGATTATTATATTTCTTATCAATAAAAATTAATCATTTTGAATAAATGCCTAAGAATTAGAGATAAAAACAACTATTATTGATAGTGTTGAACATATCTAATAAACAATTTCTATTATTATGCTTAAACTTAAAACTATCCTAAGAAAAAAATTATAAATATGAAGAATAAAAAAATAATAACTTTATTTGTAATCTTGTAATTTAATATTTAAATGTTAAAATTTATCTAATAATAATAGTAAAAAGGAAACTAAAAATGAAATTTATTAATTATTGAATTCTAATGAAAATAGATAAATAACTTTATTCTAAACTTACCCAAAAAATAATAAAAAATAATTTTTTTCACATTTCCCATATATAGAAAAGAATATTATAATACAATAAAAACAAAATGAATAACAACTAATTATAAAAACGAGATTAAAAAGGAAAGGAGTAAACTCATAATTTATTATTATTTTTTTAGCATTTAAAAAATAAGAATATATTTTAATTCAATAAAATAAATTTTAAATTATAATTATATAAAAATGATTAATATCGTTTTTAAAAAATGTGGTAAAAAGCAATAATAATTTTCTTTTTCCCTTTTAGTTTCTACATATTCTTAAAAATAATAATGTGATTAAGCAATTGAAATGTGGAAGGTATATTATAAAAAGATGTTTAACAAGAAGAATAAGAAAGCATAGAACATGATAACTAACTAGAAGAACAAAATAATAAAAGTAAAAAATAGAATAAAAGAAGCATATAAGAAATGAAAAAAAAAAAAGTATGAAATATTTCAAGGATAAATAAGATAATAAAAGTAGTTAAAAGAAACAAATGAGGTAGAAGAAGACCAAAAATATTGAATGGAAGATGTGAAAAAATATCCATTATTATTAAGAATAAATATAATGTTTTAAATTATTAATAATACTATTTTTTATTATCATAATATGTTTTATTATTGTTTGCTAATTTTTTAGTTTTATTAAAATTTATAATATAATATTTATATTGCATTTATTGTTGTATTACAATAAAAGAAAAGTATTTATTACTTTTAAAAAATATAAACACAATTAATATAAGTTTTGTTTTGTAATTATTGTGAAACATTAATTTTTTTAGTAAAAGCGTATAAATAAAGATGTTGTATTAAATTTCATTTTTTATTACAATTATAATAACAATATATATTTTTAATATAACATAATTATTTTATTTGAAAAAAATTTGTTATTTCTATTTTAATTTATAATTGTAATTTATCAAAATTATAAATATAATTTGTAACAATACTATTGACGAACAACAAGTGATTTTTATAATTTAAATAATTATAAAAAAATAATAAAATTTAATAGAATAATAATTAATAATTTTAATGCTTTAGTTAACAACTTTTTGATTTATTTACACTATTATTTTTATTGTGATTCATATCATTTTTCTGATACTATAGTAAATTGTCTTAAGAAATAGGATATTTAAGGTAGACATATAATGAATGATAGAAAAAGTGGAAGAGAGAACACGAGAAAGTATTTCTAGATAACTAAAAATAGTGAATAGTAAGAGAAATGAGGAAAATGTTAGTAAGAGATAGATAATAAAAGAGAGAATATATTCTAGAGTGTGATAGAGCTAAAAGGAAGAGAAAGATAGAAGAGATTGATATATGATTAGTTGAGTAAAAAGGATAGAAAAATATAAGAGTGAAAAGAGAAAAGTGAGTGATAGATGAGGTAGAATGAGAAAGAGATAATAATTTAGATAGAGAATAAAGGAAAAGAGTAGGAAGGGCCATCAATCGATAGAATAAGAAGGAGGATTGATATGGAATTGATTAGGGAAGAGGGAGAAATTTGAGAGAGAATAGGTTTAAATAAAGAAAGAAAAAGATATATAGAGAAGAAGACAATATGGATGTGCAAAAAATTAAGAAAAGAGAGTAGGTTGTGTATTAAAAAGAGAAATTAAAGAGAGATTAGAAAGATTGAGAGAAAAATTAACAAAAAATTTAATATAGCTGAGACATAAATTGAGGGAAATATATTAAAACGAGAAAGAGAAATAGGGGAAAGAAAAGTGATTGGGAAGATTTAGTGGAGAGAGAGAGACGAAAAAGCAAGAGTTTAAGAGAACAAAATTATGGAGAAAAAAATCAACTAAGAAAGAAAGCGTAGAGAGAAAAGTAATGAGAGACAACATGATTAGAGAAAAGTGAAACTAAGAAAAGTGACAGTGTGTGATATGGAGGGGTAAAAAAGTAAATTGAAATAGAAAAAGGTGAGAGAGAGGTTGACAAAAAAATATCTTTTGTTAAATAGAAACAAAAAATGTTATCAGAGAAGTGATAAAAAATAGTGAAGATAATTTTCTTGTGCGACTACATGATAAAGTGAGAGGAATAAGTGATAAAGAAGGATAGAAGAGATTATTATAAGGATGTAGGAGTTCATGGGAGGGAAAAAGAAATAAAAGATCAAAGACAAAGAGAAAGAGGCTAGGGAAGAAAGGTGGAGCAAGGAAGAGTTAATTATAGACTATTAGAGATCGAATAAGTTAGAGATGACACTTGATCTTATAAAATTAATTGGAGTGATTCTATGGAGATAAAAGAAGATAGAGGGAATTCAGATAGAATAATTTGGAAGACTTAAAAAGAAAGAAATAGAAAAGGAGAGAGTTTGGGAGAGAGTAAGATAAATGAGAGAGTAGTAAAGAAAGTATTATAAAAAAACATAATAAGAGACAAAAATGATGGAAAGTTTAGATAAATAAAGAGTTTTTTTAAATGAGACAAAAATTGAGTTAGATATAAAGAGAAGATAACATGAGAGAATGGAAAGGACAAAGAAAAAAAGAAAAAAGGATAATTATGAAGAAATGAAGTTTAAAGGAGAATAGAATAATGTAAAAAAGAGAGTAGAAGGAGATTTAAGAAATTTAAAGATGGAACGAAGAAGAGGAAAGAGAGTAAGCATTATAGAAGAGAAGTGGAACAAAAAATCGAGACAAAGAGAGTCAAAAAGGAAGAGAAAGAAGTGTGAAATAGAGAAAGTAAGAGAGAAGTAGACTGATAGTGGAATAGAGAGAAAAGTTAAGAAGAGATTCCTTATGGGAAAGGAAGCATTTAGAGATGAGACATGAAGAGTTTGTGACGATATAACAAAGAGAGAAAAAGTGACAGATGAGTGATGAAAAAAGACACTAATCTATATTGAGAAGAGATAAAAGATAAGCAGATGGAGATGTGAGATATAAAATATAAAGTAGATAGAGAAACAAAAAAGCAAGATGGAATGTTGAAAAGAGAGAGTGATGGAGATAAAGGACATTAAGAGATAGTTGGACGATAAGAGAGAAATAAATAAAGAAAATAAACAGAGATAGAGATACAAAAAAATACAGATGTATCGAGATAAAGGCAAAGGAGAGCACATCAGGGACATAAGAGAAGGGATGAGATAGGAGAGAAGTTATAATAAAAAGATATTAAATAGAAGAGCAATAGTAAGAGAAAAAGATAGAAAGGAGAGAGAAAGGGAGAAGAGAGTGACAAAGTGTTGATAAAAATTATTCAAAAGGTAGAATAATGGTGAATATAGAAGAAGAAAAAAATTGAGGAGCAAGAGAAAGTAAGAATAAGGTTTATGATATTAAAGAGAAAAGTAATGAGAGTATAAATTAATAGAGAATATAGGGAGATAACAGAATAAGAAATAGTAGGTGAATCAAAAGGGGGTTAAGCTGATATAGAAGGCAAGAGATCATGGAGTGTGCGGTGTCATGGAGAGAAAGAAAATCAAAGAATAAGAATTGCACTAATACATAGTGTTCGAGGAGGTAAAGAGGTCAACAAATGCAGAGGAGGAAGTAAAGTGTAGTATATATAATAAAAGTTTGAAATAGAGATTAAAGAGACATGCAAACATAAAACATTTGATGAGTAAAATAATTTAAGTAGAGAGATAAAAAAGAAAATGAAGAATAAGGTAAAGAGAAAGAAGGCCAAGAAAGAAGAGTTATAATATAAAAAGATAAAAATGACTTTGATAAGGAGCACAATAGACAGGGACTCAATACATTAATACAAAGACATAATAAAGTCATAATGTGATAGAGAAGAAAAATTAGAGAGAATGGCAAAGATAATGAGTCTAGTGAGACAATGTACAAGCAATAATGGCAAGTGAGGGAAGCGAGATTATGTGGAGAAAGATGGGTAGGCAAATGGAGAGGGAAAGGGAGATAAAGAAAACATATTAAGGAAGAGAGAGAAAGAAAAGATAGATTTGTGAGAGAATTGTAAAGGAGGTAGCGCAATGTTACACAGAGAAGATATAACTCAAGGAAGAGCAATAAGTTCTGATAATGAGATAAAAAAGAGAGATATAAGAATGGAGAGAAAAAATTGCATATATATGGAAGAAATACTACGTTTTGATATGTAAATTAAAGTAGATAGAAAGAGAAAGGGAAGAGAGTTAGATCAATAACTCATAAAGAGAAAGAAACACATTGACTGAGATTTTCATTTAGAGAGAAAAAGAGAAGAAAGATAAAGAGGTAGGCAAGCATTAAGGTTGAAAGTGAGGAAAAAAAGTAAGTGAGAAAAATTCAAAGAAATAGTTTTAAAAAGAGACACACTAATTTAATGACAAAGAGGACAAGAAGAGAAAAAGAAGTAATAAAAAAACAACTTATCAATGTGAAGTTTAAGAAAAAAAGAAAATTTCAGGAAAACGTTGATTGAGACTAAGATAAAGAATGTGAGTGAGAGAGTCACAAATAGTTTTTTTTTTAGAGAATTTTTTGACTAAGGGATATAGATAAATTGAGAAAGTAAGAATAATATCAGAGAGAAGAACAAGAAAAACTAATTTTTTTCCTATGAAGCAATATTTTTTTTGTTCAAAAAATATAAAAAATATTATCATTAATAGTAATTTTTAAAAATTTTTAAAATGTATTGATTAATGTTATAATAGATAAATGTGTTTATTAAGAATAACTATTATATCAAATTTTTTGTAATAAATGTATTAATTAATAATTACTATTATAATCCTTTAGAATCATTTTGTAAATTGTAATTATGTTAAGATTAATTGTATTTACTTATCCTTACAATTTAAAAATGTGTCATTTAATTTACAAATTGTTATTAACAACTAAAGTAATTTTGGTTAGCATAAAAAATTTTTAAATTTAATAATCTTTTTTGTAGCTAACATAATATTTAATTATTTAAATATCTAATTGCCAATTATTATAAATATTATCAATAAAGGTAACAGCTTTTACTAATGGTATAGACCATAACTAATAAAAATTGGTCTAACTAAAATTTAGGTATAAAACGTTAGTCCCATGCGAATTATAATTTTAATCTTTTAAGAAAATATCTAATATAAAAAAATATATATTTTCAATTATTATTATTGACAAGAAGAATAGTAAGATAATGCTAGAAAAAATAATTAACTAAATGAAGAGAATAGTAAAAATAGGAAATTTAGAATAAAAAACAAAACAAGAAACGAATAAAATTAAATATGAAATATTTCATTTGTAAATAGCATAATAAAAAGAAGTTAGTGGAAATAAATGGAATGGAAGGAAACCAAAAAATAAAAAGGATGAAGAAAAATTAATTGGAATAAATATAAATTTTAAATTATTAATACTATTATTAATGGTTATCATAAACTTTTATAGTTGCCCATTAATATATTTTTAAAATTTATAATATATCACTTTTATTTTTTTAATTTCTATATTAATAATATTTGTGATAATAATTATTATTAATTATAAAAGAATAATTAATGTATGTTTCCCTTTAATTATTAAGAAAATTTAATTATTTTTTAAACATTTTTAAATAAAAGTAGTTTAATAAATTTTGTTATTAATTATAATTACCATAAAAAATATTTTTTTAATATAATGAAATTGTTTTACTTAAAATAGATTCACTTTACTTATTTTAAATTATAAACAGTATTTATTATAATAGTAAATGAATTTTGTAATTTCTATTCTTGTTAATTAAAAAGCAATTTTATTTACTTTTAATGACTATAAAGAAAATGCTAAATTTTGATAGAATAAGAATGAATAATTTATAAAGTTTAGTTTACTATGTTTAATTTGTTTAATGTATTATTCTTATTTTAAATAATATCATTTTTCAAAGTTTCTCTCCAAATTTTCTTAAGAAATAACATATTGAAGGTATACATGCTATGAACAATAGAAAAGACATAAAGAGCAAAAGGGATAAAAAAGAAAGTAAGATGAGAGAAGTGAGAACAAAGGTAATGATAAAATATACCTAGATAAATAGAAATAAAAAGTTTTAAGATAAAAGTGGAAAATATTAGTGGGCATTAGATAATAAAAGAGCGAATGTATGTAAGAACGAAGGAGAAAGAAAGGGAGTGGGCAAGAGAGAAAGATAGAAGAGATTAACATATGAGGAGTTGAGAGAAAGAGGTAGAAAAAACAAATATAGGGGTTAAGGGAGACAAAGTGAGAGAGGGAGTGAAGTAGAATGACAAAGAGATAACAATTAAGATTGAGAGTAAGGGAAAAGCATGGGAAGAAGCATCATTTAATAGAACAAAAAGGTTTACTAATAAGTAGGAGATAAGGGAAGAGAGAGGAGGATGAGTGAGAATAGGTTTAAAAAGAGCAATATAAATAGTTAAAGAGAACAAGACATTGTCAAAGTGTGGAAGACAAAGAGAAGATAGTAGGTAGCATGTTAGAGAGAGAAATCTTAATGACACAAAAAAGATGGAAAGAAATTATATCAAAAACTTCACATAACTGAGTTATAAATATAAGGAAATATATTTAGAATGCAAACAGAGAGAGATAGGGGAAAGGAAAGTGGTTGCAAAGATTTAGTGCAAAGAGTTAAAGAGAAAAGTGAGAAAGAAGTTTAAAAGAAAAAAATTATGGACAAAAGAATGAACAAAAAGAAAGAAAGTGATGTGAGAAAAATAATGAGGGAGAATGTCATTAGAGAAGATTGAAATATGGAAAAATGATAAAGTGTGATACTATGGTGTAAAGAAAGGAGACTTAAAGAGGCAACATAAGAGAGAGGTTGAAATAAAATATTTTTAACTAAATAACAATTGAGAATGTTATAAGAGAAGTGATAGATAGTAGTATATAATAATTTGACTGAGAGTGAGTGCATGACAATTTTGGAGAGATAATAAGTGAGGGAGGAAGATAAAAGAGATTGTTATAAGGATATCAAAAAGAAGGATAGAGAAATAGACGTAAAAGAAAAAAGATAGACAAAAAGAGAGTGAGGGAGGAAGGTAGAGTAAGAAAGTGATAATCATAGACTATTAGAAATGGAATGATAGAGGGAGGAAGCATCAATATATATAATTAGATGGAGTGAAGGTCTGGAGATGAGAGAAGAGAGAATGAGTTGAGAAAGTATTTTTTAAATGGTCTGGACAAAAAAATGGAGAGTAGAAAAGAGAGTATTATTAATAAAAGATAAAAATAGACAAAAATTATGGGTGGTTGTGATAGATAAAGAGTTTGATTTAAGAAAAAAATTTAGTTAGACATAATGAGAAGATAATCTGAGAGATGGGATAGAAGAAGATATGAAAGAGTTAGTGGAGAGAGTAGTGAAATAAAGAAAGTGAGTTAAGAAGAAGAAAAGATTAAACAAAAAAAGAATAATGCAAGAGATTGAGAAGAAAGAGATTAGAGAAGCTTAGAAATAAAAGAAAGAAGAAGGAGTGTGAACATGATAGAAGGGAAGTGTACCTAATAGAAGAAACAAAAATAGAAAAAGTGAGGGATAGAGTGTCAAATAGAGAAAGTAAGAGAGAGGTTGAGAGCTAAAGAAATAGATAAAAAGTTAGGAAGAGATTTCTTATAAGAAACAAGGCATTTGGAGATGCACATGAAGAGATTGTGATGTTATAAGAAAGAAAGGAAAAGTGATAAATGAGTCATGGAAAAATGAGGTAAAGCAAGCAAAGAAGAGATTGAAGATTTGGTGTTAGAGATGGGAGATTTGTAAGAGAAAGTAGATAGAGAGATAGTCTAAAAGTTATGATAGAGTGGTGAACCTAAAGAGTGTGAAAGAGAAGAGACAATAAGGGTAATTAGGCAATAATGGAGAAAGAAATAAACAACATAGATGGAAATAGAAAGACAAAATATACAAAGGGATAATTGTAATGAGGAGAACATCAAATATATAATGGAAGAGATGTGGAAGGAATGAAATTATGGATAAAACATAGTAAATAGATGAGCGATAGTGGCAGAAATAATGAGAAGAGAAAGGAAGAGAGAAGAGAGTGACAAAGTGTTAAAGGACATTATTAGAGAAGATCGATATAGAAGTTGAGCAGAAAAAGATAGAAAAAGTGATAACAATAGAAAAAGAAAGGAGAAAACCCTTAAGGAATAATGATAAGGAAGAATATAAAATAGAGAACAAATGAGAGTGAACAATTTGAGAATTAGTTCAATAAAATAAAATGAAAGGGAAATTGAATGACTTTCGTGATTGAGAATTGAGAAAAGAAGAGAGAATTAGCATTGGAAAGTTCCTTAGAGAGAAGAAAGATTGGTAAAGAAAGAAGTGTGAAAAGAGATAGAGGGCAAGAGAGAAAGGAGAAAGGGGAATAAGCAATGAAAGGAAGGGAGAGAGACTAAGAGGTTAGCATTATTAGAGATAAAGACAGATTATGAGATAGACTCTAAGAGAGAAAAGACAAAGAAATAGAGGTATTGACGACTCATGAATAGATAATGAGAGAATACAAGTGAAAGAATAAAAATTAGTTTTATATAGATCGACAAGGATAAATACAAAATATAGAGTTGAGGTACATAATGAAAAGAGAGAACGAATAGGTGAGAGAGAAAGAAAAAGAAAGTGAGGAGCATGAATTTTGTGTCGAGTGACAAGAAAGAGGGGGCAAGAGAAGTGAGAGAAGAAAAAACAAATAGGCATAAAGGGAAATCAAATAGGTTATAGAGAGAGGTGATAAATAAGGAGACTAAGGCATCAGCAAAGTGAAAGAGACAAATTAATGGAAGGAAGGAGAATGATTTTAAAATAGAGAGAATTTGGAGATAAAATAAGTAAATTGTTGTAATTAATAATAGGGAGAGCAAAATGAGACAAAAAGAAGGAGAACAGAACAAATAGCCAATGAGAGATGAATAAAGGCATAAAGAAAGATAAAAAAATTGAGAAGAGAAAGACATAGCTATCATTGATAAGTAAGAGAGAATATTGATAAAATGAAGAAAATAAAGTGTGTGTGAGACCAAAAGAGAGATTGACAAGAGATAATGCTTTACAAGATAGCTAGATAATGGGACAATGATGGAGAGATAAAAAATAAGAGAAAATAAAGTCATAGTATGATAGAAAAAAATTAAATGGAATGACAATTATAATTAAGCTTGTTAGAGCATGCACAAGGCAATAAAGAATAGCGATGGAAGCGAGAATGTGTGAGTAGAGAAATTTATGGAAGAGAGAAAGAAAAGATAGAATTGTGAGAGAATTCCTTGAGAGATAATGCAAAGTTACATAGAGAAGATTCAAGTAAACAAAGAGCTATAGGTTGTGGGGATGAGATAAAAAAGAGATATAAGAAGGGAGAGAAAAAATTGCAAACTAGAAAAGATGATATATAAGTAAGAGAGACTAGGAGAATGTTATGTAACTTAAGAGGAGATATAAAGAAAAAGAGTGCTAAGAGAGGTGGATGAGTCGTCAAGAGAAAGCAATATATTGGTAAAGAGTTTTATTTAAGGAGAAAAAGAAACGAAAGATAAAGAGGTTGACAAATATTAAGATTAAAAGAGAGACAAAAAGGAAGAGAGAGAAATAAAGAGAAATAGTTTTAAAAAGAGACAGTAATTGAATGATAAAGAGGATAATAAGAGAGAAATATGCAATAAAAGAAGAACAACTTGCGAAGAAGAAGATGTAGAAAAGATAAACAATTTTGGGAAACAGTTAATAGTAGCTGTTATATAGAATATGAACGAAAAAGGCACAAATATTTTGAGAGAGAAAAGTTTTGGATAAAAGGACATAGACAGAGTGAGAAAGAGAGTAATAATGGACAGTGATAGACAAAGAAGTAGAATAATTAATTATTAATTCAAAAAGCAATACTATTTTATGAAGAAAATATTAAAATATTATAATTAAAAGTAATTTTTAAAATTCTTTAAAATTATTAATTAAGGTTTTCAAAAGCAACACTTTTGTAATAAGAATAATTGCTAAATCACTTTTTTAATAAAAATAGTATTATTATTTGCCATTGTAGTTTTTAGAATAATGTTTTTAATTCAAATTATGCTAAGATTAATTCTAATTAATTATTCTTAATTTTTCTAAATATGTCATTCAAATAATAAATTGTTATTGATTAATAAAGTGTTATTTGTTAAAATATCTAATTTTTAAATTTAATAATTATTTGGTTCTTAAATATTTTTTACACATTTAAATAGTTAATTCTTAATTATTATAGTTCATAGAAATAATAATTAATTATCTTAAATAATTGTTTGAGAGTTAGAGATAACAAAAATTATTGCTAATAGTACTCACCCTAAGAAATAAAAATTGTTCTAATAATCATTTAAGTATAATAACATTTTGCACATCTGAGTTATAACAGTATCTTTAATAAGTAAATAATAAATACTCCAAATATGAATAATTGCCATTACTATTTCTATTAATATACTTTAAAATGTCTAAAGAAAAATTAATAATTCTCAGAATAAAATAATAATCACTTTATTCATAATCTTGTAATTATATATTAAAATAAAAAAGAAATAAAAAAATATTTCTATTTATTATTAATTTGTAATGAAAAATACCAAATATTTTTATCAAAAAATACCCAAAAGACATATTGTTTTTCTCTTCCTTTATTTAAATTTTAGTAAAAACTATCATAATACAAATTAAGAAAAACCAAATAAAAACTAATTAGCAAAAGAAGAGTGAAGAAAAAAATTAAATTTATAATTTACTAAAATATTATTCTTTCTAATTATAAAATAACTCTTTATTTTAAATTATTTAAATTAATTATATAATTATTATTGTAATTAAAATATTTGATATCAATTTTTGAACAATGTGATAAATATTAGTAATAATTTTATCACGCATTTTTTAGTTTCTACATATTCTTAATGAGAATAATATGATTAAGAAAAAGAAATCTTGAATGAGTAGTCATAAAATGATGATAGAATATAGAAGGAATAAGAAAATATAGAACACAATATTTAATGAGATGAATAGAATAATAAGAACTAAAAATAGAATAAGTGAAGAATATAAGAAAAGAATGAAATTAAATATAAAACATTTCAACTGTAAACATTATAATAAAAGGCATTAGAAGAAAAACTTAGAGTGGAAGAAGACCAAATACAATAAAATGATGATGAATAAGATATCTATAATTAATAAGAATAAATATAATTTTTTAAAATTATTAATAAAACTATAGATGATTATCATAATATTTTTATTTTTTTCATTAAATTTAATTTACCATTTGATAATATAATATTTATTTTTCATTTTACATTTTTTATTATGAATACTTTAAAATAATAATTATTATTCATAATATAAGAATAATTAAAATATTTTTAAAATAAATGTAATTGCTTTTGTTCAAAACATATTTATTATATCTATTTTTTAATTTTTAAATAATATTTATTTAATACTAAATATAATTTGTAATTACTCTTATTATTAATTTCAAGTAACATTCAAAATAATTAAAAATTATTAAAAATTATAAAAAATTTCAAAAAATTAATAGAATAATGACTAATAATTTATATTCTTTAATTTAAAACTTTTAATATATTTAACTTAATATACTTTTTTAGATTCATATTATGTTTCTAACTCTATTTTCAAATTTTCTTAGGAAATAGGACATTGAAGATACACATAAAATGAATGATAGAAAAGGTGATATAGAGCGAAAGAGGAAAAAGAAAGAAAGGTAGGAGAGGTGATAAGTAAAGTAAAAATAAAGTATATGTAGGTAAATACTAATAAAGCAGACAAAGATAAAAAATATTAGTGGAAGATAGATAACAAATGAGAGAATTTATGTTAAAAAGAAAGAGAGAGGAAGTGAGCAAGAGAGAAAGACATAAGAGATTGATATATTGAGAGTTGAGAGGAAGAGATAAAGAAAAAAATTAAATAAAGAATGAAGAGATAGAATTTGAGTGAGGAAGAGGTAGAATGACAAAGAGATAATAATTAAGAGTGAGAATGAGGGAAAAGAGTGGGAAAGAGCATCACTAGATGGAAAAAAATGACCAAGATAAAGTGATATAGAGAAGAAGAGAGTGTGTAAGTGAGAAAGACAAAGAGAAGAAAATATTAGCGTGTTAAAGATAGAAATTAAAGAGATAGAAATGATGAAGATAAAAGATAGCTAAAACTTTGACATAGATGAAATAAAAATTAAGGGACATATATTAAGAAGAGGAAGAGAAAGGAAAGGAACATGATTTGAGAGATTTAGTATAAAAAATGAGAGAGAAAAAAGGGAAAAGAGTTTGAAAGAAAGTATAATAAGGGAGTGAATAGTGAAAAGATAAAAAAGCAATAGAATGTGATATAAAGTGGTCAAGAAAGTACGATCAAATAGAGAATGTAAGAGGAAGGTTTATTGATAAAAAAAGTCGAGAGAAAAAGTTGACATAAAATATGGTATAATAAAAATACAGAATATTGAGAGAGAACTGAAAGATAATAGTAGAAGATATTTTATATCATAAAGAGTGCATGATAATGTGAGTGGTGGTATGTGTGAGAGAGCAAGATAGAATAAATTATTATATGGATATAGGAGAGGAGGAGCGAGTGAAAGAAATAAAAGGGTGAAGACAAAGAGAGAAAGTGTGAGGGAGAAGTGCAGTGTAAGAAAGAGATAATCAAAGACTATTAGAGATGGAATAATTACGGGAGATTGCATCAATTTATAAAATTAGATGTTAAACTGATAGTGTTGAGATAACAAAAGAGAGAGTGAGTTGTAATAGAATTAGTTGAGAGACTTGGACAAAAAGAATTGAGATGGAGAGAGTTGAGGAAAGATTAAGGAAAACGAGAGAGTTTGTGAAGAGATAAGAAAGAGAGGCAATGCAAAAGAATGATTGATAAGAAAAAGAGAGAGTAATATAGAGAAGAGAGAATATAATAATATGGAGATGTGAGACATATATTGAAAAGTGAATTGAGAGATTCAAAAAAGCAAGATAGATTTGTTAAAGGAGAGTGTGTTAGAGAGAAGTCACATAAAGAGATAGTTGTAGAACATAGGAGAAATAAATAAAGAACATAGTTGGAGATAGGGAGATAAAAACTTAGAGTGGTAAGGAGATGGTGGTAATAGAGATTACATTAAAGAAATAAGAGAAGAGATAATAAAGGAGAGAAATTGTAGACAAAAGATAGGAAATAGATGAGCAATAGTAAGAGAAATAGAGAGAAGGAGGAATAGAGAAAAGTGTGACAAAATTTTGATAGAAATTTTTAAAGAGGTAGAAGAATGATGGATATAAGAGATGGAAGAAAATGAGGAGCCACAGATAGTAGGAATAGGATTGATGATATTAAAGGCAGAAGTAAAACAAGTTTAGACTTATAGAGAGTATAGTAAGACAGTGGAATGTTAAGGAATGAGCAAATGAGAAAGAAATTGAGATGACATAAAGGGAGGTAAGGTTAGGTAGAGTGAAGAGTCATAAAGAGAAAGATAATCAAAGACAAAGAATTAGACAAATACATCAACCAAAGTGGTAAAGAGGTTAATAAATATAGAGGGAGAAGGATAGTATAATATATATAACAAAAGGTTGTGATAGAGATTAAAGAGGCATGCGAACGTAAAATACTTGATTAGTAATGAACTATAAGTGGAGAAATGGAAGGAAACTAAAGAGTAAGGAAAAGAGAAGAAAAAACTATGACAAGGAATTTAATAGAGAGAGGCTAAATACATTAAGATAAAAGGAAATGGAGCAAAAAAGATGGATAGATAAAGAGATATCAAGTCAAAGAGTCATAAAGAGAAAGAGGAGTATAGAAATAGAGAGAAAATAAACAATTATGGGAAATAAGAGAGAGAAAAGAGGTAAGAAAAGGTTGTGAAAAAAGATTTTTACAAAATTAGATACATAAAGAGAGAGATATAAAGTATAAGAAAAAAAGAAAGAGAAGAGAGATAGAAAAGGAACATAAAGATATAAACAAGACATAGAAAATGGGGGCAAAACTTTTGATAGACAATGATGTGGAACAAAAGAAAAAAAGAGAATAAGTGGGAATGAAAAAAGGGAGAGTTAATTGAACAAAATAGAATGAAATTGAAATTAGGAGCTTTGGTGATTGAGTTTTAAGAAAGAAAATGAGAATTAGAATTAGAATTAGAAAGTTCCTTAAAGAGATAGAGAAGGATGGGACAGAAGGAAAAAAGTGAGAAGAGATAGATGGGGAGAGAAAAATGAGATAAAGAAGTAAGCGAGAAAAATGAAGAGAGGGAGACTAAGAGGCTAAGATTAGGAGTGACAGAGATAGATTACGAGATAGATTTTATGGGAGAATAGAAAGAAATAGAGAAATAGACGACTCATGAATAGACAAAGAGAGCATTCAATTAAAAGATTAAAAGGAAGTCTAATAGAGACAAAACGGAATAAATATAAAATAAAGTGAAGAGTACAATGTGAAACGAGAAAATGAAGGAGTGAGAGACAAAGAAGCAAAAAATTGAGTAGGATGAATTTTTGAGTTGTGAGAGAAGAAAGTGAGGGTAAGAGAAGTGCTGAAAAAATTACAAAAAGATATAGTGAGAGATCAAATAGGTCATGGACAGAGGATATAGAGAAGTATAGTAAGGCATTGACAAAGTGAATGACAAATTATTCAAAAGAATGAGAAAGATTCTAAAAGAGAAAGAAGGTGGAGAGAGATAGAGGGATAGATTTTCATGGAGAAGAGGGAGAGGAAAATGCAACAAAGAGAAGGAGAACTAAATAAGTAGCTAGTGAGAGATAAAGACATAGGGAAAGATAAAGAAATGTGTGAAGAGAAACACATAGCTATGATTGATAGATAAACGGGAGAAGATTGATAGAATACAAACAAGAAGAGTGAGAGACAAAAAAAGGGAACAATTTAAGATACTGTCTATTGGGTTAAATGATAATAGGATAATGATGGAGTGATCAACAAACATAGACAATAAAGTCAAGGTGTGATAAAGAAGGAAGAAATACAGTGTAGCAATGATAATGATTCTAGTGAAGGAATGTAGAGGTAACAAAAAAAGTGAGGGTAGTGAGAATGTGAGGAGAGAAATAGGCAAGAAAATGGTGAGACAAAAAGATATAAACAGAAGAGAATATGGAAGAGAGGAGGAAAAGATAGACTTGTTAGAACTATAAGGAAGAGAGAGAGGAAGGAATAGGGAGAAATGCAAAGAAATAGCTTTATAAAGAGACACACTAAACGAATGATGAAGACGACAAAAAAGAAAGAAGTGATAAAAAAAACAATATCTTAAGAAAGAGATGAACATGAGTAAAAGAGAGACGATTTTAGGAAAATGTTAATAAAGGCTATGGTAAAGAATGTTGAGAGAAAAATATTTTGTGAGAAAAATTTATGATTAAGGGGACGTAGATATATATATATATATAGAGAGAATAATATTAGATAGAGATTGAGGAATTACAAGTGCAATTAATTATTAAACCTACAAGGCAATATTATTTTATGAAGAAAATCTAAAAACTAATCAATAGAAATTTTTCAAAATTCTTTAAGATTATTAGTTAATGTTATAACAAACAAATGCTATTAATAAGAATAACTATCATATAAACATTTATTCAAAATGTCATAACTATTAATTACCATTATAATCTTTTAGAAATATTTTTTCAATTCTAATATGTAAATATTTATTCTAATTAATTATTCTTATTATTTAAAAATATGACATCTGAATTAAAATCCATTATTAACTAATAAAGTAATATTTCTATAATAACAAATTTTTATATTTTATATTTATTTGGTTATTAAATAATCAATACTTATTTAAATAGCTAATTCTTAATTATTATATTTCTTATCAATAATATTTAAATATTTTGAATTATTGTTTAATTACTCAAGCTAACAACAACTATTACTATTTCATCTTCTTTTTTCTCTAACTTTATATGATAGTATTATAATAAAAAAAGAAAAACTTAATACGAACTAATTGTAAAAAGAAGAATAAAAACGAAAGGTGTAAATGCATAATTCTTAATATCTTATTCATAGAAATAAAAAATAAAGAATATTTTTTAAATCTTTAAAATAAATTTTGTTATTATAACTATAATTAAAAAAATTAATAACATCTTTCAAAAACTATGGTAAAAAAACGTAATGATAATTTTAATTTTAATTTTTTCTAAATATTCTTAAAAACAATAATTTGATTAAGAGAAATCTTGAAGGAGTTCTATAAGAAGATGATTACTAAAAAAAAGAATACAAAAATATACAAAACAATATAAGAATAATTAAAAACAAAAATATAGTTAAAGAAGAAAATGAGAAATAAATAAAATTAAATACAAACTATTTCATGTTTGAATAGTACAATAAAGTTTTTAGAAGAAACTAATGAGGTCAAAGAAGACAAAAAATAATGAAAGGAAGATGAATAAGAACATTTATAATAAATAAAAAGTTATAATAATTTTAAATTATTGCAAACACTATTTGTGATTATTACAATATGTTTTATTATTATTAATTAATTTTATTTTTCTAAATTAAAATTATAATATTTATATTTTATTTATTTCTTCATTATTAACATTATAAAATAGTTGGTATTATTAATAATATAATAATAATAAATATAAGTTTTTAAGTAATTATCAAGAAACTTTAATTATTTTAAAACATTTTTAAATACAATTGTTGTGATAAATCTTACTATTCATTAATATTACAATAAGAAAAATCTTTCTTTAATATAAGCTCATTATTTTATTTAAAATAGACTTACAAAATCTATTTAAATTATAAATAATATATATTATAATTGTAAAAATAATTTTTAATTACACATTCGATTAATTAAAGAGGTAAATAAAAACATTTGGAGAAGCAAAGAAAAGAATATAAAAAAAGAGATAGAGATAGAAATAATAAGAGAAATGTAAGCATAAATAATGTTAGAGGTAGAGAAGTGTAATAGAAGAGATAAATAGTTATAAAAGAAAGGAAAAAGAGAGAAGACTAGAAAGATGAGAGATAATAAAAGGGGAAAGAAGATAGAGACTATGACAAAAATTGTCATTGATAAAGGCCATACACTTCTAGACATAAAAAGACAATGAGAGATAGATTAAGTGATATAAATTAAAATGCTCATAGATAGAGAGAGAAAGTGAGTGAGAAAATAGAGAGAAGGAGAAATAAGAGCGAATAAAGGAGATAGAGATATAATGACATAAAAGATAAAGTTAAGTGAAAGAAGTGAGATAGAATAAATTGGAGAGAAAAGACACAATAAGAGAGATACATGCACAAAAAGATAGACAAAAAGTGCAAAAAAACAATAGTGAGAGAAGAGAGTGACAAAGAACATAGAGAGATAAATTAGAAATGAAAAAAATAGGAGATATTTGGAGAAAGATATTGAGAGAAAAATAGAAAAGAATATAATAGAGAAAAATTTAAAGACAAATGATAAAGAGGAAGAGAAACTTAGGGAACATAAGGGAGAGGAGTGTGAGAAAGAGTTTAATGAATGAAACTTAAAAACATAATGGAAGACTATGGTGATAGAGACTAATAAAGGAAGAGAGAAATAGTAATAGAAATTGGCTTAGATGGATTAAGGAGAATGATAAGAAAGAAGGAGAAATGAAAGAAAGGGGATAAAGGGGGTAAAAAAGAGATAAAGTTGTTAAAGAGATAAGGCAAGAAAGAAAGAGTAGAAGGTAAAGCTGGGGAGAGTCAAAGAAAAAATTAAGAGAAAACATAATTTGTAAGAATAAAAAGTTATGAGTATAATTAATAATATTATAATAAAAAATAATTTTTAATTAAAAATATTATTATTAAATAAATAATATTTTTAATTTGTGTAAAATTAAGATCACGAGATTGCTTTTAGGAGAAGAAAGGGAGAGATAGAGAAAAAAATGACAGATAAGAAGTGCAAGAGAGAACTTGACTGAAAGAAAGAATAAAGTAAGAAAATTATTTATTGAAAAGAGAGAATGGAAGAGTGAGAAGGAAAAGGCCAAAAAATGAGTAGAGTGAATAACAGAGTGAGGAGACAAAAGAGGAAAGAGGGGTTAATAGATGAGAGAGGAGATAATAGAAAAAGAGTGACAAAGTGTAAACAATTGATGATAGAGGGAGGAGTGAGATAAATAAAGGGAGTAGTGAAGTGAAAGACACAATTAATAAGAAAGAAGCATTGAGATTCTAAAATAAAGAGAAAGTGGATTGAGATGGAGGAAGTTTAAGGAAGGTAGAAGAAAGAGAAGGAAATGCAATAAAGGGAAGGAGAATATAATAATATGATAGTAACAGAAAAAGAAAGACATAATCAAAATCAGGGAGAGTGAAATTAGAAAGACACTGATATGATAGATAAGATGAGAAATAACAAATAAATAAGATAATAGAAAAGAGATAGAGTAAGATAAAGAAGACAAGGAGATGTAATAGAGAGTTAAATAATAAAAAATAGAAAAAACATGATGGGGTAGCTAGGAGAGAGAATGTGAGGAAGAGAAGACATAATTAGTTAAAGAGACAAGAGAGAGGTAAACAAAGAGGGACATAGAGAGAGATTAAGAGAGATAAAACAATAAAGATGTGAGGAGAAAGACAATAAAGAGCATATATGAGACATAGGAGAGGAGATAAAGAAAAGAGAGAAAATATGGATAAAAAATAAGAGAGGCAAAGGTGTAATAGAAGAATAGACAGTAAGAAAAACAAGAGTGAAGAGAGTGATAAATTATTTTGAAACTTATTAGGGAGATAGAAGAATGATAAATCGAGAAGATAAAGAGATGAAGAGAAAAAGAAAGTAAGAATGAGATAGAAGTAATTAGAAAGAAGCAAAAAGGTAAAGTAAAATAGTAAAGAATAAACTGACATTCGATAGAATAAGAAAGAGTGAATGAAGTAGAAAGAGGTTAAGATGAGAGAGAATGAAGTAAGGAGGTTAGAGATATTGATTATTCATCAAGAGAAAGCAAGAAATTTAAAAGCAGTTTAACTAAAAGAAAGAGAAATAAAAGGTAAAGTGGAAAATAAATACAAATAGAGGGGCAAATTATATCTCATAACATAAGAGGCATAGATAGACATTGAAAGAGACATGAAAAGTTAAATAATGTTAGATGTAGAGAAGAGAAAGAGGAGAGATAAAAAGTTAAACAAGAAAAATGAAATGAGAGAAAAGAATAAGAAAGATGTGGGATATTAGTAGGAGAGAGAAGATACAAACTATGAGAAAGACATGAACAAAAAGACACCATATAAGCTGTAGGAAAAAATGACAAGTAGCAAATGTGAGAAAAGAAAATGGTGATTTAAAGTCAAATAGGCATGATAGAGGGAGAAAGGAAGTACAAAAAGAGAATGAGAGAATAGAGAGTAAGTTGAAATAAAAAAGAATAATTGTTATAATAATATGAGGAGATAAGTGATAGAGTGAAGAGAGAGAAGTGATAAAGCAAAAAGGAAAGAAATGAGATAATGAGAGAGATTTACACATAAGAAATAAGGAGATAACAGAGAGAGGCAAAAAAAGAATATAGATTGGTAAAAAAGAGGGAAAACATTTGAAAGAATGATTGATGGAGAAAGACAAGGTAAGATAAAAAAATAAAAAAAGTTGAAAAAGATAAATAACTAATGGTAGAATGACAGAGAGGTGGAGATATTGAGGGAATATCATGGAGAGGTTTATGAGTGCTCAAAGAAAGAAAATGAAAATGAGAAATGAAGACTATCATGATAGAGGATTGAGAAAGGAAAGGAGAAATAAAACCAGAAAGAGCATTAGAATGATTGAAAAGAAAGATAAAGAGAGAGAACAGATAGAGAGGAGGGAGAGAAGAGAGACAAATTAAGATAAGAAAAGGAAGAGAAGGAGATTAAGAAGCTAAGTTTAAGAGAGATAAATATATTAAATGAAATAATAATTTGTAGAAATAAGACCATGTTGTGAATGTATTTAGTAACATTATAAGAAAAATAATAACAACTATTAATTATTATCCTTAAATAATAAATATTCATTTTTAAATTAGAGAGGTACTAAATAATGTTCAGGTAGATTTTAGAAGAAAAGAGAAAAATTTTGAAACAAGTGATTGATAAGTAGACAAAAAGTAAATAATAGTGAAAGTTATAATGTGAAATTTTTTGAGACAAAGAGAGAGAAATATATAGTAAAGAGAGAAGATTAAAGTGTGAAAGGGGAGAATGTTAGAGTTAAGAAGCAAGAGAAAAAAGTGAGGTGAGTGATTAGAGATTAAGGACAAAAAGTGACAATTGTGAATGCAAGAAGTGAGAAAAAAATAAAATAAAAAGATAGAAAAAGTGAGAAATTGAATGTGTGATGGATAAGTAAGAGATAAAGAGATTAAAGAAGTGGTGAGGAGAAAAATAGATAAAAGAAAAAGAGAGAAATTTCAAAAGATAAAGCTGAAGAGAGATAAAAGTTTTAAGGGAAAACATGAGAGCAAATGTAGCAGATAAGGAGAAAAGAAGAAGAAGATTGTTATAGAAAACTAAAGATAAAACAAGATAAAGAAGTGTGAGAAATGAGAGTTATAGAATAAACAAAGATGGGTGAGAGCAAAAGAATGATGAGCAAGAGAGACTATTCGAATACTGTAGATTGATAATAGGAGAATGATTGAGAGATGAACAAGGAGAGAAGAACAATATGACAAAGAGGAAAAAAAATAAAGAGAACGAGAATGATAGAGAAGTATGTGAGAGCATGTATACGATAAGAATTGTTAGTGAGGAAAGTGAGTCAATAAGGAGAGAGACGACAACCAAAAAGAGTAAAAGAAGTAGAGATATATAGAATAGATTAAAGAAGAGAGAAGAAAAGGACAATGACATGAGAAAGAGTGTATGTGGTATAATACAAAATGATAGAGAGAAGACAACTTCAAAAAGAGTAATGAATAATTAGAATCAGAAATAAATAGTAGATATAAGAAGATAAAAAAATGACATGAAGAGAAGGTGATATGGAAAAGTTAGAGACTAAGGGTTAAGTGCTTCAACGGAGATAGAGAGATATATAGAGAGAGTGATTAACAAGTCATAAGGGGTGAGAGAAGACAAAAAAAAGAAACATTTGGCCAAAAATAGAAAAATGCTACAATAAATAATAGATAAAAAGAGACAAAAATGGTTTATGAGAGATAAAGGGTTGGAGAAAGAGAAAAAGTGGTGGACAAAGGGCATAGATAGAGTGAAAGAGAGAATGAAGTTGGAGAGAGAAAAAGAGAGGAAGAACAAGAAAAATAAACTAATAATCTTATAATTATTCAAAACTCTTTTTTAGATATTAATTATTGCTAGAAAAAAATAATAATTTTAATAAGAATATCCGTTATACAAATTTTTCTTAACATCTGTAATAATTATTACTACAATTAATTTTCTTTGGAATATTCTTTATTAATTATAAATTACTATTATTTTTCTTCTTATAATAGTTATTCTTATCCATTCAATTTTCTTTTAGGAAGTATTAAATATTTTGTTAAGAATAATTCTTACAACACAATAATAAGTTAATCAGTTTACTATAAATAATAACAAAAAAAAATATTTTTTATTAGTATAATTAATAATTTTATTTATTTTTATTATTATTATATAATTTTATTTATTTTCTTCTTATAAACAAAAAGAGATATAGTGCAAGAAAAAAAGAGGGGAACATGAGAGAAAAAGAACTTAAAAGGTTAATAAAGAAATTAAGAAGTAGTAAAATAAAAAGAGATATAAGGAAAAAAAAGAAAAAAAAGATAAAAAACTAATGGGAGAATGATAAAGAGGAAGAGAAATAGAAGGAAAAAGTGGGAGAGGAGTTCGAGATATAACAAGTTTAAAGAAGGAAAGTGAATGAGACAATGGAGGAATATGGTGATAAATGATTAAGATGTTACGAGAAAAGTAGTATGCCTTTGAGACCTTAAGATTAAAGCTATAAAAGAATGCATGAGGTGGAGAAGAGATAAAGGAGGAGAAAGGAGGGAAGAGAGGGTGATTTAGATGTTGAATTACATAGAGTCAATTAAAAAGTCATGACAAATTGAAATGAAAATAAGTATACCAAAAACTCTATAGTTAAACAATTACAACTTGAGATTTTTTTTCTTGTAGTTCACATCTAACCTACTAGCTTTTATAGGTTTAACTATAACTAAGGATTTTATGAGCTCAACCTAAACTCAAATTTTAATGAGATCAATTTTAGCTTAAGCTTTCATGAATGTTAGGCCAACAAACCCAAAAGAAAAAAATATAATATGAAATAAGTTTTCAATAAAAATATACAAGTTTTCATATGCTTGATGGATAGAATGGCACAAAAAGCTCAAAATATGAAAATAATTGACAAAATGAATGCTTAAAAAAATATCACTTTGCAAGAAGAATTTGGAATTTCATGTAGTCTATGCTGTAGTCACTTTGAGGAGAAATTTCTGCATTTAGAATATTCTATAGTCCTTTTTTTAGATGTTAAAATCTTGTTAATGTTAATTTTTTATTTTATTTAGAAGGCTTAGACATTTATAAAAAACATTTGGTTATAACCATTAGAAAGTGTTGAAAATCTATTTCAAAAGTTACTACAAAATAGTTTAAAAAGAAGTTCAAAATAGCTTATGTATTCTTCAAAAACATGGGCCAAAATGGAACATGTAAGGCTTACTAAAATAGCTATTAGGTAGGATGAATATGAGTGAATGGATTTGCTCAAAAGAGTTCTTCCCATCCGAACAAATGTTGGAAAGGTAAATGTGCTATTGATGGTTAGGTCAAAGTGGATTTGATCTACAACATCTAATCTTGTAAGATGAGATCGAAATCAATCAATTAATCAAAAACAAAATCAAGAATGATCTCAGTTGTAGGAGATAAAAAGCATTATTCAAAGTCATATGATTCAAAAATAGATATTTCACAAGAAAAGCCATTTGATAAAGCTGGATGAGATCAAGACCATCAGATGTCAAGCAAGGATTAATAACTGATAATGCATGAAGTAGTAACCATTTGATTAACTCACCAAAAGAATGGCTGCATTGATTACTATCACTATTCAAAGGTAGAGGTGATCTCCACTATGCAATTATGAAAATGTATAATAAAACAACACTGAGACACTTTTGACTGACGAAGCCAACAAGCACCATGAGTTTAGACCAACATTGCTAATTAGGAAATTGATTTGCACTTCATAATGAAAGACATGATTGAGTAGTTAAATGCTCTGTGTTAGGATTTCAAATTTACAGGAATAGAAATGTGCATTGTAATCAACATACTAAAATTCTATTTCATAACAAAAAGAAAACATTTTGAAATTTGATGCACATGTCTTCAATCCTTTAAACTTGTTAAATACTCCAAGGTATTTTAAAGACCACTAGTTCACCATGTTCAAAATTGCATGGCTTATTCTTTAATATAAACTTTTTTATAATAAAGAAACACATTAAAAAAAGTGCTAAAAATTTAAGGTTTCTCCCATCAACACAAACATAACCCAACTACTTCTTCCTTTTGATTATTGTAACACATAAATGTTTAGAGAAAAATATAACAAGTAAAACTATATATTTAGTTAATTATCAGAGGTATTAAAAATGGAATATATATGCTCTCCATTGCCTTATTCTCTCTTTTACTACATGCTCCTCCTCACTTTATGACTATTCTATATTTTATCTTAACCATGATCATTCTCTCCCATGAGTCCATCAAAAGGGTGGTCTAATTTATATAATTTCGATTATTCCATTGAAGGATTTAACAAATACATAGTCCAATTCTTACTTTACAAATACATACTCTAATTCTATTAATCCTCTAATGATAAAATCTTAAACAAAGTAAAATCTTGTATTTTTGTGATTTCTTTTCTTATCATGATGAAATTAATTAAATACCCTCTACAACAAGCCTAGTCATATATCCAATAGTTGATTTTTATATAGTTTATTCTAGAGTACCAATTGAGGTTTAATGAATTATTTACCACTATGTCTATGAATTAAATCTTATACATAATTTTTCCTAAGTTTATCTTATAATCAATTCTTAACATGATCTATAGCCTTTAGGGCTTCTTCACTAAATATACTTTTTTTATGAGAAATAGAAATGTAATATGATCAATATCTCTCATAGAAACTTTGTTCAAACTCCTTGTATAGCATATCATTTATTTTATTTCTATATATTTTGATATTACCAAACTCAAGGCAGTTGTTGATCAATGACTCCAAATAATTCAACTTTTTCATTAATTATTTGTGTAACTGACTCTATCGAATGTTCAAATCAAATTACCAAGTTTTTAGTTGTCTCTTTCCCATCACAATAAAATAAATAATGTAAATCTAGAAAAATCATGATCAATATCAAATTATACTAATTTTTAAACACATAATAGATTATCCCCAAACATTTAACATTTATTATTTTACCTTTTATAGGCTTATATGCATTTCTAAGTGAGAGATTTAAACTGATCTGATATTTTCCATTCCTTGTAACAATTACATAGATATTTATTTTTATATTTATTAAATTAAAAATTATTTTATCTTATTTTCTAATCAATGCAACAAAGCCTATGATGGGCACATTTTTACTCTTATAAACTTTAACTCTAGTAAATTTTAAAAAATCAATATCAATCATAAATCTAAGCTTTTTAACATTTAAACTTAAGATTTTTCGTCCAAAATAAATTATACCAACTGATTCAGTGGTCAATTAAAATGAACATCCAACATAACTTACCTTTGTTTTGTGTTTTTTTATATTTAATTCTTTAGTAAACTATAATTTAACTATAAGCTCAAACATTTCCATTTTTAATATTAAATCACATGATCATTCAATAATATTTCATCAAAAAATATCATGATAAAATATGGTATTGATGTGCTTACAATATTTGATATATCATCACGGAACAATTGCACGGATTGACTAACAAGCTCCAAATGGGTAATATCGATTAATAATAAGTAAATCTAAAAAGATTTTGTCTTCTATGCTATGATAAGCAAGCCAAGGACAAAAATATTGTATGTGAGCTGCACAAAGTTATAAAGCAAGGCTTGCCTCCATACGTTCGAAAATATGGAGACATTCTTATAGATTAACCAAGTATTAAATTTAGGTATCCAAGCCATCATAGGTTCAATAATTGTAGGGTGTTGATGTTGTGATTTTTTAAAGAAAGCTTCGAAGCTTGTCCCTTAAGAATCCATTCATATTTATTATGTTTTTGATTTATGGAGTTTTTAATTAGGAAATCAAATGTATGTTGTCTAAATTTAAAATAATAATTGCATATGGTATTATACTAACTTGATAATTAGATTTACACAAAGAAAGAATGGGCAATGTATTGAACACATGGATATATGTTTTATCCAATCTATGATTATCATGAAACATACATTATTTTTTGTCACATGGCTATAAGACGAAACTTGCTTAAGTGCATATGAAGCATTCAAGTTAACATTACTCTTTTTACATAATTGAAAAAAGTATCGCATGAAGGTACATGTGAATGATTACAAGTGGATAACAAAATAAAGTAGCATACTTTGACTTTAGATCCTGTATTTCCTTTTCAAGTGAATCAAATTTTTCTGGCTTTTCTTTACAAAAAATTTTCTTCACTGATCTTATCATTCTCTAAGTTTAAAGCATCATTTCCTATAATATATTTGGACAAATAATTTTCACATGCATTTTTTTGAAGCATTCAAATATGACATATTAAAAATATAGGTGTGAACTTGATAAGGTAAAAAAATATTTTCCTTTTTTAATGCATCAATTTTTTCATGCCATTCAACTATTCTAGATTCATGTTTTGCACTAATTCTCATAAGATTATCATATATATTTATCTATTTTTATGCTCAAAACTAAATTACTAAAAGAATTTGATATTTTATTACAAGATTCAAATTTATATTCATGATTAAAATTTGAAGTACTTGATAAAAGCTTACCTACATGATTCATCTCTAAATTTATTTTCTTCCTCTTACTCTTCTTTTTTTTTCTTTGTTTTTTTGGGTCAACTCCTTATCATCACCAATATTTTAGATTCATTCTAAGCATACATCCTATGTAATCCTTACATCATCTCAAAACAAGTTGTGCATGTGCACACTCTCACACTAATTTCTTGAGGCAATATACAAAGTAATTTATTCCTTTAACATTTAATTGAATTAAAATTCTTGATTTATGACTTGTATCTTTAGGATGTGCAAAAGGGTGAATAAAGAGATCTCACAAATTATCATCAATCTTTTGAATAAAAATATTAATCTCATTTTTTCATATAAAAAAATTTTCAACCTTAAATAAATGATGGAGGATGACATGATGAAATATCCTTTCCCTAAATGTTTCACAATTATCAACTACAGCCATAATCATTCTCAAACAATTATACAAAACAATCACATTAACAAAATCAAGCAATTTGATTATAAAGTAAAAAAATAAAAATATTACAATTAATATTGATAAAATAACGAAATTTGCAAATAATTATAGTTAATGTTATAATTAATTTTCACACACAAATAAATGATCAACATACCAATTTTACAAACTTACTATATGAAACCTACTCAGATACAAATTAAAGTAAAACTATATGTGAGTACTACGAGAGGGAAAATTATGAGTTTTAAAATATTTTTGCAAATTTTTAGATTGTATTTACTTTTAAAAATTTCTTTATAAAAAAATTTTATGTTTGTTGATAACTATGATTTATAAATATACTAATTTAAAATTTTTTATGAATAAAAAAAAATAAAATAATAATTAAACTAGTACATTAATGTTTTAAGTGATTCGGTTCAAACTAGAACCTACATCCACCAAAACTATGGTCAATAAAAATTCCATATGTAAAACACTTGTAACATCAGATTTTTTTTTATGATTCATCGCTAGCCCAGAAACATTTATGGGTTCAACTGTAACTCAATCGTTTAAGAGCTCCACCCCAACTTGAACTTTTACAAGGTCAAACCAAACTCAAGCCTTCACAAACATTTGACTACCAAACATAAAAGAAAAACCAAAATACAAAAATAATTTTTTAACAAAGATGTACAAATTTTTCTATGCCTGTTGATGAATATAGAAAGGTACAAAGAGCTAAATATTATGAAGAGAATTTAGAAAATAAAATCTTTAAGGAATTAGGCTTAACAGATAGAATTTAATATTTCAAGTAGTTGTAAGCTAAAGGTGTTGTTGAGACAAATTTATATCAATAGAAGACGATACAACCTTTCATTGTTAAGTTAAAATCTTATTCATATTTAGTAGTCACTTCATTTACAATGATTAGGAATTTATAAAAAAATTCTATTTATAGCTATTAGAAAGTATAGAAAAGGTCTTTTAAAGGCTACTACAAAATAGCTTAAAACATTTTTCCAAATAACTTAATTATTCTATGAAAATGGTGACCAAAATTTCATATGTAATAGCTAGTGAAACAGTTGTTAAGTAGGATGAAGGAGAGCCTTTGGATATACTCAAAAGAGTCCTCCACCATCTGATCAAACATTAAAATGTTGGATGAGTTTAGGATGGTTGTACCAAGGTGGATTAGATCATAGTCATCAGATGAAATAAGATGACATTTGGATTGCTCAATTAATCAAAGATAAAATTGGCAACGATCTCAACCATAGGTGTCAAAAAGGATTATTAAGAGCCATACGATTCAAGGAAAGATATTTCTTAGAGAAAGTGATACAATGAAGACAAACTAGATCATGATCATCTTATGTTAAGGGTCAATCGCTTAAAGTTGATGAAGTAGTAAATATCCAATGGCTCATTAAATGGACGGTTTGAACGATCACAAAAATGCATGATTGGATGAAGTTAAGGCACTTTTGATTTTAGAAGCAAACAAGAGCTACAAGTTTAGTCCCACATCATTGAGTAGGAAATTGATTTGCACTTTATAAAACTTTTCACAATAGAATTATGTCAGCCAAACTAGGGCTATCATCTCCTTAAGTGCTTTTGACTTAATCACCTAATTCATTGACATGGTTATAGGTTTATTGGTTAATTGTGGCTATTATGTTACCCTCAAAACACAATATGTCGTACCTCAATACGGTTCAACACTACAATAGATTGAGATCAAGCCTGGACTTGGCTTTGGTACCTAAACATTACGAATGCTCGTTTAGGAAGCTTGGCCCAAGAACTTTGCATTCAAATATTGCTTAAAATATGGCTTATTTTTTTTAATTATGAAAAATTTAACATAATTTTTTTCTAATTTATTCAATATTTTGTAACCAACCTAACAAAAACTTTAGCAAAGATACAAAATTAAGAGGTATGAAGAAAAGAAATAGACATCGAAGGAGAGATATAAAAGAAAATGGAGGGACAACAGAAAGAGGGAAGAAAAGATAAGATTGATAAGAGTAATAATAAGAGAAATAAAGAAATAAAAGAGGAGAGTGATAAATTGTTAAGAGAAATTAGAAGGCAAGTAGAACAACAAGGGTTACAGATGATAAAGAGAGTTGGAGAGCAAGAGATGATAGAAATGAGATAGATGCAAATAGAGGGAAGAGAAAAGGGAGGATAAATTAATAGGAAGTAGAGCGACATATAATTGAAGAAATAATAAGAATTTAGAGATTTAGATTTGAGCTAAAAAGAGTAAGTAGTTAAGGGAGAGTGAAGAGTCATCAAGGGAAAAAAGACAAAGATAACAAATTAAACTAATACAAATTGATACAAGAGGCAAAGTAACAAATAGGTACATAGGAAAAGGAAAACTATAGTATGTAGGATAAAACATAGAGATAAATGTAAATTGAGATATACAAATATAAGCAATGTGATTCATTGAGAAGAATAAGAGAAGAGATAGAAGGATATGAATGAAGGCAAAAATAGAGAAGAGTAGAAAAGAAGGATGATAATAAAGTGAGAGAGATGGAGACTATAATAAAGAATGACATAGAGAGAGGCCTTATAAATGCAGCATGAAACAAAAAAGAGCAAAAGTTTAAGAAGAATAAAGTTATATAAAGTGAAGGGACTTTGTTAGAGAGAGAAAGAGATAATGAATTAGATATGGATATAAAGAGATAATGATATGGTAAAGAGGGAAGATAGATGAAGCAAAAAGGAGTGAAAAGAGATTATAAGAGAGATAAGAGCACAAAGAGAGATTTAAATTGCAAAAAATGAACTGAGGTGAATATTGATAGAAAGAACTTCAAGAGATAAAGATGAAATAGGAAAAAATATAAATACTAATAAAGGATGAGAATGATAACATTTAAAAAAATATAATTAATATAAGGTTTTGAAAAAAGAAGCTCAAAATAAGCAATAATAATTTCTTTTTCTACATTTTAGTTTCTACATATTATTTAAAAAAGTAATGTTATTAAGAAAGAGAAATCTTAAAAGTTTAATTATGTAGAGATGATTGATAAGAAAATGATTAAAAAAATAGAACAAAAAAATTAATGAGAACAGAATAATAAAAATAAAAATAAATTAGAATAAAAGATGAAATAAGAAGAAGATCAAAATTGAATATCAATTTTTTTAATGTTTAAACAAGTCAATAAAAAGGCTTAGAAGAAGGAAATGTGGTAGAAGAAGACCAAAAACAATAAAAGCAAGATGAATAAGAATATTTGTAATTAATAAAAATAAGTGTAATCCTTTTAAAATTATTGACGACATAATCGATGATTATCATATTATTTATTAATATTATTCCTTCATTATTTTTTAAAAATAATAAAAAATATTAATATTTTCTTTTATATTTTTAATATTAATAATTTAAAATAGTATTTATTATTAATAATGTAAAAATAATTAATATAAATGTTGATCCATTTATTGTGAAACATCAATTATTTTATGAAAATTATTCGCCCCCCTCTTATGAGTTTCACACAATAATTTTCACTTCAATTAGTATTAGAGTGGCTTCTTTACATAAAGTGAGTCAAATCACTTTGGTGATCAATCGTGTGCATTGTAAAATTTTGTTTTAGTTTATTAATTGCCAATTTTGTTACACACTAATTTAAATGTCTTTTTTTATCATTTTTGCCTACTTTCCAAGATACATGTTTATTAGTTTAATTCTTAAGTTTTTCAATATTTTTAAATCCATAATTGATATTCGTGCAACACTTGATAAAGGATCGTGCTCAATCTATCCACCATTATTTAAAGGTGAATTTTATTTATATTTGAAAAATAGATTTATAATTTTAATTCAATCAATTGATTTAGAACTTTGGGAAATACTTACTAACCATGTGATTTACTAAGAGATTCATGTACAAATGAAATCAAATCTTTTAGTGATCTTAGTAGTAACCAAAGGAGAATGGCATAACTCCACACAAGAGCACGCAATTACCTTCATTATGGCATATCTCTAAATACATTTAGTCATGTTATGAATTTGCATGCTACACATGAAGTTTGGAAAAAAATTAGAAGTTACTTCTGAAGGCACTTCACTAGTAAAAGAAACTAAAATAAATCTTGTTACACTTGATTACGAGTTATCTAGAATTGATTTGAGAGAAAATATAAAGATTTTTATGTGATTTACTAATATTACTAATTGATTAGTAGAACTTGGAAAATTACTTTCTAATGTATATCTTGTAAAAAAGGTGCTAAGGATTCTACCCAAATAGTATGATCCTCATGTCACAGTAATACGGACAACCAAAGACATTAATAAGCTCACACTGGATGAGCTACTTGGAGAATTATTAAAAGATAAAATTGAGATGACTAGAAGGGTTGAAGAGGAGGCCTCCACTTGTAAGCGAAAGAATGGAGCTAGAAGCAAACAAAGAAGATTTAGATGAGGTATCCATCTCTTGTATGTATTTAGAGGAAGAGGTAAATTTTTATGTTAAAGCTTTAGCAAAAAAATTTGGCAAAACGTTTTGTAAATACAAATTAGCAAAAGAAGAAAATAAGAAAGGAAGGGAGATGATGAAGGCATTGAGATATTATGATTATGATTAAACTAGCCATATTAGATCTGATAGTCCATAACTCAAAAAACTAAAAGAAAGGATTAGAAAAAGATGAGAATGAAAAAGATGAAAGTCTTTCAAGCTAATTGGAGTGCTTTAGAATATACTAACTCCACAGCTTCAAATAGCTAGGAAGAAGAGTTGTGCTTCATGGCAAATGATGATTCAAGCATATCTAGTGAAGTAGAAGAAGAAGTGAATGAGGTCAACAGTCGGTCTGGTGATGTTCTTAAAAATCATTACATGTAAATTATTTGAGCTTTAAATTCCTTAATGTGTGCACATAAAAACTTAAAAAAGTTTTACAAAGAAAAGATTTATCTTATAGACTTTTTTCGTGAAAGAAGATGAGAAAAGGAAATAGAAATGCTTCAAATTTGTGATGAAACAATTTCATCATTATTGAGAATACTTCCTTGAAAAAGAAAATTACAAATTTAAAAATAGAAATTCAGCTTCTTGAACATGCAAAAATTTATATTGCTTCACCTGGTGTTCATTTTTCCAACCAAAAGAATGTCTTTTTTTTCAATACATGCAAAACATTTAAAAAATTACGTGCTTTCATTGTTGTGGAAAAATACATACCATCAAAGATTGTAAAATTTAAAAAATATTTCGAGTTCAAAATCTTGTTTTAGATGGGTAATTAAAAATGATAATGTCAATGCTTTTTTAATGAATATTGATGCTCAAAAAAAGCTTGCTTGGGTTCCTTAGGTTAGAAAATAAAAAATAATATAAGATGTCCCCATAATTATAGTGTTCAGATACGATATTTTAGAAATATTCTTAAGCTAGGAATAATATCTTTAGAAATTTTATATATACAAAAACATACAAATTAAGCAAATAATAGTTATATTTTATGATTACTATGATAAAATTTTATAATTTACATAGCCATACATAAAGAAGAAAATAAAGATCTAGCTCTTAGGTGTTGAATAGTTGATGCTCAAAACATATGATCAGAGATCAATCAAAGTTTATATCAAAAGACTGTTGAGCAAAAGGATATGTAATATTAAGAGGCAACTCTAAGAAGAAGAAAATTAGAATTTGTAATATGGTTATGCCTAATTTTACACTTTCAAATATTTTCTAGATGATATATTAGAATTTAATTTTATTTGTATTATTCAGTTATGTGAAAATGATTACTTTGTTAATTTTGATACCCAATGTTGTAAAATATTAAAAGAATGATCATGTATTACTCGTTCATAGGGGAAAAAGTGATAATTATGTGATTAGGTTCTATCAACTTAAAGCTAGTGCAATAGAATGCCTTGCTACACATTCAAATGAGAATAATTTATGGCATTAAAGACTGGCTCATGTAGGTTTTTCAAACTTAAGGAATATAAGTTAATTATAGTTAGAGGTCTTCCTAAACCAAACAAAACTAGTTTGAAAATCTATGAATCATGCCAAAAAGGAAAAAAGTTAAATCTTCTTCTAAACCAAAAAATAACTTAACTAATAGTAGACCTTTAAAGATTGCTTATTTAGACTTTTTAGACCTATACAATCCTTGAGTTTAGGTGGAAAGAAATAAATATTTGAAAATTTTTTTAATTTCATAAAAGCAATAAAAATACGACCTAATCTCAAATTAATTTGTATTCAAAGTGATAACAAAATTTAAGAATGGGGATTTCTATGATTATTGCAAGGGCAAGGGAATATGGCATCAATTTATATCTCCTTATACGCCTCAGCAAAATTGGATTATAGAACAAAGATTAAAGCCATGGTAGAAATAGGTAAAACAATGTTAGTGGAATACAATCTACCAAAGTACTTTTTGTTCAAGGCAATTAATAGGACTTCTTCTATAATAAATAGAATTAACTTAAGGTTAATACTTAAGAAAACTCCTTATAACTTATTTAGAAATAAGAGACCAAATGTTTGTTGTTTTCATATTTTTAGGCATAAGTGTACTATTCTTAGAAATGAAAGATCCAACTTAAACAGTTTGATGAAAAGGTAGGTGTAGGAATTTTCTTAGTATACTCTTCTCTCACAAAAGCATATAGAGTTTATAACATAAAAGCTCAAAAGTAAAGGAATCAATGCATGTGATTTATGATAAGTACATTCAAGGCAAATAATAAAAACTTAGATGAAGAGATAAAGTCTTTAGAAAACTTAGATTTGAAAGAGGATGAAAACAAATCATAAAATAAAATAAAGAGGAGATTAGTCATCAATAACCTAAAAATTGGTGATATCAATATTCAAATTCAAAGGAATTAATAATAAGAGATTCTCAAGGAGTTAGGAATAGAGCTTCTATGAAAGAAATTGTTCATAGTTGATTTATATCTTTCATAGAACCAATATCTATAGAAGATGTACTTAAGGATGATTATTAGGTTCAATCAATGAATGAAGAATTAGATTAATTTCCAAAAAACAAATTGTGGGATTTAGATTTTAGACCTAGTGATCAAAAAACAAATAAAACCAAATGGGTATTCAAAAATAAATTAGAGGAAAGTAGAGTGATCATTAAAAACAAGCTAATCTTGTTGTTGAGGGTTATATCAAAGTTGAAGGTATAGAGTTTGAGGAGTTAATTACATAGATAGTAAGATTGGATACCATTAGACTTCTTTTAATATATTCATGTCATCAAAATTTTAAATTATTTCAAATGGATGTAAAAAGTATACTCTTACTTAAGATAAAAGAAGAAGTGTACATAGAACAATCCCTTAGTTTTGAAACAGATGCACTTGGTGATTATGTATATAAGCTTAAGAAGGCACTCTGTGGCCTTAAGTAAGCTCCCCAAACATGGTATCATAGATTGAGTGATTATCTAGTTGAAAGTGGTTTTAAGAAAGGAAAAGTAGATACCATAGTATCCTTAAAATCTTTAAATGATCATTTTTTTATTGTACATGTTTATGTTGATGACATAATTTTTGAAAGCACAAATGAAAATATATGTAACGTAGCGACTTGATAACAAGAGAGTTTGAGATTAGTATGATGGATGAGATAAATATTTTCTTAGAATTACAAATTAAGTTATTAAAAGATGGATTTTTTATTACTCAAACTAAATACTTTGAAGAGTTATTCAACAAATTTTGTTATGAAAATATCAAAAATAGAAAGATTCTAATGAATCAATCAATTCATTTGGACTTAGAGGAAATTGGGAAACACATTGATCAAAAAGTTTATAGAGGTCTGATTGGATCATTACTCTATCTCACAGTAAGTAGATGGGACATATTATTTAGTGTTGTCTTATGTGCAAGACTCCAATCAAATCCCAAGGAAAGTCATTTAAAAGTGATTAAATCAATCTTCAAATATTTAAAAAGTCTAATGAACTTTGGTTTATGCTACTCTAGGAATACTCTTTCATGTGAGCTTATTGGTTACATTATTCAAGACTTTGTAGGTTTTATGATAGATAGGAAAAGTACCTCTAAAACATGTCAATTCCTTAGAAATTATCTAATTTCATGATCAAGAGAGAAGCAAAATTGCATAGCCCTATCGATCATGGAACCTGAGTATGTAATGACCAAAAGTTGCATTGCCTAAGTATTATGGTTAAGACAACAACTCATAAACACAGGCAAACCAATGCAAAAACATGCACACAGACATGTATACACACTTACACAAGCAAAAACTCATAAACACACATGCATGCACTCATTCACATGCTCATACACACATGTGCACACACATGTATATGCACATGCACACACATCCAAATATATATACACAATCATACAAAAGAATGCACACTTGTAGAAGTAGACATGTATACTCACAAACGAATGCACACAGAAACATGTACCCATATATGCAAAAACACACACACATTGAGACCCATACATTTGCACACATACATGTACTCACACAATCACTCACACCTGCATACACACTCATGCACATGCACAAACCTATTTGCTTAAATTCATATGCATGTAGAAACACAAGCACACTCACTCACTTGCACACACATGCATACATATGTACACACATGCACACACTCCCACACACATTTAAGCCCATGCACACACACATAGCCACACACAGATGCACGTGCACATGCGTACATGGACAAACACAAACACAAATGAACACACACAAACTAGCACACACATATGCATGTGCATGCATACACACATACAAACAAATGCTTGGGCACACACACAAACACACACATAAATATATACACGTGTGAACACACATACATGCACAGATGTATGTGCACATCCACACACCTTTAAACATGAATGCACATGCAAGCATGCAGACATAAAAGTGCACACAAACACATGCACAACCACACACTTGCACACACGTGCACAACATATGCTGATAGGACAAACTCCTACAGGAAAAAACATAAACATGGTCACACACATACAAATATAGTCATACAAGCACATATGCAAACATGGACACACACACATGATCATGTACACACAGACACGCACATACATGAAAAAACATGCATACACACATGCACACATAAGAAAACTCATACAAACACACATGCATACTTACACACACACATGCACAAACATGCAAAAATTCATACAAATGCACATACAAATATAGATGTGTGCAAACATGACACAGAAACACGACATACATGTAGGAACAAATGCATAATCAAAGGCACTCACTTACGCAGACAAGCACAGACACTTACATGCATAAGCACATGTATGCACACACATGCACACATGTATGTACACACATGTAGTTGCATATGCACACACACATACTCATATGCGCACGCATAGGCACCAACATACCTACACACATGCACGTACACATGCAAAAACACATATAAGAACAATCATGAAACCAAATGCACACACATATGCAAACAAGCATGTACACACACACATGTATCCATGAACACACACGTATACATGTGCACACACAAAAAACACATGCATACGTACATGTAACACATGAAAGTAAAGACACACATGTAAAAGTAAAGACTTGCACGTACAATCATAAACAAACATGCGAATGCAAACACATAAAGACACATACGTACGCACATGCAAATGAACATAAACATGCAAACACACAAATATGCACATGCATACACACAAACACTAACACACAAACAGACACACACACACACACATGACTGACACTCATACACATGTACACACAAGATGTACACACACACATATAGATGTGCACACACATAGAAACACTCACACAAACACATGCCTATAGACATGCACACATGACCACATTATAACACTTGCACACACCAACACATATGCACACAATAACACATAAATAAATGCTTGCACAAACATGATCACACATACACAAAAATCACACATGCACAAACCAGGCACACATGCAACCCATATGCATGAATGCACAAATCCATGCACACATGCCTATGTGCATAAGTACATGAGCACACACATCCATGTGCACACAAGCATACTCAACCGCACACGTGCACATAAATATGTATGCACACATATACACATGCACACATACATACATGTGTAGATACAGATACGCATTCACAAATGCATGCATGCACATACATACTCACACATGCACATGCATGCAAACACATGCATACACACATGCATGCATAAGCATTTACATGTGCCCTTACACATATACACACACAATCCAACCCATGCAAACTCACACATGCACTTACACACACAGTCATGCGAATGCACACAAAAGAACACACACACATGCACACACATATTCACACATATGCAAACCCCCATGCATACACATCCAGAAACACAAACACACACACACATTAACAAACACATACAAAAAAACAGCACAACCACAAGTGAACATACACATACATGAACAAGCACACACATGTGCACACATATATGTACACACAGATGCATAATCACATCCATGCACACATATATATACAAACACATATGTACCTAATGTGTACACCAATGCTCACATTTGCAATCATGCACATAGACACACAAACACACATGCACATGAACACGCCCATGCCCGCCCACCCCACACACATACACCCATATGCACACACACATTTACACATGCACACACACACATATAAACCAATACACCATGTGCACATGCACACACAACACATGCATATGTAGATGCACTTGCATGTAGACACAGATACACACACATAGACACATACACATGCACAACCAGACACACACCTAAACACACATACACACAAATCCATCAATACATAGTAATACAAACACATGCACAAGCATAAACACACATCCATGCATGCGTGTATGCATCCACTCATGCACACAGTTCGGAACATTAACATACATACATAGACACACACATACACACGTACACACAAGTGCATACATCACACATAAGCATGCAAACACACACTTGTGCATACACATGCACATAACCACATGCACATGCATGCAAAAAAGTGAACATGCACACACATATACACATATGCCAACACACCCATGGACACACATGAGCATACACACCCACACATGTACACACATGCATGCAATCACAGACATGAACTCATGCAAGCACCTATGTTAAACAAAGCACACATACTCACATATGCACATGCACACACGCATGCATAAGTCTGCATGCACACCTAGCCACATATTTACATACACACACACACATGCACATACATACATGTATACAAAACACACATACACACACATATATACACACACACACATAAAATGCATCAACACATATAGAAAGATATGCACACCTATGCACATGTACATTTAAATATGCATGTGCCCACACATACTAACACACATGCACATCCACACACATGCATGCATAAACACGTAGGTGCACACACATACATATGGACACACAAATATGCATAGGCACACAAGCACTCACATGCACACACACATACCAATATGCATGCATGAACACATACATAACTGCACATGCATCCATACACATGTATAGATGCCAACATGCTCATGAAAACAAATACATAAATGCCTGCACATACAAGCACATGCATACACATACACGTGCTTGCATGCACATATGCACACCACACACACACGCACACACACATATACATAGATGCACAACCACTCCCATATGCATGCATACATGTAGACATGCTCACACATAACACACATAATTCACACAACACGCACATGTAACCATGCACTATTGCACATACACAAACACACACAAACATACACATACAAACAAACATAAACACACATGCATGCACATAAATATGCATGCTTGCTCACACAAGCCACATGCACGCTTGCATGCACCCACACATGCACACAAAAGAAAACACCCACATACATGTCTACATACACACATTCATAGACATGCACACAGTAACACACATACACACACACATCCATAAACACACACACAAGCATGCACACACATGTGTACTCATACATGCACATGCTCACACATGTGCACGAGTACACACATATTGACATATGCACACACATATACACAAATGCACATAAACATTTAGTGCACACTATTCCACATGCTCGCATGCACACATGCACGCACACACCAGCTCTCACAACCATACATGCACACCAAAACAAATGCATATACACACTCGTGCATGCACGAATGAACAAATAAACACATGCATGCAAGTGCACATGGACTCATATACAAACACATGGTGACACGCACACATATTCATAGACCTATTCATGCACACACAGATATGCAAAGGCACACAAACACATGCACATACATGTGCACACACAAGCACACATGCAAGCATGTAAACATGCTCATGCACACACACACACACACGAAGACATGCACACACACACGTGCACTTATACACACACATGCACATGCACGCATAAGCCAAAATACACTCGCACACACTCGTTTATATAAATACACATACACATGCATGCACGTATGTGCACACCCACACATGTATGTACAAGAACAAATACATGCACACATATACATACACATACATACATGCGCACACACATATGCATGTGTATAAGCACATGCACACACACACATACATGTGCACATGCATATGCACACATGCAAGAACAAACAAGAACCCACACATACAAGCATGTGTGTGAATGCACACACACATAAAAACATGCCTATAGACATAGACATGCACACTCAAACAAACACAAAACCTATACACACCCACACACATTAACACTAACAAGCACCCACATAAACAAACATGTGTGCATGTGCACACACATAGATACATGCACTTATGCATGCATGTGTAGACAGAAAAAAACATACATACAAACACACTGTAGCACACCTCCCCACCCTCTCCACACACACATGCCCTCACACATGAATGCCTAAGATCACACACATGCCCACACACATTCTCATGCATGTAAACACAAAAATACACACACATGCACATGCAAACACATGTATGTGCACAACCATACAAACACACTTGCACAAATACACTTGCATGTACATACACACATAGAAACATACATGCACACACACATATGCACTCTAGAACATGCACACATACAAACACAAAAAGCACACATGAACACATGCAAACACACATAATCATGCAAACACGCACATGCACAAATAGGAAAATACACACACATGCACTCCTATTCTCATGCAAACACACATATATGCGTGCACATAGTACGAACACACAATGACCCACATTAAAACACTTATGCACACTTACACACACTCATAAGCACGCACAAAAACACACATATACAAAAATACACACACATACACATGCATGAGCATACCCATAAAGACACAAATGCATCCACACACACAAAAATGGACTCATACAAATTTGCACTAAGACATGCACCAACATAGAAACAAAGACACACACATGTGCATACACACATGCACAAACCTACACCCATACACACCTACAGCAACACACATGTGTGTATGCACATATACATGCATGCACATACATGCATAAAAACAAAAACATACATGCTCAAACATTCAATGCATAGGCAAACACATGCTCACATAAACACAATCATAGTCACACTTAAACACATGCACGTATGTGCATGAGTACACACATCTACACCTACATGCACACTCACACCCACACATATGGACACATGTACACACATATGCACCCACACATGCATACACATGCATGCTTGCATGCACACATATACATGCACAAATGAATGCACATGCTCACAAAGGTACCCACACACATGCAGATAAACACTCACATAACACACACAAATGCACACACCCACAATCATGCATATTCAAACATAGACATATACAAGCTCACAAATATACACACACACTGACCCATACTCACACATGTGTGCACACAAATATGCATGCATCTACACATGAAAGCATGTGCTTCCACATGCTCAAATGTATGTACACACTTGAAAGAATGTATAACAACTCACACCTACACAAATAAACGTAAATACACGCACACGCACACATGCACACATAAACACATGCACACACAGACTCATCCTCATGCATGCACACTAATATACATGCACACTCACACACATGCACACACATGCTAATGCACAAAACAATCAAATAAATGTACATACATGCACACACATGCGTGCATAGTCACACATGCACACACATACAGATATGCATACTCACATACACATGCACTGGCACATGTATAAACACACATGAACACACACATACATGCACAAGCACTTACACTTAGGAAGTCACATATGTACACACATCCACACTCACACACACATACAAATACACCCACGTGCACACACATGCATACTCATGCACAAACCCATATGCATAGACATGCACATAGATATATACATAAGCACATGCATGTAAAAGTACAAACACACACATTCACATACACACAAATGTAACACATACATACATACTCACGCACACATGTGCAAGAACACAAATGCATGCACACAAAAGCATACACATGTGCACTCACGCATATACACATGTGCTTGCATGCACAGACACACACACACATAGATATATTGACACACACATGCACACAAGTTCAAATAAAAGCACACACATATGTACACACACAAAAGTGCACATGCTGAAACGCACTCAAGCACACATAAACACCTGCATACACATGCACATATACATGTAAATGCACCCACACACACATACATATGCATAAACATATGCACAGAAAAGAACACACACACAACCACTCACAAGAATAATTACACACATAGACACATGTATACACCCTCACATAGGCATGCACATGTATGCAGGAGCACATGCACATACACATGCACACAAACCCCCACACATAGATTTACACATACACATGCACACACATGCATTTGGCCGCACATGCATACACACACAAACACACATGCTCACATGCATGCACACAGTCATTCACACATGCATATGCTGATACACATGATAGGCCAACACAATCACATGCCCAAACCATGCACACATGTAGATACACACACAAATCAACACATTTTTATAAGCACATAAAGAAATGTAAACATGCACATGTATTCATGTATATATGCACAAGCACATGTGTATGCTTACATACTCACATACAAACTCACAAACACACGCACACACATAGACACTTCAGTAAGTACATATAAATGCATACATATATGCTCACAAGCACACATAAAACCACACATATAGTTACATGCACACACACACACACACATACAGACACAAATGAATGCACACATGCATATACACACATGTATGAATGTATATGCAAACATGCACACAAAATCCACATGCATACACACATGTACACACACTCACACTTGAACATACACACACATGTATATGCATGTACCTACACAAATAAGCTTCTACACAGTTGCACAAAAGTGCACATGCACACGCAGATAATGTGCATATATTTGTCCACACAAGCACATACAATAATCCACACAAACACATAGACTTTCCAACACTCATGCGCACACAAGTAGACATGCACTAACATGTAAGCACAAATGCACAGACACACATGCATGCATACAATTGCATACAAACACATCCATGCACACATAAGCACTTCTATGCACACATATCCACACACACATCCACACCACATGAATACACACAAACCTGCACACTATCACACAAAGGCACACTCACACATGGCCTTTTCACACATGTACGCAAACAGATGCATGTGCATGCACACACAAACAACGGCACAGACACACAACTACCACATGCACACATATACACACACACATATACACATAGATAGACTCATGCACATACGCACATGAATAAATACCAGCATGCATGTGAACACATGAAAAAATACAAGCATATATGTGCACACATGCACATATGCACGCACATGTGAATAGACATATTTTGACACATGCTTGCATGCACATGCTCACACACAAATGGACAAGCACACAAACACATGCACGAGCACACACACCCACACACAAACATATGAACACACATATGCACACACAACTACAAATACACTTACACATAGTTGGACACAAAAGCATGATGATGCCTACACTCACACAAGTGTAAATACATGAATAAGCACACACACACCAACAGACATGCACGTGCACAAAACATAGACATGCACGTGCATAGGCACTCAAAAACACACATATAGCATGAACACTCACAAGCATGTATAAGGACATGCACAAATACTCAAGCACACACAAATGCACAAATAAACACACACATGTGCACATGAACACATATACATGCATACAAATGCATAAACACACCTATACACACATGCACAAACAAACACAAGCGAATGTTCACAAGCACACTCCCTCAAAGGCACATACATATATATACATTTATGCATGCACATGCACATACAAACATACACACACATGCATGTGCATCTACACACAAAACCCCATACACACATATGCGCACAAACACATATCCAAAGCTATACACACACAAACAGGCACACACGCACACCCATGAACATGCTTGCACACAAGTAAAGAAAAGAAGACACACACATATAGCTTCACGTGCACACATGTAGAACCACACATGCACATATAAGAACACACAAAAAAACACAAGCATAGACACACACACACACACACATGAGCACATACATGTAAACACAAGCACACATGCACACACCCTCACAACAAACATGCACATAGACATGTGCACACATATAGGCACATGCACACATATACACGAGCATAAACATGCACATATGCATACAAATGCATGTAAAACACACACACACTTCTTGAGAAATGCATGTATGCACACACAAGCACATAGAAGGGCATACACACAAACATACACACACACACACATATATATGTAGGAATGCACACACACACACACACATGTATGCGTACACAAATAACATATATCTAAACATGCACGCACACACACACATAAACACACACATAAAAACATACACGCACACGTACACACACATGCACATACATGAACACACATGCACATGCACATATATGCAAAAAATTGCACACACACCCACACATACTAGCATTGATGCACACACAAACACATACAAGCCTGCGTTAACATATACAAACACAATGCCATATCAAAAACATGCACATATACAAATGAACTCACATACATAGAAAAGGATGTACACATACACACACATTCACATACAAATGCACACGCACATCACCATGCATAACCATGCACAATAACACACCCACATGCACATAAACATAGACACCAGTATACATACGCATACAATATTGTATGCACTCTCTCAAAATTGCACACACACACCTAGATGCATATACAAACACTCACACAATTGCGTTCACACACAAACCCACATGCATGCACATATGCCCACATGCACCAGCACAAACAAGAAACATGCTTGCACACATATATGTATGCATACACATATATACTCACACATATGCACACACACACACACACATACCCATGCACACATCCATGCACACACATGTAAATGCAAAAGCACATGCACACATACACATACCCACTCACTTGCACATATACATGCTCACACACTTGCACACGCATGCATGCACGCATGGATACAATTTTATACCCATACAACCCACTCATATACACATGCACACATGCACATGCACACACAAATACACATGCACAAGTATGCAGAAATACACACACACACCAACACACATAAGCATACAAACACACACACATGGACTAACTCACACACTCACATATGCATAAACACAGACATATACATGCTCACTTGCACACACAAATGCATAAACACACACAAACACACACACACACACACACCATATATATATATATATAGACATACACACACACATGCACCTACATACATGCACACAAACACACAAACACATGCAAACACATAAGCATGTGCATGCACATATATAAGCATAAATGCAAAAACACATACACACATACAAACATATGCACGCACAAAAACACATTCACACACACATTGACAAACACAAAGTTGCACAAATATGCACTCATACCCACATGAACATCCATGTGCGAATGCATACATCCATATTTATACACATATGCACACATAGATGCACACATACACATTCACACATACAAAAGTTTTTACACACACATGCACATTCACATGCATACACACAAGCACACAAATGCACACACATATGCATATAGACATGTACACTTTCCTACATATACAAGTATGCATACCAATGCATTTGCACACAAACACACATGCACATATGCACACACAAACATACACGATGTACACACACACGTACATGCACAGACAAATGTAGACATGCACATGTACACAAGAACACACATGCACCCCTTTGCACACCCCTTACACACATACACCAAGACACCTGCACAAATCTATGCACACACACACACATAAATATAGAGAAACACATCAATACTGCTTACACATGCATGCACACATAGATGGATGCACATGCTCACACCCACAAACCCACACACATGCACATAAACCTACACAAATACACATAGCATGTGCATAACCATAGATACACATGCACACATGTGCACAAATACACTCAAAGACACACATGCACATAGATACACACACATATGCACTGAAAAACAAATAGTTATGAACATATGCACAAGCACACACACACACACATACAAACACACACAAGCATACACACCGGTGCATGTGCACAAAAATGTGCACACATCCACACACACCCATGCTCATGCACACTTGCATGCATGCATGTGCATAGCATAAACAAACATGGACCCACATTAGCACACACATGAATGCTTATAATAACACACTAACATGCACAAACACACACACACCTACAAATGCATGCACCCATAAACACACACACCAATGCAAGCACTCACACACAAGAATGCATTGACATATGCAAACATGCATGCATCCAAAAACACAAAAGTAGACACACACATGCACACACAAACATGTACATACGAACACACACCACACCAACACACACCCCACCAACACTCATATACTTACCCACACACATATATGCATAGGAAGACACACAACCACACACCGACATTTAAATGAACACACAAATACACATAAAAAATAATAAGCATGCACACACACATAATTAACACACACATGCACATACATGATGTACTCACACATGCATATGCACACACATCTATGCACACGTGAACACATATAGTCACACACATGCACACACACACACACGCACATATGCACAAAGACATACAAACATGACAGCATTTACATGCACACACGTGAATGCACATGCTCACAAAGATGCCCACCCCCACATACATCCATACGTACACAAATAAACACTATCAAAGTGCACATGCACTACCAATGAACATGCATTTACATTCATAGATACATGCGTGCAAACACAGATACATAAATACCTACACACACTCACGCATGCATGCACACACATGCATGGAAGTGTACATGCATGAATGTGTAGACATTTTTTAAAGTATTTACATGCTTGAATGAATATACAACTACAAACACACACATGCACACCAATGCACACATGTACACAAACACAAGCACAAGAACAAACACACACATACATATAAATACATAAACACATGCATAAACACGTGCATATGCTCACACACATTCATAAATGCAAATGTACATGAACACACATGCAGATGCATAATCAAACAAAAGAAAATGCACATATATCACCCACAAGCATACACACAATTACATGCACACACACACATGCATTATCAAACAAATATGCATACACAAGTACACATACACTTGTGCATGCATGCACATACATTCATGCATGCATGTATACCCACATGAACACACCCACACACATGCATGTGCACATGCACACACAAAAATTAACAAACACTCACACACACACACAAACAAATACACTTACAAACATATACACATATTTACACGTTTAGCCATGTGTACATATTCACAACACACATGCATAAGCACACACATGTATAAACAAAGGTACACACAAATGTTCAAACATATGCATACACAAATGAATACACAAAACTATGCACATGAGCTAACATACACATGCATAGGTACAGGCACACACACACATAAACACAAACATGCATGGAAATGTTCACACAAGCACACACTTGCATACTCAGGCACTCACACATGCACAGTAGTATACACACATAGACTCATCCATAAACAAATATGCATATAAGCACACACACACAAGTACACATACACAAGCACATGCATTTGTCATGTATGCAAAAGTACAAGTGCACACATGCACACACACTAACACAAAAAGCCATGCACATACTGATACACCCACTCGCATGCACAGACACACACATGTAAGAATAAAAGCACAAGAACAAGAATCCACACATGTACAACACACAAACATGCATGCACGTACTCACACACATACACACGTGTGTGCATGCAAATACACATGGACTCATACACACATGCACACACATACACAAATGCATGAACACATAAATGACACATGCTCACACACACTTGTGTGCATATACACACACATGAAAGCACTTGTGCGTATATACACATATAAATGCAAATGCATCCACACACACGTACATACACACAGACATAGTAACAAACACATGCACATAAATGAACACTCACACATGCATACATGCATGCTCACACATGAACACACACAAGCATCAATAAAATTGCATACACACACGCACACACAAACAAAAATATCGATACAAACATACAAGCACACACACAAACACGTCACACATACACACGTATATACACGTGCTCACCGATGCACACAAACGCACATGCAGATGAACCCACATGAAAATGCATATGCACACATGCACACAATCATGATCACACATGTACACACAAGTACACACATGCATGCACATGCACACACATTGATGCACACATGCATATGCTGACACACACTAACACACACAAAAACACACACATGCAAATATATGTGCACACATAGAGTAAGATGGATACACATGCATGCTCGTGCATGCATTTTTGAATGCACAAACACACATATACAGACACTAGAGCATTTACTCACACATGAACACACATATGCAAACATGCACCCATACAAATGATGTACACATATATGCATACTTGAATGCACACTTTGCAGATAAGAACACATATGCACATAGACAAAATCCACATGCATCTACACATACTTATACTCACACACATGCACACAAATGAACAAATACATGTAGAAATGCACAAAGGAACACACACTCACAAGGTACATAAACATGCCCACACAAATGCATACACACATATGCATGCATAAGCACACTTATGTACACACACATGAACCCACACACACCAATGCATAAACACAAAGGTAAACACAAACAGACACGTACACACACACACATGCATAAACATGCACACATAAGAATACCAACACACACACATATGTACACACAAGACACCCACACATGCACACACACACACATAGACACGATCACTCAAAGGCTCCTACACACATGGTTATTAACATACACATACATGCACATACACACATGTGTGCACACACACACACACTAATGATAAGAGCACACACTAACATAACTACACACACATACACACACACACACGTACATGTTCACACATTCACATACACAAACAAAGACACATGAATGCTCACATGCAAAAATGCACGAAGGCACATATCAGGCATACACTAACAGACACACACACATGTGGACTTGTGCATGCACATAAATGTGTGCACATATGCACATAAATGTACACACCTACACATGCACACATATGCACCTACACACACATACATATGCATGCATGCACATAATCTCATCCACACACACATACATAAGCACAAACATGCACACAGGCACACAAACACATGCAAACACAATCATGAACACACTAAAAAAATACTCACATGCATGTAAGGATGCACACACCCCCATATGTACAAATACAAACAACATAATTACACATAGGACAACTCACACACACACAAATTTACACACTAACATGCACATACATAGACATACACATTCAAATGTACATATACAACAGACATGCTGACGCACACATACACACAAATGTGCTTACACCCTCACACATTGATGCCAATACACAAACACACACACACTTGAGCACAAAAACAAAAAAACAATGACACACACACAAATACACACGCACACACACTCACACATACACACTTTTACATGAACACATGCACACACACACACACAAGCATGCATGTACTCAAATTCACATGCACATGTACATACACATGCAAATAAATACATGCACATGCAAACAAGAATAAGCTCACACACACACAAGCTTGGTTGCACTCACATGCACACACATAGACACAAACACATATATACACATGAACATTGATGCACACATCCAAGCATGCACACCAGCATGCTTCTACACACACATGAACATGTACAGACAAACACATGTACTCATTCACACATTCACCCATGCGCACACACACACACATGAACACATGTGCATATACCTATGCAGACACATTGCAAATGCTCAAGCACATGCACGTGTACGCACATGCACATGCACACACACGCACAAACGTACACACATTTACTTTTATGTACACACACACATGCACACATAGTTGCATACACATATGCACTCTCACACCAACATGTACACACACACATACACATATGCTTGTGTACACACACATGCACACAAAAACACAAGCAAAAAAACCCACACACATATGCAAATAAGCACACGGACAAAAACACATAGATCGACAAGCACATACACGACAAATGAAAAAACACATATGTGCATGCTTGTTCACATGCATAAATGAAAAACATACACACACACACATATGCTTGCACCCACAAATATGCACAAAAAAACATGCAAATACTCACATACACCCACAAATACAAAACCACACATATACATACACACATGCACATGCACAAATACAAGGATGCATACAAACATACACATACACACAAATGCATGTGACACAACTCACACAAGCACACACAAACAAACACATACACACATGCATATACATAAGCATGCACACACACACACACAATATGCACATACACAAGCACAAACAACAAGCACGCACATGCACACAGGCATGCACACATCAGTACACACACAAGCACGAATGTCTACATACATGCACACACAACACATGCGTGCATAGACACACACATGCTCATACATGCACAAACATACACATAGAGCCATCCACATGCATGCACACCAAAGCACTCTCACAGACATGCATACAAATAAAAATGCACACATGCACATCCCAACAACAACAAACATAGATGCCCAAGCACACACATGCATACACACACGAATGCACTCACACACATCCACACATGGACTTGTAGACACGCATATACACATATTACACAAGTCAAACACATATAGACATTCACACATGTGTGCATGCAAACACGCTCACTAATGCACACCCACATACATGTGCACACACAAGCATGTAGACACACATTCACTCCTATGTAGAAAAACTCAAACACAGGCACATATGAAAACACATAGACACACACATGCATATGGTTGCATGCTACTCAATGTAATGCATACAAACACATATGTGCACATACATTCACACATACATACACACATGCATTCAAATGCATAGATGCACATGCAGTAGCACTCAAATGAGTGCACATTAAACCAAATGCACACACTCCCTAATGCAAGCAAATACATGCACACACTTGAGCACACAAACACATACACACATGAATATGTATAAGACAAACATGCACACACACTCTCATATGCTCACACATTTTCCTACATGCACACAAAAGCATGCACAGTCATGCTCACATATATGCACTTATGCATGCACACACACACATACATACACATTCACATACACACCTATAAACATGCTCTCTCTCACATGGACACACAAATAAATCCACACATGCATGTAGACATAGAGACACACACATACAGACATGCACATGCACCAACACATATACACACATATATACACACTCACACATACATAGGCACAAACACCTAAACACACACACAAGAAGTCTCAAAAATGCATACACACATGTGTGAGTGCACACACACATTCACATGAAAGCACTCACAAAGTCATACTCACACACACTCAGATACAAAGATGTGCATGCAAAAGACATACAAACATGAACTCACACATGTGCACACAAAACACATGTGTAAATGCCAAGAAATACATACTCACAAACATGCAAGAATAGATCTGCACACCAACACATGAATGTATTTTCATATACATGCATACATACACAAATGCTCACAGACACACATACACATAAACATGCATAGACATATACAAGCACATGCATAAGCACACACATATGAACACACACAGATAGACATGCATTCACAAACGCATCCATACAGACACATGCTTACATGCACACAACACATATTGACCTAAACACCAACAAACTACACACACATGCACACGCACACACACACACACACACACACTCATATGCACACATACCCAAGAGCACATATCTACACACATGCACACACACATAAATCCAAATACAAGCACACACACACACACTTAAACACACACACAAGCATAAACACAAGTAGATACATGCATGAACACCCATACACACACATGGAGATGCACAAGTACACACAGATGCACTCACACACACATGCTCACACATGCACACACACACACATGCACCTACAAGCATAAACTTTCTTGTAGACACACATGATCTCACATGAACACTCTCACACATGAACACACATCAAAATATATATAAATATACACACACTAAAATGCACACGCATGTGTGTGCATACACATGTATGGACATGCACACCTACATACTTATAGAGCACACAGATGTACACTCCCACATGTGCACACACACTTAAACACACATAAGCACATGAAATACACACTTACACACATGCATAAGCATGCTCTCCCACACACACATTCACAAACACCTGCATACATGCACACACACAGTCACACATGCACATGCACTTCATATGAATTATTTAAGAAAAAAACATGCGAGGAGGGATTAATTATGTATTTAATAACTCTTTTTATTTTAAAAAATTTTGAATTAATGAAAAATTTTTACCCTTAAAAAATTTATTTTTAAGAATATTGTCAACAAAATAAAATTGCTCAATAATAAATAAATGTAGTATGATTTTTTATGTGGTTTGGCAAAAACCTATGCTTATCCACCTTGGTCACTCATCGAACTCTCACAAAGCACACACACTTTTGCTAAGGCTTGAATGGGTAACTTATTGCAAATCCATGCTTCAGTAAGACACTAAAATATACAAGATTTAACTACACACAAAAAATCGAGAGCATTAAAAAAACATTTGTATACAAAATTCCTACACTTGTAAATCTTTCAAGAAAGAGTGATAGAAATTAATTAATGATATAGATGTTATCATGATGATATGAAATAGTTATAGAAGAGAGTAGAATAAATAATAATCAAAAGAACTCATAAGTCCAATAAATAAATTGAAATTTGATGCTCCTAGTTTTGGACTTTTTTGGAGAATTTATGAAAGTTTTATGTTGATTCAAAAAAAACCCAAAATAATTACAACAAAGACTAAAATTAGCTTTTTCAAAAGCTAGTCATTGTAGAAGATGAATGAGGAAGACGAGACATTGTTGTCATCTAGTTCTACTAGATGGAGTTGGAATCGTCTGATCAAAATAATAGTTAAATGGTCCAACACTAATCATAATGATATATGATTTCGATAATTAAATTGAAATTATGGAAGGATGGTGATGATGATAAGGATACAATTGATGAAGGAGGAGGGGCTCTCAATCATTCAATTAAGTATTCTGAATGAATGACTAAATGAGAAAAATGCAGAGAAAAACATGACCACTCAATCACAAAAATGCATGATCAAGCTATACAATTGTGCTAAATTTTGGAATTAAAAAACATTCAATTATTTAGTTCCATATTACAAAGTAATGTATCTATTTTTTGTGTATATTACTTCTTTTACATGCTGTATATGGCCTATTGGGTTGGCTACCCCATGGTACCCTTTGGATGTCATTACCTAAGTCACACAGACGAGAACACATACATCGACAAGCACATACACGTGCACACACATGAAAAAACATGCATGTGCATGCTTGCACAATGCACAAATACAAAACATATACTCACGCAAACACATATACTTGCACCCACAAATATGCACAAACAAAAAGACATGCAAACACTCCCATCCACACACAAATAGAAAGCCACACACATACATACACACATGCACATGAACAAAACTAGATGTACGCACACACACACACAAATGCACAAATACAAAGATGCATACAAACATATGCATACACATACATGCATGTGAATGCACAAAAGCATATGCACAGACACGAGCACACACACACACACACATACACCCATGCATATACATAAGAATGCACACACACACATGCACATACACATGCACGCACAATAAGCACGCACATGCACATATACATGTACACATCAGTAGACATACAAGCCCGAATGTCCACACACATGCACACACAACACACATGCATGCATAGACACACACATGCTCATACATGCACACACATACACACATGGCCATACACATGCACACACACATCTATGCACACACACCAAAGCACTATCACAAACATGCATACACATAAAAATGCACCCATGGACATGCCTATAATAGCAAACATATATGCCCAAGTTCACACATGCATATACACATGAAAGCACTAACACACAACCACACATGCACATGTAGACATGCATATACACATATATGAATGTACACATGTCAAACACACATAGACATTCACACATGTGTGCATGCAAACACACACACAAATCCACACCCACATAAACACATAAATGTGCTCACACAAGCAAGCAGACACAGATTCACTTCGATGTAGAAATACTCATGAACATGTGCACATATGAAAACACACAGACACACACATCCATATGGTTTCATACTACTCAATGTAATAAATACAAACATATATGTGCACATACATGCACCCATATATACACACATGCATACAAAAGCATAAATGCACATGCACTAGCACTCATATGAGTGCACATAAAACCAAATGCACACACGTACACATGTGAAGTACACACACATGGAAGCAAATACATGCACACACTTGAGCACACAAACACATACACACATGATTATATACCCAATAACACACATGTACACACACACATGTACACACACACATACATGAACACACACTCCCATATGCTCACACATGTGCCTACATGCACACATAAGAATGCACACTCATGCACACATATATGCACTTATGCATGCACACACGCACACACGTACACATTCGCATATACACCTACAAACACACTCTCTCTCACATGCACACACACGCACACAAACCCACACATACACACATGCACATGACTGTAAACAAAGAGACACACACATACTCACATGCACATGCACCAACACATATACACACATAGATACACACTTGCACATACATAGGTATAAACTCCTAAACACACACACAAGAAGTTTCAAAAAAGCATTCACACATGTGTGAGTGAACACACACATGCACATGAAAGCACTCACACAATCATACCCACCCCCACTCAGATGCAATAATGTGCATGCAAAGGACACACAAATATGAACACACAAATGCGTGCATAAAACACATGTGTGCACGCTAAGACACACTTGCACACAAAATGTAAGGATAAACATGCACACCTACACATGCATCTATTTACGTTCAAATGCACACATACACAAATACACACAGGCACACATGCACATAAACATGCACACACATGTACAGAAACATGCACAAGCACACACACACACACATAGACATGCATTCACGAAGACATCCATACAAACACATGCTTACATGCACACAGATTGACCCAAACACCCACAAAAAACATACCATCCGTACACATACACACACACACACACTCATATGCACACGTACCCAAGAACACATAGCAACACACATGCACACACACACACATCTAAATACAAGCACACACACACATGCATAAACACAAGTAGATACACACACGAACACTCACACGCACACATACACATGCACAAGTACACACAGATACATTCACACACACACACATGCATACAAATGCACACACATGCACCTACATGCATAAACTTTCTTCTAGACACACATGTTCTCACATGAACACACTCACACATGAACAATCACCCAAACATATATAAATGCACACACACACGTGTGTGCATACACAGACATGGACATGCACACCTACCCACTTATAGAGCACACAGATGTACACTCCCACATATGCACACACACTTAAACACACATAAGCACATACACAAAAAGACACACACATGCACAAACATGCTCTCTTATACACACTCACAAACACATGGATCCATGCACATACACAGTCACATATACACATGCACTTCTTATGAATTATGTAGGAAAATCTTGCAAATGAGGAGGGGTTAATTATGTATTGAATAATTTTTTAACTTTTAAAAGTTGCGAATTAAAGAAAAATTTTTACACTTAAAAAAATTACTTTTATGAATATTATCAACAAAATAAACGTTCTCAATAATAAAAAAAATGTAGTATGATTTTTTAGGCTACTTGGCCAAAATTTATGCTTATCCACCTTGGTCAATTATCAAGCTCCCACTAAGCACACACTTTTTGCTAAGGCTTGAAGGTGTAACTAATTGCAAATTCGTGCTTCAATAAGACACTAAAATCGACAAAATTTAACTACACAAAAAAGTCAAGAGCTTTATAAAAAATTTTGTATAAAAAATTCCTGCACTTTTAAATTTTTCAAGCAAGAGTGACAAAAAATAATTAATGATATAGATGTTATCGTGATGTGAAATAGTTATAGAAGAGAGTAGAATAAATAATAATTGAAAGACTCATAAGTCCAATAAACACGTTGAAATTTGATGTTCCTAGTTTTGGACTTTTTTGTACCACTTATGAAATTTTTATGTTGATTCAAATAAAAAACCAAAAATAATTCCACCAATGACTAAAATTAGCATTTTTAAAAGATAGTCATTGCAGGAGATGAATGAGGAAGACAAAACAAAGTTGTCATCTTGTTCTGCTAGATGGAGTTGGAATCGTCTGATCAAAATAATAGTTAAATGATCCAATTCTAATCATAGTGATATATGTCTTAGATAATTAAATTGAAATGTTGGAAGGATGGTGACGATGATTAGGATACTATTGATGAAGGTGGAGGGGGTTCTCAATCATTCGGTTAAGTATTCTAAATGAATGACTAAATGAAAAAAATTATTTTTAAATGAAAAGAAAAATGTGACCACACAATCACAAAAACGCATGAGCGTTTAATACAATTGTGCTAAATTTTGGAATGAAAAAAATATTCATTTTTTTAGTTCCATATTACAAAGTAATGCATGTGTTTTTCCTTATATTATTTTTTACAAGCAGTATATGGCCTATTGGGTTGGCTAGTGCATGGTACCCTTAGGATGTCATTACCTAAGGCACTTATGAAAAATATTAAAATAGGTCCAACCTAACCTAAGCCAATTACTTAATCGTTAACAAGTCTGACTTAAATTATTATATGTAATCTATTTCATGAGTCATGTCTTGACTTGATTAACCCCAGTCATTATGGAATTTGTACCTTGATTGATACTTTGGCATGACACTGACTCAGTTTCAATCGGGCTCCAGACTTGTACTATTTAACACTGAATGCCTAACACTACATGAAACCTACAAGCCTTTGGGCTTGGTGGAAGTTTTGGGTGTGTAGGCCAATTTATGTTTTAAAATTATGAAATTTTAGAACTTGAAAAGACTTAGTTTTAAAAACTAATTGAAACAGAATGCATCACTGAGAAAATAACTCAAATAAACTTGAATCGTGATAATAGTATGTGCTATAATTTTCAAGAAAATAACATATTAACCATATAGATATTTAGAAATATAGTTCATTATGGATTATCCACTCCATAAAGAGCATGGTTCTTAGCACAAAAATTAGTAAGTTGATCATTCAATTTTCGTTAACTACATATGTTATAATCTTTACTCCAACAAACAAAAACTACTATTGTACACATTAATATTTTATTGAAACAACACTATTTTGCACATGTGTGTGTACATGGATGTGTGTATGTGTGCATGTGCTTATGCACACGTGTTTATTTATATGCATGTGTGTACGGGTGCATAGGCATGTGTGGATGTGTGCATGTGTTTGTTAGTGGGTGTGTTTGTTCATGTGCGTGTGCATGCACACATGTGCATGTGTGTGTGTATGCATGTATGTGTTTATGTATGTGCGTGTGTGTGAATGTGTGTGTGTGCATGTCGGTGTGGGTGTGAGTGTGTATGTGCTTATGTGCCTACTTACGTGACTGCGTGTGTGTGTCTTGTGTGCACCTATGCTTATGAGTATGTGTTGTGTGTGCATGTGTGGTTATGGGCATGTGTATGCATACATGTGTCAATCTGTGTTTGCGAGCATGTGCGTATGCATCTTTGTGTGGCTATGCAGATTCTTTTGTATGTGTACGTGAGTGCACATGTTTGTGTGCATGTATAATTGTTCATGCATGTTTATGTGTTTGTGTGTGTGTATGTGCATGTGTGTTTATTAGGCAGTGTGCATTTTGTGTGTGTATAATGGTATGTATGTATGCTTGTGTGTGTGGGCACATGAATGTGTGCATTTGTGCTTGTGTTAATGTGGTTGTGTATTTGTATGTGTGTGTGTGCATGTGGATGTGTGTATGTGCATTTGTATGTGTCCAAATATATGTGTTCACATGTGAGTGCTTTCTTATGTGTATATACATGCTTATGTGTGTGTCTGTGTGAGAGCACTTGTGTGTGTATGTGTTTGCGTGTGTCAGTGTGTGTGCACTTGTTGGTGCACGTGTGCATGTGTCAATGTTGATGTGTGTTGTGCATGCATGTGTGTGGCCGTGCATGGGTGTGGGAATTTCTGTGTATATACATCTCCATGGATGTGTGAGCAAACACATGTGTGTGTGTGTATGTATGTGTGTGTTTGCTTATCTATGTTTACATGTCTGTCCATGAGCATGTGCAAGTGTGTGTCAATGTGTAAGGTTGGTGCATGTATGTGTGTGTGCTTATATGTGTGTGTCGTTGTGTGCATGCATGTGTATATGTGTGTGCATGTGAATGATCATGTCTGTGTGCATATTTGTGTATGTGCATGTGTCTACATGTGTGGGTTTATGTGTCTGTGCATGATCATGGATGTGTAGGTGTGTGTGTGTGTGTGTACAAGGGAGTGTGTATGCAATTTTGCGTGTGTGCATGAGTATGTGTATGTATGCTTGTGTGGGTGGATATGTGGATGTGTGCTTGAGTGCATGCATTCATGTGTCTATGTACATTTGTAGGTGTGTGCATGCATTTCATGCATGTATGTGTGTGTGCATGTTTAAGCATATGAGTTGTTTCTTGTGTGTAAATGTGTGCTTATGTGTGTCTGTATGCGAGCTTGGATGTGTGTGCATGCACGTGTGTGTGTTGTGCATGTGTGTGTTTGCAAGGGTGCCTGCATGTGGGTTTGTGTGTACGTGTGCCTATGTTTGCATGCACGAGTGCACATGTGCATATCTGTATGCTTGTGTGTGTTTGCATTTTTGCATGTATATGCATGTGCTTGCATTTGCATGTTCTTGTGTCTGTGAGTCTTTGAGCATGTGTATTTTTATGTGTGTATGTGTTGGTTGGTGGGTGGATGTTTGTGCTCATATATGTGTGACCATTCACATGCATTTGCATACACGGGCTTGCATGTATGTGATGGTATGTAGGTTTGTGTGTGTGTGTGTGTGCGTATGTATGTGCGTGAGTGTGTGGGAGTGTGTTTGATGGTGTGTGCATGCATGTGTGTGTGTGTGTGTTCATGTGCATGTGTGTGTGTGTAAGAGTGCACATGTGGGTGCATATTTGTGTATGTGTACATGTTTGTGTGTATGTGTGTTCATTTGTACATTTATGTGTGTGTGTCTCGCTATGAGTGCATGTGTGTGTACATGTTTGTGTGCATGTGCTTGTGTACATTTGTGTGTTTATGTGCATGCATGCATATGTGTGTGAGTAGATGTGTTTGTCTAAGTGTGTGTGCATGGATGCATGCATGTGTGTGTATTTGTATGTGTGCATGTGTGTGTATGCATGTGCACATGTGTGAATGCGTGTTTGTGCATACATGGCATGTGGGTGTGTGCATGTGTGCATATGTGCCGACATGTGTAAGTGCATGTGCATGTGTGTGTGTGCATGCACGTATGTGTGTGTGTGCATAAGTAGTATTGGATAAGTGTGCATATGCATGTATTAGTGTCTGCTTGTGGACATTCATGTGTGCATCTGTGTGTGTGAGCATGTCTACATGTGTGTGTGTACGTGTGCATGCATGCATGTATATGAATATATGTGTGTGTCCACACATGTGTATGTGCTTGCATTTGTATGTGTATGTGTTTGTCTACAAGTGTATGTGTGTGCATCCATGCATTGTCCATATCTATGTGTCTATGTGTGTGCGTATGCCTGTAACTATGAGTGTGCAAGTTCTTGTCCATGTATGTTTGCATTTGTGCACCTGTGTGTGTGGCTGTGTGCATGTGTGTGTGCTAGCATGTGTGTGAATGTTTTGTGCATATGTGTATTTTTGTATGTGTATGCATGTGTGTGAGTATGCATATGTGGTTGGGTGTATGTTTGCATATGAGTGTACATGTTTGCCTTTGCATGGATAAGTATGTGTGTGTGTGTGTGCACATGTGTGCAAGCATGTGTGTGTGGGTGCATGCATGTGTGTGCATGTTTTTTGGCATGTGCTCATGTGTATGTGTGTGCTAGTGCGTGGGTGCACGTGTGTATGTTCATTTTCACAAGTGTGCATTTATGTGGCAATTTGTGTGCATATGAATGTTTGTGTACATAAACTCATGTGAGTTTATCATTGTATGTGCATCCATCAATATGTGTGTATGTATGTGTGTGCTTGTGCATGTGCATGTTTATGTGTGTGTGTACGTGCACATGTGTGAATGTATGTGTGTGCTTGTCTGTATGCATCCATGCATCTCTCTTTGTGTGTAGGTGCATGTGTGGGTTTATGTGGGAGTACATGCATGTGTGTGTACTAATGTATTTATCATTTTGTGTTTGTGAGTGTGTGTGGGGGGTGTGCTTGCTATGTCTATGTGCGAGCATGTGTGTGTGTGCACTTTTGTGTGAATGTGTAGCTTTGTATTTGTATGTAAGCATACGTTTTTCTATGTAAGCACAATTGAGTGTGTGCTTGTTTATGTTTGTATGTGTGCACATGTGGGTGCGTGTGTGTGTTATGTGTGTGGGTGCATGCACATGCATGCAAACATGCAAGTTTGTGTGGATGAGCTTGTATGTGTATGCATGTCCATGCTTTTTTGCATGCACATGTGTGTATGCATCTGTGTTCGGGTGGATATGCATGCATGTGTGTGTGTATGTTCACATGTGCATTTGTGCAAGATCACGTTTGTGTGTGATTGTGAGTTTATGCATGTGTGTGCCTATGTGTGCTTGTGTGTGCATGTATGTGCATGTGTGCAAGTTTGAGCCTGCGTGAATGTCTATACATGTGTGTGCATGTGAGTGTATGAAGGCATGCATGTGTTTGTGTGTGCATGTGTCTGTACTTAGTGTTTCTGCATGCGTGTTTGTATATGTGTGTGCATGTGCATCTATGTGTATAGGTGTGTGTGCATGTGTGTGTGTGTTGGTGCACATGCATGTGTTTGTGTGTGTGCTTATATGCTTATGTGAGTTTGTGCATGTGTTCATGTATACATGTGTCTTTACATGTGTGTGTGAGTATGCATGTGTCCATGTGCATGTGTGTGTGTGTACTTGTAGGCATGTTTCGGTGGATGTACACATCTATGTGTTTGTGTGGTTTATGTGTGAGTGAGCATGTGGGGAGGTGTGTATGTGTGTGTATGCAAACTATCTATGCATATATGAGTGTGTTCATGTATGCATATGTGTAGGCTTCGGTGTTCTTGTCTGTGTGTGTAGGTGTCCACATGTGTATGAGCATGTGTTTGTGCATGTAGGTGTATGTGTGCATGGGTAAGTGTGCATGTATGTACATGCGTGCATGTGCATGTGTGTGCATGTGCATGTGAGCATGTGTTCAAAGATGTTCATGTGTTCATGTGACAATGCATGTGAATGTTCATGTGTGTGCAAGAGAGAGAGAGAATGTGGTGTACATGCATGACTATGCATTTTAGAGCATGTGAGTGCACATGGATGTGCAAGTGCAACTATGTGCAAGTGCGTGTGTATGCGAGTGTGTTCGTGTGTGTGTGCTAATGTTTAAGCATGCATGTGTAAGCATGTGTATGTTTATGAGTGTGTGCATGTGTGTGCATCCACATGCATGTTTATATGTGTGTTTGTGTGTGTGAGTGGGTGTATGCATGTGTGCCTATGTGTGTGCACTTGCATACCTATCTCTGTGCATGTATATGTGTGTGGGTGTCGGTGTGTTCGTTTGCTAATTCATGTGTTGTATGTATGCATGAATCTTTATGTGTTTGTGTGTGTTCCTATGAGCTTGTGTGTATTTGTTTGTGCATATTATGTGTGCGCATGTGTTTATGTGTGTGTCTAGCAATGTATGCAAAAGTGTGCATGTATGTGTGTAGGCACGCACGCAAGTGTGTGTGTGTGTGTTCATACATGCACGTGCATATGTGTATTTGTGTGTATGCTTGTGTGAGTGCTTGCATCCATGTGCATGTGCATGTATACATTTGCATTTGTGCATGTGCGTTAGTGTGGCCTTATGCTTGCATGTTTGTATGTGTCTGTGTGTGTATGTGTCTATAAGAATATGCATGTATGCATGTTTGCATGTGTGTGTGTGTGTGTATATGTGTGGGTTTGTGTCTGTGTGTTTGCATACAAATGTGGGTGTTGGAGTTTGTGTGTCAGTGAGTGTGCATGTGTGTGGGTGTCTATGTGTGAGTATACATGTGTGTGTATGTGCATGAGTCCATGTGTGTGTGTGCACATGGGCAGATGTGTGTATATATTTATATGTGTTCATGCAAGTGTGTAGGTGTGCATATGCATATATAATTGAGCATATTTATATGCATATGTGAATGCCTTTGTCTGCATTTTCTTATGTGGGCATTTGGGTGTGTGTGTATGTCTATATGCATGTGTTTGTGTGTGTGTGCTTTTGTGTGTCAACTAATTTGCACTCATATATGTTTGTGTGCCTGCATGTGTGTGTGCATGTGTACACATGGTTGTCTGTGCGTCTATTTGCATGCTTCTACACACACTTGTGTGCTAATGGGCATGAGTTGCCTATTTGTGTATATTTGTGTGAATGTTTGTGCACCAATATGTGTGTGCATGTATGAGGGTGTGTGTGCCTAGCTTTGTGTGTTTGTGTACATCTGTGTGCATGTGCATGTGTGTGCATGTGTGTGCATGCATGTGCACATTTGAGTGCAAGCATATGTGCATGTGTGTGTGTGTTGATCTATGTGTGTGTCTATGTGCATGTGGGCCTATATGCATCTATGTGTGCTTGTGTGTGCATATGTCAATAGAAGTATAGGTGTGTGTGCATAAATGTTTATGTACATGTGGTTAGGTATGTATATGTGTGTATTGTGTGTGCATGTGTCTGTTTATGAGTGTGCAAATGTGTATGCATGTGTATGCATCTCATTATTTGTACACATATGGGTGTGAGATCACATGCATGAGTTTGTGGCTATGTGTGCATGCATCTTTATGTTTTTGTGCCTTTGAGTGTGTGCACACATATGTGTATGTGTGTAAGTGGATATTTGTAGATGTGTCAATTTACGTGTGTAGTTGTGTGTGTGTGTAAATGCATGCCTGTGTGTAGGGGCATGAGTGTTTTTGTGTGCTTGTGTGTTCATGTGTATACGCATGTTTATGTCTATGTGCATGTGTATGAGCATGTGTGGATGTGTGAAGGAGTGTGTGAGCTTGCATGTGTGTGCTTGTGTGTGTGTTAAATTGTGCGGGCATGTGTGTCTATGCATGTATGTGCATGTGTGTATGTGTGTGTGGGTCTGTGTCTGTGTTAGTGTGCTTGTGTGAACATGTGTGTGTGTGTATGTGTCTATGTGTGTGAGTGATCTTGTGTGTGTATGTGTGCATTTTGTATGTTTTTTGAATACACACACACACATGTGTGTGTGTGTGTATGTTTGTGCATTTGTGTATGTGTGCAAACATGAGCACATCTATATGTTTAAATGTGTTTGTCTGTGTGTGTGTGTGCTTGTATATGTGTGTATGTGTTTATGCATATGTGTACATGTATGTGTGTGTTTGTGTATGGATGTGTTTGTATGTGCTTGTGTTCCTTCTTGAGTATACGTTTATGACTATGAGTGTTTGTATGTGCATTTATGTTTGCACATATTTATGTTCATGTTTTTGTTTTTTTGAGATTGTGTGCATGTTAGTGTGTATGTGTATATGCTCGTCTGCACTTATTTGTGTGTGTGCATGTCTGTATATATTCATGCACACATATTTGTACTTGTGTTTGTGTGCATGCATGTGTGTTTCTTTGTTTATGCATGTGTGCATGTATGTGCTTGTGTCTAGGTTCATACACATGTGTGTGTGTGCAAGTTGTGTGATTTGTGCTTATGTGTGCAACATTGTGTGTGTGAGCGTGAGTTTAGGCATGTCTATGAATGTATGTGGTTTGTACGTGAGTGCATGTGTGTGTAAATATGAGTCCATGTCTAAGTGTGCTTGTATGTGCATGTTTGAGTACCTATGCATGTCACATGCATGTTTGTGTGCATGTGCAAGCATGTGTTTGTTCTTGTTTATGTGCCTATGTTTTTTTGTTTGTGTACATATGCAAGTGTGTGTATGCATGTGCATGCCTATGCATCTTTGTGCATGTGTGAGCAAGTGTCTTTACATAGTAGTGCATGTGTGAGTATGTGTGCGAGTGTTTGGGCTTATTTGTGTGTGAGTATGCGTGTGTGCATATATGTGTATGTGCATGTGGGTGTGCCCATGTGTGCATGCATGCTTATTTGTGCAAGTGCTTGTGCTTGTGTGCATTACTTATGCATGAGTGCCTGTACCAATGTGTTTGCACGTATATATGTGTGAGCATACATGCATATGTGTGTGCATGTATGCACATGTGCATACTTGTGTATGCTTGTATGTGTGCTTGCTTGAACATGTATCATTTGAATGTATATACATTTCTGTGTGAGATTGTGTGCATGTGTGCATGGGTACGTGAGCATGTGTGCGTATGTGCATATGTTCGTGTGTATGTGCTTTTATTGATGTTCGTGCATTTATATGTTTGTGGGTTTGTGGTGTTTGTGTGTGCATTTGGGTGTACAAATGTTTTAGTGTGTATGATTGTTCATGTGCCTATACTTTTGTGTTAATGGGTGCTTGTATGTGTAGGCATTTGAGCATGTATGCAAATGAGTGTACATAGGTATCTATGTTTGTGTGTCCATGCATGTACATGCAAGTGTGTGTGTGTGTGTATGTGAAAGTATATTTGTTCGCATGTTCTTACATGTATATGTGTGTGTATATGTGCACGTGTGTATGTTTGCATGTGTGTGTCTGTGTGTGCTTCTTTGGATTTGTGTGTGTGCCTGTGTGTTTTCATGTCTTTGTGTTTGTGACTATGCAAGTGTACAAGAGTGCGTGTGCTTTAGTTTAACTGTATCTATGTGTTTGTTTGTGTGTGTGCACATGTTTGTACATGTATTTGGGTCTGTGAATGTGTGTGTATGTGTGTGTTTGTGCACATCTACATGAGTTTGTGTGTGAGTACATGCCTTTATGTGTGCATGGACTCATTTCATGTATGTGTGTGTGTGTATGTATGTATTATTGTTTGTGTGTTTATGTATGTGCACATGCATGTACTTGTATATGGATTCATGCATGTGTGTGTGTATTTGTGTGTTTTTTCATAAGTGCTCAGGCATACATGTGCATATGTGTGTGTGTAAGTGTGTGCATATGTAGGAATGTGTATAAATGTATGTAGGCATATGTGTTTGTGCATGAGTGTGCCTGTGCTTCTTTTTGTGAATGCATTTGTGGGTTTACGTGTGTATGTGTTTTAGTTCTTATGCATATGCATGTGCTTTTGTGTGTGTGTGCATGCATGTGTGTGTGCTTCCTTGTGTGCCAATGTTTTTTTCACTTATGCGTGTATATACAAGTGCATGTGTATGCATATGTGAGCAGGTGTATCGACTCTGTAGTGCATGTGTGAGTCTGCGTGTGCATGAGCAAGTGTCTGTGTATGTGTATTCATGTGTGTGTACATACATGTAGATGTGTGTAATGTGCTTCTGTTTGTATATCTATGTACATGTGTTTTCATTACTTATGTGCATGTGTGTGTCAATGTGTTTGCATGTGTATATGTGTGTGCATGCATGGATTTATGTGTGCAACCATGTGTTTGCATGTTTGCACTTGTACATATATTTGTGAGTGTGTGTGTTTGATTGCATTTGTGTTCATTTCTGTACATTTGTGTGTGTGCATGTATGCGTGCGTCTATTTGTATGCATGTACATTTTCATGTATGTATGTTTGTGTGTGGCTGTGTGTGTGCGTACTGGTGCATGTGTGTGTGTGTTTGTTTCTCCATATGTTTGTGTGTGTGTGTATTTGTATGCTTGTATATATGTGCGTGTGTTTATGTGCATGTGTGTTGGGTGTTCATGTGTGTGTGTGTGTGGGTGTGCATCCATGTGTATGTGGTTGTACATGTACGTGTACTTATGTGTCCATATGTTCTTGAGTGTGTGCGCAAGTGCATGCATGCATTTGAGTATGTGTGCAAATGTGTGTGCATGTGTGCATGCATATAAGCATGTGTGTGTGTGTAAGTATGTGTGTGTTTGAGTATGCATGCATATACATGCAAGTGTGTGTGTACATGTATGTTTGGGTGCATGTTCCCACATGTGTGTGACCATGTGTGCACATTTGTGTGTTGTTTCCTCTGTTGGGTACATGAGATGGTCATGTCTGTGTGTGGGTGTGTGTGTTCATATCTGTGTATACATGTGCGTTCGAGCATAGGTGTGTGTATGCATATGTATGTATGTATGTGTACATGTTTGTGATGGTTGTGCATGTGTGTGTACACCCATGTGTCCATGTATGTGTGCTTGAGTGTGCATTCATGCATGTGTATGTTTGAGCCTTTGTGTGCATGTGTGTGAGTGTCAGTGTGTCTACATGTGCATGTGTTTGCATGTGCATCTACATATGTGTGTGGGTGTGCACCTATGCATGTGGTTGTGTGTTTTGTCTTTTGGTTTTCTTAGTGTTTGTACGTGTGAAAGTAAGTGTGTTTGTGTATGCATCTATATGCATGCGTATGTTTGTGAGTAAGTGAGTGTGTGTGTGTGTAAGTGTGTGTGGGTAGGTGAGCATGCATGCATTTGAGTGTGCTTGTGTGCATGCATTCATGCGAATGTGTGTGCATCTGTGTCTATATGTGTTTACATGTGTGCCCTTTTAAGTGTGTTCATGTGACTGTGCTGTGTGTGTGCCAATGTTTGTGAAGTTTTGTGTGTGTGTATGGCTGTGCATGTGTGCATTTTTTTGGATGTTTGTGTGTGCATTTGTGTGCATGTATAAGTGTGTGTATGCTTATGGGTGTTTGCATGTGTGCATAAGTGTTTGTGCATGAGTATGGATGTGCATGTTCTCATGTGTGTGTGATAGAGCATATGCATGTGTGTTTGTGTTTAGGTGCATTTGTGTGCACGTGTGTATGTCTAGTTGTGCATGCGCATGCATATACATGCATTTATGTGGGTGTCCACATGCTAGTGTTTGTGTGTAGGTGTGTGTGTGGGTTTGTTCATGTGTGTAGGTGTATACATGCATGTGTGCACTCACATGTGTGCATGAGTGCGTTTTTTTAAACATCCACAAATGTGTGTATGGGTGCATGGGTGTGTGTGGGTTTGTGTGTGTATACCCACAAATGTGTGTATGTGGGCTTGTATGTTTCTTTTTGTGTGTATGCATGCATGTGTGTGCATGTGTGCTCATGTTTTTGTACATGTGTGTGCTTGTGCATGCATTTGTGGGTGAGTGTATGTGTATGCATACATGTGTGGGTGTGCATGTGTGTGTGCATGTGCCAGTGTTTATGCATGTGTGTGTGTGCATGTGTGTGTGCAATTCTACGCCTATAAATTTTTTGCATGTGCTTGTTTGCATGTGCATGTTTGTGTGTGTGTGTTCAAGTGTGGGCATATGTATCAATATATGTGGGCATGTGTGTTTGTGCATCAGTGCAGCATGTGCTTGCATTTTGGAGTACCTATGCATATGCATGTGGATCTATGTTGGTGTGTGTGCTTATGTGTGTGTTCTTATTTGTGTGCCTATGTTTTTTTCATTTGTGTGGGCATATACAAGTACGTGTGCACATGTGTGTACGTGTGCAGGAATGCATCACTATGTAGTAGTGTATATGCATTTGTGCATGTTTTTGTGCTAGTGTGCATGTGTGCACATGCGTGTGTCCATGTGCATGCATGTGTGTGTATATGTGTGAGTGCATACATGCTTTCATGTGAATGTGCTCATGTATGTGTGTGCGCAATACATATTTATGTGCGTGCGTATGTGCGCCTATGGACTTGCTTGCATATGTGTGTGTGTTAGTGCGTATGTGTGTGCAAGTGCGTATGTGTTTGTTTGCATTGGTGGCATTAGTGTGTGTGTGTGTGTGTGTGTGTACTTGTGTGGTGCATGTACAAGTGTGTCCATTTGCATGTGTTTACATTTGTGTGTGAGTGCATGTGTCTTTGTATGTGAGCATGAGCATGATTCTTTGTAGGTACTATGTTTGTGTGTGTGCTTGTATGTAGGTGCGTGTGTTTATGTGCATGTCGGTGTTTGTGCGTGTGTATATGTGTGCATGTGGTTGTACATCTGGTGTACTTCTGTGTTCATGTGTTCATGAATTTGTGCATGTGTGCATGCATGCAAGCATGTGTGTCTGTATGTGCATGTTTGAGCATACATGTGTGTACATGCAAGTGTGTGTATGCATATATATTTGTGCGCATGTTCTCATGTGTGTGTGTGCGCGACAAAGTGTGCATTTGTCTATTTTTATGTGCACATGTGTGTGTTGTGTCTATGCTAGGTGCATGTGATTGCCATATATGTGTGTATTTTTGGGCATGCATTTGTGTGTGCATGCATGTGTGTGTGTGTTTGTGCACGTCTATATAGGTTTGTGAGAGTGTACATGCATGTATGTTCGCATGTGCTTTTTTTTTGTGTGTGTGTGCATGCATGCATGTGTTTTTGTGTGTTTGTACATGTATGCATGTGTGTGCTTGTCTATGGATTCATGCATATATGTGTGTGTGCATGTTTGTGTGCTTTGTGCATACGTATATGTGCATTTGCACATGTATATGTATGTGCATTTTTTAGCATGTGTATGAATGTTTGTTGGCATATGTTTGTGCATTAGTGCATGTGTTTGTGTGTGTGTGTGTTTGAGTTCCTATGCATATGCATGTGCATTTGTATGAATGGGTGTGCATGTGTGTGTGTTTTTCTTGTGTGCTTATTTTTTTTGTTTATTTGTGCATATGTGAGTGCATGTGTGCTTATGCATGCTTGCACATATGCCAGAGTGTGTGTCTATGCAGTATTGCATGTGTGTTTGTATGTGTAAAGCATGTGCATGGGTCCATATGCGTGTGAATACATGTAGGTGTGTGCATAAGTTGTGTGCTTGTGCTTGCATGTGCTTGTGCATGTGCATGCAGTGCATATGTGTGTGTTTATGTGTTTTCATGTATATATGTGTGTGCATGTGTGTGCATCAATGAGTATGCATGTTTGCACATGTACATACATTTGTATGCATGTGCATGTTTGTTTGCATTTGTGTGCATTTATGTGTGTGTGTGTGTTTGTTTGTTTGCATATGTGTGTATTTGCATGTGTCTACATTTGTGCGAGTGTGTGTGTATGTGCATGTGTGTGTAGGTGTTCATGTGTGTTGGTATGTGAGTCCATGCATGTGCGTGGGTATACATGTCTATGTACTTCTATGTTCATGTGCTCTTGAGTTTGTGTTGTTGCATAAATGTGTGCATGCATTTGAGCATGTGTGTAGGCATGTCTTCATGTATGCATGCATGTAGGCACGTGTGAAAAGTGTGTGTGTGAGTGTGCATGTATGTTTGGGTGCATGTTCCCACATGAGTGTGACCATGTGTGCATATTTGTGTTTGTGTTTGTGGATGTGTGTGTTGTTTTGCTATGCTAGCACATGAGATGGTCATGTCTACATGTGGGTGTGGGTGTGTGAGCATGTCCTTGTGTGTTTGTGCATATCTTTCTTTGCATGTACATGCAAGCAGAGGTGTGTGCATGCATATGCATGCGTGAGTGCATATTTATGCTGGATGTGCACATGTGCGTTCACTCTTGTGTCCATATGTGCATGTTTATGAGCATGCAATCATGCGTGTGTATGTTTAAGTGTTTTTGTGCTAGTGTGTGAGTGTTAATTTATGTACAAGTGCATGTGTTTGTGCATGCATCTACATATGTGTGCACGTTATACTTATGCATATGGTTGTGTGTGTACATGTGCATGCAAATGTGTATGTGTATACAATTTGTGTGCATGTGTATATGTGTTTGTGTGTGTGTGTGAGAGAGAGGGTGTGTGTATGTGTAGGTGTGTTTGGGTGTGTGCATGCATACATGCAAGTTTGCTTGCCTTCACGTGAATGTGCATGTGTGTGTCTGTACATGTTAATGTGCTATGCGTGTGCATGTGTGCCTATGTATGTGTTTGTGCATGGTTGTGCATGTGTGTCTACATCTATGTGGTGCTTTGTGTGCATGCATAGGTGTGTATATGGTCATGTATTTTTGTATATGTGCATATGTACTTATGTGTGTTTGTGAGTAAATGTGCATGTGCATGTTCTTGTCTGTGTGTGAGAGAGAGCATTTGCATGTGTGTTTGTGTGTGGGTACTTGTGTGTGCATTTATGTGGATGTGTGTATGTGTGATTGTACATGCACGTGCATGTACATGCATCTGTGGGTGTGTGTATGCTTGTCCATGTGTGTTCGTGTTCATATGTGTGTGGGTTTGTTTATGTGTGTAAGTGCATGTGCATGTGCACATACACATGTCTTTTGGTGTGTGTGTGTGTTTAAACTGCATGTGTGTTTTTTTGTTTTCATTTGTTTGGGTGTGTATGGGTTTGTGTGTGTGTACTCATACATGTGTGTATGTGGACTTGTATGTTTGTGTATGTATGTGTGTGTTTCCAGCATGTGTGCATCCGTGCTTGTGTATGCATGCATGTGTGTATATTTTTGTGCATGTGTTTGTGGGTTAGTGTATGTGTATGTTTACATGCGTGGGTTTGCATATGTGTATGCATGTGCGAGTGTTTGTGCATGTGTGTGTGTACATGTCATGTGTGAATGTGTTTGCATGTCTTTGTAAGTTTGTGCATGCTTGTGTTTGTGTGCATGTGCACATGTGTAAATGTGTCTATGTGTGTGCATTTGTGGGCATATGTATCAATATATGTCGGCATATGTGGTTGTGCATCAGTAGATGCATGTGTGTGCATGTTTTAGTATCTATGCATATGGATGTGTGTCTGTGTGCATGTACATGCATGTGTATATGCTTGTTTGTGTGCCTTTCATTTATTGTTTTTATGTGCATACGTAAATGTATGTATGCTATGTGTTTATGTGCATGCATGTGCATTTGCGTGCATGTCCTAACATGTAAGACTATGTGATAGTGCATGTGTGAGTATGTGTGTGTGCTAATCTTTTTGGCTATGTATGTGTGTGAGCATGCATGTGTCGATGTGTATGCATGTGTGTGTGCTGGCATGCTTGTGTCTGCATGTGCTTATGTTTGTGTGTGTGTGCATTTGCATGTTTGTGCTTTTTCATGTGTGTATGTGTAAGTTTGTGTGTGATTGCATGTGTGTATGAGCATTTGTGTGTGTGTTTGTACATACATTTATGTGTTTGTTCTTCTATGCATGTGCATGTCTTTATTTGCATGTTTGTGTGCATATTTGTGTGTATTGTATGTGTGTGTTTATTATTATACATGTGTGTATCTCTATGTTCATGTGTTCATGAAGGTGCATGTGGATACGTTCATGTGTGCATGTATGCAAGCACGTGTGTTAGTGGGTATGTGCGTGTTTGAGCATGAGTGTGTGTATAGACAAGTGTGTGTGTGTGTGTGTGTGAATGTTCCCAGGTGTGTGTGTGTGTGTGTATGTGACCATGTGTTCATTTGTCTATTCATTTGTGCACATTTGTGTGATGTGTTTATGCTTGGTGCATGCGATTGTTGTGCGTGTGTGTGAACATGTCTTTGCAAATGTGTGCATGCATGTGCATTCGAGCATAGATGTGTGTATGTATGTGTATGTTTGTATGTATATATTTCCACTGGTTATGCATATGTGCATGCATGCTTGTGGCCATGTGTGTGTTTGTTTGTGCGCACATTTGTGCATATATGCATATAAGGGTTAATGTGCATGTGTGTGGGTGTGCATGCGCACATGTGTGAGTGGTAGTGTGTATACATGTGCATGTACATGTGTGGATGTGTGTGTACTTATACATTTTTGAGCATGCTTTTGTGCATGTGTGTGGATGTGAACATGTTTGTGGGTGAGTGTATGTGTGTGGATACATGTGTGGGTGCACATGTGCAAGAGTTTGTATATTTGTGTGTGCATGTGTGTACATGTCTATGTGTGTGCATGTGTTTGTATGTTTCTGCAAATTTGTTTATGTGTGTGCATGCACACATGTGTCAATGTGTGTGTGTGTACATACATATATGTTTGTATGTGCATGTATGCATGTGTTCTTGTGTGCATACATGTGTTGTTCTTATATACATATGTGTGTGTGTGTGTGCGTGTGTGTGTGTGTGTGTGCATGTGATTTTTTTTATGTGTGTGTGTATGTGTGTGTGCATATGTTTCTATATCCTTACATGCATGGACATATGTTTGTTTGTCCATTCATGCATGTAGGTGTGTGTATGCATGTTGTTTTATGTTCATGTGTGTGTGTGCTTGTGTCTGTGGGTTGTGTTTGTATATGCTTGTGTATTTTGGAAGCTTATGCATGTGTATGTGTGTGTGCATCTATGTGTGTGTCAAAAAATAAGTGTATGCATGTTTATTTATGTTTTGTGTAGTTTGTGTGAGTGTGTTCTTATGCTTATTCATGTGCTTATGCATGGTTGTGTCTTAATGTGCATGTACATGTACATGTGTGTGCATGAGTGCATGTGCATGTATGTGTGAGTGAATGTTTGTGTGTGTGTGTGCATGTTTATATTCATGCATATGTGTGCATGTGTGCACATGTTCTTGTGTGTGTGTGGTTGCATTATTGTGCATGTTGTGCATATTTGCAAGTATGTGTACATGTGTTGTGGGTCGGTGGGTGGGATTGTGTATGTGTGCACATGTGCATATGTGTGAATCTTCATGCACATGTGTATATAATTGTGTGTGTGTTTATGTGTGAGAGGGTGGGTGTGTGCATGTGTGTTGTGTGTCTATGTCGCTACTTGTATGCATGTATGTGGGTGTGGGTGTACTCACTTGTGTTTATGAGCACATGCATGTTTGTGTCCATGTGTGTGTGTGCATGTGTGTGTTGTGCGTGTCTGCGTGCATGTGAGTATGTGCATATTTGTGTGTGTGCTTTTGTCTACACTTGTGTGCATACGTCTGTGTGCTTTTGTGTGCATGCATGAGTGCATGTACCTATTCATGTGTGTGCATGTGTGAGCATGCAAGCATATGCGTGTGTATGTGCTTGTACATGTATGTGTGTGCACATGGGTGCATGTGTGTGGCTGTGCATGTGTGAGTATGCATGGGCTTATGTGTGCATGTCTATCTATTTGTGAGTGTGTGCCCATTTCTTTTATTTGTGTGTACGTTTGTATATCTATCCATGTTTTTTTGTGCCTATGTTTGTGTGTGTGTGCAAAGGTGTGTGCACATGAGTTTGTGTGTGCACTTATGTGTGCATGCATACAAGGGTGTGTGAGCATCTTTGTGTGTATTTGTGTGTGTGCATGTGTGTATGAGAGTTTTTGTGTGTGTGTTTATGTGTATATGGAAATGTGCATGTGTGTGTTCATGTGCACATGTGCATGCATATGTATGTGTGTGTGTGTTCGTGTGTGTGTGTGTTTGTCTATATGTCTATGCATTTGTGTGTTTGTATACATGTGTATGTATGAGTGTGTTTTTTGGCATGTGCATGTGAGTATGTGGGTATGCATAGGAGTGTATGTGTGTGTGTATATGAGTATGTGTTTTTATATGTGTGTGTGTGTGTATGTATGGTTATTTGTTTGGGCATATGTGCATGTTAGTGTGTGCATCTATGTGTGTATCCTTATGTGTGTACATATCTATGAATAGGTGTGTGGGTGTGTAGATGTGTGTGTGCATCTTCGAGTACATTCGCATGTATGTGTGTGTGTGTGCATATATCAGTATATTTACGTGCATCTGTGTGTTTAATTGTACATGTGTGGATCTCTTCATGTGCTTGCATGTGTGTACACATGCTTGTGTGAGTCTGTATGTGTGTGTGCATATGTGTACATGTGTGTGTACTTATATGTGTTTGTGTGGGTGTTTCAATGTGCACGTGTGTGTGTTTCTACATAGGAGTTTGTGTGCATGAGTGTGCTTGTGTTTGTGTGCTTGTGCGGGTCAGTGCTTGTGCGTGTGTGTGATTATGTGTGTCTTTGAGCTAGCCTATGAGCTTGTGTACAAGTATGAGGGCATGCACGTACGTTTGTTTTGGGTGCTCACATGTTGGTTGGTGTATGTGTTAGCACATGTTATTATGTGTTTGCATTTGCACATGTGTGTATACACTTGACTGTATTTTCACATATGCATGTGTGTGCATGAGCATGTGCATGCCTGTTCCTATGTGTGTGATTTTGTGAGTGTAGGTGCACATATGTGTGCATGTGTTTGTACTATATATGTTTGGTTGTTTATATGCATGCTTGTGTGTATGAGTATGTGAGTTTATGTGCATGTGCATCTGTATCTGCCTGTGTGTGTGTGTGTGAGTGCATGTATGTGAGTTTTGTGTGCATATGTGCAAGCATGTGTTCATGTGCACGTCTGATTGCATTAGTTTGAACATGTGCTTATTAGTGTGTGTATGCATATATGTTTGTGCGTGTGAGTGTGTGCATGTGTGTGTCCATAGATACACATTTGTGCATGCCTATATGTGTATGTATATGTTTATGCATGTGTAGGTGTGCATGTGTGTATACATGTTTTTATGAGTGTTAGTGTGTGTGTGCATGTAAGCATGCATGCCAAAGCATTTACTTGTGCATGTGTGTATGCATGTGTGTGCATATGCATATGCATGTGCATGTGTTTGTTATTGTAAATGTGTGTGCAAGTGCATGCGTGCATGTGTGTGTGTGCATGTAAGTGTGCTTGAACATGCATGTTCCAACACACCTGTGTGTTATATGTGTCTATGTGGGAGCGAGTTTTCTTGTGTGTACGTGTGTGCATCCTTGTGTGATTGTGCCTATGCATGTGTTTTTGTGTGTCTACTTATGTAAGTGACTTGTTGTACGAGTGCATTATGTGAATGTGAGTGTATATGTGCTTGTGTGTGTTGGAGTATTCTTGTGTGCATGTGTATGGTTGTAGGTATGCATACATGTGTGTGTGCGTATGTATGCATTTTTGTATTTGTGCATGTGTTCATGCATGGGAGTATGCGTGTGCTTGGGCATGTTTTTGTGCTTTTGTGTCTGTGTCTTTTAATGGGAATGCATGTGTGTGCTTATGTGTGTATGTGTGCATGTATGTCAGCATGTGCATTTATGTGTGTGCAAATGTGTGTAAGCATGTGTGTGCGTCCCTGTAAGTGAATATGTGTGTGTCTATGAGTGTGTATGTGTTTTTGCATTTGTGTTCATGCACCTATATGAGCTTGTGTGCATGTGTTCGTATATGTGATTATGGGTGTGTGTGTCATTGCATGTGTTTACAGGTGTGTGTTTGTTGCTATATGCATGGGTGTTTACGTGCATGTGAGTGGGTCTAGTTGTATGTGCATATGTAGATGCTTGGGCAGATGTGTGCATGTTTGTATTTGTGTGTGCACGTGTGTCTGTAGGAGTGTGTGTGTAGATATGCATGTGTGTGTGTGCATATGCATGTAAGCATTTTTGTGTGCATGTAGGTGCACACATGTGCATGTATGGCGGTGCATACATGTGTGTGGGTTAATGTGAATGGGTGTATTTTTGTGTGCATGTGCATTTGCATGCATTCGTGTATGCATATGTGACCATTTGTGTGTGCATGCACACACATGTGTGTATTTGTGTCGGTGCATGCAAGTGTGTGGACTTCATGTTTGTGTGTGTGTGTGCGTGTGTACGTGTGTGCACTTATGATTGAGTGTTTTTATATGATTGTGTAGTGCGTCCATGCGTGGGCTTGTGCATCTGTGTGCATGTGTGTATATATGTGTGTGAGCATGTATAGGTGCATTTATGTGTGCATGTGTCTTCATGTGTATGTGTGCATGCATGTATCTATTATGTGCTTCTGTGTGTAAGTGCATGTGTGTGTGTGCGAGCACACATGAGTGTTTATGTATGTATGGTCATATTTGTTTATAAGCATGTTTATGCATGTTTGTAGATGTGTGTGCATTTGTGTAGTTGCATGTGTGTGTAGGTAGGTTTTTATGTCTGTACATATACGTGTGTGTTCATGTGTATGAGTGTGTCTACTTGTGTGTGCATTTGTGCATGTGTGTACATGTGTGTACTTGTATGAATTTATATGTGTGTATGTGTGTATATGTGTGTGTCCATGGGTGTACTTACATACGTGTTCATGTGTATGTTTTGTGTGTATGCATACATGCACCTATGTGTGTGGCTAGAAGCACACATGTGTGTTCATCGGTGTGTGTTTGCATATCTATGTGCCCTCGTGCTCAAATGTGTGTGCTTGTTTAGGTGCATGCATCTATGTGTCTTTGTGTTTGTGTGTGCATGCATGGGTGTGTTTGTGCTTGTGTGTATGCATGTGTGCATTGTGTATGTATGTTTATGGATGCATGTTTGCAAGTGTTTGCTCTTGTGTGTGTGTTTGTATGCATTTGTGAGCATGTGTGAGTGCTTGTCCCTATACACATGTGTGTGTGTATGTGGATGTTTATGTATATGCATTTATGTGCATGAGTGTATGTGTGTGTGTTGTCTGTCTATGTGCATACATGTTCATATTTTTTGGCATATGTGTGCATGTGGATGTATGTGTATGTGTGTGTGTCGACTTGTGTGTGTGTGAGTTAGTGTACATGTGCATTTGTGTGTGATGTGCTTGTGCATGTGTTAGCTTGTAATGCGTACAAGTTTTTATGTCATTGTGCATGTGTGTGTGTGCATGCATACATGCATGATTATGTCTACATGTAAATGTGTGCATGCGATTAGGCATGCATGCATATGTGTGTGTGTACTTGCATTAATTCCTCAGCATGTGTGTGTGTGAGTCCATGTGTGCATGCATGCCTATTTGTGTATGTGTGAGCATATGGGTTTATGTATGTGTGTATGTGTATGCTTATGCATGTGTGAGGGTTCGTGCATGTTGTCTGTGTATGTGTATGGTTTTATGTGTGTGCACATATGTGCTTTGTTGGGCATGTATCTATGCCTTTGTGTGTTCCAGCATGTATATTAGCATGTGCGTGTGTGAGTATGCATGTATGTGTCTGTGTGTGCATGTGTGCACTCGTGTGGGTGTGTCCATGTGTTTGTGTGGGTACCTATGCATGTTCGGGCATATATGCATGCATGTGTGGGCATTTGTATGTGTATGTGTGTGTGTGTGTGCATTGTGGTTGTCCACTTGAGCGAGCACTTGTTTGTGAATTTGTGCATGTGCTTGTGCTTGTCTTTATCTAGCTGTGCATGTGTGCTTGTCTGTGTATGTATGTGCATGTTTGCATTCACATGCATGTGTGTTCATTCATGCTTTTTGTAGATATGCATGTGCATTCATCTTTGTGTTAGTGCATGTGCTTATATGCATGCATGTATGTTTTTATGTAGATATGTGTGCATGCTTGTGTCGATGTGTGTTTATACATTTGTATATGCATGCATGCCATGTGCATATGCATGTATGTATTTGTGTGTGTGTGTGCATGCAAGTATGTGTGGGTGTGCATGTGTGTGTGTGAATATGTGCATAGTCGTGCATCTATTTGTGTTTGTGAGGGTGTGTGCATGTGCATGCCTTCGTGAGCATACGTGTGTGTGTGTGTGCATGTGCATTTTTGCCTATGTGAGTGATCATGTGGATGTGTATGAGTCAACTCCTTTTTATGCTTGCATGTGCACTTATGTATGTACTTATTTGTGTGTCAGTCTGAATGCATGAGCATGTGTGTGTACGTATGTTCTTGTGTGTGTGGGTGTGGTTGTATTTTTGTGTGCATGTGGATGTGCATGTAGACATCAGTATGTATAAGTGTGTTTGCATGTATGTGTACATGTGCATATGGATTTGAGTTTGTGTATGCATGTGTTTGTGTGCATGTGAGCAAATATGTGCATGTGTGTGTGTGCATGTGTACTTGTGTGCATGTTTTCATTGATGTGTGTCAGAATGTTTGCATGTGTGTCTACACAATGTATGTGTATGCTTATTCTTGCTTGCGTGTGTGCATTTGTGAAAAATTTCATGAGCGTGTGCATGTTTTTGTCTATGTGTGTGTGTGCTAGTGTGCCTAAGTAGGTGTGCACACTTGTTTGTGCAATTGTATGTATGTTGTGCATACAAGTTTTGTGTGTGTGTTTATGTACGAGCAAGTGCATTTCTATATGTGCATATGCCCACGTGTGTGGGTATGATTGTCTGCATGTGTGTGTGTGTGTTCATGTGTGCTCTGGTACTTGTATGTCGGTGTGTGTGTGCTTTTGCATGGGCGTGTGTGTGCAAGTGTTTGTGGGCATGTGTGTTTAGTTGCATGCTTGTGCAGGTGTGTGAATGTATGGTTATACATGTGTGCATAAGCATGTGTGTGTTTTTGTTTGAATGTGTATGCATGCAGATATACATGTGCATGTGGGTGCATGTGTGTGTGCACGTGTGTATGTACTTGCATGTGTGTATGTACAGGTGGGGCATGTAGGTGTGTGCATGCACGTATACACATGTGTGCATGTGAGTCCATATGTGTCAATGGGTGCATGTGTGAGCTTCTGTGCCTATGCATGTGTGCATATGAGCATGAGTGTGTGTATTTTTGTGCATGCATGTGTCAAAGTGTTTGTGTGTTTGTGCATGCATACAGATGTGGATATGTGTGTATGTGTATGTGTGTTTATTTGCCTATGTTTGCCATTCTCTATGCTTGTTTATATGTGCATCCTTGTGTGTGTGTGAGTATGCACGTCTATGTGTGTGCGAGTATGCACATGTGAGTACATTGCCTGTGTGTGTACGTGTCTATATCTGTGTATAATTTTGTGTTTGTGTGTGTGTGTGTGTATGTGTGTGAACCTCTATATGTGCATGTGTATCTATATGAGTGTATGTGTATGAATGTTTGTGCATGTGCATGTGTCTGTGTTGGGGTGTGCACATGTTTTCATGTGTGCATGTCTATATGTGTGCATGTGTGTATACGTGCTTATGTGGATGAGTGAGTGTATGTGTGTGTGTGCTTGTGTGGATGTTTAGGTATACTTCTGAGTGTGTTTTTGTGTGTGCTTGAGTGAGTGTGTGTTGGTGGTGTGTGTTTGCATGCATATGTGCATATATGTGCACATGGGTTCATTTTCGCACACATGTATGTGTGTGAATATACATATTTCTTTGTGATTATGCATGTGTGTGTGTCTACAATCACACATGTGTGTTTGTATGCATTAATCTATGTTTGTGTGCATGTAATTATTCTTGTGTTTTTGTTTCCATGCATACATATATGTATGTGTTTTAGGTGTGTATACATGTGCTTGTGTATTTGTGCAGGTTTGCATGTTATGCATTTGTGTATGCTTGTGCATGCATGTGTATGTCTATGAGGGAACATTAATGTGTGCATGCATGTGCATATGTGTGTGTGTGTGCATGTGTATAGTTGTGCATGTACATGCATGTGTGTGTGCATACTGTGCATATGTATGTATGTATGTGCATGTTTGTGTGTTTATGTTTGTACATGAGTGTGTGTGTACATACAAGTGTGTGTGTGGCAAGCATGTTCATGTATATGTTGTGTGTGTGCATGCATATGCATGTCTGTGTGCTTGTGTGCACATGTGCATGCATGTCTTTATTTCTTTGTGTTCCTAGCATGTACAAGTGTATGTGTGCATGTGTGTTCCTATTTGTGTGCATGTGTCTACGTGAATTCATGTGTTCTTGAATGTATGTGTTTGTCTGAACATATTTGTGTGTTCATAAGTGGGAATTGTTATGGATTTGTGTGTTTTAACATGCATGTGTGTGTGTGTGTATGTGCATGTATTGGTGTGTGTGTGTGCAAGTGCTCATGTGTATGTGTATGCATGCGTGCATGCCTATGTCAGCATGAGTATTTGCATATGAGTGTGTGTGTGTGTTCTTATGTGCGTGCATGTGTGCGTGTGTGCATGCATGTGTGTGTATGCATGCATGTGTGTGCCTATATACACATGTGATTTTATGTGTGTGTATTTGCATGTCTGCATACATTTATATGTGTGATTGTATGACAGCATGTTCATGCGTGTGTGCATGTGTCTATATGTAGGTGTTCATTTATGAGTAGGTGTATGTGGATGTATGTCTGCATACTTGTGTGTCCATGTGTTCTTGTGTGTGTGTGTGTTAGTGCATGTGTGTGTGCATACTATCATGTGAAAATGCCTGCTTTGTGTACATGTGTGCATGTGCATGTTCATTTATGTGTATTAACGCTTGCACATGCTTGTATGTAGGTGTTTTCCTATGTGTGCACACATGTGTGTGTATGTGCATGTATGAAGGTTTTTATGTGCATGCAAATGTCCATGTTCATGTGTGTGTGTGTATACATCCGTGTGTGCTTATGTTCATGTACTCACATGGTTGTGTACATGTGTGTTGTGCAAGCCTGTATGTTTGGGTAAGCATATGACTGGGTGCTATTATGCATGATAGAATATGCATGTGTGTATGTGCATGCATTTATGTGTATATGCTTGCTTGTGTGTGTGTGTATGTGTGCATGCATTTGTATGCACTTGCAGATGATTGTGCATGTGTGCACTTGTGTATGTATACTTGTTTTTGTTTGTGTGCAAATGTATTAGCATGTGTTCATGTGTGTGCATCTGTGAGGGTGGTTCTGTATGAGTGTGTATACGTGTATGATTGTGCACATGTTTGTGTGCTTACATGTGTGTGTATGTGCATGCATTCAGGTGCTTACATGCAAGCATGGGTATGAGGGTGTTTGTGTGTATGTGTGTGCATTTGTGCATGTGTGTTTATGTTTGTCTACGCATGCAAGCAAGTATGAGGTTATGTATTAGTGTGGGTGTCTGCCTGTGTTTGTGTGCATCTGTGTTAATGTGTATGCATGTGTGTGCACATGCTTTCATGTTTTCACATATGCATGCGTATTAGTGTTTGAGTGCATGTGCATGTTGTTGTGTGTTTATTTGTGAGTGTATGTGTGTGTGTGTGCTTGCATATGTGTGCATGTGTGCTTACATATATGCTTACATGTGTGTGTTTGTGCGTTTGCATGTGTTTGTCTTGCTTTGCATATGCATGAGTGTATGTGTATCATTATGCATCTATGAGCAAGTGTATTATTGTGTGTTTGACCATGTGTTGTGGGGGTTTATTTGTGTGTTCACATGCATGCATGTGTGTTTTGGGGTGGTTGTGAATGATAGTGTTTGTTTGTGTGCGTTCATGTGTGCCTAAGTGTTTGTGTGTGCACATGTGCACTTGTGTGTCTAGTTACATGGTTATGTGGGTGCTTGTGTGTGTTTCTATTCATTGGTGCATATGGGTTTGTGTGTGCATGTGTGTGTGCATATGCCTATGCTTGTGTGTGCATGTGTATGAATTCACATCTATGTATGCGGCTAGTTGTATTCTTGTGTGTTATATGTGTTTGTGTGTGTGTGCATGTAAGTGTGAAATTTTGCAATCATGCGTGCATTTGTTTGTGCAAGTGCTTTTACACATGTGCATGTGTTTGTGTACTTGTGCACACATTTGTGAGTATGTGTGCATGTGCATGTTCATGTACTTGTGCATGTGTGTGTGCATACACATTAGTGTGCATGATCATGTGCTTATATGTGTGTGTGTATTTCTATGTGTGTGTGACTATGCAAGTGCAAATGGAGTGTCTACACATGTGTGTACTTGTGCATGTGTGTATTCATGTGTTTGTATACATGTGTATGCTTGTCTATGTGTGTGTGTGTGCATGAGCACCTATGTGAATGTGTGTGTCTGTACATGTGTTTATGTGTATGCGTGTTCTTACATGTGTGCATGTGTGTGCATGCATCTTTGTGTGTCCATATGTTTCTATGTGAGAGCACATGTTTCTATGTGTGTGTATGCATACACATGTGTGTGTCTATGAATTCATGCATGTAGGCATATGTGTACATGTGTATGTGTGTGTGGGTTCATGTGTCTATTTTTGTACATGTGTTTGTGTGTGTGTGCTTGTGTGTATGTGTGTGTGTACATGCATGTCCATTTGTTCAGGCTTATGTATGCTTATGTTTCTATGCATCTATTTCTGTTCATGATTTCTCATGTGTGTTTGTGTGTGTGTGTGTGCATGTGCATATGTATGTTTGTGTCTATGTGTGTGGGTGCATTAGTGTACATGTTAGAAAGCCTTTTGTATTTATGTGCATGTGCCTTTGCTTATGCATGTGCTCTAAGTATATGAGCCTATTCCTGTACATGTGCTATGTATGCTTGTGCTTGTGCATGTGCATCTATATATGCATGTGTGGGTGTGAGAGTTTGTGTGCATGTGCATAAGTGTGCATGTGTGTGTACACGAGTGCACCTGTGTTCATGTGTGCTTTTGTGTGGGTGGGTGCTTGCTTTTGTTCATGGTATGCATGTGTGCAAGCATTCATGTTCATGCATGTGTGTGTATGTGCATGTGTGTATGTATGTGTGTGGTTGTTATGTGTGTAAAGTATGCATCTGATGGTGTGTACTTTAATATGTGTTTTGTGTGGGTGTTTTTATGTATGTGCGTCTGTATGTTTGCATGCATGTAATCATAGGTATGTTGGTGTTTGTGTATGTGTGTTTATGCATGCATGTGTGCTTATGCTTGTCTATGCATGTAGGAATGTATGAGTGTATGTATTTGTGTGGGTGTTTACCTATGTTTGTGTGCATGTGTGCATGCATGTGTGCGCATATGCTTGCATGTTTTCACATGTGAATGTGTATTGGTGTGCGCATGCATGAGCATGTACCTGTGTCTCTATGTGTGAGTGTATGTGTGTGTATATGCCCATTCTTGTGTGTGTTTGTATGTGCATGAATTAACATCTATGTATGTGGCTATTTGTACTCTTGTGTGTTGTATGTGTTCGTGTGTATGCACATGTAAGTGTGAAATTAAGCAATCTTGTGTGCGTGGGTCTGTGCAAGTGCATTTACACATGTACATGTGTGTGTACTTGTGCACACATTTGTGAGCATGCATGCATGTGAGCACGAATGTATGCATGTGAATGTGTGTGCATGTTCATGTGCTTGTGCACGGGTGTGTGTGCATGTTAGTGTGCATGTTCACGTCTCTATAGGCGTGTTTGCATTTCTCTGTGTGAGTGACTATGCAAGTGTAAATGTGCATGTCTACACTTGTGTGTGCTTGTGCATGTGTGCATTGATGTGTTTGTATGCATGTTCATGTTTGTGTGTGTGTGTGTACATGTGCACATGTGTGAATCTATGTGTGTCTATACAAATGTTTATGTGCAAGTGTTTTCTTCTGTGTGCTTGTGTGTGTGCATGCATCATTGTGTTTGTATCCATATGTTTCTATGCCAGAGCACACATTTCTACGTGTGTGTATGCATGCAAATGTGTCTATCTATGAATTCATGCATGTAGGCATATGTGTGCATGCACTATGCATCTGTTTGTGTGTGTAGGTGCATGTGTCTATTTTGTACATGTGTTTGTGTGTGTGCATGCATGTATGTGTGTGTGTCTATGCTTGTGTGTGTGCATGTGCATGTGCATGTGTGCATGGTTATGCATGCTTATGTTTCTATGCATCTATTTGTGTGCAGGATTATTCGTATTTCTATGTGTGTTTTTGTGTGTGTATGTGTTTGTGTGCGTGTGTGTGCATTTGCATATGCATGTTTTTGTCTATGTGTTTGGGTGCATGAGTGTACATGTTACAAAGCCTTTCTATGTGCATGTGCATGTGCCTATGCCAATGCATGTTCTCTAAGTGTGGAGCTAATGTCCATAAGTCTGCTATGTATGCTTGTGCATGTTCATGTGCATCTATATGTGCATATGTGGGTGTGAGAGTTTGTGTGCATGTTTGTAAGTGTGCATGTGTGTGTACATGAGCGCACATGTGTTCATGTGTGCATTTGTGTGGGTGGGTGCAAGCTTTTGTTCATTGTATGCATGTGTGCAAGAATTCATGTTCGTTCATGTGTGTGTGTATGTGCATGTGTGTATGTGTGTGTTTGTTTGTGTTTGTAAAGCATGCATATGTTGGTGTGCACTTTATTATGTGTGTTGTATTGGTGTTTCTACGTGTGTGTCTGTGGGTGAGGGTGTGCATGTGTGTGTGTGTGTGTATGTTTGCATGCATGTGTGTGTATGCATGTACATGTGCATGTGTACGTGTGCAAATATAAGCATGTGTGTTCATGGGTGCATGCATTGAAAAGTGCATGCTTTTGCACGTGTCTATGAATCTATGTGTGTTTATGTACGTGTCTATTCACATGTGCAAGTTCATGTATTTCTACATGCATATGTGTACAATTGGGTGCGTATGAGTGTGTGTGGATGTACATGTGTTTGCTTATGTGCATATATGTGCATATCTATCTATGGATGTGTGTGTGCATCTATCTTTTTTTGTGTGTGTGCAAGTATGTGTGTGTTCATGCACGTCTGTATGTGTATGTATGTATATGTGTGTGTCATTGCATGTGTGTGGGTGCTTGTGTGTGCATGGGTGTGTGTACATGTGTATGTGTGTTGTACTAAATATGTGTGTGTATGTATTCATATACATGGGTGTGTGTGTTGGGGGGTGTGTGTATATGCGTGCATGTGCATGTGTGTGAGTGTGTGTGCATACATGTATGTGTCTATGTGCATAAGTGTCTGTGTGCATGCATTTGTGTGTATGTATATATGCTTATGTGAGTACATATTTCTAAGTACTATAAGCACATGTGTGCATGCGTATGGCTGTGTGTGTGTGTGCATCTATGTGTCTGCACTTAGGCATGTGTTTAGATGTGTGTGAGCATGTATTCTTTTGTTTTTATGTGTGTGTGTTGGTGTATAAATGCACCCATGTGTTTGTGCATGTATGTGTGGCTATGCATCAGTACATGTATATGTGTGTTTGCACGTATGTGCATGTGTTTGTGAGTATGTATGTATATTTGTGTGTGCATGCATGCATTTGGGTTTGTGTGCATGTGTGCATGCATGTGAGTGTACTTATGTGTGTGTGAGTGTGTTTTTAAGTGTGTTTGTGTGGGTATGTGTATAAATGTGTATGCATGAATGCATGTGCATGTGCACATGCATACATGAGCATGTAGGAGTGCACGTGCATGTGTGTTTTTGTGTGTGTGGGTGCTTGTGTGTGTGTTGGGAGGGGTCTATCTACCTATGCATGTGTGTGCACATGTGGACACATGTGTGTGAGTCAGAGCATGCATCAATGTGTGTGCATGGTTTTGATTATGCATGTGTGTGTGAATGTCTGGACATGTGTGCATGTGTTTGCATGCACATGTGTGTGCATGTTTAAGTGTAGTTGTGTGTGCATATGTGTGTACATGCATGTGTACTAGAGCATCGTGGTGTAAAAGTGAATGAGTGTATGTTTGCATATGTGTGTGCATGTGTGTGTGCTTGTGTGCATCTATGTATGTGTGTGCATGTGATTGTGCATATTTTTGTAAGCATGCATGTGTGTATATGTGTGTGTTTTCATGCACGTGGGTGTGTGTGAGTTTGTGTGTGCATTGTGCTTGAATGTGTGTGTGTGTGTGTCTATGTGCATCTATTTTTAGGCATGTGTTTATGTGTGGGGGCATGTATTCTTTTGTATCTCTGTTAGTGTACACATGCAATTAATGTGTATGTACAAGGTTGTACATATATGTGTATGTCTTGTGTGTGCGTGGATGTGTGTGGTTTGCATGTGTGCGCTTGAATTTGAGTGTGTGTGAAAGATCATATGTCTAGGTGCGTGTGTGTGCATGTGCATAATATGTGTGTGCCTATCCATACAAGTACATGAGTGTGTGTGTGTATATGTGGGTGCTTGTGGATGCTTATGTGTGTATGTGTGTGGGTCTACGTGCATGTGCATATATGTGCACATGTAGGCACATGTGTATATGTAGTTGCATGCATGTTTGTGCATGTGCATGTGCATGCATGTGATTGTGTATGTGTGTATGTAGGTGTGCACATATGTGTGTTTGTGCATGCATGTGTGCTTGTGTGTGTGTCTATGATCTTGTATGTGTTTGTGTTTATGAGCACGTGTACTTATGTGTATGTTTGTGTGTGCATGTGTTTGTGTGCACAAGGGTGTGCAAGTGTGTGTCCATGTGTGAGTGCATGGGCACAAGTGTGTACATTCATGTGTGCTAAAGTACGTACGTGATGTAAGCATGCATGAGTGTGTGTTTGTATGTTTGCATGCATGCATGAGTGTGTATGCATGTATGTGTGTGCATGTGCATGCATGAGTTTGTGTGCACAAGAGTGTGTGTATGTGCATGTGTGCATTGTGCTGATATGCATTTCAACGTGAATATGTGTGTATATATGCTAGTGTGTGCACGTGTGTATGCATGTGTTTGGGTGCATGTGCATGTGTGTGTGTACATGCACATATGGAATGTGTGTGTCTATGAGTGTGTGTGAGTGCAGGTGTATGTTTGTACTTGTACGTGTGTGTGGGTACATGCATATGGGATTATATGCATAAATTCATGTGTGTTTGTATGTGGGTGTGTAAGTGTATAATTTTGCATGTGATTTTGTGTTTGTATATATGCTTGAGTGTATGTGTGTGTGCAATGCTTGTGAGTATGCATGTGTGTGTGTGTGCATGTACCAACATGTGTATGTGTGTACATTTTCTTGTGTGCATGCTTATGTGTTGATGTTTATGTGCACTTGTGTACACATGCATGTTATTGTGTGTGTGTGTGCATGCGTGTATGCATTCATGTGTGCATGTGTGCACATGCATATGTGTATGCACGTTCATAGGCAAGTGTGCAGGTGTGTGTATGTGTGACTATATGCATGCATATGTGCATGTGTGCATGTGTGCATGTGTCTGTCTGTGTGCAAGTCATGTGTGCAAGCTTGTGTATGATTTGAGTGTGTGAATATGTGTGCGAGCTTAGGTGAGTATGCATATGCATGTTCATGTCTATATGTGCATGTGTACTTATGTGTCTATGTGTAGGTGTTTGTGTTGGTGTATGTATGCGTGCATGCATACATGCATTCTTGTATTTGTATTTGTATGTGGATTGTGTGAGAATATGCACATATGCATCGGTGTGTTTGTGTTCATGTGTGGTAGGTGTGTGTTTTTGCTTGTTTGCATGCATGCATGTTTCTGTGCGTGTGCAGTGTGTGTAAGTGCGTATGCATGCACATGTGTCTATGTAGGTGTGTGTGCCTTTGCATGTGCGTTCATGCTTGTGCATGTATCCATGCTTTAGAATGTGTGTGCTAAGTACAGACATGTGAGCACGTCTGTGTATGTGTGCACATTTGTGCATGCATGTAACAACATGTGTGTGTTTGTGTGTGTGCATATGAGTTTGTGTCTATGTATGTATCTGTGCTTGTGTTCTTTCATATGTGCATATCCATGTGTGTGTGTGATTGCATGTAACCATGAATGTGTGAGTGTATGTGTGCACGAGCATGTGCAAATGTATGTGCATCTATATGTGTCTATGTCTGCATGCTTCTATGCATGTGGGTGTGCATATATGTGTGTGTGCATTTGTTGTGCCTGTGCACACATGTGCATGTGTGTGTGCATGCATTTGTATGTTTTTGTGCATATTTTTGCATGCAGGCATGTGTGTGTATATATGTATGTGTGTGTGTATGAATGTTCATGCATGAGTTTGTGTCTACATTATACTTGTATGTGTGTTTGTGTGCATATGTGCATTTGTGCTTGGGCATGGGTTTGTGTGCATGTATACATGTGTGTCTATTCGTGTAAATATGCACCTATGTGCATGTGCATGGATTTGCATCTATGTGTATGTCTTTGTGTGTGTGCATGTGTATGTTTGTATATGTGGATGTGAGTGGGTTTGTGTGTGTATGCACTTGCAATTGAGTGTGTGTTTGTGCTAATGTATGTCTAGGTGTGTGTGGGTGTGTGCATGTGCATATGTGTTTGTGTTTCTGTGCACACATGTACATGAGTGTCTCTGAGTGCATATGTGTATGTGTTTATGTGTGTTGATGTATGTGGGTGCTTGTGTGTGTGTGTGGATCTATGAATATGTGCATCTGTGTGCACATGTAGGCACATGTGTATGTGTAGGTGCATGCAAGTGTGTGAGTGTGCATGTGCTTGCTTGTGATTGTGCATGTCTATGTGCTTTTGTGTGTGCATATGTGCACATGTGTGTGTTTGTGCATGCACGTTTCCATGTATATTTTTGTGTGTGTGCTTAATTTTATGAACATCTATACTTGTTTGTGCATTTTATGTGTGCAAGTGTTAGTGTGCACATGTGTGTGCATGTTTTTTCTATGTGTGTGTGTGTGCACATGTGTGTACATTCATGCATGCTAAAGTGCACACGTGATGTATGTGTGCATGAGTGTGTTTGCATACATGTGTGCATATGTGTGTGTGTGTGTGCTTGTGCGTGCATATGCATATGTGTGAGCATGTGTTTGTGCTTATGTGTGCATGCACGAATGAGTGTGTATGTGTGTGTGTGCATATGTGCTTGTGCTTGAGTGTGTTTGTGTGCACATAAGTGTGTGTGTGTGTGTGTGCACATAAGTGTGTGTGTGTATGTTTTTCTTTGTGTGTGCATATGTTTTTGTTTATGTGTGCATGTTTGCATGTGCATGTGTGCATGTGTCATATGTGGATGTGTTTGCATGTACATGTGTTCATGTGTCATATGTGGATCTATTTGTGTGTGCATGTGTGGGTTGTGTGTGCATGTTGTGCATGTGTGTGTGTGTCTATGTGAGCTTGTGTATTTGTGTGTGTGTCTATATATGTGTGTTCATATTGACAAGTATCTGTGTGTGATTTCATATGTTCGTCCATGCATACATATGTATGTGTGTGTGCATCTTTATATATGCCTATGTGTGTGTATGTATGTGTGTTTTAAGTGTGTGTATGTTTTTGCTTATATGAATGTCTGCCTTAGCATAGGCATATATGCACATGCATTTGTAAGGGTGTATGTGCATTTGTGTGTTTGTATGTGTGTGCTTATGTTTGTGTGTGTGTGTGTGTGCACAAATGTGCATATGTGTGTCTATTTGCATGCTTTTGCATATGTATATGTGTTTGCACATATTTACGTGTTTATGTGTGCGTGCTTAAGTATGTTTGTATATGTGTGTGCATTTATGTGTGAGGATTTGTGTGGAGATGTATGTTTGCTTCTGGTTGTTCATGTGCATGCATGAGTGAGCTTGTATGTGTGTGTGTGTTCATGCTTGTGTATGTGTGCTTATTCATTTACATGTGCATGCGCATGTGACTATAAGTGTCTATGTGTATTTGTCAGCTTGTTTATGCATTGATGTGTACATGTGTGAAAGTGTGTGTGTGCATACATTTTTATGTGTTTATGTTTGTTTGCAAGTGCAAGCATGTTTAAGCTTTGGCATGCATGTGTGTGTGGGTAGGTGGGTGGGTCTGTGTGCATGTGTGCATGTCTCTGTGTATGTATACCTTTGTGTGTGGTTGTACATGTGTGTACTTTTGTTCATATGCTCATGTGTGTGCATGTGAGGGTGTATGTGTTTGTAAGTGTATGTGTGTGTAGGTGTGTGTGTGTGTGTGTGTGTGCATATGCATGTGTGTGTATGTATTTATGTGTGAGTGAGCATAAGCATGTGAGTGGGAGTGTTTATGTACACATGTGAGTATGTTTGTGTATGCACAAGTTCATGTGTGTGTGCTATGCATGTTTGTTCTTGTATGTGCATGTGGGTGGGTGTATGTGTGTGCATGTGCCAATATGTGTGTGCTTGTGTTCATGTGTGCTTGTTTTTGTGTTTGTGTGTAAGTGCTTGTGCATGTGTATATGTGTGTTATTAAGTGTGTGCTTGTATGTGTGAGTGTGTTGTTGTGCTCTTGAATGTGTGTACCTATGTGTGTTTATGTCTATATGCTAGTAAATGTTTATGTATTTGGGCTTGTGTGTGTGCTTGTGTGTAGGGTGCTATGTGAGTATGCATGTGTGCTAATGAATGTCTTTTTATGTAGGTGTGTGCATGTGTGCACATGTGTGCATGTGTGTGTTTGTATGTGATGGTATTTATGCAAGTGCATGTGTGTATGCATGCATGCTTGTGTGTACAAATGGTCATATGTGCGTGTTGACATGTCCATGTGAGTGATTATGCATGTGTTTGCATTTACATGCATAGACATGTGCATGTGTGTGCGCATTTCATGTGTGCATGTTAGTGTGAGCATGTGGTTGAGTGTGTCGATGTGCTTTTGTTTGCCTATGTCTATGTGTATCAATGCATACACATGTGTGAGCATATGTATGTACTGATGCATGTGTACATGTGTGTGTGCATGTGTGCATGCATGCCAATGTTTTTGTAGGTGTGTGCATTGGTGTTTGTGTTTGTGTTTGTGTGTGTGTGAGTTTGTGTGCATTTGAGTACATGTTTATGTATGTGTTTGATCTTTTGTGAGTTTATAGGAATGTGTGTCTAATTATGCTTGTGCTTGTAGGTATGTGCATGTGTGTATGTTGATGGAATTTATAAAAATGTGTTTGTGTGTGTGTGCACTTGTATTTGAGCATATGTGTATGTTTTCTTGTTTGCGTGTTTATGTGTACATGTGTTTTTTTATGTTTGTGCTCAGTTTCTAAGTTTGTGTGTGTACATGTGTGTGGGTGTGAATGGGTGTAAGTGTTTAAGTATTTGCATGGGTGTGCATGAGTGCATGCACATATGTGTATGTAAGCATGTGTGTGTGCATCTATGGTTGTGTGTATGAGTTTGTGTGTATATGTGTTTGCATGTTCGCATACATGTGTGCATATGTCTATGCATGTGTCTTTATGTGTGCGTCCATGTGTATATGCATGTGTGTGTATTTATGTGAGTCTATGTGTGTATATATTTGTGTGTATTGGTATGTGCATTCATCCGTATGTCTGTATGTGTGTGTATTTAAGTGCAGCCTATTGTGTGTGTGCACGCATGTGCATGTTTGTGCATGCATTAGTGTAGTTCTTGTGTATATTGGTGTGTTTCAGTGAGCATGTGCATGTTTAGGCATGTTCGTACAAGTGTGCATGCATGTATGTGGGTGCATCAGTGTGTGTGTGTGTTCATGTGTGTAGGCATGTTCATGCATGCGTGTGTGATTGTGAATGTTTATGTGTGTGTATGAGTGTGTCAGTGTGCATGTGCATGTCTATGAGTGCGAGTGCATGTGCGTGTATGTGCATATGCTTACATTCCTTTTTCTGCACACTTGTGCATGTGAGTGTGTGCGTGCATGTGTGTTTGTGTGCTTGTGTGTGTGTGTGTGCAATTGTGTATGCACATGTGTTTGTGTATCTGACTTTGCAGGCATGTGTTTGCCCATGTGTGAATGCTCGTTCTTACATGCATGTGTGTGTATGCGTTTGTGTGAGTTTGCAAGCGTATGTGAATATTTTTGGAATTTTATGTCTGAGTGCATGTGTGTGAATGTCATCATGTTTATGTATGTTTTTGTGTGTGAGAATGTTTATGCTTGTGTGTATGTCAGCATGTTTGTGTGTCGACATGTGGTATGTCTTTGCATGCCTGCTTATGTATGTGTCTATGCTTGGGCATGTGGAAGTGCATGTGTTTGCACATGTGTGCTATTGTACATGTATGTGTGTGTGTACATGTCTTTGTGCATATGCTAGTGTGTGTGTTTGTACCTACATGTGTGTGTGCATTTATGCATATCTATATATTTGTCTATGTTCACTTGTCTACTTATGTATGTGTCCATCTGCATCTATGTTTATGCATGTGTGTCTACGCGTGTGTGTGCATATGTGTATGTGTGAGTGTTCGTGTGCATGTGCGCATGTGTCCATGTGTATGTGTGTGTTTGTATGTGTGTGCACATATATGCCTATGAGTGAAAGGGTATAGGCATGTGTGCATGTGTGTGCATGTGTATGTGTGCATAACATGTGTGCCTTTGTGTGTGTGAGTTCTTGTGTGTGTGTGTGTGTGTGTGGTATGTAGTTGTGTGCTTGTGTGTGTTTATGTGCACATTTTTGTGATTGTGTGAGTGCATATTTGTGTGAGTGTATGTATGTGTGTGTGTGTGTGCATGCATGTGTGTGTTTGTGTGCATGTGCATTATCTCTGTGTGTCTATGTGTGTGTCAGTGTGTTAAGTTGCATGTGTGTGTGTACAAGCATATGCATTTCTACATGTGTGCATGTCTATGGATGAACGTGCTTATGATTGAGTGTGTATGTGTGATTTTGTGTATACTTGCATGTGCATATGTGTGCATGTGCATTTGTAGTTGCATGTGTGCTTGTGTGTGTGCATGTGCATGTGAACGTTGTGCATTTGTGCATGTGTATGTGTGTGCATTCATGAGTGTGCTTTTGCACATGTGTACGTGCATTTGTGTTTATGTGTGTTTGTCCATGCATATGCATTTATGTGTGTGTATGGGTGTGCATGTTTTTACTCATGTGTATGTACCTTTTTGTTTGCATGTGTGTGTTAATTGACATCCATGTGAGTACTTGTCTGTGTGCGTATGAGTGAAGATACATGTGTCAACGTGTGCATATTTGTGCAAAGGTATGCATGTGTGTGCAACTATGTGTGGGCATGCATATATGGTTTTTCAGTGTATGTGTGAGTGTTTGCATGTGTATGCAGTGTCGGGTGTTTTTGTGCTTGTGTAGCTTTGTGCATGTGTTCATGCATAAGTGTGCATATGTGTGTGTGTGTTTGCATGTGCATGTCTATATGTGTGTACCTATGTATGTGTGTGTGCATATGTGAGTATTTGTATATGAGCATGTGAGTGTGTACATGCACATGTGTGTGTGTGTGTGTTTGTGCATATCTGTGTGCTATGCATGCATTTGTAAGTCTGTGCATGTCCATTTCCATGTGTCCATGTGAGTATTTCAATGTCCATGCTATTTTGTGTATGTGCACGAGTACCTCTGTGTATGTGTGTGTGTTTGGGACCATGTGGGCATGTGTTTGTGTAGGTGCATGTGTGGCTTTGTGCTTAAATGTTTGGATGTGTGTGTGCATGTGTGTGTGTGGGGGAGGGTCTTAGTACTAGTGTGTGTACACATGTGCATGCATAGACATATGGGTGTGCCTGTGCGTGTTCATGTGACCACATTTGTCATGCATGTTTAAGTGTGTGTGTGTGTGTGTGCATATTTGTGAGCAAGTATGTATTCATATATGAGTTTGCATATGTGTGTTTGCATGTGTGAGTGTGCATGTGTGTGTGTATGTGTGATTAGTTATGAGTGCATGTCTGTGTGCTTGTTTGTGTATGTGTGCAAGTGCATGTGAGGGCATGTGCATGTATTTATGCACATGTGTGTGTGAGAGTGTGTGTGTTCATATACATGTGCAAGCATTTGTGTTTGTGTGACTACTTGCACATGTGTGTGTGCATGCATGTGTTTGTGTGCATGGTCAATTTCTAGATATGCATGCACACACACGTGAATGTGTGTGCATTTGTGTGTGTGGAAGTGTGCCTATCTACATTTATGTATGTGTGTATGTGTGTTTGTGTGCATGCATCTGTGTGTGTACATATCTATTTGTACATGTGTGTGTGTACAAGTGTGGTTGTGGGTGTGTGTTCATATGCATGTGTATGTGTGTGCATTTGCATGTTTGTACTTATGTGTAAGATTGTGTGTTCTTGTATGGGTGTGTGCTTTTGTGCATGCATGCATGCTTGTGTGTGCATGTGCTTTGTGGGTGTGCATTCTATGTGTGATTTTGCATATGCATATATTTTTGTGTGCATGTATGTGCATATGTGTGAGTACATATTCTTGTGTGTGTGCATGTGTCTACGCATGCGTTTGTGGGTGTGTGTGCATGTGTGTGAGCATGTGCATATGTTAGTGCCTATGAGTGTGCATGCATGTGAGTGTATGTGTGTGCATACATTTGTTTGTGTGAGTTCATGTGTTTGGGTGTGTGTGTTTGTGCATGTGTGTGAGAGAGCACACTTTTACGTTTGTCCATGTGAGTTCATATTTGTGTGCATGAATGCATGTGTTTTTGGTTGCATGTGTGTGATGATGTATTTGTATGGCTGTGCACATGTGTGTGTATATGTGTATGTGAGTGCATGTGCATGTGTGCGAATTTATATGTCTGTGTTCATATGCATCTATTTGTGTGTGATTAATTATGCTTGTGAATGTGGGAGTGGGTGTGGGCGTGTGCATGTGCTTATGTGTGTGTGTGTACTTGCAAATGTGCTTGCATGTGTGTGTGTGTGTGCATGTGCATACATTTGTGTGTTTTGGCATGTGCATGTGTCTGTGTGTTCATATGGGTGTGTGTACATATGTGTGTGCATACATGTGTGGGTGTGGGTGTGTGCATATGTGTGTACATGCACACACATGTGAGTGTGTTTGTGGGTGCACACATTTGTGAACGTCTTCATATGTGTATGTCTGTTTGTGTGCATGGGAGTTTATGTGTTTGTAAATATTTGTATGCATGTGTGTGTGTGTTTTTGTATATACATGTGCATGTGCATATACATTTCTCTATGTGTGTGTGTAGGTGCATATGCACATGTATGTGTGTGTTTATGTACACACATGAGTGTGCATCCATATGTGTGCAACTTTCTTGTATAATTTAACTAATTTTCTCAATTCTTTCCTTTGTTTTTGTTATATCGTTATATCTAGCTCAAAATCTCATCATATGTGACCTTTGCTTAAATTTTATTTGACAATATTCCATTACTTCAATTTATCATATTTCAATTTCAATTTGTATTTACTTAATATTTAAACATTTATTTATTTATCTTTATCTTTTTTTGTTTTTATAATTCATAGTATTACAAACTAGGTCAAATTAAGAAAAAAACAAATTAGATTAGACTCGTCTTGACGAGAATTATCTAATTAAATATTCATTTTTATATTTTTAAATATTTTTTCTATGATCTTGGCATTCTTTAAAGGTTATTTTAGTTTGTGACATATTTGATGATTCAGGCTTCTATAATACTTCATATACCTAGTATCTTGGTTTGCAACTTTGTATTATATTATGTAACTCATTTTTTCAATTTTTTTCTTTGATTTGGTTAATGTAACTTTAAATCTCCCCTCATTTGACATTTACATTGCTTTCATATTACATTGCTTAAATTTATCTCTTTTAAATTTTAATAAATATTTTTTAATGTTATAAAAATATTTTTTTATTATTGATATTTTTTTTAATAAGTTGTAATAATTCTAAATGAGGCCCAATTATGACAAAATTAGTTGTGTGACTTGTCTCAGCAATCTCTATCTAGTTAAATATTCTTTTTAAGTATTTATTTAGATATTTTATTTTTTATAGTTTAGGTATACTTTGCAAGACATTTCAATTTCATATTTGATAATATAAGATATGATAGAAGACCACTTTAGTGGCGATTAGGGTTCTGAAGCGGCGGCATGAAGCGTTCTGAAGCGGCGGCGTGCAGTGGCGAAAGTGGTGGTGTAGAAGCGGTCTGAAGGGGTTGCGGAGCAACGTATTGAAGGGTTAGTGTGTCTGACGGGGTCGTTGCCGGAGGCTTTTCACTGGGTCCTTTTCGGCCCCAAAGTGGAGGCAAGGAGGAAGCCGGGCTGCGTCCCCTGCAGTCATAATAGAGGGAGGAACTACCCGGAGGAGCAGTAGAAGAGCCCGAACTCCCCAGAGCGACTTTCCTACATGCGAGGGTTCTTCTTCTTCTATTGGTGGCTTGTCGGCCCTGAAGCAACCCCCTGTGCGTCCGAAGTGCAGGGCTTGGTTGTTGGCGATGACCAGGATGGAGACTCGGTGAGTAAGACTGTGCAGGAGCAGCTGGAGCATAAAGGGGAGGTGGTCCATGGGGTCAAGACTGGTGCCGGGGATCCTATTTTCCCTGAGGAGGTTCGTCCTGCCACTGTGAACAAGGTGAGTTTCCGGGAGGCCTTAACTGCCAACAGTGCTCCCAAATATAGTGACAAGATTATTTCGCACGTGAGGCCGGCGAATATTGATGTCAAATTGTGCGCGGCGGATATCCCTGAGTATGTGGAGGGCGGGGATGTGGTTATGTGCATTTGTGCATGGGTGCATAAGCATGGGCTTGTATGCACCTGTATATGTGAGTGCTTAGTTTGTGCATGTTTGTATGTGTATGTGTATTTGTGTGTGTGTGTCTGCATGTGTCAGTATCTATGTTTGTTCATGTCTATGTGTGTATGTTTGAGTGTTCATGTGTGTGTAAGTCTACGCAAGTGAGTGTCTATGTATGTCATGAAGCTGTGCATGTATTTGTACTTATATGTGTGTGTGTGTGCATGTGTCTGAATGTGCATGTGAGTTTGTGTGTGTACATGCATGTGTTTGTGTTTATGTGTGCATTCATGGGTGCACACTTTTGTACACATGCGTGTGTTTGTGTACATTTGTGTGTGTGCATGTGTGGTTGTGTGTTTGTATGGGCGTGAGCATATGTTTGTATGTGTGCATGTGTGTGTACATGCATGTGCATGTGTATTTGTGTGTGCATGCATTTATGAGTGTGTGTGCATGTGTGTGTATGCATGTGAGCATGTGTATTTGTGGTTCTGGGTGCATGCATGTGTTTGCATCAATATGTGTGTATGCAAGTGTATTTTTGCATGTGTGCATGCATGTGCATGCCTTTCTTTGATTGCATATGTATGTGTGTATTCATGTGCATATGAGTGTATGTGTTTGTATACTTATGTGTATGTGTGTGTTTGTGTGTTTGTGCATGTGTATGTACATACTTGAACATGTGTACATGTTTGGGCACGTGTGTATGTATGTGTACATGTGTGTGCAAATGTGTGTTTATGTGCATGAGTGTGCTTGTGTGTGTGCGTGCTCATGCATGTGTGTGAACATGTGTGTGTTTGTCTATGTTTACATGTGTACGTACTTTGGTGTCTACACAAGTGTGTGCATGTTTCTGAAAGTGCATTGTGTGTGTTTTTGTAGGAGTGTTTTTGTGGATTCATATGTGTTCATGTTTGTACATTCATGTTTGTGTTGATATGTGCACGCACGCATGTGTGTTTTTGTGCATGCATCTTTGTGTGTGTGTCTGCATGTTGTTGTTGACAAGGGTGTTCGCGTGTCTTTGTTTGTGTGCATCTATTTGTAAGGTGCTTATGTGTGCATGTTTGTAAGCTCTTTAATGTGTGTATGAGTGTGTATGCATATACATATTTGTGTCTATGTGTATGTGCACTTGTAAGAATGTATGTGCATGGACATGTTTGTGTGTCCATGTATGTGAGCATGTAGGTGTGTTGAAGTGTGTGTGAAGGTGGTTGTGTGTGTTTGCATAGATGTGTGTGTGTGTGTGTGTGAATGTGTACATGCATCATTGTGTGTGTATGCATGTGAGTGTCCATGTGTGATTGTGTGGGTGTGCAAGCTTGTGCTTGGTCATATGTGTGTGTGTCTACGTGTGTGTGTCTACATGTGCATCTATGCATGTCTGCATTTGTATGTGTGTGCCCACGTGTACTTGTGCATGTTTGTGTGCATGTTTTTGTTGGTGTGTGTTTATATGTGTATGCATATGGATTTGTGTATGTGCATGTGCATCTATGTGTGTGGATGTTAGTGGGTTTGTGTCCTTGTGTGTATGTGTGGTTGTGTGTGTTCGTGCTTATTTGCATTTATCAATGCATGCATGTGTGCTTGTCACATGCATTCATGTGCATGTGTAAGTGCATCTTTGTGTGTGTGTGTGTAGATGTGTTTTTACATGTGTGTGTATTATGTGTGCATGTGTGTGTGTATCTAAGTGTGTGTGTGTGTGTATATGCGTTTATGTGCATGCATGGATGTGCACATGTGCATGTGACCAGGTGTGTGTGTGTGTGTGCATATGCCTATGTGTGTATGCACATGTGCATCCTTGTATACTTTGTTGTGTTTGTACGCATGCATGTGAGCTTGTTTGTGTCTATGCGAGTACATATGCATGCGTGTATGAGTTCCTATGAGTGTGTGTTAGTGCATGTGTGCATTTGTTTGTGTTTATTTATTTTTATGTTATTAACGTGCATGAGTACATGTGTGTGTGCATGTATCATGTGTGTGTGAATGTGTTTATGGGATTTTTTGTGTGTGAACATGCATGCATATAGTGTGTGTGTGTAGTTGTGTGTGTTGGGGTGTGTGTGTGCATGGCCAAGTGTGCAAGGGTGTGTGCATGTTTATAAGCTTTTGTGTATAAATACAGGTGTGCACATGTTTGTTTGGGCATGTTCATGGGTATGAGTGTGTGTTCTTGTGTGTGTGTGTATGCTTGTGTGTATGTGTGTGTGTGCTTATGACTGTGTGTGTGTATGTATGCATATACATCTATGTATTTGGGTGGACGTGCAGAAGTGTTTGTGTTTGTGCATGCTAGCATATGTATGTGTGTGTGCCTATGTGTGTGTTTATATGCATGTGTCTTCATGCATATATGTGTCTCTACATGCATATGCATGTGTGCCTGTATGTGTGTGCATGTGTGTTTGCATGACCATGTATGTGCTTGTGTGTTTATGCATATATGTGTCTGAGCATGTTTGTTGTTGTTCATGTTTACGTGCATGTGCATTTGTGTATAGGGGTTCAATGCATATTTTTGCACATGTGGGTGCACATGTGAGCTTGTGTTCATGTGCGTGTGTGTGCATGCATGTGTGTGTAAGTGCATGAGTGTGTGTGTATATGTGTCTTTGTTTTTGCACATGTGTATGTTTATGTGTTCATATCTCTATGTGTATGTGTGTCTACATGTCCATGTGTATGTGTAGTTGTCTATGAGGGTTTGTGTGTGTGGATAGTTGCACATATGTAGGTTTGTATATATGTGTGTGTTCATGTGCCTTCTTTGTGTACATGTTTGTATGTGTGTGTGTGCCAGCATGTGTTGTGTGCATGGGCATGTATGTGTGTGCTCATATGCATGTTCTTGTGAGTACGTGAATTCATGCACATGTGTATGTTTGTGTGTGTGCATGCATGCGTCAATGTGTTTGCATTCTTCTATGTGTGTGTGTGTGCATGTGTGTGTGCTTGTGCATGCAGTGTGCACATACATGCATGGGTGTGTATGTGTGCATGTCCGTGTGTGGGTGGGTGGGAGTGTGTGTGGGTATTTTAGCATGTGTGTGTGAATATGTGTGCATGGAAATGTGCATGTATTTATGTTTGTGTGTGAGTACATTCATACATTTCTTTGTGTATGTATGTATGTCAATGCATGTCTGTGTTCATTTAGCTGCATATGCATGTTTGGATGCATGTATGTTTGTGCATCTCTGTGTTCATTTAACTGCATGTGCATGTTTAGATGCATGTATTTGTGTGCATTTCTTTGTGTTTGGATGCATGTATGTGTGGGCATGCTTGTGTTCATTTAACTGCATATACATGTTTACATTTGCTTGCATGTGCCTTTGTGTGATTATGTGTATGTATGTGAACATGTGTGGACTTGTGCATGTATTAATGAGTGTGTGTGTGTGTGTGTGCATGTGTTGTGCATACTTGTTCATAAGAATATGTGTTTGCACATGATTGTCTATATGTGTGAGTGTGCATATGTGTGTGTGCACATGTGCAATGTGTGTTTAAATGAATGTGTATGTGTGTGTGCATGCATGTCTTGACATGGTTGTGTGTGTGCACATGTTTGTGCACTTGTGTGTGTTGCCTCTATGTTTTCATAAATGTGTGCTTATGCATGCACACGTGTGTGTGTTGTGTGGGTGCATATGTGTGCTTGTAAATTTTTTTTTGGGTGCATATATATGTCTATGTGTGTGTGTCTTTGTGTTTGGATCTTTTTGTGTGTGTGTATTTGCATGTGTGTATACATGTTTGCATGTGTGAGTGTGTGTGCATATTTATGATTATGTGTGTGTGTGGGTGTGTGTAGGTGTGCTTGTGTGTGTGCAGGTGTATGCATGTGAGCTTGTGTGCACATGTTCTTGGGCATGTGATGTGCATGTGGGTGTATGCATGTGTGCTTCTGTGCACAGGTTCATGCGCTGCGTTTGTGTTGGTATTTGTGTATGCACACGTGCATGTTTGTGTGTGTGTGTGCATTTGCACATAAGTTAGTAGGTGTGTGTGTATATGCATATGCTAGTTCACGTGTGTGTGTGTCTTTGCATGCATGTACTCTACGTAGGTATGTGTATACATGTGTGTTTTCCTATATGTATGTGCATGTGTTTGTATTCATGTGTATGTATTGTTATATGCATTTGCATGTGTGCATGTGAGTGTGCATGCATGTTTATACCTATGGGTGCACGAGCCTAGGTGAGTGCAAAAATCTATATGTATGGCTGTACACATGCATGTGTGCAAATCTGTCTACATTCATGTGTCTACATGCTTGTGCACATGAGTGTATATGACCTTGAGTGTGTATGTGCATGTGCTTGTGTGTGAGTGTGTGGAGGGTTGTGTATTTTTGGGTATGTGTTTGTGCTTGAGTGCTTGCATACATGTTTACATGTGTGTACATGCACACCTATTGATGCATATGGGTGCACACATGTGTGCAAGCATGCATATGTTTATATATGTAGGAGTGTGCAAGTGGGTGTGCACATACATTTTTTTGCACATGTGTGTGTGCATGTGTACTTGTGTGCATGTGTGGCTTTGAGTGCATGTGTGTATAAAAGTTTATGTGCACATGTGTGTGCATATGGCTGTGTGAGCATATGTGTGTGCATGTTCTTATGCACATGTGTTTTCTTTTGTGTGACTATTTGTTCATTTCTATTCATGCACATGTGTGAGCATGCATGTATGTGTGTGGTATGTGTATATTGTATCTTTGGGCATGAGTGGTTTTGTGTGTGCATGTTTGGATTTGCATGTGTACATGTGTGGTTATCTGTGTCAATGCATGTGCATGTGTGTCTTCATATGTGTCTACATTAGGGTGGGTGTATGTGTGTGTGTGTGTGCAAGTTTGTGCATGTTGGTCTTTTCTCTACATGTGTGGTTGTATTTGCACATGCATGTGTGATTGTGTGTGCATGTACATTATCATATGTATGTGTGTGCCTTTCCCTATGTGCATGTGTGTATGTAAGTATGCATGTGTGTGCATGTGCACATGTTTGTGTACATATATATGTGTGTGTGTATGCATTTATGTGTGCATGTAGATGCATGTATGCATGTGTGTGTGCAGGTTGTCCACATGTCCATTTAGGTGTGTGCATGAGTACATGAGTTCGCATGCACACATGAATGTGTGTCTGCATGTTCATGTGTATGTATGTTTGTTCGTGTGTTCTTCTATGTGATTGTGTGCACATATTTGTGTGTGTTCATGTGTGCATGTATCTGCATTTGCATGTGTATGTACGTGTGCATGTGCTTGATTCTTACGTGTTGGTGATGGTGTATGTGTGTGTGCATGTCCATGTTATGTGGGTGTGTGCACGCATGTGTTCAAGTGTTTGTATGTGTATTTGTGCATTTGTATATTTGTGCTTGTGTGTTCACAAAAGCATGTGTGCACGTGTGTATTTGTGTTTGTGCATGTACATGTGTGTGATCATGCATGTACACGTGTGCATACATGTGCATATGTATTTTTGTGTGCTTGTGCATGTGTGTTGCATGTGTGTGTGGGGTGGCATGTATGTTAGTGTGTGTATGCATACGTGCAAGATCATGTGTGTGAATGGGTGTGTTTGTTTATATACTAGCTTGTGAGTGTATGTTTGTGTGTACTTGTGCAAATGCATGTACATGTGTGTGTCTATGCATGTGGGTGTGTATGTACATGCATGTTTTCTTTATGCTTATAAGTGCGTTTGTGTGTGTGTGCTCGTGTGGATATATGTTTGTCCATGTGCATGTGTGTTTGTATTTATTCATTTATGTGTGTTTGTGTATGCATTTGTGTACGTGTGGGTGTGTTATCTTGTATATGTGCAAGTGTGTGCATGTATGCTTGTATGTATGTGTGTGTGTGCATGTGAGTCTATTTATGTATGCATGTATGTGTGTGCTTGTGTGCTTTTGTAGATGTTTGCATATGTGCTTGTGTATGTCTTTGCATATTTGTGCATGTGTGTATGCGTATGCCTGTTTGTGTGTTTGGGTATGCATGTTTGAGTAATTGAGTGTGTATCTGTATGCATGTGCTTGTTTGTGTGTGTGTATGTGCGTATGCTTCTGCATTTGTTTGTGTACATATGTGCATAGTAGTTAGTGTATGTGTCCATGCATAAGTGTGCTTTTTTGAGTGTTTATGCATCTTTGTGTGCATGCATGTACATCTATCTGTGCATGTGTGAGTATATATGTGTGCATGCAAGTGTGTTTGCATATTTGTATTCCTATTTGTTGGAGTATGTGTGTGTGCTTGGGTGTGTGCATCTATGTGTGAATGTGTGGGGGTGCATGTGCCAATGTGGCTACAAATATGCATGTAAGGAGGAGTGTGCAAACATGTTTGTGCATGTGCTTGTGTGAGTATTTGTGCCTGTGTGCATTTGTTTGCATGTTTGTGTGTGTGCCTTTGTGTGTATGCATGCTTTTATGTGTGCATGTGGGTATGTGCATGCTTGCAGATGGGCATATGCACACACATGAGTGTGTGTGTTTATGTGTATGAACATGTGTGTGTGTTTGTGTGTCTATGTGTGTGCATGTTTTCTTGTGTGTGTATGTGCAAGCATTTGTGTATGTATGTGCCAATACATTTTTGTGTGTACATATATGAGATTTTTCATGTGTGTGTGTGTGGATGCATTTTGAGGTTCTATGTACATGTGTATTTATGCAAATGTGTATTTGTGTGTGCATGCATTTACTTGTGTGCATATATGTACCTGTGTGTGCATTGTGAGCATGATGATGGGTGTGTGAGCATGTGCATGTGTGTTTGTATATGTTTGTGCATGTGTGTTCATGTGAATGTGTTTGTGAGCATGAGTGTGTGTGCATGTGGGAGTGGGTGTGTGTATACTTATGTTTTAATGTGTTCTTGTGTGTGTGTGGATGCATGTGTGTGTGCAAGCATTCATGGATATGTGCATGTGTGCATATTCAGGCATGCGAATACATGTGCATGAGTGGGTGTGACTGTGTGCAAGTATGTATACATGCATGTTCACGCATGTGTGTGCATGTATTTGTGTGTGTGTGGACATGTGATGTTTTCTTGTGTGTGTGCTATGTGTGCTTATGTGCATGTGTGTGAGGGTATGCAAGAGTAAGGGTATGGGTGTACATGTGAGTAGGTGCATGCCTATATGGCATGCATCTATATGCATTTGTGTGTCTATGTGTTACGTTGTGCACATGTATATGCATGCTTATGTATAATTGTGCCTAGGTTCATATGTAGGTGCATGTGTCTGAGTATAGCTGTGTGAGCATATGCATGTGTGTGTGTGTGTGTCTGATTGCATGTATGTGCATGGGCATGCTTTTAAGTGTGTGTGCATGAGCTTGTTTGCGTGTGGATGTGCATGTCTATGCATGTGTATGTGTGTATGTGTGCATGTGCGTACTTGTGTGTGTGCATGTTTTTGTTGGTGTGTGTGTTTGTATACGTACATGTGTGTATGGGTGTGTGTGTATACATTTGTGGGCACTTTAGTGTATGTGTGTGTGTAAGAGGGTGTGTGTCTAGGTGTGTGTGTGTGGGTGTGTGCATGCATGTGTATGTGTGCATATGTGGGTTTGTGCGTATATGTGTGTGTGAGCATTTATTCTTACGCATGTGTGCATGCATGTGATTATGTGTAGGTGTTGGTTTGTGCATGTGTGTGTGAATGTACATGTTTTAGTGAGCATGCTTATGCGTGTGTGAGTGTGTGGGTGTATAGGTGTGTGCATATATGCATGTGTTCTTGTACATATGTATAAGTATATGTGTGTCTGCATGTGCATCTACATGTGTGACTGTGTGCGTGTTAGTACGTGCATACATGTGTCTGTTTATTTATTCATGTGCATGTGTTTCTGTTTACGAGTGTTTCAAAGTGCACATGTGTGTTTGCTTATATGTTTTTGCATGTGTGCTTTCTTGGTTGTGTGTGCATGCATGTGTGTGCTTATGCATGTTCTTATATGTGTGTGTGTATGCATATGTGCATGCATTTGGTGTCTATATGTGTGTTTCTAAAAAAGTGATGCGTCCCCACGAGTGCAAATGTGCATGTGTATTTGCATTTGTGAGGGGGTGCACATGTGCATGTCTAAATGCATGTGTTGTGCATGTGCTTATGTGTATATGCTTTTTTGGTGTTTGCATGTGCATGCACACGTGCATTCATGTGTTTGTTGTGCATGTGTGTATGTGCATGCTTGTGTGTGTGTGCATTTGAGTATTTGTGCATAATTGTGTATGCATCTGTGGTTGTTGGTGTGTGTGTGCATGCAAGTGTGTGCATAAGCATGTGTTTGTGTACCAGTGTTTGCATGTACATGTGTGTCCATATATTTATATGTATATATATATGTATATACATGTGTGTGTGTGTGTGCATGTATTCATGTGTGTGTGTGGATGTGCATATTCATGCATATGTGTGTGTGCTTTTGTATGGGCATGTGGGCATGTCAATGGGCTTATGCTTGTGCATATGCATATGAATGTTTGTGTGTGTATATGTGTGAGTACATCTATGCATGTTTTTGAGTGTATGTTCCTACACATTTGTGCTTGCACACATACAAGAATGTATGTATGCATGTGTGTGTTGACATGTGTAAGTGTGTGCTTGTGACATGTGTTTGTGTTATATGTGTATTTGTGTGTGTGCATGACTTTGTGTATGTGTTCTTTTTTGTGTGTTTTTGTAGCAAGTGTGTGAATATGAGTGTGTGTGTGTGTGTGCATGTTTGTATGTGTGTGCATGTATGTGCGTGTGTATGTTTGTTCATGCATAGGTGTGTGTGGTTGTACATAGGTGCTTGTATGTATTTGTGTGCACGTAGGTGTGTGCATGTTTGGATGTGGATGTGTTGTGGGCATGTATTGTGTGTTTGTGACTTCATGTGTTTGTGTGATTGTGTGTGCATACATGTGTGTTTATATGAGTTTATGAATATATGTGTGCATGTGTGCATTTGGGTGTGCACATCTGTTTGTGTATATGTGTGCATACATGTCCAACGATGTGTACATATGTGCATGTGTTTGTGCATGTGTGTGTGTGCATGTGTGTGCATGTGCATGTGTGTGTGTTTGTGCTTGTGTGTACATGTGCATGTGTGTGTGTGTATATGTGCATGTGTGTGCATCTGTGTGTGTAGTTATGCATGTGTGTGTGCATGTGTTTTTAAGTTTGTGTTTGCATGCATGTGTGTGTTTATGAGTTTATGCATGTGTACATGTGCATGTGTGTTTGCACTCGCCTTTTTGTGTGCATGTGTGTGTACTTATTTTGTGGGTGTGTGTATGTGCACACATGCTTGTGCTTATTTATGTGTTTGTGGGTCTATGTATATGTTCTTTACTATGCATGTGTGTGTGCATGCATGTGTATTTGTATACATGTCTATGTGTATGTGTTTGAGCTTGTGTTTGCATATTTTTGATCTCGTGTGCGCATGTGCTTGTATGATTGCACCAATGCATGTGCATTTGTATGCAGGTGCTTATTAATATCCATATGTGTATGTGTGTGCATGTGGATGCATGGGTTCATATGTCTGTGTGTGTGAATGTGCATGTTTATTTGTGTGTGCATGTGTATGTCTGTTCAAGTCATGCACTTATGAAAGCATGCATGTGGGAGTATGTTTATGTGTGTTTAGGTGGATGTGTCTGCTCATGTGCATGTGTGAAAGCTTGCATTTTCATGGGTGTGTATGCCCAGATGTGTGTGCACATGCATATACATGTGTTCATGTGCTTGTGCGTGTGTGTTTTATTTATGTAAGCATGTGAATGTGTGTTTGCATTTATGTGTTAATGCTTACACATAGAGGTGTACGTGTGTGTTTGTGTGTTGTGTGTGCATGTGTGTATGTATGTTGGGTGTTCACATGTGCATGTGCATGTGTGCATGTGTATATGCATGCATTCGTGTGTGTGCATGTGTATATGTGTATGTGCATGTGTCTGCATGTGTGCATGTGTTTATGTGTTCACACAAGTATATGTGTGCATGTGTGTTCTTATGCATGCATATGACGTGATTATGTGCATGTGTGTGTGTTTGTGCATGCATGTATGTGCATATGGGTACAAATGATTGTGCATGTGCGTGCATGTTCATGTGTATATGTGTGCATGTTTGCTTGTATGCATGAGTATCTATGTGTTTTATCTATGTGAGCAAGTATGTGTGCATGCATGTCTATGTTTACATGTGTGCATGTTTGTGTGATTGTATGTGTGTGTGTGTTTCTACATGCATGTTTTTGTGCATGAATATTTTTATTCATGTGTATATTTATGTGTTTGTGTGAGTGCATGGGTGCATACATGTGTCCCTACACATACATGTGTCCCTACACACATATGTGTGTGTGCATGCATGCATGCATTTATGTGTGTGGGGGTGTGTGTGTTGATGCATGTGTGTGTATGTGTTTGTAAGTGTGTGTTATTAGTGTGTGTTGATGTGTGTGTTCATGTGTGTGCATGCTTGCAAGTGTTTGTGCTTGCTTTTTTGTGCTTTGTAGTGAGTGTATGTGTACTGGGATGTGTGTGTATGTGTGTGCATGTATATTTGTGTACTTGTGTATGCATGTATGTATGTGTACTTGTGTATATATGCTTTGTGCATATGTGTGTGCACACGTGTGTATGCATTTGTGTGCATGTATTAGTGTTTGTGTTTTTGTCATTGTATGTGTGTGTCAGCATTTCCTTCTGTGTGCATATGCCTATGTGTTCCTCTATGTGTATGTATTGATGAATGTGTACATGCATGTGTGTGTGTACATGTTTTTGCATGCCTTGGCATGCATGAGTGTGTACATATATGTGGGTGTCTATGTGTGTGCTTTTTTCAAGTGTACTTGCATGGGTTTGTGTGTTTGCATGTGTTCATATGTCTATGAATAATGCATGTGTGTGTGTATGCAAGTTTGTGTGGATTTATTTGCATTGATGTGTGTGTGTGTATCTTTGTGCATGTCCATTTGTGTGTTTGTGTGGTAGTGAATGCACAAACATGCATGCATGTGTGGGTATTTGTGTGTGTGAATAATTGCATGTGTGTGTCTACATAGGGGCATATGTGTGTGTGAATATGTGTGCATATGTTTGTGTGTTTGAATGTGATTGTGCATGTATATGCCTATGTGTGCACACATGTGTGCATGAATGAGTGTTTGCACGTGTGACTCTGTGTATTTGTGTGAGTGTGCCCATGTGTGCATGTGCATGTTGTGTGTGTATATGTGTTTGCTAGTGTGTGCGCATGTGTGTACACTAGCATGTTGATGTCTTTGCATATGTTTGTGCATATGTGTATGTGAGTGTGTGCATATGGGTGCATGTGTGTATATGTGTTATGTACTTGTGAGTATATGAGTTTATGTGCACATCAAAATGTGTGTGTGTGTGTGTGTGTGCTTGTTTGTATGTATAAGTGCATGTGTGTGTGCTTGTGCATGTCTCTGTGTTTGTATACGTTTGTTTATGTGTGCATATGAAATTTAATGAAACGTGGATGTGTTCGTGTGTGCATCTAGCACTATGTTGCATAGGTACGTGTGTGCATGTGTGTGTGTGTGTGTAGGCATTTGATTGTGAGCTTCTGTGTGTGTGTGTGCATATGCATGATTCTATGCATGCATTTGTGTTGGAATGTTTTAGTGTGTTTGCACATGTGTGTATGCATATTTGTCCATGTGTGTGTAAGTGTTTGTGCATGTGCATGTGCATATGGGTGTGGGTGTGTTGTGTGTGTGCATGTGTGTGTAACTGTACATTTATGCTTGTTATGCAAGCATGCAAGCATGCTTGTTTGAGTGTGTGTGTGCATGTGCATTTGTTCAAGCATGCATTTGCATGTGTGTGTGTGCATATAGGTGTGCATGCATGTGTGTATGCATGTGAGTGTACCTGTGTGTTTATTTGTGTGCATATCTACATATACATGTACATATCTATATTTGTGTGTGCTTGGGGTGAGCATGTATGGGTGTCTGCACATGTGTGCATATGCATACATGTGTGAGTGTATGTTTATGTGCATGGGCAAGCATGCGCATGTGTGTATATATGTAGTCATGTGTGTTTGCATGTGGGTCTGTGTGCTTGTGTACATGTGCCTATGCATGTGTTTGTTTGTGTGTGTGTGTGCACGTGCGGGCTTAAGCATACATGTGTGTTTGTGTGAATGTGCGTACATGTGTGTGTGCATTTGGGTGCCTTTTAATGTGTGTGCCTATATGTGTGTTTGCATTTGCATGTGCATACGTGTGCATGTATATGCAGATGTGTGTGTGTGGGTCTATGTGTTTATGTGTGTATACATGTACGTGTCTTTGTGTGTGTATGTGTGCGTGCATGTGTGAACATGTGTGTGGTTGTGTGTGTGGTGCTTGTACTTACATTTTTTATGCATGTATGTACATGTGTATGCAAGTTAATTCATGAATGTGTGCATGTTTTCCTGCAAAAGTGCATGTGTGGGTGTGGGTTTGGGCATTTGTGTGGGCGTGTGTGTATGTATTTGTGCGTATGTGTGATTTAGTATGTGAGTGTGTGTTTATGTGCATGTGCATCTGATGTAAAAGTTTATGTGAGTGTGCATGTGTATGTGTCTATGTATTCATACTTTTGTGTGTTACATACTCATGTGTGTACATGTGAGCATGTGTGTGTTAATGCATGTGTGTGTGTGTCTTTGTCTGTGCCTGTGAGTGTATGCATGTGTTTGTATGTGTTTTAGGTGAGTGCATGCATGGGTGTGGGTTTGGATATTTGTTTCTATTTGTGTGCATTTGTGTTTGTGTTAGTGTGTTTGTGCATGTGTGTATGTGGGTTTGTTTGTGTTTTGCGAGTGCATCTGTGTGGCAAAGTATGAGTTTGTGTTAATGTGCATGTGTGCATTTGTACATGTGCATTTGCTTGTGTGTGCATATATTTGTGTGCTATGTGCTCATGTGTGAGTGAGAGCTTATGTGTGTCATTGCATGTGCATGTGTGTCCATGTGTGTGCATGTGTGTATATGCATGCACAAGTTGCACATTTTCATGTGTTGTGCACACATGTGGAGCAAGTGTGTGTGGTTGTGTGCTTGTGTCTATGCATGCGTGTGCATGTAGTATGTGTGTGCATGTGTATGTGCATATCTATATCGAGTTGTGTGTGTACATTTATACATGTGGGCCTACATGTTTGTGCTTGTGTGGATGCATATGTACATGTGTGTGTGTGGGTTTGTGTGTGTATGTGCATCCATGCATGTTTGTGTGCGTGCATATGTATGTTCGTGTCTATGTTTGCATACAAATTGACACATGCATGTGTGTTTGTGAGTTTGTATGTTTATATGTGAGTTTGTGGGTGTAGGTTTTCTTGTGTGTGCATGCATGCATGTGTGTGTATGTAAGTGCATGTGTCTTTATGTGTTCATGTGTATATGTTTATGTGTGTGTGTACCAGTGTATGTGTGTGTGTGTGTGTGTATGTATCCATGTGCATATGGACATGCATATGTGCACATGTGTATGCATGTGTGTGGTTGTGTGCAGGTGTTTGTGTACATGTTTGTATGCTTGTGTGTGTTTTTATAAGCATATGTGTGTGTAGATGTGCATTATTTACATATGTGTGCATGCTCCTACATGTGTTGGAATATGCATGTGTGTATGTGCATGTGTGAGTTTGTGTACACATGAGTGCTTATGTGTGTTTGTGGGTGCATGTGTATGTTCTTATGAGTCTACTTGTGCATATTTGTTTTTGTCCATGTACGGGCATGCGAATGTTGTATTCATTCATTTCTTTGTGGGTGAGTGTGTGTGTGTGCGTGTGCATGGGCATTAATATGTGTGATAGTGTGTGTATTCTTTTGTATGTTTATGCTTCTTTGTGTGTATGGGTGTGCATGGCATTTCTACATGTTTGCATTTTCATGTACGCGTATTTATGCATGTTTGTGTTCGTGTTTATGGGTGCAAGTATGTGTGGGTTCTATGTGCATATATGTGTGTGTGTGTACAATTGGTGTGTGCATGTCTATGTGTTTGAGTGTGTGCATGTGCATCTATGCATCTGTGTGCATGTATGCATACTATATACATGTGCGAATATGTGCGTGTGCATGCGTGCTCACGTGCATGTGTGAATAGGTGTTTGTGCTTATGTGTGTGAGTTTGTGTGCATATGATGTGTGCGTGTGTATGCATGTGTGCTTTTGTGCATTTGTGGGTGTAGGGGTGTGCGTATGCATGAATTTGTGTGTATATGTTAGCATGTATGTGTGTGTGTGTGTGCACTTGTGTGCATGTATAGGAGTGTGTATGTATAGATGCATGAGTGTGTGAATGTGTGTGTGTGTATATGTGCATGCATGTGGGTGTGTATATGCATATGTATGGTTGTGCATCTATTTGTGTGTCTTCTTGCATATGTGTGTGTTCATATATGTGTATACATGAGTGTGCATTAATATTTATGTTCATGTGTGTGTGTATGTGCATGCATTTTTGTGCATGTGAGAGTATGTGTCTATAAATGAGTGTGCCTTTGCATGTGTATCTATGTCTGCATATGCATGTGTGCGATGATACGCTCATGTATGTATGTGCATGTGTTTGCATGGGAGCACTTGTGTTTGCACATGTGCGTTTGGATTTGTGTTCTTGTGTGTACGTGTTCGTGTGTATGCTTGTAGGCATTTGTGTAAGTGTGTGTATATATGTCTATTTATGCATATGCATGTGGGTGTGCTTGTATGTGTATGTGTGTGTGCGTCATTGTCCATGTGCATATGTGCATGAGTGTATGTGTGTGCACGCATGCATGTGTGTGTGTGAATTCTTATGCATGAGTGCATGAGTGCATGTGTCTGTATTTTCATGTCTGTGACTGTGTTTGTGTGTGCATGTGTGTGTGCATGCGTGGGCATGTGTGTGAGTGTGTGTGTGTGTAGATATGCATATGTATTTGTAACGTGTATTTGCACATGTATATGCATGCATGTGTGCATGTGTGTGTGTGTGAGATAGTCAATATTCATTTTGTAGCTATGTGTGTTAGCATGTTTATGTGCATAAAGGGGGAGGGGGGAGTGATTGTGGGTGTGCATGCCTATGTGCGTGTGTATACTTCTACATGTGTGCATGAGTTTGTGCTTGTGTACTTTAGTGTGCATGTGTGTGTTAGCTTGCACGTGTTTGTTCATGTGTGTGTGTTCATGTGTGTGGGTGTGTGTGGTTGTGTGTGTATGCATATATAAGTGTGGGTGTATACATACAAACATGATTGTGTGCTTGCACATGTATATTCCTGTGCATTTGTTTATGTTTTGTGAGTGCATGCACATGTGTGTGTTTTTGTGTGTGAGTTTACATCTATATGTGTGCTTATGCAAGTATGAATACACATGTGTGTACGTGCATGTGTGCACCTAAGCATGGGTGTGTCCTTGTGTATGTTTTTGAGTGTACACTGGTGTGGACTTATGCTCACTTGATTGTGTGTCTATGTGTACTTCTGTGTGTGCATGTGTGAATTCCTATGTAGATGTACATGTGTTTGTAGTTGTGTGTATTCTTAAGTGTGTGTGCGTTCATGCTTTTATCTATGTTAGCATGTGCATGCATCTGTGTGCGTGTGGGCATGCATATGTTCATTAATGCACAAGTATTTGTATGTGGGTGTGCATGCATGTGTGAAAGTTTGTGCATTTCTAAGGCATGTGCCCACATGGATGTGTACATATGTGTGCATGTGCATGTGTGAGAATTTGTGTGTGTGGGTGTGTTCTTATGTATACAAGCATTTGTGTGTGTGCGTTTGTGTTCATGTTTTCTTATATGTGAATATGTATGTGTGTGTGTGAATGTGTGTTTGTATGTTCATGTGTGTGTAAGTGTGCATGTGTGTGTGTGTGTGTGAGTACGTATGTGTCTGTGTGTGTGCTTGAGTGATTATATGTGTGCATGTCTATGTGCATTTGTGTGTGTGTTTGGATGTTTTTAAGCTTGCATATGTGTGTGTGTGTGTGCTTGTATAGGTGCTTATGAAATTGTGTACCTATGTAGGTGCATGTACCTATGTATATGTGTGTCTTTGTGTATTCACTGGTATGCACATGTGGGTATGTGTGTCTGTGTGTGTGCTTGAATGTGTGTGTGTGCATGCGTGTATGTATGCATGTGCACATGTTTGTCTATGTGTGTGTGCTTGTTTATGTGCATGTTTGTATACATGTGTAGCTATGTGTGTGTGCATAAGTGTGCCAGTGTGTGGGTGTGTTTGTATGTATATGTTCATTTCTGTACATGTGTGAGTGTGCATGTACATGTTTGTATATAAGTGTGTCTATGTGTGCATGTGTGTGTGTGTGCATGTTTGTTTGTGTGTGTGAGAGTGTATTTTTTGACACACCTATGTGTATTTGTGTGTCCATGATATGTATCTCTGTGCAGGTGTGTATGTGTGTGTGTGTGAGTACATGCACCAACATATGTATGCCTGTGAGCATGCATATATAAGTGTGAGTCTATGTGCACGTGTGTTTGTGTTGGCATGTATGCAAGTGTGTGCATGGGTGTTCGAGCATGTGCGTGTGTGCATGTATGTGTTTGTTCATGATTGTGCATTTGTGTCTATGTGCATTCTTGTGTGCGCTTGAGAGTGTGTGTAGCTGTGCATGTGTAAGTTTCTGTGCATGTGCGTGCATGTGTCTAGGTGTGTGGGCGTTTTTATGTTTCTACTTGTGTGTGCATGTGTGCATACATATGTGTGTATGTGCAAATGTGTACATGTGTAGGTGCATGTGTTTACATGGTTGCAAGTATGTGTGTGTGCGTGCGTGTGTGTGAGCTTTTGTGCATCTATGTGTATGCATGTATGTCTATGTGCATGTGTAAGCTTGTGTCTATCTGTGTATGTGTGCATGTGGGTGTGAATAGACGCATTCATGTATTTGTGAGCATGTGCTTTGTTCACGAGTATATGTGATTTGTTTGTGTGTGTACTTGTGTATACCTTTGTGTGTATGTATCTTTATTTGCACGTGCATGTGCATGGGCATGTGGGTGTGTGAATGTGTATGCATTTTTTTGTTTGCGTGTGTGGGTGCAATGCATATATGCATGTTTGTGTTTGTGCATATGTGTGAGTGTGAGTGCATGCATGATTTTGCATATGTGTGCATGTTAGTGTGTGTGTGTGTGTCTGTGTCTATATGCATGCGCATGCATTTAAGCATGCATGAGTGTGTATGTATGCTCGTGCAAGTGAGTGTATGTGCATGTGTGTGTGCTTGCAAATAAGTGGGTGGATGTAGGTGCACCTGTGAGTGTGTGTACATGTGTATGCATGGGTGAACATATGCATGTGCGAGTGTGAGTGCCTATGTTTGTTCTTGTGTGTATCCTCATAACTGTGTGTGTGTGTGAGTGCATGCTTGTGCTTATGTGCTTGTGTGGGTGCATCTGACATGGTTGCATGTGTGAAAGCATTTGTGCATGCGTGCAAGCATGTTTACGTGTGTGTGCATGTGTGTGCAAGCATATACATTTGTATATGTATAGATATGTGCGTGTGGGTGCATGTGGGTGTGTGCATGCATACTTACATGCATTTGTGATTGTTCTTTGTGTAGGTGTTTGTGTGCATGCAGTTGTGCAGGTGTGCGTGTGTGTTTACATGTGTCCATGTGTGTGTATGTTTGTGTTCATGTATGTGAACATGACATTCTGTGCATATGTCTGCCTATGTGTGCATGTCTATGTTTGTATGTGTGTGTTTACGTGTGCATATTTGTGATTGCATGTGTGTGTGCATATGAATGTGCATGTATGACCGTGTAAATGTGTGCGTATAAGTGTGCATGTGTGTACGTGTCTATGGTTGTGTGTGTAATTATGTTTATGTATGTGTTTTTGCGTGTGTATGTGTGTGTACATATGAATGTGTGTATTCTTGTGTTCCTATGTCTGTATGCATGTGTGTGCAAGCATGTGCATTCGTGCATGGTTTGTATAGGTTGGTTCGTGTGCATATATTTGTATGTGTGCAAGTGTGCTGTGAGTATGTTTGTCGGATTGCATGTATGGGTGGGTATACAAACATTTATATGATTGTGTATTCATACATTTATATGATTGTGTCCATGCATGAGTGTATGTGCAAGCATGTGTGTGCTTATACACATCTTTGTGTGTGTCTACACTTGCTTATAAGTCTGTATGATTAGGAGCATGTATGCTTATTCATAGATGCACATGTCTGTGTGTGTCTCTATGTGTGAGTGTGTCTCAATGTGTAGATGCATGTGTGTATACATGCACATGTGTGCACGTGTTTGTGTGTCTTATGCATTAATATGTGTTGATGTGTGTGGATGTGGGTATGTGGGTATGTGGCTATGTGAATATGTGCATTCATATGTGTGCACATGTGTGTGTATGCATGTGTGTTTGTGCTTGTGCATGTTTGGTTTGTGTGCATGCACATGTGCATGATTGTACTTGTTAATGTACATGTGTGTCTTGGTGTCTTTGTGGTTATGTGATTGAGTGTGTGTACATGTGTGTGTCTATGTGCTTGTGCATGTGTGCATGCATGTATCTGTGTGTGTGTGTGTGTTTGTTTGTGTGTATGCATGTGCATGTGTGTGTGTACACATGCATGTGTATGTGAGTGTGTGTAAGTGTTTGGCATGTAGATGGGTGTGTTTGTTTGTGTCTGTGTGAATCTCCATACATGTGTATGTGTGTAACTGCATGGCATGTGGGTGTTTCTATGTGTGTGCATGATTGCATGTTTGTGTGTGTGCTTGTGTGTGTGCACACAGGCTTGTGTATGCTTGCATGCATGTGTGTGCATCCACATGTGTGTGTGCATATGTGTGATTGTGGATATATTTGTATGTGTGTGCTTGTATGTGTTGCAGTGTGTTCCTATTTTTGCATGTGTGTGCTTGTTCGTGCAGTACGTTCATATATATGTGTGATGCATTTATGCATGTGTGAGAGCTTGTGTGTGTGAATATGTGTGTGCAATTTTGCATGTGTGTATGTTTGCATGTTTGTGCATCTATCTATGTAGCTCTGTGAATGTGTGTTCGTGCTTGTGTGCTTGTGTACTGTATGCATGAGTGTATGTATGTTGGTGTGCAAGAATTATTTTATGTTTGTGTACTTTTACAAGCATGTGTGCACATGCATGTGTATATGTGTGTGTGACAGTGTGAATGTATATGTGTGCATTTGTGTGTCTATGTATGTGTGCATTTGTGAGTGTTTGTGATTGCGTGTTTGTGTGCATGTGTGTTTATATATGCATGTATACGTGTGTGTGCATGAGTGTTTGTACATGAGTACTTATGTGTGTGTGCTTGAGTGATAGTGTGTGTGTACTTATGTGGGCACGTGTGCTTGCAAGTACTTATTTATGTGCATGTGCCAATGTGTGTGTGTTTTTGCATTCATTAGTGTACACATGTGAGTATGTGTCGTTGCAAGTGTGATTTTATGTGTGCATGTTTGTGTGTGTGTGCTTGTATGTGTGTGCATGTGTATATGTATGTGTGTTTATGTATTTGTGTGTACTTGTGTGTATGCATTTTTTTGTGTGTGCTGGTGTGTATGTGTTTGTGTGTGTGAACATGTGCATGTATGTGTGGGTGCATATGTGAGTGTGCATATGCATGTTTATTTGTGTGTGGAAGCAATTTTTTGCATGCATGTGTTTATGTGTGTGTGTGCATCAGTACCAATGTCTATGTAGGTGTGTATGCCTGTTTTTGTGTGTTTGAGTAAGGGCACACGTTTGTATGTGCCTACATGTGTGTGTGCTTTTTTGTGTTTGTAAGTTTGTGCATGTGTTTGTTCAACTATGTGTGTTTTTGTGCCTATGTGAGTGCATGTGTGTGGATGTTAGTTTGTGTGTGCGTGTGTGTATATGTTGATGTGTTTGTGTGTGTGTTCGCATGCTTACAGGTGTGTGCATGGCTGTGCTTGCATGTACACATGTGCGTGCATATGTTTTTGTGCATGAGTGTGTATGTGTGTGTGTGCATGCCTACGTGTGCATGTGAGTATGTGTGAATTCTTGTGCATGTGTGCATGCATGAGGGCCTATACAGGTGCATGTCCATGCATGTGTGTGTGTGCTTGTGTGTGTGCATGTGTGCATGTATGAATATGTGTAGGTGCAAATGCATGTGTCTATATGGCTATGCATATACAAGTATGTGTGTGTGTGCACAAGTATATTTGTATGTTTGTGCAAGTGTTTGGGCATGTGTAAGCATGTGTATGTATGTGCACATGTGCATTGTGCATGTGTAAATATGTGTATGTATGTGCATGTGCTTGTGTGTATATGTATATCCATGTTTGAGTGTGTGCATATGTTTGCATAAGCGTGTGTATCCTTTTTTGTATGCATGTGTGAATTTTTGTTTGTGTACATGTGCACATGTTTGTGTGTGTGCATGTGCGTGCAAGAGTGTGTGTGCATGTATGTTTATGTATGTGCATGCGTGTGAAAGTGTTTGTTTGCCTATGCATGTGTCTATGTGTTTTTGATTTTTTGTGTGTTTATGTATGTGTGCATGTGCATTTTTGTCGACTTGTGTTATATTGTGTGTGCATGTGTACATATATTTGTATGTGTGTGCACCTATGTGGTGTGGTTGCATTTGCATGTGTGTTCTTATGATCATGTATGTGTACTTGTGCATGTGTATGTGTGTTTGAGTGCACGTGTGTGTGCATTTGTGTTTGTACATGTGTGTGTGTGCCTTATGTGTTTATATGTGTATGTTAGTATATGTGGTCTGCATATAGGTCCAGTATGTGCATCCATGCCTGTGTGTGCACCTATGCATGTGTTTTGTGCATGTGTGTATGTGTGAGCATGGGTTTGTGTTCTTGTGAGTGCAAGTGCGTACATGTGTGTACAAGTGTGTGTGCATGTTAGTGTTTGCGTGTTTGTATGCATGTGTTTGTGCACATGCTCTAGTGCATGTATGCATGTGAACAAGCACGTGTGTGATTCTGTGTGCATGTGTATGTGTTCATGTGTTCATGCATGCGTACACATGTGTGTTTATGCAAGTGTATATGTGCACGTGAATGTGTATTTATGTGGTTGTGTGTATGTGTGTATACATACATATATGCACACCTATGCGTGCCTTTGTGTATGTGTGTTGTGTGTGCGTGTTTGTGATTTTATGTGTGTGTTGGTGTGTGTGTTTGAGTGTGTCTACATATATGCATGTGCATGTGCTTAATTCTGAATGTGTGTGTGTCTAATGGTGTGCATGTGTGTGTACTTGTGTGTTTTAGATGTGTGTGCTTGTATGTGCAAGTGTATATATGTGTGCATATGTGTATATATGTGTATGTACATATAGGTGTGGTAGTACATGCATGTGCAGCTGTGCTTGCGCATATTTTTGCGAGTGTGTGTGAATTTGTGAGTCTATGTGTGTGCACATCATACAAGTGTGTGTATTTGTGTGATTGTATGTGTATATGAGTTTCTTTGCAATAGAGTGTGGGTGTGTTCTTGTATATGAATGTGGGCTTGTGAATATTTTTGTGTGTGCATCATTATGAAAGTGTTTGTGTGTGTTCATGCACACATGTGTGAATATGTGTGTGTGTGTGCAAGCATCTTTATTCATGGGTGTGTGTGTGTGTCTATGAATGTGTGTGTGTTTGTATATGTGCATGTGTGAGGGTCTGTGTGTGCATGAATATGCATGCTTATAATAGGCATGTGTGTGTGTGCATGCTTGTCTGTGTTGGTTTCTATGTGTATATATGTGCATTTGTGTGGGTGTGTGAGTTCATGCATATGTGTGTCCATGTGACTTTGCATGCGTGTGTACGTGTGTGCATGCATGTTTGTTTATGTGTGTGTGTATTTGCATGTCTATGTGTGCATGTGTTTATACATCAGTGCATGTGTGCATGTGTAAGCATGTTTGTTTTTGCTTTTTTATGCATGTGTGTGAGCACGTGTGCATGTTTGCTCATGTGTGAGTGTATGTATGTTTATGTAGATGTTTGTGTTTGTATGTTTGTGCATATATATATATATATGTGTGTCTGTGTGTGTGTGTGTGTGTGTGTGTTTGTGTGTGTGTATGTGTGTGATTTTGCATGCATGTTTGTATGTGTCTTTTTAAGGCTATGTCATGTGTGTGTGTGCTTGAGTGTGCATGAGTGCATGTTGGTCTTTGTGCATGCATTTGTGTGTATGTGCACATGTGAAGGTGTGTGCGTGTGTGTGTGCATTTGTGTGTGTTTGTTTGTGTGGGCATATATATATGTGCCTTCATGTTTGTAAATGAGTTTATGCATGTGCTTACTCATGCATGCTCAAAAGTATGTGTGTGTTTTGCATTTGTATGTGTGCATGGGTACATGCCTATGTTTGTCTATGTATGTGAGTGTGCATGTGTATACATGAGTGCACTTGTGTGTACATGTGTTGATATGTGTTGGCATGTGTGTATGCATGTGTGTGTTTAAATAAATGAGTGTGTAGATGTGTGTGTGTGTGTGCATGTGAGTTTGCATTATTATTCATGTACATTTGTGTGTTTACATGTGCATGTGCATTTTTGTGTGCTTGTGTATAAGTGTGTGTGTGTACGTGTGGATGCATATGTTTTTTGTGTACAAATACATGTGCATGCATGTTTGTGTGTGCCGAAGTGTTTGGGCAAGTGAACATGCATGTGTGTTTTTGTGTGTATGTGTGTGTGTGTGTCTGTGTGCGTGTTTGTGTTTGTTTGTGTATGGGTTTGTCTATGTGCATGTGCATGTGTGTTCAAGTGTGTGGTTATGTGTGGGTCAAGATCTATCTAAATGGCTATGCACATGCTTTTGTGTATGTGTATGTTCCTCCTTGTATGTGTATGTGTCCATAAGTGTGTATATGTGTTTGTGAGTGTGTGCATTTTATATGTGTGCTTGTGTGTGTGTGTCGCGGTATCTATGTTTGGGTGTGTGTGTGTGTGTGCATATGTGCATGTTTATGTGCTTATGCATGTTTGTGTGCTTATACATGTCTATGTATGTGTGTGTTCCTGCTTGTGTGTGTATGTGTCCATAAGTGTGTATGAGTGTTTGTAAGTGTGTGCATTTTATGCTTGTGCTTGTGTGTGTGTGTCATGGTGTCTATGTTTGGGGGTGTCTGTGTGCATATGTGCATGTTTATGTGCTTATGCATGCATGTGTATGTACGTGTTTGCATGCAAGCACATGAGTGTGTTGATATGTGTGGGTGTGAGCAAGTGTGTGCTTTTGTGTGCCTGTCTGTTTGTGTGCATGTAAGAATATGTGTGTGTGTGTGTGTTTTGGTGCACATACCAATGTGTATATCTTTGTGTGGGTGTGCATGCACATGTGCATCAGTGCATTTCTTCATGCATGTGTGACTACACAAACGTGTGTGTGTATACATGTGGTTTTGTGTTGTTGTGTGTATTCATGTGTATGTGCATGTGTTTGCATGCATGTGCATTTTGCAAATTTATGTACGTGTGCATTTGTACATGTATGTGGGACTACATATGTGTGCAAGTGCGTGCATGCCTATGTACCTATGCAATTGTGTGTGTGTTAGTTCATGTGTAGGGGTGTGTGTATAAGTATAGTTTTGTAAGTGTGTATGTCTGAGTTTGCATCATTATGTGTTTGTGTGTGCATGTGCATATGTGTGTGTTTGTGCATGAATGCATGTGTCGATGTGTGTGGATGGCATGTGGACATATTTTTATGTGTTCATGAGTGTGTGGGTTTGTTCATATGCATGTGAGCATGTGTTTATAGCAGATGTGTGTGTGCATGTGCATGTGTGTGCTTGTTTTTATGTATATGTGTGTGCACATGCGAATGTGTGTATTCATGGATGTGCATGTGTGTTAGTGTGCATGCTTGTGTGTTTGTACATGTGTGTGTGTGCATACTTTTCTGGGTATGTGTGCATTTGTGTGTATGGATGTATGTGCATGTGCATGTGTGTGTCTATAGAAATATGTGTGTATGTTCTTCTTTGTGTTTGAGAGCACATATGCATGAGCTTGTGCACACATGTTGTTGTGTGCATATTTGCATGTGTTTGTATGTATTTTTGCATGAGTTTGTGTGCATGTTCATGTGGGTGTGTGTCTACATAACTCTATCTATTTGCTTGTGTGTTTGTTCATGTGTGCATGTCTGCATTTGTACATGTGCATCATTATGTGTATGTTGCCTACGTATGATGCAGGTGTATGTGTATGGGTGTCTCTGTATGTAGCTATGTGTGAGTGTTTGTGCACATGTGTGTTTTTTGTGTGTGTGTGTTTCATGACGGTGCGTGTGCATGGCCATGTGCATGTGTGTTTACACATGTGTCCATGTGCATATGTGTATATGTGCATTTGTGTACCTATTTGTGATAGTGCTTACATGAATGTATATGTGACTTTGTACGTGTGCATGCCTATTTTTGTGTACATGTTTGTGTGCATGTATGTACATTTGTGCCTATTTGTTTGTCCATGTGTCTATGTATGTTTGTATATGTGTGTGCTCATGTGCATGTGCATATTCTCACACATGTGTGTTGTGTGTGTGCATGCATCTTTGTGTTTATGCATGTGCTTATGTGTATGTGTGTTTGTTTATGTGTTTGTTTGAGCTTTTATGCATACATGCAAGCATGTGTATTACATGAGTGTGCATGTGTGCTTTTTTTTGGGAGCATACATGTGGTTGTGTGACAATACATTTGTATGTGTGTGTGTGCGTATGTTTTTGTGTTTTAATGTGTGTGTACATGTGCATGCATTTATGTATGAATGCACGTCTATGTGCATGAGCGTTTGTTTGTACATGCAAATATGGGAGAGCTTGTGTGTGCATATGTGTGTGTTTTTTTGCATGTGCATGTGAGTACATGTTGTTTGGTCGAGCTTCTACATGTGCATTTGCATGTTTGCATGGCTATATGCACATATGTGTGTGTGTGTGTTTGTTTGTGTGCATGCTTATGCATGTGTCTATATGGATTCATATATGTGTATACATCTGTGAGCGCATGCATGTTTGTGAATGTGTATATGGGCATTGGCAAACGTGCATACATGTGGGTGTGTGTGTGCATGTGTAAGTGTGTGTGAGAGTATGCATATGTGCGTGTGTGCGCATGTTTGTGTATGTATGTGTGGGTGTGTATGCATGTGTGTATATGTGCATGTGCATGTGTGCTTTTCTGTGTGTGTGTGTGTGCATATGTACATATGGTTGTATGTGTGTGTATGTGTGTGTGCATTCCTATGGTGTTTGTGTGTTCATGTGCATGTGTATTCGTCTATGTGGGCGTGATAGTGCATGTGTGGTTTTGTTTGTGTGTGTCTATTTATGTGTATTTGTGTGTATGTGTGTGCAGATGCATGAGTGCCTGTGGTTGTGCATGTGTGTACCTATACATGTGCATGTGTGTTTTTGCTTGAGAGTGTGTGTATGCATTTGTGTGGATTTCTATGTGTGTGGGTGTGTGTATTTGAGCATGTGTGATTGTGTATGTGTGTGTGCATGTTTCACTTATTTGCATGTATATGGGTGGGTGTGTATGGTCTTAGTTCCATGCATGTTTGTGTATTTATGCATCCATGTGTGAGTGTGTGTGTGTGTGTTTGTGTGCACATGCATGTTTGTGGTTCTATTCATGTGTGTGTGTGTTTATGCACCAATTTTTATGTAGTTGTATGCATTGTGCATCCATGTGTGTGTCTGTGTGCATGTTCTTACATGTGTGAATGTGCCTACATGTGTGTGCATGATTGTGTGCATGCATTTTTATGTGTTTGCATATGTGTGTGCTTATGTAAGTCCTCATGTGTTCATGTGTGTGCATGTGTATGTGTGCTTGTGTGTGCAAGTGTGTGGTTATGTATGTGCGTGTGGATGCATATGGCTGCATGCATGCAAATGTTTATGTTTGTGTGTCTATGAGTGTGTGTTTGAATGTATGCATGTGTGAGTGTATGTGCATATGTGTTTGTGTATGAGTGTACATGTGCATGTGTGTCTTCGTATGTGTACGTGTGTGTCCATACATGTGTGTATAATTTTGTGTGTATGTGTGTGCTTCATGTGTGTACATGTGTGCATGCACGTGTGTGAATGGGTGTCTATGCATGTGTGCATTTATGTTGCTATGTGCATGTGTGCGTGCATGCCTATGTATGGATGTATACATATGTATATGTATTTGAAAGTGTGTGTAAACATGTCTATATGTGTGCATGCATGCATGTGTGTGTGTGTGTGTGCATATGTGAGTTTGGTGTGTGTACATGTGCTTATTTTTGTGTGTGTGAGCCTTTATGTGTGCATGTTTATACATGTGTAGGTGTGTATATGTGTGCATGTGTGGCCATGCATGCTGTGTGAGTAACAGTGTGTATGTACGTGTGTTCATTCGTTCATGCATGTGTGTGCCTGTGTGTATGTATGTGTATGTGCATGTGTGTGTGTTTGTGTGTGGGTTATTCTTGTGATTGTGCACGTGTGCATGAATTTATGCACATACATGCATGAGTTTTTTTGCTTGTTGTGTGAGTGTATGTGCATGCACATGCATGTATTTGTGTGCATGTTAGGTGTCAGTGTTTGAGAGAGAATGTCTGCAAGTGTATGTTTTTGTGCGCATTAATGTGTATCTGTACATGCATGTGTGTGTGTGTGTTTTTCTACATGTGTGTGTTTGTTTATATGTTTTAATATGTATGTGTTTATCCATGTATGTGAGTATGTGTGTGCATGCATGTTTGTGTGTTTGATCATGTGTACATGTGCATTTGTGTTTGTGTGTGTGGATGTCATTGTGCATTTGTGGTTTGTGCATGTGTTTCTATGTGTGTATGTACTTATGCATGTGAATGCATTTTTGTGTATGAGAGCATGTCTGTGTGCATATTTTTGTGGGTGTGTGTATGTGTTTGTGTGTTTGCTTGGGTGGATGTATATGTGTTGTTGTGTGTGTATGCATGAGTGTCTGTGTGTGCATTTACACATGTATTTGTATGAAGTTGTGTGTGTTGTGCATCCATGTGTGCATATGTGTATGTTTATATTTGTGTGTGTGTATGTGCATGCATGTTTGTGCATAATTGTGTGCATAACTATGTGCATTTGCACGTTTGTTTGTGTGTGCTTGGGTGTGCATGAGTCTACTTGTGTGAGTGTATGCATGTGCATGTTTGCATGTATGTGTTTGGGGGTACATGTGTGTGGTTAAATGTATGTGTGTTTGTATATATGTGTGTCTATGTGCATGCACGTGTTTAGTTGTGTTTGTGTACGAGCAAGTATTTGTCTGTGTGAGTGTCTATAAGGGGATTTATGTATGGGTGTTTGTGTTTGTGTGTGTGTGGGTTCATGTATTCATGTGTGTTCTGATGTGTGGGTTCATATGTGTGTGCATGTAGACAAAGTTGTGTGTGCACAGGTGCACACGTGTTTGGTCATGTGTCTATGCATGTGTGTGTGTTTGTGCATGTATGTATGCATGTGTGTTCATGTTTGTGTGTATGTGTATATATGTCTATGTATGTGTGTGGTTGTGCATGTCCATATGCATTTGTGTGTACTTATGTGTCTGTGTAAAAATGTACTTGTGTGCATTTATGCATGCATGATTGTGTGTGTGTATATTCATATTTTTGTGCATGTTTTGCATAGGCATGTGTGAATATGTGCTTTATATGAGTGTGTGTGTGTGTGTGTGTGAGTGTGTGCATGTGTGCATGTTCAAGTGTTTGCTTGCATGTGTATGTGCATGTGTTTTTGTTCTTATTCATGTATGTGCATGGGTGCATGCATGCTTATGTGAATGTGTGTCTATTGGTGTGTATTTATGTTGGAGTGTGCAAGTCTGCATGCATGGCTAAGTGTGGATGTGTGCATGAAAATGTGTATGTGCATGTGTCTGAGCATGTCTGTATGTGTGCATGTACATTTGTGCATGATTTTCTGTGTGTGTTCATGTGTGGTTGTATGTGTGTGTGGACGTGCATGTTTTCATGTGTGTGTGCATGAGAATGCGTGTTTGCCTTCGTGTATTTATGTATATGCACATGTGAGTGTGTATGTGTGTGCATGTATGGGTGTGTGTGCTGTGTGTAAGGGTGTGTGCTTGCATGTGTGTCCATTTTTACATGCGTGCATGTGTGTGTATGTGTGAGGGCAAGCATGTGCTCATGCATGCATTTGTGTAGGTTATCATTGTGTTTGTGTATGCATTTGTGCGTATGTGTATGAGTTCGTGCACATGAATGGATATGATTTTTTTGCATGTGTGTGTGCATGTTTGTGTGATGTTTGTGTGCATATGGTTGTGTGTGTGATTGCTTATGTGCATGTGTGCTTGAGTGTGTCTATGTGCATCCATGTGTGCATGTGCATGCGTGTATGAGTCATTATGTGTGTGTATATTTGTTTGCATGAGGATGTATGCATGTTTGAACATTTGTATGTGCATGTGTGTGTGTGTTAATACATTTGCATGCATGTGTGCTATTGTGTGTATGCATGTGTGTGTGTATGTGTGGGCATACATGATCATGTGTGTATGCATCTTTGTGAGCAGTGTTTGAGTCTGTATTTATGAATATTTGTGCAATTTTTTTATTCATATGCATGCACGAGTGTGTGTGTATAGGCATGCACAAGACTGTGCACATGTGTGCTTGTGTGTGTGAATGTATGTGTGTATATGCATGTGTGTGTGCTTGTGTGCATGTGTATATGTGTTTTGGTGTGCATGTGGGTGCTTGGGTGGGCATTGTTTGTATATATACATATGATTGCATGACGTGTGTGTGTGTATTTTTGTGCATTTGCATATGTGTGTAAATGTTTATGCACGTGAGTCTTTGTGTGTGTGTATGCACATGTGAGTGTATGCGTGTTTTGTTAGTGAATGTGCATGTGTGTGTATGGGTGTGTGTGTGTGCTAGTTTGTCTATGTATTTGTGTGTGTGCTTGTTTGTGTGTGTCTATGTACATCTATGTATTTGTGTGTGTTTTTTTGTGTGTGTTCGCATGTGTTTTTGCAAGAGTGTGTGTGCATGTGAGTCTGTGCACATGAATGTTCATGCTTGTGTGCATATAAGAGTGCCTGCACATGCGAGCATGTTTGTTTGTACATATTCATCTATATTTTGGGCTTGTGTATGCATGTGTGAATGTTTGTTAGAGTGTGTGTGGGCATGCATAAGTGTGTAAGCTTGTCATTTTTGCTTGTGAAATTTTGTGTATGTGTGTCAATTCTTATATGTGTCTTTGTGTGCATGTGTGCATGCATGCATGTGTGTAGGTGCATGTGTGTGCATGTGTTGTTCTGCACATGTGTGCATGTAAGCAAGTGTGTGTGCACATCCATGTGAGTTAGTGTGTATGTGCATGCTTTGTGGAGGACTTGTGTTAGTGTTTGTGTCTATGTGTGCATGTGTGTATGTGTGAGTGTAAGCATGCATGCATGTGTGTGTGTGCATGTGTGCACATGTGTGAGTGTGTGCATGTGTCTGTGTATGTATGTGTGCTTATTCATGTATGTGTGTGTGTATTTGAGTTTATGTGAGTGTAAATGTGTGTTCATGTGTTTGATCTTGTCTATGTTCTTGTATATGCATATGAGGGTGTGCATGTGTGTTTATGTGCATGAGTTGATGTGCAAGTGATGGTGTGTATGCATGTGTTTTTATTTGTGCATGTGTGTGTGCATATGCTTGTTTGTTTATGTTTGTGTGCATGTCTGTGTTTGTGAGTGTGCATGCTTGTGTGTGTGTAAGTGTATGTACTTAGGTGTGTTCTTGTGCTTATGGGTGTGCATGCAGTTGTGTACATGTGCATGTTTGTGTATTTTTGTGCATGTGCACATGTATGAATGTGTGTTTATGCATGCTTATGTATGTGTGTCTAAGAGTTTATGCATGCATGCTTGAGCATGTGTGTGCATGTGTGTTTGTGTACATGTGCATTTGATTTTGAGTGTGTGTATGTGGGTGCTTATGCTTGTGCATGTGTGTGTGTTTGTGTGCTTATATGTGTGTGTTTGTGTGGTTGTGCATATGTGCACGTGTGCATGTGCGTATGTGCTTGTGTGTGTGTACGTTTGTGCAAGCTTATGAATGTCTGTGTGTGTCCATGTGTGTGCATGCATATGCATATCCTTGTGCCTATTTGTGTTTTGCATGTGTGTGAATGTCTATGAGCCTTTGTCTATATGTGTTTGTACTACTTTTTTGATGTGGTTGATGTGTTTATTTGTTTTGTATATTTTACCCAATTTATCCAAATCCAATTTTCATTTTCAATTGGATTTGGATAAAAAAGGCATATATGCATTTACGAACGAGAACGATTTATTTTTACTTCTTTGATTTTCTCTTTTTTTATTTGACTTTTCTTTTTCTTTTTTTTACTTTTCTTTTACTTATTTTTATAATGTTACACAGTGTATATATTTCGGCTTTCATCTACCGAATACGTCATACGATATATAGGAAATGAAATCTACTCTAAATTTTTGCATTTCTCATTGGAATGGAAATGGAATTGAATTATTTATGAATTGTGGATACATATGTATTCTTAACATACTGAAACGACTGCCGTTATTGGTATCAAACCAATATCGATTCATACAAGCTAAATCTTCTAATCGATAATGTGGCCAAAGAAACAATTTGAATTTCCTTAAATTTTTTGTATCTGTATTAATATGCTTGTCCCCATTCCAAAATTGTCCACAGTTTCTTATTTTTTTTTCATTGCAAAATATTGGATTTATATCCAAAACATTACAATTCCGGGAATTTAAACAAGTTCGAATTCGAAATTCTCTCCGACGTCTAGGAGATAGAATATTTTCGGGAATAAGTAAATCATGATGTAAATCGTGTGAGAACAACACACAAGAGGGGAGGGGTGAATTGTGCTTTTCACTAAAATTTTAGATTTTTGAAAATTCTTTCAATTAAAAACGTTTGTAAATAAATTGTGAAATAAAAACGAAAAATGCAATAATAAGACAAGCAAACAAAAGACAAAGATTTTTAGGTGGTTCGGCCAAACCCGTGCCTACATCCACCCCCGATCAACCCGATCGGGCTTCCACTAACCACTCCCTTTTGCCGAAGCCGGTAGGGGTAAACCAAGTACAACCGGTGCTCCAACGAGACACCAAAAATCCGAACAAATCCGGCTACAATAATGCATACAATTTTTTTAATAGCAATGCATACAAAAATCCTACACCTTTAATTTCTCAAAGCAAAGTGGCACAACTAAATGTTACCGAATGATGCAACGAAATGTGGAAGAAAGCTGTTGAAATTTGAGAAGAAGGTTGAGCCCGTAGCTCCCACAAGTATGCCAATTGTTGATCTCGGTTTTGGCCTTTTTCCTTAGTTTTTGAAGACTTTTGCAAGTGGATTCATCAATCAATAAATTGTAAGATGTCTTATATATATAGTCCACCAAAAAGCAATTCCAAACGGCTAGAAAAACGGTAAAAAAGAAACCGGAAAATAGCCGTTGCCTGAAGCCCGAAAAGGAGAGCAGCAGCCGTCCGATCCCACTTCAAGAATGGACGGCTGGATGGACTTCTCGGCTTGATCATCTCCAGACCGTCTGATCCGGGCGGACTTGATCTGAACCATTGGATCCCACGCGCTGAACAAACGGTGCTGATTAAACAGCCGTTCGAAATTACTCTCGCCCGTTAGATCTGGGCAGGCTTGATCTGCGCCTTTGGATCCTGCTCGCTGAACGAACGGCGCTGATTAAACAGTCGTTCGAGATTACTCTCACCCGTTGGATCTGGGCGGGCATGATCTGCGCCTTTGGATCCTGCCAAAGTTATAAGGTGGGATTTTTAGTCCCACACTGCAGAATACAATTTTGCACAGCGCTTTATAATAGATTTGCGCCGTTTAACCTGCGAGCCACTTTGGGGCTGGCTCCCCCCCTCCTTGACTGGGATTTCATCACCCGGTTCAGGTTGACTTAGCCATGCACTGTTCTTTGACCGTTGACCACGCTGTAGTTAGACTTAGCCGAGCTCCTCTCGGCAGGCTTGGCTTAGCCAGGCACTGTTCCGTTGACCGTTGACCAGCGCTAGCCGAGCTGCTCTCGGCGGTCTTTGGCCGGGCTTTGCTCGCCCCTTTCGGGTCAACCAAATTTTTATATTTTTTATTTCTAAAAGGCCTGGACGGGCTATTTTGACGCCGGTTCGACCCGCCCATGCTACAGTGCTTTTTCCCGAGACTTTTGCTGTTTTAGGGTATTTTTGACGAAATTTTTAGCTACAAATTTGAATATAAGTGTATAAAAATAATTTTATATTCTTATAGTATTATAAGTTAATTAAGTGGCTATGAAAAGAAATTCGTAAAAAACGATTCCATAATAATATTAAAAAATCAAATACCCATGTCTATACATTTTGTCAAATATGCTTGGCCCAAAAATGAAAATTCATTATTAAATAATTTTATAATATTTTTAAATGTTAATACTACTAGTGTGCCACATAATCTCAAGGTTTTGACATATCAAATTCAAGAGAAATAAAAAGACATTTAATTATAAAACATCTTGCGCATGTCTCAAAAATTCCTTCAGTAATAAATAGCTTGGTTTTGTAATTATCACATCAAAGGGTACAACACTTAGGTGTGTTCTTGTGCTTATGGGTGTGCATGCATTTGTGTACATGTGCATGTTTGTGTATTTTTGTGCATGTGCACATGTATGAATGTGTGTTTATGCATGCTTATGTATGTGTGTCTAAGAGTTTATGCATGCATGCTTGAGCATGTGTGTGCATGTGTGTTTGTGTACATGTGCATTTGATTTTGAGTGTGTGTATGTGGGTGCTTATGCTTGTGCATGTGTGTGTGTTTGTGTGGTTGTGCATATGTGCATGTGTGCATGTGCGTATGTGCTTGTGTGTGTGTACGTTTGTGCGAGCTTATGAATGTCTGTGTGTGTCCATGTGTGTGCATGCATATGCATATCCTTGTGCCTATTTGTGTTTTGCATGTGTGTGAATGTCTATGAGCCTTTGTCTATATGTGTTTGTACTCTTATTCCTATGCATGTTTTTGGGCTTTCTGTCAATATGTGTGTGTGCATGCATATCTGTGAATGTGTCCATGTCCATGTACATGTGTTCATGTTTTCATGTGTGTGATTGTGTGTGTGTGTGTGTGTGTATGTGGGTATATGTGCATGTGCATAGGAGGGTGTGTATTTGTGTGGATATGCATATGTGTGTGTCAGTATGTGTGTGTGTGTGTTTGTGCATGTGTGTGTCTAAGTGCATGCAGGTGTGTATATATGTGCGTGCGTTCTATGTGTGCCTGTGTTTTTATGTCTATGTGTATGCATATTTGTGGGTGTGGGTGTGCATGCATGTGCATGCACTTGTGTAGATGCATGTGTGTATATGCATGTGCAAGTGTGTGCACATCTATTTATGTGGGCATGGGTGTGTGTGTAGGTGTCAGTGTGTGTTGCTGTGTGTGTGTGTGTGCATGTCTGTAGTTGTGTGTGTTTGTGTGTGTCTGCATACATGTGCATGTGTACATGAGTGCATATGTGTGCATCCATGTGCATGGATTTGGACATGCAAGTGCAAGCACATGTGTGTGTGAGAGAGTGTTTAGGTGAACGTAAATGTGTGTGTGTATGGATGTGATTGCATATGTTTTTGTGTTTGTGTGTGCACATGCATACATGTATGTGTGTTCACTGTATGTAAGTGTTTGTGCGTCTTTGTTTATGCACGTGGGCATATGCATTTGTTTGGGTGCATGTGTTTGTGTGTGTACACATGTGCATATGTATTCATGTCATTGTACATGATCTTGGGTGCATCCAAGTTGGCATGTGTGTGTGTGCATGTGTTTACAAGAATGTATGCATGCGTGTGTGTACGTTCATGTGTGTATACTAGTAAATTTGCATGACTGCATGCATGCATTTGCTTGTTCTTACAAACGTGTGTGTGTATGTGTGTGGGTGTATATGCATATGCTTTTTTTGTGGACTAGTTTGCATGTTCATGTGTGTATGTGTTTGTGCAAGTGTGATTTGAGGTACACATGAGTGCATGCATATGCGTGTGTTTGTATGTGTGTTTTTGTATGGGTGTGTGTGTGTGTGTGCATGTGTATGTTTATGCATGCAAACATGCGTGTGTGTGGGTTTGTATGTGTGTGTGAGTTTGTACATGTTTTCATTTTTGAGCATGCATATGTGGTTATGTTTGTGTATGCATGGGTGTGTGTGTGTTTAAGTGCACATGTGTGTTGGTGTGTATGCATGCATGTGTGTCTTTGTGCATGTTTATGTGTATGTGTAAGGGTGTGTGTGTGTACATGTTTTTGAATGTTCTACACTTGTATGTATGTGTTATATGCATCTATGTGTGTGTATTTGTGTGTGTGGTTTGTGTTCATATGTGTATGTGTGTGCATGCATTTGTGCATGTACATGCTTATGTGTTTATCTATGTGCATGCATGAGTGTGTATGCATGTGTATGTGCTCGTGTGAACACATGTGTGTTCCTGTGGCTATGCACATGTGCAGGTATGTCTATGTATGGTTATACAAGTGCATGTATGTGTACTCGTGTGTACTGTGCATGTGTTGTGCGTGTATAAGTTTGTATAAATGAAGTGCAAGTGCATTCGTGTGCATGTTTATACACCTTTGTGTGCATGTGTATATACGTGTGTTTGTGCCTACACATGTGTGTGTGTTTATGTGAGTACATTTACATGTGTGACTATATGTTGTGCATGTGTGTAGGTGTGTGTGTTGGTGTGTATGTGTGTGTGCATGTGTGTATGCATGTGCATTTAAACGTGCACATATAAGTGCATGGGCGTTTTCATATATGTGTGTGCATGAGTGTTCGTGCATGTCTGTGTGTGAGTTTATGCATTTGTGTGTGTACAAGTGCATGCACATGTGTTCATTCCTATGTGCGAGCATGTTTACGTGTGTGTACTTGTACATATGTGCGTGTATGTGTATGTATCTAGTTCTTGTGCATGTACGTGCATGCATGCATGCATGTTCGTGTGTATGTGTGTGCATTTGTGGGTGTTAGCAAGTGCGAGTGTGCTTATGTGTCAAAGCATCTAATTGTATGTGCATGCATTTGCATGTGTGTGTCTACGCACATGTATGTATATATGTGTGTGCAAATGTGTGATTTTCTTTGTATTTGCATATGCATGTTTGTATGAGTGTATGTGCAATTTTTTGTGAGTGCTTGTGTGTGTATCTACGTGTGCTCTTGCGTGCATGCATGTGTATGCATGGGTGTGTCTATTTGTGTGTATATGTGTGCATGCATGTGCAGATTTGAGCATGTGCATGTGAGTGTTAGTGTGTTGTGTGCATATATGTGTATGCATGTGTGTGATTTGCATGTTTGTGTGTGCATTTGTGTTGAAGTACATGAGCATGCATGCATGCATGCACATACGATTGCCTATGTACATGTGTGTGTATGTGTGTGTTTGTGCATGTGTGTGTATGCATGCATGCATGTGTCTATGTATGTGAGTACGTGTGTACGCATGTGTATATGACTACATGTGCTTTTATGCATGTTTACATGTATGTGTGCAAGCATATTTGTGAGTGTGTGTGCGTGTGTTATGTGTGCATATGTATGTGTGCTTGTAGACACTTGTACATATTTGTGTCTTTATTTTTTTCTGTAGATGTGTGTGCTTGTGTGCACATATGTGTGTGTGTATTTTCACATATGAGTGTGTGAGTGTGAGCATGTCCATGTGTGCATGTGTGAGTTTGTACATGCACATGGATGTGTGTGTGTGTGTTTATGCTTGTGTGTGTGGGTGGATGCATGGATGCTTGCATGTGTGCAAACATGCATGTGTGTGGGTGTGGTTGTGCATTGTTTCTTATTCATGTGTGTGTGTGTGTGTGCATGTGAGTGTGGTTGTGTACATGTGTGTATGTGGGTCCATGTGGTAGTGTCTGTAGGCTTGTTTGTGTGTGTATATGTTTACAACTATTTGTGTGTGTATATGTTTACAACTATTTGCGTGTGTTCACACCTACACAAGTGTGTGTGTTTATGTTCATGTGTATAGGTGCTTGTGTGAATGTGTGTGTGCATGGGTACATGAGTGCATGTATGTTTATGCGTATTCCTTCATGTGTGTGGCCATGATCACATGTGTTGATGTATGTGTATTTAATGATGTGTGTGTGTGTGGGTGAATGTGTGAGTGTGAAAGTGCTTTTGTGTTTGTGTGTGCATACATTTGTATGGATGTTCATGTGTGTGCTTTTGCATCTACTTGTGAGTGTATGCATGTGCATGTGTGTAGGGCCATTTCTTTATGAGTGCACATATGCATGTTCATGCATGTTTGTGTGCATATTTGTGCATAGTTATGCGTTTATGTATATATGTGCATGCATTAGTTTGTGCATGGCTGCATGTGTGCATGTTATATGTGTTTATAACTTTGGGTGGGTGTGCATTCCAATGTGTTTTTGTGCATCCATGTGTATGCATCTATATACATGTGTTTGTGTGTGTGTCCATGTGTGAGTGTATATGCAGACATGCATGTTTATGTGCCTATTTGAATTCATACAGGCGTGTGCATGTGTATGCATCTGTCTTTGTGTGTGTGCATAAATGTGAGTGTGTGTGTTGTTTGCATATTTGTGTGTGTGTGTGTATGTGTGTGAGAATATTTGTAATTGTTCCTATAGATGTGTGTAAGCATGCTGCATGTGGGTCCTTGTCTGTGCATTTATGCATGGGTGCATTAGTGTAGGCTTGTGTGCACCTTTACATGTAAGTGCTTGGTTCATGTTTGTGTGTAAGTGTGCTTGTAATTGTGTGTGTGTGTGTGTACATGTGTTAGTGTCTATGTGTGTTCATGTTTATGTGTGTATGTGTGCATTCATATGCATGTAAGTGTATAGGTGTGAGTGACTATGTATGTGCATGAAGCTATTCATCCGTTTGTGCATATAGTTATGTGTGTGTGTGTGTTAATGCGTATGCAAGTGTGCATGTTCTTTTGTGTTTGAGTACATACATGTGTTTGTGTTTATGTGTGTGTGTGCATGGGTGCACTCACGTGTGTGTGTGTGTGCATGCGTGGATTTGTGTTTGTGTGGGTGTGAGTGTGTGTGGCTATGTGTAAATGTGTGGGTACATGTGTGCGTTTGCATGCATCTATGAGTGCAGATACATGTGTGTATGTGCATGCATGTGAGCATGTGTGTGTATGTGATTGTGGGTGTATGTATGTGTGTTTGTGTATGTGTTTGCATCAATATGTGTGTGTGTGCGAGTGTATATTTGCATGTGTGTATACATGTGCATTCCTTTGTTCGATTGTATATGTATGTGTGTGCATGTGTGTTCATGTGCATATGAGTGTGTGTGTGTGTGTGTATGCATGCATGTATATGTGCATACTTAAGCATTTGTACATGTTTGTGCACGTGTATGTGTACGTGTGTAAATGTGTGTGCAAGTGTGTATTTATGTGCATGAGTGTGCATGTGCTCGTGTGTGTGTGTTCACATGTATGCATTCCTCTTTGTTCGCATGTGTGTGTGTACTTTGGTATGTCTACACAAGTGTGTGCATGTTTGTGTAAGTGCATTACATGCATGAGTGTTTTTGTGGGTGCACATATGTGCATGTTTTTATGTGCATACTTGTATGCATATGTGCACACACATATGCATGTTTGTGTGCATGTTTTTGTGCACGAAGGTGTTCATGTGTCTGTGTTTGTGTTCATCTATTTGTAGGGTGCACATGTGTGTATGTTTGTAAGTTCTTCCATGTGTGCATGAGTGTGTATGCATATACGTGTTTGTGTCTGTGTATGTGCATGTGTAAGAATGTATGTGTATAAGCATGTTTGTGTGTGCATATATGTGAGTGTGTGGGTGTGTGCATGTGTGAGTGTGAAGGTGGCTATATGTGTTTCCATGCATGTTTGTGTGTGTGCAAGTTCGTGTTTATTTGTGTGCATATGCATGTTTTCATTTGCATGCATGTACTTATGTGTGATTATGTGTATGTGTGTGCATATGTGTGCATATGTGTGCACTTGTGCATGTATTAGTGTGTGTGTGTGCATGTGTTGTGCATACTTGTGCTTATGAATATGTGTGTGCACATAATTGTCTGTGCTTGAGAGTGCTTATGTGTGTATGCAAGTATGTTTAAATGTGTGTGCGTGCATGTGTGCACATGTTTGCACACTTGTGTTTGCACCTCTGTGTTTCATAAATGTGTGTGTGCATGTTTCTCTATGGGTGCACATATGTGTTTATATATATAAGTGTGTGTGTGTATGTGTGTTTGTTTTTGTGTGTGAGCATGTGTTTGAATGCATGTGCACATGTTTGTATGTGTGAGTGTGTGTGTTTGTATATGTATGATTATGTGTGTGCATTATGTGTGTGTGTATATGTATGATTATGAGTGTGCATGCATGTGTGTGTGTGCATGTTTGTGTGTGTATATGTGTGAGTACATCTGTGAGTATTTTTGCATGTGTATTCGTACATGTGTGTGCTTGAACACATACATGAATGTGTGTTTGTTTGTTGACAAGTGTAAGTGTGTGTGCATGTACATGTGTGCATGTCTGAGTGTGTTTGTGTGGTATGTATGTGTGTGTGTATATGCATGACTTTGTGCCTGTGTGCTGTTTTGTGTGTGTTTGTAGCATGTGTATGAATGTGTGTGTGTGTTTGCATGTGGGTATGTGTGTGCATGCATATGTGTGTGGGTGTGTTTGTTCATGCATGGTTGTGTGTGTGAGTGCTTGTATGTATTTATGTGGGCATATGTGTGTGCATGCTTGGTTGTGGGTGTGTGTGGGCATGTATTTGTGTGCCTGTGAGTCCACATGTGTGTATGTGTGTGCATGCATTTGTGTTCATGTGAGTTTATGAATGTATATGTGCATGTGTTTGTGCACATATGCACATTCATTTGGTATACGTGTGCATCTGTGTGTGCATATGTGAATGTGTTTGTATGTGTATGTGCATGTGCATATGTGTGTGGGCTTGTGTGTACATGCGCATGTGCTCGTACACGTGTGTGTGAGTGTGCATCTATGCGTGTATTTATGCAAGTGTGTGCATGTGTTTCTATGTATGTGTGTGCATGCATATGTATGTGTTTGTTTATTTATGCATGTGTATATGTGCATGCATGTTTACATGTGCATCTATGTGTGTGCATGCTTTTCACGTGCATGTATATGTACGCATGCACATATGTCTGTGTGGTATGTCACACATGCTTGTTCTTGTTATGTGTTCATGTGTCTATGTATATGTGCTTCATTATGCATGTGTGTGTGCTTTTTGTGGATTCTCTTACATGTAAGTAAATATCTATGTGTGCATGCCTGTGCATTCTTGTACATGCCTGTGTGTATGTGTTTAAGCTTGTGTTTTCATATTTGTGATCCTATGTGTGCATGTGCTTATTATTATTTATATGTGAATGTGTGTGTGCATGTATATGTGGATGCATATATCTGTGTGTGTGAAATTGCATGTTTATGTGTGTGTACATGTGTGCATGTCTATGTGTGTTCAAGTCATGCACTTATTCAAGCATGCATGTGAGAATATGTTTGTGTGTGTGTGGGTGGATGTGTGTGCTCATGTGTATATGTGCAAGCTTGCATTTGCATGTACATGTGTTTGTGCTTGCATGTGTGTGCACATGGATGTACGTGTGTGCGCGTGTGTGTATGCATGTGTTTGCATTTGGGTGTGCATCTGCATATGTGTGTTTGCATTTGTGTGTTAATGCTCACACATAGATGTGTGCATGTGTGTATGTGTATGGACATGTGTATGAGTGTTAGGTGTTCACATGTTCATCTACATGTGTGTATGAGTGAAAGCATGCATTTGTGTGTGTGCATATGTTTGTATATGTGTGTGCATAGGTGTGAGTGTTCGTGTGTGGATGCAAGTGTGTGTGCATGCATGTGTGCACTTATACATGCATGTGAGCATGGTTGTGTCCATGTGTGTGTTTGTGCATGCATGTGCATCCATGTGGGTGCAAATGAGTGTGGATGCATGGGCATGTGCTTGCATGTTCATGTAAACATGTGTGCCTGTTTATTTGTGCATGTGTGTATCTATGTGTGTTATTGTGTGAGCGTGTATGTGTTTATGCATGTGTGTTTTTGTGTGTGTGTGTGTGTGGGTGGGTGGTTGTGTGTGTATTTGTGATGCATGTTTATGTGCATGAATGTTTTTATGTAGGTGTATATTTATGTGCATGCATTTTTGGGTGTGGGGTATGTGTGTTGATGCATGTGTGTGCACTTGTTTGTGTGTGTGTGCGCATCTATGCGTGTTCATGTGCATGTGTGTACTTGAGAGTGTTTGTGCTAGTTTTTTTTGTGCTTGTAGTGTGTGTGTGCATTCTAGGATGTGTGTGTGTGTGTCTTTATGTTTGCATGTGTGTGTATCTACACATGTTTATGTGTGCTTCATGCATGTGTGTGTATGCACACATATGAATGCATGTGTGTATGTATTGGTGTTTGTGCTTTTGTCATTATATGCATGTGTCAGCATTTGTTTCTATGTGCATGTGACTGTGTGTTCCTCTGTGTGCAAGTGTTGGTGCTTGTGCACGTTTGTGTGTGTGTGCATGTTTGTGCATGCATTTGTATGTGTGAGTGTGTAGGTGCATGTGGGTGTCTGTGTGTGCTTGTGCATGTGTACATGCGTGGGTTTGTGTGTGTGTGTATGCGTGTGTTTATGATTACATGCATGTGTGCATGTCAGAGAGAGTGTGTGTGGGTTATGTGCATTGGTTTGTGTGTGTATATGCTTGTACATGACCATGTGTGTTTTTATATGCTAATGGATGCACAAACATGGACATGTGTGTGGGTATTTGTGTGTGTAGGTGTGTATGTGTTTGTGTCTACACAAGTGCACATGTGTGTGAATATGTGTGCATATGTTCATGCTCATGAATATGCTTGTGCATGTGTATGTCTATGTGTGCACACATGTATGAATGAGTGTTTGAATGTGTGACTACATGTGTTTGTGTGTGTGTGTGTGTCAGTATGTGCATCTGCAGTGTGTTTGCATGTACGTGTGTGAGCATGTGCATGTGTGTTAGCCAGTGTATATGCATGTGTATGTAAGCATCTTTGTGACTTTGCATATGTGTATGCATGCATGTGCATGTGTGTATATGTGTGTATGTGTTCATGTGTGCATGTGAGTGTATGTTCACATCTGTGTGTGTGTGCATGTACAAGTGTGTGTATGTATGGTTTTGCATGTTTTGTGTGTGCATGTGTGTATATTTTTGTCTATGTGTGCATATGTGCATATGTACATTTGTGAAAGTGTGTATTTGTGTCTGTATGCGTGTACGTGCATGTGTGTATGTGCATGTGTGTACATGGACATATTTGTATGTGCATCTAGGGCTATGTGTGTGTAAATGCATGTGTGCATATGTGTGTGAATAGACATGTGATTTTGTGCTTTGTTGTGTACACATATCCATGCTTCCATGCATGCATTTGTATTGGTGTGTTCTTATGTGTTTGCACATGTTTATATGCATATTTGTCCATGTGTGTGTAAGTGTTTTTGAATCATCATGTGCATGTGTGTGTGTGTGTTTGTGTTATGTGTACATGTGTGTGTAAGTGTACATGCATGCCAATCATGCATGCTTGCAAGCATGCAAGTGCGAGTGTGTGGATGGGTTTGCGTGTGTCCATGTGCATTTGTGAAAGCATGCATTTGCATGTGTGTGCATGTGCATGTGTGCATGCATGTGTGTAGGCATGTGTGTGTACATGTGTATATATTTGTGTGCATGTCAACATATGCATGCACATGTTTATATTTGTGTGTGTGTGTAAGTGTTAGCATTTGTTTTGTATTGTCTACAAATGTATCTTTGTTTATGCATGTGTGTAGGTGTGTGCACATGTGTGCATGTACATACATGTGTGTGTGTTTGTGTACGTGCATGAGCATGTTCGTGTGCATGTGTATATATGTGTGTGTGTGTGTATATGTGTGTATACACGTGTGTGTGCATGTGAGTGTGTGTGTATGTGTTCATGTGCTTGTGTATGTGTTTATTTGTCTGTGTGTGTGTGTGTGTGCATGTGTGGGTTTATGCATGCGTGTGTTATTAGTGTAATATATTTCATAGTGATTAGTCTGATGAAGTTTTTTTTCAACTTCATTAAACCTCATTTATAATTTGCATGAAAAAGAAAAGTAAAGAAGAATAAAGAATAATAAACTATTAATGTAAGACAACAAAATCAAATTGATGTAAGGGTTACATGACAAAATAGTTATAGTTTCTAGTTGGAGAACCAAATCAAAGAAAAATATTTAATAAAATTAGATAAAGTTTTGAGGAAAGTTGAATTATAACATACTATAAAGATCATGCTTTATCTCCTCGATTGCCAAAAAATGACAAGTAAAACTTTAACTAAAACCTGGCAAAAAATAAATATTTTTTTAAAATATAAAAATTAATACATAGTTTAAGAGAGCTCCTGAAGGAATGTCCAACAATATTTGCTTCATTTTAATTAGACAAGTTTTCCATTTACTACTAATTTACAAATTTAAAAGACTTTAATAATAAAAAAATATTTTAATATTAAGTAAAATTATATTAAATCTAAAATGGTATAAATGGAAGCAATATAATATGTCCAATTTAAAGTTATGTAAAAGTTACGTGGGAGGAGTCAGACATACATAGTAATATGATCAAATAAAAGAAAAACATTTCATCAAAAGAGATAATTTTTATGGGAAAAGTTGAATTCAAAATTACTAAAGAGATCTAGTGTAAATCTTCAATCACCAAATCAAGTATGAATTAAAGTGTCTTGTGAAATTTACAAAATCATAGAAAATAAAAAAGTAAAAAATATTAAAAAATAAATATTTAAAAGGAAAGAGCTCATCAATGCATGTTTAATAGCTAATTGTTTAATCTAGATGAAAAATGATATTGCTTTGCTATGAATTACTAAAGTAAATAATCATATGTAATAAAAAATTATTTTTTAATATTAAGAATAATGAAGCTGAAATTAATTGAGTTGAAGCAGTATGTTATAGTCAGATCAAAGCAATGTAGAAGTCATATGAAAGGAGACATGGAATTAAATTGTAATAACTAATTTACCTTTGTAGATACAAAGTACATTGAGCACAAGATCCATGATAATCAAATTAGGTATTAAAAAATGCCTTGTAAATCATGCAAACCACCAAAAAAATAAAGCATTTAAAAATATAGAATAGATTATTTGAATTTATGAAAGTCTTGGAGAAGTGTCCAATGACATTTGTTTTATATCCATTGTACGTCGGATCAAATGGCTACAAAGCACCAAAATAATCAAGCTAAAATAACAAAATATTTTTTGTTAATAATAAAGAAATATATTATTTTTAGATAAGATAAATTGAAGAAATATAAAATAACTAAATAAAAAAGATGTAAATATCACACAAGAATAGCTGTTCACATAAAAATAAAATAACCTAATAAAAGTAAAAAAATCAAACAAATGAGATAAACTACATTGGAAAGTTGCATTTAAAGATACTAAGGAGATGATGACTACAACCTCCTAAATAACTAAATTAGGAATGAATCAATTTTCTCACGAAGTGTGCCGAAGCTTTATTTAATAAAATATTTAAAAATGAAAAAATGAATATTTAATTAGATAAGACTTGTCAAAAAGGGACAAACAACATTTGTTTACTCTTGATTGGACCTTGTTCAGAATAACTTTCAATTACCAAATTAATTAAACATCAATAAAAAATATCTTAATATTAAGTATATATTAAAACTAAGATGAGATGGATTAAAGAAATATAATATAAAAAAAATAAAATGATCTAGGTGGCATATGAGAAGGGATGTATAGTTACATTGTAATATAACTAACAAAAATCAAGAAATCAAATAAATTAATGAGAAAATTACATTATGAGATCATAAAATGATCAATATAATATTCTACATTATTATCAAATCAAGAAGAAAATAAAATTTGTAGCAAATCATGCTAAATCCATAGAAAATAATTATTTAAAAACTAGTATCAATACTTAATTAGATATTACTTGCTCAAATGAGTCCAAGGACATGTTTTAACTCAATAAATCCTCATTTTGAATTATTTATATTGCAAACTAAAATATACAAAAGTAATAAAAACTATTGTTTAAATATTAAGTAAATATATATTAAATATAGAATAAAATAAACAAAAAATAAAAAATCCAACAAAATCATTGTTATATAATTTTTAAATGGAAGGTGGTACTAAGTTACTTAGTAAAATACTGAAATAAAAGTGAAGCATATAAAGAAATAAGATAAATTGAATGAGAATTTTATGTTCCACAATAGTAAGGTGATTACGTTAGCATCCTCTATCATCAAATCAGATACAAAATAAATTAAATAAGAAAACAAGCAAAATTACATGAAATAAAATAATTATATCATAAAAATGAACAATTAAATTTATTGAGCTCATCGTGATGACTCTAATAATGTTTGTGTCATGTTGATTAGACATCTTTTAAAATTATAATGAATTAAAAAAATAAATAACTGTAAATATAATAATTTATTATTTCTAATTTAAAAGAATATATATTAAATTTTGATTGAAATATATCATAATAATGTTTGTGTCATGTTGATTGGACATCATTAAAAATTATAATGAATTAAAAAAATAAATAACTATAAATATAATAATTGATTATTTTTGATTTAGGAAAAAATTATTAAATTTTGATTGAAATATATTAAAATAATATTATAATCAAATCCTACTTTATAGTTTATTACAAAATTAAAGAAAAAGATTTTGGGAAAATCATGAACTTTTTCAAAAAGTACCATTTTAATATACTAAGGATAATGAGTTTAACATCTACATTCCCAAAATCATTTATGAATAAAGAGGTTTTGTAAAATATTGGAAAACAAAGGGAAGAATAATATAAAAATTATAAATGAATGTTTAGTTTGATAGTACTCATTAAGATGACTTTAGGGACTTGTGTTTCATCTCGATTAGACATCATTTAGAATTACTTTTAATTATAAATATAAATAAACATAAATAAAATAAAACAATACTAGTTAAATATTAAGTTTTTATATATTAAAACTAAATGAAATAAATTAAAACACTTCAAAACAACTAAATCAAAGAATTGTAAAAGTCATATAGAGAAGATTTAGAGTGGTGTAGCAATATTTCCAAATGAAAGCAAAAGATTTAAATAAATGAAATAAATTAAATAAAAATGTTGTATTAGAAAAAAAGTTCAAGTGTAATATCCACAACTGTCAATATTCATATGAATGAAAATAACTCATAAAACATCCCAAATTAATTAGATATGAAATATTTAAAAAAATAAAAAATAAATATTTAGTTAGATAGAGCTCAATAAGACTTTATTAATAATGTTTTCTTTTTCGTGATTGGACCACATTTAAAATTATTTCCAATTACCAATATAATCACAAAAAATAACAAAATATTTTTTAATATTGAGGAAATATATGTCAAAATGTGTAATGAAAAAAATTGTTATAATCTAATAAAACTTATTAAATATAATGCAAATATGATAGGAGAGGAGATTTAGGGTTATTTTATAATTTAAAAAAATCAAAAGAAAAATTTCAAGAAAATAGATAAATTATAAGAAAAAGTTACAATTCAAGATGCATAGGAGATCAAGCATATTATGCCTAAGCAGGAAATGAGTACCAAAAAATGGCTCACAAGATGTTCTAAACTTTTCGAGAAGAAAATATTTAAAAATAGAAAAAAAGTTTAGTTAGATAGAGTTAATTGAGATATTTCTAATGATTATTGTTTAATGTTAATAAAACCTCATTTTCAAATTAATATAAATCTATACAATAAAACCAAATTAAAGCTATACAATAAAACCAAATTAATATAATATAAAAGTCACATTATAGAAGATTTAGAGTTTCATACTATAAAGCCAATCAAAGCAAAATATTTGATGAAATTGTAAAAGAATTTTTTGAAAGAATAATTCTATGAAAAAGTGATTGAGTGTAACATTCTCATTTATCAAATTTTTGATTAATCAAAATATCTGCTAAAGCATTCCAAAACTTTAGAAAATACAATATTTTAAAATATACAATTGAATATTTAATTCAATAGAGTGTCATGGAAAATGTAATGAAATCTTTTTCATCTTCATTAGATTTCATTTGAATTAATGTGAATTGCATGAAGAATCAACATAACTATCAATAAAGTATTCTATTAAATTTAATAAATATATATGAAAGATGGCATGAGATAAGTTGAGTCAATGTAATATAAGCAAACAAAGGTGATATAATAGTAGCAGAAGAAGAGATTTAAAGCATATAACAATTAATATTTAATTTAATTTTGCAAGTTTATATCAGTTTATTTATGATCATTTTGCCCTGATCAAATCTCATTTGGAATTACTATGAATTATAATAGTATATAACAATAATTAATTAAAAATATTTTTTAAATTTGAAGTAAATATATATGAAATCTAACATGAGGTAAATTGAAGTAATACAATATAACCAAGCCAAAGCAAAGTAAAAGTCATTGGGGAGGAGATTTAGAGTAACATAATTACACAAAAAAATAAAAGAAAAAAATAGAATATATAAGAGAAACTATAGGCAATTATTGCATTACATGATACTATGGTGATTAGGTGAAACTACAATCACCAAATTAGGTATGGTTCATAATTTCTCACAAAAATATTGGAATCTTAGAAAATTAAATATTTCATTATAAAGGCATGAATATGAAATTGGATAGATCTCACAGAGATGAGTCTGACGACATTTGCTTCTTTTTGTTTACACCATGTTTTGAAAATTTGCAAATTGCACCAAAATTGTAAGTACAAAATATTAAATAGTTATTGTAATATTTAATAAATATAAGTTAATATTGAAAAGAAATAAATTGAAGCAATCTAATATAACCAAATCTTGATGATGAAAAAGTCATAAGAGAATAGATGTAGAGTTGCATATTAAAATAACAAAGTCAATGCAAAAAAGTTCACAAAATTAGATAAATTCTAAGTGAAGATTGCATTCCATTGTATTAAGGACATTAAGTGCCACATCCTCGATCATCAAATGATTTACAAATAACAATATTTCATAAATCAAGCCAAAATCTCTATAAAATAAATTTTAGAACGTTGAAGTAAATATTTAATAGATAGGGTTCATCAACAGAACTCAAACATCATTTGCTTTGTCTCTATAAAACCACCTTTAGAGCTACAATGATTTACCAAAGTAAATAAGAACAAATTTTAATATAATATTATCTTATTAGTAAATAAATATATATGTATATGAAAAATTAAATTAGAAAAAAAAACATAAGAAAATGGAAATTACTATATTAATATAATTATTAAAGAAGTGATTTTTAGTTACATATCATTACAACAAAAATGAAACCAAAAAATTTTATGAAATATTAAAACGTTTATAGGAAAGTTACACTCTAAGATTCAAAGGAAATTAATCATAACACCCTGAATCATTAATTCAAATAAGATTTGAAATGTCTCATGAATGGCACCAATGCACTAGAAAATATATTATCTAAACATGAAATGAAAGCTTAACCTCAATGAACACATAAAGATGAGACTAATGACACTTGTTTTAAGCATATTAGAACTTGTTCAAAATTTTTAAGAATTAAGGAAGTAAATAAGCTTAAATAATGATAAATTATTATTTTTTATTAAATAATTATATATTAAAGTATGAAATAGAGAACTTGGTATCATATAATATAACCAAATCGAGATGATGCAAACGGCACCTAAGGGAAGATGTAGAGTTAAATGGTAAAATTAGAAAAGTAATGCAAAAAGTTTCAAGATGTGAGATAAATTATATTCAAATGTTGTATTAATTGAAATAAAGAGGATCAAGTGTAACATCAATTATCATGAAATAAGGAAAGAAACAAAATGACACATGAAGAAAATGAAAATTTTGTAAAGGCCAAATCCAATTGTTGAAAAAATCTAATACAACAAAATCAAAATGTCATAAAGGAAGAAATGTCATAAAACCAAATCAAAGATAAAGGATCATGTGTAACTTCCTCAATCGTTAATTCAGTAAGACTCAAAATGACTTGTAAAGTGTTCCAGATCAATAAAATATAAAATATTAAAAAATCTAATGATAAAAGTTAGCCAGATAAGGCTCATATGGATGAGTCCAATAATGTTTACTTAGTTTAGATCAATCTTCTTAAGGAATTACTATGTATTGCCATAATAAATAAGTATAAATAATAAAAAATTTATATGATAACATGAAATAAATGTTTATTATATTTCAAATGAGATAAGTTGAAGCAATGTAATATAACCATATAAAATTGATGTAAAGTTCAGATGGGAGTATATATACAATTTCATATTAATATAACAAAATCAAAGTGGAACTTTTTTAAAATTAGATAAATTTTATAAGGTAATTGCCAATAAATTAAGAAAACTAAGTGTAACATTCTCTATTAATAAGTAAGTTATGAATCAAAATGTCTCCAATAACATGACAAAATATTAGGAAATAAAATGTTTACAAATATAAAAATGATTATTTAATTAGATATAACCCATCTACACGTGTTTAATTATGTCTCTTTAGTTTTAATTAAACCTCCTATTAAAATACAACAACTTTTTTTTCAAGTTAAATAAGCTTAAATAAGGAAAAATATTTTTTTAATTATAAGTAAATGTATCCTAAAATTGAAATGATATAAATTGAAGTAATGTAACATAATCAAATCAAATCAAGATTACTGATAAAATTTGAAATATTATACGAGAAATTTACAATCTAACAAACTAAGGAGATCGAGTTGACATCATTAATCATTAAATGGAGTATGAAACAAATAATGTATAATATGTGAAAAAAACAACATAAAAAAGAGAAATGAAGTTCATGTTAGATATAGGTCGTGGAGGTTAGTCCAATGACATTTTGTTTTTTTACTAATCAAACCTAATTTTGAATTATTGTGAATTATAATATTAAATAGGAATAAATAATAAAAATTATTATTTAAATGTTATGTAAATATATTTTAAAATTGAGATGTATAAATTGAAGGAATGCTATGTAATAAATTCAAGGCAATGTAAATGCCATAGTCAAATATATTTCATGTTTCATAGTAATATAATTAAATCAAGGCAAGGAATTTGAAGATATGAGATAATTTGGTTAAGAGAGCTACACTTCGTGATACTATGGAGATGAAATGCAACATTCTCAACCTTCAAATGACATGCAAATCAAAAATTTCTTTAAGGCATGCCAAAAAACACAAGAAAATAATAATTAGAAAAATACAGAAATTAATACTTGATTTGATATGGCTCATCAAGATTGGTAAAATAACGTTTGTTTTGTCTTTGTTAGGCCTCATTTAGAATTATTATGAATTAACAGATTAAAAGGAAATAATAAAAAAATGTTATTTTAAAAATATACATTAAAATTAAGATGTCATAAATTGAAGTAACACAATTTCACTTAATGCAAGTGAGATAAATGTCACACAAGAGAAGTGTTAGAGTTTCTTAGTAATGTAATGAAATCAAAGTAAAAACTTTGAAGAGATTAGATAAAATTTTAGAGTTGTGACATTCTATGATACAATGGAGATTGAGTCTAACATCATTGATATCATACCAACTTTTAACCCAAAAAACTCATAAACTCTAACAAAATAATAGAAATTAAAATATTTAATTAAATTTTAATTGCATAGATCTTATCAAAACAAGACTAACAACCATTGTCTTTTTTATCACACGTTGTTTGAAATTGTCGTAAATTACAAAAGTAAGCCTAAAAAAGATAAATTGAAGCAATGTTATATATCCAAATCAAAGTGATGTATATGCTACATGACATGAATCTATGACTTAAAATATAATAAAACCAAATCAAAGTTCAAAAGTTGAAGATATAAGATAAATTGTATAAGAAAGTAGCATTCCATGACAACAGGTAATTTAGAGTAATTTTCTTGACAGTTAAATCTGATGAGTGAAAATAACTTGTAAGGTATGCCAAAACCATAAGAGTAAACTACATGCAATTTTAAGAATGAATATTTAATTAGATAGTGTTCCTTAAGAAGGGTCCAATGATGTTCCTTTCATCTCAATCAGATCTTGTTTTCAATTATTATCAAATATAAAAGTAAAGAATTATAAAAAATAATTCCTAATTTTTTTAGCATTAAGTGAATATATATTAAAGCTTCAACGTGATGAGAAGGTCGTCTGAGAAATCACACGTGATGTGAGCTAGAGTTTAATAGAAATATAACTAATTCAAAAAAAAATTAGAATAATTTAGATAATATTTATAAAAAAATATTATTACAACATGCTAAATAGTACATACTAACATCTTAGACCATAAAAATGGGTACAAATAAAAACATCTATAGAGTCTTCCAAAGCTATGAAAAATAAAAATATTTAAAATTTAAAAATGAATATTCAATTATGCCAACCAAATCTAAATAAGTGCATAGAATTTTGTTTTTTTTGAAGTGGACCTTTTTTGGAGTTACTACGAACTAAAAAGTTAAATAACAAAAAATAATGAAAAATTATTATTCAAATATTAACTAAATGTATAATAAAACTAAAATGAGATATTATTAAGTGATGTAATATAACATAAACGAAGTGATGAAAATATCACATAAGAGCAAAATTTGAGTTTCATTTTAATATATCCAAATTAAGGCAAATGAACATGAAAAATGAGGAAAATTTTTGGTGATAGGCATTCCAATGTACCAAGGGCATTGAGTGAAAAATCCTCTATCATTAAATCTAGTATAAATCAAAGTAACTCATTAAGAGTGCCCGAGCCAAAAAAAAATAAAAGTTTAAAAATTTAAAAATGAATATAGCTTGTTGAGGTGAGTCCAACAATATTTTTCATCTTGATTTTATGTTAATGGAAATTATTATGAATTACTAAAATAAATAAACACAAATGCTAGTATGCTTTTGTTTTAATATTATATAAATATATATTAGTGCTAAAATGAGATTAATTAAAGTAATGTAAAAAAAACTAATTCAAGCAAATTTAAATGTCTCATAGTAAGGGATTTAGAGTTACACAATAATATATCAAAATTTAAATAAAAAAGTGTTCCAATTAAACAAATTGTATGGGAATAGTGCATTCCAAGATACTAAAGAGAGCTAGAGTAACTTCTTTGACAGTCAAATTAGATACAAATAAAAATAACACATAATAAATAAGAAAACATACAAAATAAATTAATTAAAACATTACAATTGAATATTTATTTTTATAGAGATTCCCAAGGTGACTCAAATGATGATTATTGCATCTCGATCAGATCCTTGTTTTGAATTACTTTGAATTACTAGGGTTGATCAACATAAATAGTAATAAATGATTATTTTAATCATAATGTGAATACATAATATATCATATATGACATAAATTGAAGCTATGTGATATAATCAAATAAAGATGATGTGGAGGTCACAATAGAGCTAAATTTGAGTTTTGTTTTAAAAAAACGAAAGTGAAATTTTTATTAAATAGGTTAAATTATATGAAAAATTAATGTTACAAGATATTAAAATTATCTAGAGTAACATCCTTGGCCATAAAATTAAGTATGATTTTAAATTTCTTACAAAAAATGATAATGTTATTAAAAAATAAAATAATTTAAAATTTTAAATTGAAGCAATGTTATATAATTGAATCAAAGTTATATATTGGTTACATACGATGAAATTTAGATTTATATAGTGTTATAACCAAATAAAATGGAAAACGTTTATGAAATAAGTTAAATTTTATGGAAAAGTTAATTTTCAGGATAGAAAGGAGATCGTGTAGTATTGCTAACTATCATAAAAAAATAAGAAAGGAACAAAATATTTAAAATTATTAAAATGTATTTTTAATTGGATAGGACTCATCAACATAATTCCAATTATATCTAATTCATCTTGAGCAAACCAAGTCTTCAATTATCATAAATTACTGAAGTTAGTAAGTATAAATACAATTAAAGTTTTATTTTAATATTATGTAAATATATTTTAAAATTGAAATGAGATATATTGATGCAATGTAATATAAGCAAATCAAAATGACGTAAAGTCTACAAAAAAAGATTTAGAGTTTTTTCAAAATATAAAATTCAAAGAAACAAATTTTAAGAAATTGAATAAATTATAGAGGATGTTGCATTCCAAGATACAAAGAAGATCAAGTGTTACATCCTTGACCACTAAATTTGGCACAAATTTAAATGACATGTAAAGCATTCAAAACCATAAGAAATTAAAGTTGTAAATAAATAAAATAAATATCTAATAAGATAGAGCTCATCGCGACAATTTTGTAATAAAGTTTGTTCTAGTTTTATGAGAAGTCGTATGGAATTACTTCAAATTACCATGATAAATAAGAAAAAATAAAAGTAATTTTTTAATGTTATGTAAATATATAATAAAGCTTAAATAAGATTAATTAAGGAAACATAATTTAAGTAAAACTAAGTAGTGTAAAGGTCAAGGAGAGTAGAATTATAGTTTTACTGTAATATAGCCAACAAAAAGCAAAACATTAAAAACAATAACATAAATTTATGAGAAAGTTGCATATCCCAAGTACCAAATAAATTGAGTGTAATAACAAAGATCATAAAATGTTGTAAGAATTAATATTCTCAAAACTAATTTGAATCTTCAAAAAAATAAAATATTTAAATATATGTTGAATTCAATATCTAATTGAATAGAGCTCATTGAGTTGAATCTAATAACATTTGTTTCATCTCACTTGGACTTTGTTTCAAATTACTATAAATTAAATATTAAATGATAATAAATAAAAATAAGTGACCTTTATATCATTAACAAGATATATAACAAACATTCAACAAGATAAATTATGGTAATTTAATATAAAAAATAAAAGCATTGCATTAGTCACATGATAATAGATTTGGAGTTTCGTTGTAAAATAACAAGATTAAAGCAAAAACGTTGAAAAAATAGGAGAAATTGTAAGTGAAAATTGCATTCCAAATGCTAAAGAGATTGATTATAATATTTTTAATATATAAATCATGTATTAATTGAAATATATTATAAAATTTGTTAAAATGATAGAAAATAAAATGCCTAAAAATATGAAAATGATTCTTTAATTTGGTGCAGCTTGTTGAGAACAGTATAACAGTATTGTATTTTGTCTCTATGAAACCTCATTTTGAATTACTATGACTTTTTAAAGAAAATAAGTGTAATTAAAAAAAGAAACTATTATTTTAAGATTATGTAAATATATTATAAAACTAATGTTAGAGAAATTAGGGGAATGTAATCTTACAAAAATATAGCAATTCAAAGATAAAATAAGAGGAGATTTGATTTTACATAGTACAACAAATTACTCAAAGCAAAAGCCTTCTACAACTAAGATAAATTGAAATATCCCATAATTCATAAGAAAGAAATAGAAAATAAAATATTTTAATAATAAAAATAAAAACAAAATTTCATACAGCTTATTGAGATAAGTCCAACAAGGTTTGTTTCGTCTACATTAGGCCATGCTTAGAAAACTAGTAAATTACAAAAGTAAATAAGTACTAACAATAACAACTTAATATTTGAACTTTTAAATAAATATATAAGACTTCCAAAATAAAATAAACTAATGCACTCTTATATTAGCTAATAAAAGTTATGTAAGGGACACCTCATAAGAGATTTATAGTTCAAATCAAATAAGGAGATTACGGTTAATCTCCTCGATCGTTAAATGTGTAAAAAATCAAAATATATCCTTAGGCATGACAAAACCCGAGAGAATAAATACGAAAAATGAATATTTAATTGGATAAAACTAATAAATTTATGTTTGATGGCATTTGCATTGTCTCTTAGACCACTCTTGGAATTTCTAAAAATTACTAAAAAACAATTGAGCTTAATAAAAAAAAATTATTTTAATGTTATGTTAACAAATAAAAAATGAAAATGAAGAAAAAAATGAATAAACTTATATAACTAAATCAAAGAGATGCAAAGGTAATAGGATGATACAATTAGAGTTCCATAGTAATACAAATTTATCAATGAAAAACATTGATGAAATAAGATAAATAATATGTGAACATTACATTCTAACATAGCACAAAGATTCAATGCAATATTCTGGATCATAAAAATAGAATCAATTAATGTGTCTCAAAACTGCATAAAAACCATAAAAAATAAAATATTTAAAAACAAACAAAATTAATTTTTTTATAATGCTTTTTTATATGAGTCACATGTTTCATCTAAATTAAACCTTTCTTGGAGTTTTTAAGAATTAGAAATTAAATTATTATAATTATTAACAAATTATTGTCTTAACATTCATAAAATAATTATTAATGCTAAAATGAGATGAAATTAAAGCAACATAATTACCACACAAGAGGAGATTTAGCTTAACTTATTCATAAAACCAAATAAAATGACTATTTTAAGAAGTTAGACAAATTCATTTTGAATTACTAATAATTTTTTAAAACAATTAGCATATGTAATAATAAAATATTATTTTAGTATTTAAAATTTAAAAAATAAAAATTAAAGAATTTATTATAATAAAACAATTGATTGAAACTTTGAACGAGAGCTTATTTAAAGTTAAAAAGGAATATAACCAAATCAAATGCAACACATTATGAGTGAAAGATGCTTTTTGAGATATTAAATATTTTATGTGTGACATCTATGAAATATCTCATAAAACATGCTAAAATACTTAAAACATAAATTACTTAAAATTATAGAAATGAATAATTAATTTGATAGAGCTAAACAAAATAAGTTAAATGATGTTTATTTGATCTCAATCAGATGTCAATTGCAACTATCACAAATTATCAAAGTATATATGCATAACTAATAATAAATTATTTTAACAAACTTATCTAAATATATATTAATGCTAAAAAGAGATTAGTTGAAACAAAGAAGATTAACCAAATGGAGGTGATTAAAGGAAGAATAATAAGAGATTTTGAGTAAGAGAGCAAAATAACCAAATCAACACGAAAGAATTTAAAAAATGAGATAAATTGTATAAAAATAGCATTCCATGATAATAAAGAAATTTGAATGAACTTATTGATCTCCAAATTAGGTATGAATGAAGATTTCATGTGAAGCAAGCAAAAAGAAAAATAAAAAAATTTTCAAATTCGAACATGAATATTTATATGGATAAAGATCTAGAAGAGTCTAATGATCTTTCTTTTCCCCATTTAAAAATCTCTTGGAATTATTGAGAATGACCAAATTAAATAAGCATAAATAAGAAAAGATTATTTATTTTATACTACCTACTACATAATTATATATATATACAACAAAGTTGAAATTAGATAATTTTGAATAATATAATATAAATTAAGGCCTTGTAAAAATCTCATGGATTGAGTTTTTAAGTTATATTATATTCTAACGAGGTCAAAGTAAAATTTTAAAGAAATGATGCAAGTTTTATGGGACAGTTAAATACCAAAATAATAAGTGGATGAAATGTACCATCATCTATTTCCAAATAAGTTATAATTGAAAATAACTTATAAAGCATGCCCAAAGCTTAGAATTCAAAATATCGAAAATTATAAAAACAAATATTTGATTAAATAAAGCTTATCTAAATGAGTCAAATGATATATGTTTAGTCATATTGAAACCATATTTAGAATTACTATGAATTAATAATGCAAATTAGCAAAAAAAAAGATTTTTTTAGATATTAATTAAATATATATTGAAGTTAAAATGAAGTAATGTAATATAAAAAAATGAAGGAAATGCATAAGTAACCTATTATTAGATATTCAGTAACATATTAAAATAACCTGATGATAGTAATAAATTATAAGGAGTAAAGAGTATAGAGATTGAGTGTAACTTCCATGGCCATCAAATTAAGTATTAGCAAAATGTCTCATAAAGCATAAAAAACTCTCAACAAAATACTTAAAAAAATAAAGTAATAATTATTTAATTGTTTAGTTTAGTAGTCTTAAAAATGAGTATAACAAAATTTTTTTCATCTAAAAAATAACACGTTTGGTAAAGCTCGTTAAGACAAGTTCTACCAAGTTTTTTTGTCTTCATCAAAAAACATTAAAATTTTCTTTGAAGTTTCCAAATAAATATGAGTAAATAATAATATATTAGCTATTTAACATGAAGTAATTAAATATAAAGTATAATTAAAGCTAAATTGAAGCACTATAATAAAACAAATCATAGCAATATAAAAACTATTCTACAGAACAATGAGAGTTTGATAATTATATGATAAAATAAATTTATCGAATATGATGAAATATGGCAAACTATATGGCATTACTAAATGCTAAAGTGCTCAATTGTGATATCCTTGATCATCAAAGCCTATATAGATAAAAAAAGTCCTATAAAACATGCCAAAAACAAAGAAAATAAAATAATTAAATTACAAAAAAATTGTGTAATTTAATAGCACCAATTTAGATTAGTCTAATGTTGTTTACCTTATCTCAATCAAACTAGATTTAATTTTTTTTATTAAATACTAAATTTAATAAAAAAATAATAAATTATTACATTAAAATAATTTAAACAAATATTAATGATGAAGTAAAATAGTATTAAGAAATGTAATATAACATAATCAATTAGTGTAAATGTCATGGATTCAAATTCATATAATAATACAAAGAAATTAGAGCAAGAAATTTCAGAAAATTTGATAACTTATATAGGAATGTTGAACTCCAAGACACTAAGGAGATTGATCATAGCAGGCTTGATCATTAAATCATGTATGACTCCAACTATCATGTATATTAAGCAAAATCAAGAGAAAATAAAAAACATTTATGAACATGAAAGCAATTACTTGACATCTATAGAGCTTATCAACATGAGTCCTACTATAATTATTTCATCTCATATGAACCTCATTTATAATTACTAAAAAATAAAAAATTAAAAAAACATAAATAATATATAACTATTATTTTATTGTAAATTAAATATTTAGTAAAGTCAAAATAGATAAACTAATGAAACATAATTTAACCAAATCATATGATTATTTGATCACATGAGAAGAGAATTTTTGTTTCATAGCAATATATAAAAAGTAAATTGAAACCATTTTAAAAATGACATTGATAACATGGGAAAGTTGCATTAAAGGCATTATGGTGTAGAAGTGTACCATCCTCTATCATCATGTTATGTAAAATTTGAAATGTCCAATAATGCACGCAAAAAAAAAAAAACTAAAAAAACTTTAAAATTTTAAAATTAATATTTAATTTGATAAAAGTCAATAACTTAAAGCAAATAGTATTTGTTTTATCACAAGTAGACCTCATTTTAAATAATTACAACTTATAAAATAAAATAAGCATAAATAATAATGAACTATCATTTTAATTCAAAGAAAATATATATTAAATTTGTAATAATAAAAGAAGTAAAACAGTATAATAAATAAAACTAATCTTAAGGGCACTTGAGAAACAAACTAAAAGTTACACATTAATATAACTAAATAAAATAATTAAGGAAATGAGTTAAATTATTAAGAGAAGTTGCTTTTCAAGACACTAAGGGGATTGAGTGTAACATCCTTGATTATAAAATCTGATAAGAATTTAAATGTCTCACAAAACACCAAACCTTTAGAGAATAAAAAATTTAAAAATTACAAAACATTATTTAATTAGTAGAGCCCATTATGATGAGTTTACTGATTATTTGTTTCTTAATCAGACATTGTACAGAATTTCTTCAAAATACCAAAAATTAAAAATGCATAATTAATAAAAGATAGATAACTTTATATTAGACTGTATGTATATTAAAATTCAAATTAAATAATTGAGGTTTTTATATATAATTAAATCAATATGACGTAAAGATTTCAAACGAGGAGAACTAAAGTTTATAGTAACATTCGAAGGAGAGACTATTGAGCAAATGAGATAAATTATGCTAACAAATTGCATTCGAATGTACTAAAGACATTGATTGAAATATCTTAAATCATGAAATGAGTTATAGATTAAACTATGCCATAAAACATGGCCAAACACTAGAAAATTAAACAAATTAAAATATAAAAATTAAAAATTTAATCCTTCAAAACTTTGTGGGACTTGGCCAACAACATTTATTATATATCAATTAGACCTTGTTTGGTATTGCTATGAATTATAAAAGAAAAAAAGAATAAATGATAATAAAATATTAATTAAATACTAAATAAATATATATATCAATGGTGTAATAAGATAAATTAAAGCAACATAATAGAAGCAAATACTAGACATTTAAGGGTCTCATAAGAAAGATTTGGACTTAAAATTAATTGTAAAGCTTGTCAAAACAGTAAAGAAAATATGTTTAAAAATAAAAACAATATTAAGTAATTGGATAGATCTTTTCTAAAAAAGTCAAATTACTTGTTAAAGCTAATATTTTATTTCAAATGAGATAAATTGAAATGATGAATTATAACCAAATCAAAGTCATTTATGGTCATAGGAGAAGCTGGCTAGAGTTACATAACAATATAACCAAATAAAAGCAAAAAAGTTAAAGAAATAAGATAAATTATTTGGAATTGTTTTATTTCACAACAATGAGGAGATCAAGCATAACATTCTTTATTATCAAATATTGTTCAAGTCAAGTTGACTTATAATGTTTGCAAAAAAAATTTGAGTAAAATATTTAAAATCATAAAAGTATTTTTTTTTTTTCGATAGAGGTCATTAAAAGTAGTTTGATGTTTGTTTCGTCTCCATCGAATGTCGTTTGGAATTATTATGGAATACCAAAATGAAGTAGAATAAATAATAATTAAATTTTATTTTAATATTAATTAAAATAATAATAAATATTAAAGGAGAAAAATTGAAGCATTGTAATGTAAAGAAAATAAAAGTAATTTAAGGATGTCATAAGAGGAGATTTAGAGTTTCATTTTAATGTAACAAAATCAAAGAAAAACATTTTGAAGAAATGAGGTATGTTACATAGTAAAGCTACATTCCTTTATATTAGGAACAATGGGTGTAACATTTGTAAACATGTAATTTGGTACAAATAAAACTCCCTCCTTGAACATGACAAAAGCTTAATAGTAAAATATGTAAAAAAAATCAAAATTGAATATGTATTTTGATAGAACTTGTCAAGACTACCAAATTGACATTTGATTCATTTGTGCCAAAACTTATTTGGAATTACTATAAATTTCTAAAATAAATAATACTAAATTGTTATTTTATTCTTAAGTATATATATATATATATATATATATATATATATATATATATATATATATATATATTAAAATTTAAATGAAGAAATTCAAAATGTTTAATGTAACGAAATCAAAATGATGTAAATTATAGTAAAATAACTAATTCAAAGCCAAACAAATTGGCCAAATGAGATAAATTATATAGTAAAGTTGCTTTGCTAGATACAATGGTTGTTGAGTGCAGCACTATTAATCATCAAGTCATAGACAAATTTAAATGATTCATAAAGGTTGAAAAAACCTTATAATAAAATGTTAAGAAATAAAAAACAAAAAAATTATTTGATAGAACAAATTAAGAGCTTCTAAGAAGATTACTTTCATCTCAATTAGATTTTGTTTAGAATTTTTACTAAATAAGCATAACTGTTAAAAACATATTTTAATATTAAGATAATATTTGTTAAAGTTGAAATGAGTTTAAGTAAAGTTATGTAATTTATCCAAATCTAAGTAATGTAAATGTCACTGAATAGGAGAATAAGTTGTTAGGAAAAGTTGTGTTCCAAAATACTAAGGAGATTTGGTATAATATTATAAATCCTAAAATTAGAAAAAAAAATTAAACATAATATAAAATAAGTTAAAAGGTTAGAACAAAAAATTAAAAAATTAAAAAATAAATATTTAATTTTATGAGCTCCTCAAGATGAGTCCAACGATATTTGTTTCATCTCAAATCATCATAACTTTGAATATCTATCAAGTTCCAATATAAATAGTTATTAAAAAAAAATTAATATTTTTTAATATTAATAAAAATGTATATTGAAGCAATGTAAATATCACATGACACATTGTCTTGAAATCATAATAATTTAACAAAATTAAAGTGAAATAGAAAAGATAAATTATTTGAGATTATCTCATTCTTAGAGCCTTAAGATAAAAAGTATATTTTCATTGATCATTAAATGAGATACAAATAAAAAAGTCTAAATAAGTGTGCAAAAAGTGAAGTAAATAAAATATTTAAAAATATAAAAATTAATATTAAATTTGATAGACCACATTTAGATGAGCCAAACAATGCCTATTTCAACTTGATCTTATGTCATTTTTAATAACTATGAATTATCAAAGTAAATAATCTTAAATAAGAATAAATTATTATTTCAATACTCAAAAAATAGATATTGAAACAAAAATAAGAGAAATTAAAGTAGTGTAACATAACCAAATCAAAGGATGTTATGGTCACACAAATGAGAAATTAAGTTTCATAAAAATATAACCAAATCAAGGTAAAATATTTCAAAAACCAAGATATATTTAATAAGAAAGTCTCATTCCAAGATATTAAGGAGATTGTGGGTGACATCCTTAATCATCAAATCACGTGCAAATGAAAATTACTTGTAATGTTTGAAAAATAAACTAAAAAGGTGTTTACAAATTAAAAATAAATTTTTGGTTAGAAAGCATTGTTCAAGAAAAGTCAAATTATGTTTGTTATGTTTTAATCGATCCTCATTTGAAATTACAATGAATTATGAAATTAAAAAAGAGTAAACAATGATAATTTTTAAGCATCTTATTAAAGAACTTTTTCATACAATTTATCACTTTTCTTCAAAAGTTTTGCATTGATTTAATTATATTGCAATAAAGCACTAATTCACCTCTTGTGTGATCTTTACAATGCTTTGAGTTTGTTATGTTACTGTGCTTTATATTTATATCATTCGATATTAAGAATATGTTTACTATATAATGAAATAATAATTTATTATTATTATGGGCAATTTATTTAGGTAATCAACAATGATTCCGAAAAAGTTGCAATCAAGATCAAACATAAGTCATCACACTCATGAAAATGACCTTTATGTTATTAAATTATTAGTTTTATATTTTTTAAATATTTTATGTTATTTTATGTTGTACTTTAATATTACATGATCTTAGCATTTGGAATGTCAGTTACCATATAATTTGTTTCATTTCTCTCAATGTTTTGATTTTATTTTTATGTATTGCTACAAAACTCTAATTCTCCTCTTGTGTGATCTTTGATTTACTTAAATTTTGTGGTATAAGATTACATCAATTAATCTTATTTTGGATTTAAAATATATATGTCTAGTATCAAAACAATAATTTATTATTTTTTATGTAGATTTTCTTTGGAGAATAGCAGTTATTTGAAATGAGGTTTGGTCAAGGTGAAAAACTGTTGTTAGAATCGTCTCTATAAACTCTCTTGAATTAAACATACTTTTTATTTTTACATATTTTACCATATAGAATTTTGTAACACCATACGAGGTATTTTATTTTGTATCTAATTTGATGATTGAGGTTGTAACACTTCATCTTATTTCTAAATTGAAAGTCTGACCTACCCATTAAATTTACATCTTCTCACGTTTCACATTTATTTTGCTATATCACTATGTAAGTGCAAATTTTCTCCAATGTGATCTTCAAATTATAGTGATTTTGTTATATTTCATTACTTCCATTTACCTAATTTAGGATTAATATTTATTTACCTAATATTAAAATAATTATTTGTTAATGTTTATGATTTTTTTTCTTTGTTAATTTTTAGTATTTCTAAATGAGGTCTAATCGAGATGAAACAAAGATTGTTGTACACTTGAAAAGATTTATATAATTAAATTCTTGGATTTATATTTTTTAATACTTTTATTTTTACACATTTAATAAAAAATTTTGATTTTTATGTAGTTTAGCACTCATAAATGTTATACTAGATTTTTATATCACTTTGGTGTGTAATGTTTCTATAAAATTTACCTCCTTTTTTCAAAAGTTTCACTTTCATTACATATATCATTAGGATTATCAAATTCTCCCCTTTTGTGACAAATAAATCACTTTTATTTGGTTATATTATATTATTGTAATTTATTCAGTTAAAATTTTAAGGTATATTTCTTAAATTTCTAAATAATAATTATTTGTAATTTATGTTTAATCAATTTTTTAATTCGTAATCATTCAATATGAAGTCTAAAGGAGACGAAATAAATTTCATTTGACTCATCTCAATAAGCTCAGTCCAATTAAATATTAAATTTGATATTTTTAAATATTTTATTTTCTAACCTTTGGGCATGTTTTATGAGAAATTTTGATTCAAATTAATTTTGAAGATAAATAAAGCTACACTCGTTATCATTAGTTGTTTAAAACATAATTTTCTCACATAATTTATCTTTTTTTTAAATGTTTCACTTTTATTAGGATATATTACTATGAAACTCCAATCCTCCTCTAGTTCACCCATTCATTTCTTTTATTTGGTTGTATTATATTTTATCAATTTATCTAATTTTTAGCTTTGTTATTCATGTCTTATTTTTCTTGATAATTTGGAGTAATTTTGAAGAGATTTAATGGTGATAAAAAAATGCCATTTGAATTGCCTTATTAACATCTTTAAATTAAATATTAATTTTTTATCTTTAAATATTTTAATTTTTATTATTTAGGCATATTGTTCAAAATATTTTAGTTCCTGTCTTACTTGATGATCAATAATCTTGTGCTTGATCTCCTTAGCATCTAAGAATAAAATTTTTTCTTTGCAATATATCTCTTTTCTACAAAGTTCTTTAATAGAATTGGTTATATTACAAGTTCACTCATATTCCCTCTTTGTGAGACCTTTAAATTATTATGATTTAGGTATATTAAATTGCTTCAATTTATCTTATTTCAACTTTAACATATATTTACTTCGTATGAAAATGATAATTTATTTTTTTCTATTCTTAATTAATTTATTAATTTGTAATAATCATTTTTTATATTTTAATATCATGTTCATTTTAGTTTTCTATCTTGATTTTCTAAACATTTGATTAATACAAGATTTGTCATTCATTGGTATTACAATCAACCCCAAAATATTTTTTTTGTCTAACTTTTATGTACAACCTTTTTTCAAATGTTTCATTTAGATTTTGTTGTATTACTTCAAAACTCGAATTAACCCCTCACGTGACCTTTACAAGTCTTTGAATTTCTTATATTATATTACTTCGATTTGTCTTATTTTAACTTTAATATATATTGCTAAATTTAAAATAATAATTTTTTATATTTGTTTATTATTTTTATATTTTTAAATATTTCATTTTCTCTAATTTAGTGTTCTTTAAGTTACATTTTGATATGTATCTAATTTGAAAATCGAGCATGCTACACTCACTCTCTAGCACTTTGAATGCTATATTCTTGTAACTCTTATTTCATTCAATATAATTTTTTTAAATTAAATTGGTCATATTACAATGTGTCTTCGAATCGCCTCTCCCTTGAAGTTTATATTACCTTAATTTTGTCATGCTAGATTGCTTTAATTTATCTTATTTTTGACTTAAAATATAATTATCTAATATTAAAATAAAACTTTATCATTATTTATGTTTATTTTGTTTGGTAATTCAAAGAAATTCAAATTGATATGTGATCAAATGAAACTAATGTTGTTGGAAATTTTTTTAGGAATTCTACCTAATTAAATTTTATGTTTTATATTTTTAAATATTTTTTGGATGTTTGGATCCCTTAAGATTTATAGAATGTAACTTTCTCATACAATATATCTTATTTCTTTAATTGTTTTTATTTGAATTTGATATGTTACTATTAAACTCTAATTCATCTTTATTCTAAAAATAGCATCCCTTTGATTTAGTCATGTTACATTTCAACAATTTATCTAATTTAAGCTTTACTAAATATTTTCTTAATATTATAACAGAAGCTTATAAATATTTAAGCCTATCTAATTTTGTAATTTGTGTAGTTCTAAATGTAGTCCAATTAAGTTGAAACAATAATTCATTTGACTCTCTAGCTAAATTTTTTGAAATTAAGTATTTTATTTTGTTATTTTAAGTATTTTATTTTACAGCTTTTGGAACACTTTTTGAAAGTTTAAATTAGTACCATATTTGATTATTGTGGATGTTATGCTCAATCTTTTTAATACCCTACAAAACAAATTTCTTACAATGTTTATCACATTTTCAATTTTTTAATTTTTTATTTTTATTGGTCTATATAACTATGTTACTCTAAACTTCTTTACATATTTTATTTTTTAAAGGATTTTAAGCTTGATGTCCTTTGTACCTTGGAATGGAAATTTGCTAAGAAATTTAATATTGGGAAGAAATTTTTAATTTACCATGAAACTCTTATTTCCTCCTGTGTGATGTTTACATCATTTTATTTGATAATGTTTAATTTCTTCAATTTATCTCATTTAGGTTCAATATATGGTTACTCAATATTAAAAAATAATTTAATATTTTTTATGCCTATTTAATTTGGTTATTTGTAGCAACAACAAGGAAATATAAAGGTGGAAGAAACTTTGTTAGACCCAGCTCGATGGGATTTAATCAATAAAATTTTTACTCCAATATTTTTAAATTATTTTTATGATTCTTAAATTTTTTATGAGTCATTTCCATTTGTACTTAATTTCTATTGATTTTGTTATTTCTTTACTTCAATTTACCTCATTTTTACTTTAACAAATATTTCCCAAACATTAAAATAACATTTTTTACTATTTTTAATTATGTATTTCTTTAATGAACAAATATACCAAAAGAGCTCAAATAGTAACTAAACAAACATCACTACCCTCGTTTTATTTGTTTCATCTTGGTAGGACCACATTTGGAATTTCTATAAATTATCAAATTAAATAATCATAAATAATAAAATATTATCATTTGAATATTAACTAAATATAGCATAGTTAAAATTAGAGAAATTTACCAAATATTATATAATGAAATTTAAAAAAATAAGAAAATAAAATAAATTATACAAGAAAATAAAAATCCAAAATACTAATAAGATTGAATAATACATGTGATGCTATTAAATTAGGTGTGATAAAAATATCTTAAACCTAGGTCTGATAGAGATGAATAAACATTATTTGATATGTTTTAAGGACCAATTTCTATTTTAATATTTATTTCTATATTTTAAAAAACTTCGATATGTTTGTATGCTTTATGAGATATTTCATTTTATACATGATTTTTTAAAAGAGGGGGCTACACATGATCCATTTAATATCTTGCAACATAGTAACCTTTACTTCTTTAAATGATATTTTATTTCATACCTAATTTCACAATTGATGATGCTACATGTAATATTCTTAATATCTTAGAATTCAACTTTCCCATACAAATTACCAAATTCCTTTATCTCTTTCATTATGATTTGGATACATTTCTATTAACTATCTTTCTAGTCTCGTGTGACCATCAAACCACTTTGTTTTGGAGATATTACATTTTTTTAATTTATATCATTTTATCTTGAATAATAATTTAATAAATATTGAAGTAGTATTTAAATTTTATTTGTACTTATTTAATAGAGGATGTTACACATGATCTCTTCAGTATCATGTAATACAATATCCTTAGTACCTTTACATGATATTTTGATTCATGCCTAATTTTATGATCGATGATGTTATATTCAATATTCTTAAAATTTTGGAATTCAACTTTGTCATGCAACTCATCTAATTTCTTTAACTTTTTAACTATGAATTAGATATATTACTCTAAAGCTATAGTTTTATAGCCATTTGACCTTCAAACAACTTTAATTTGGAGATATTACATTATTTTAAATTGAATATTTACTCTCTTAAAATTAAAATAATATTTTTTTATTATATGTGCTCATTGTTTTTGTAACATTTTGCAATTTTGATTTTTCATCAAGCCAAAATAAATGTCATTGTACTCATCTTAAGGACTTTATCCCATTAAATATTAATTTGTATATTTGTAAAAATTTTATTTCTTAAGATTTTGTAACAATTTTTCAAATATTTTTGTTCATACCTAATCTTATGATCACAGGTGTTACACTCTATCTCCTTAATATCTTGGAATGAAATTTTTCTTTATAATTTCTCATTTTTTAAAAGTTTTAACTTCGATTTATGAATATTCTATGTAACTCAAAATCTCATCTCGTGTGACATTAATTTTTCTTTGATTTTTCTCATATCAATTTTATTTGAGTAAACAAATAATAATAATAATTGGAAAAGCCATATAGTATTTAAAATAACAATAAATCCATAAACACAATTTTGACATAGTGAAGTCTGCAAAGCGTCAACATAAACAAATATACAATATTCAAAAGATATCATAATTAGCACTACTTTTTAATATAATGAAAACAATAATTTTACCATTAGTTCATGGAGCATTAGAAAAAACCCACAACTTTAGCTGTGCTTATCAAAATATTGGTATAAACTCATGCATCAATAAATCACCTCAAAGATTATTATCCATATGATTATTAAAGCACAAAAAAAATATCATAATCAACGAAAAAATAAAAGGTCATACTTGAGTTTAACTAAGCTTTCAATTCCTTTGGTTTCTTAGCCTTTGTCCTATAGTATAAGTATGTAATGAGCATTAAAACCCAACATGTACATTTTTATTTAATAAAAAATGAGATAAAATATGACAATACGATAAACTTTTAAAAGAATAATAAATTATATTAATTAAGTCCTTATTATAATAATCTAAAGATGTATATAAAATAAATAAGAAGAAACATGATATTTGGATACAAAAAGATGTATTTGAATGGAATAACATATGTTGAAGATGTAGATATACATAAAATAATCTACACAAAAAATGATGTACAATTACAACTTCTAATTATATTCATGTTTAAACATCCCTCTATCCAATATGGTTCATTTTGTCCATCTAAAATCCAATATCTTTATATCCTTCTAGACTTCTTTGTGTCTAATATTCTCTTAACATTTTCATCTCAACTTTTTTTTTCATTTATTTCATAGCACGCATAGTTATTATTAGCGCATAGGTATTTATTGAATGATCATTATTCCAATATCATACAATGCCATCTCATCGATAACATGCAACATTAAGAAAACAACATATAAATTTCTCATCACACCATCAAATGATGCATTATAGCAGATTGACAAGCCTAAAGGTTTATCACATCATGTAAGCCTCAAAACATTAAAAGAAATATGCCATGATTTTAAATGCTAAATAATTACAACAGAATATCAAACTAACATTACAACTTTTAAAAGAATTAACTTACCAATATCCTTGAAATAATTCCAACATTAAAATTTATATTTTGTTTCCTTTTTTTTAATTGAATGATTATGTACCAATTAAAAACAAAAGAAATCTATTATTGCTTAATATTGATTGAAGTAACAAGCATAAAACGATCAATTCAGTGTTACCTGCATTAGCCTTGTTTTTGTTTCATTCAGGTGATTCCATTAATGGCCTAGGACTACTTTAGAAAAAACCTTCAATCTTCTTCCTTTTATAGTGTAAATTTTCTAATATTGTATAAAAATGTTTAAGCATCAGCCAGTTTCTCCTGCTATGTAGTAAAGGTAAGAAAATACATATTAACTCACTAATTCTCCCATCTTTTTATCAAAAAATTGTGAGCATATTACTCAACTGTAGTTGTAGGGCTCAATTTATGACAAAAATGTTTTCAATGTTGAGTTAGATGCAAAACACTAAAAAAGAATTGCCTTCAACTCCTTCTAAAGTAGTTGGATGAAATTAAGCAAGAAATCGAAGTCAATTATAGCTTTTTGAATTTACTAATGTCCTTCTTGTGACTACTTTCTTAGTGTTAGATTAAAGAGGATGGAAACTACAACAACACACAAGTCCCCTATCTTGGCCATAAAAGGTCCATACAGCTACATAGTGGCATGGAAATGTGAAGCAAAAGCTAAGGAGGTCAATGACAAGCTTGATGTTGAGAGCGCAAGGTAGCGAGGTGGTGAAGCGATAATGGGCGTTTCACCCGACTTCCTTAATATTTAGGAATGCAAAAACGAAGTGCAAATGAAATGTTTTCAACAAATGTTTCGCTTGTATTATGTTGTACTATTGCAAAAATTTTTGTTTAATTTCAATTTACATATATATAGTGTTAATATTAAAATAATAATTCAATATTATTTTTATTTCTTTACATTAGTAACTTGCACAATTCAAATCGGGGTCGCATCAAGATAGAATAATAAACATTGAACTTATCTTGATTAACTTTATATAATTTAATATTAATTTTTATATTTTTTAGGAAATTTTTTCTTTTTTGTTTTGGGTTTTTTTAGTTTGTGTTGGATTAGACAATCAAGAATATTTCTCTCTATTTTCTTAATGTCTTGGAATAGAAAATTCCTATAAAAGTTGTCTCATTTCATAAAGTTCCTTGCATGGATTTGGTTATTTGATTGTGTAACTCTATATCTTCACTTATGTGACCTTTACATCAACTTGATTTAATAATATTATATTTCCTCAACTTATGCAGTCTTAGAATTGATAAATATTTAGATATTCTAACTCGATCTTGTAGAACTTCAAATGGTCATATCATCAACGAGCTCTATCTCATTTAAGTTTGATATCTTATTTTTAAATATATATTTTCTAGTGTTTTTGCGTCATCTATGAGACATTTTAATTTCTAAATGAATTCATGATTAAGGATTTTTGACTCGATCAACTTAACATTTTTTAACACAACTTTTCAATGATATTTTTTCTTATTTTCATGACATTGTTTTTATTGAATTGGTTACATTGTCATGAAACTCTAATTATCTTCCCATGTGACCCTTACATTATTTTTATTTGGTTAAATTAAATTGAATAAATTTATCCCATTTAAATTTTAATATATTTTCCATAATATTAAAATATCAATGTTTTTTGAACAATTTGGTAATGTGTAATAATTCTAAATGTTGCTCAATCAACATGAAAAAGTTTCATTAGGCTCATTTTGATTGGAAATATCCATGAAAATACTCATATCTATATTTTTAAAACAATTTATTCTTATTGGATTTTATGCACTTTAGGAATCATTTCAATTTATGCCAAAATTATTGAACAAAGAGTTTTACTTGATTACCAGTGCCTTGAAATGTAATTTTCCCTTATAAATAATTTCTTTTCTTAAAATATTTTCTTTGATTTATTTATATTACAATGTAACAAGAAAGTTTCTCTCACATGGCCATTAAATTTATTTGAATTCATAATATTATATTACTTCAATTTGTGACCTTTTTGCTTTAATATATTTTTATAATTTTAAATTAAGTTTTTTTTGTTTATGCTTATGTGCTTTAGTAATTTAGTGTAATTCCAAATGAGGTATGACTAAGACAAACAAATGTTGGTAGATTCCTTTTGTTGAGCTCTATTCCATTAAATAATCTATTTTATTTTTTAAAAATATTTTTAGGGATTTTGCAAACTAATGACACATTTCAAAACTTAGCAACTTGATAATCGAGAAAGTTGCACTTGTTCTATTTACTATCATGAAATTAACCTTTCTTTTATAATTATTCCAATTTCTTCAAGTTTAATGTTTTGATTTGATCATATTGATAAATATTTATAAATCTTCTTTCATGTAATGTTTACACTACTTTGAATTATATATATTACACTACTTCAATTTATTTATTTCCACTTTAATATTTATTTATTTAATTTAAAATATTTTTTATTTTTTTCATATCTACTTTTGTTATTATAATAATTCCAAATGAGCACTAATCAAAGATGGTATAGATGTCGTTGGACTCATCTTATTAAACCAAATCTCATTTGATATTAATTGTCACATTTTTCTATATTTTTTTCAAAGGTTTTTGTTTGTTTTGTGAGACATTTTGATGGGAACTAATTTAATGATTGAGGATGTCACACATTTTTTCTTAATATATGGGAATGAAACTTTCTCACACAGTGTCTTATTTTCTCAAATATTTTTCTTTGATTTAGCTATGTTACTATATAATTCTAATTCCTTTGTTGTGCTACATTTGTAATGCCATGCTTTGATTACATTGTATAGTTTATATTTACCTTTTTTGGCTTTAATATATATTGACTTAAAAGTAAAAAAAAAACTTATTACTAATTATTCTTATTTAGTTCAATATTTTGAATTAAATTTAAGCGAAGTTTAATCGTGATGAAATAAACGATGTTCCTCATATTTTGATTAGCACATGAAACTAAATATTCATACTTGTTTCTAAATATTTCATTTTCTATTATTTTGCTTCTGAGGCATTTCAATTAGAGCCTAATTTAATGATAATGGATATTTTACTCAAAATCCTTAGTATGATTGATTATAACTTTCTCATATATGTTCTCATTTCTCCAAAACTTTTTTATTTTTATTGGCTACTATGCAACTCTAAATCTACTTTTATGTGATAATTATATAACCTTCATTTTGTTGTATTACCTTACGTCATTTATAACTTCAAAATATGTTTCGTTGATGTTGAAATAATAATATATATTACTATTTGTGCTTAATTTATTTGGATAATTTTGGTAATTCCAATAGAATTCATATTGATACATAATAAATGTCATTGAACTCATTTAAAAATTCTTTTTTTAATTAAAAAAATTAATTTCAATAGTTATCATTATTTTATTTTCTAGTATTGTATCATGCTTTAGGTAATATTTTGTTTAACTTGTCTTGAGAAATGATTATGTTAAATTTGAGCTACATAGTATCTTGTAAGTTTTCTACATAGTTGACCTCATTTTGTTTAATATTTTTACTTTGATTTTGATATATTACTATGTTACTCTAAGTCACCTCTTGTGTGATATTTAAATAATTTTTTATTATTAGTGCTTATTTAGATTAATAATTCTTAGTAATTCCAAAAGAGGTCAATAGAGTTGAAACAAATATCATTACATTTCTATCAATGAGCTCTATGAAATTAACTATTTATTTCAACATTTTTAAATATTTTATTTTCTAAAGTTTTGACAAGTTTTATAATATATTTTGATTCATAGCATATTTGATGCTCGAACATGTCACACGTGAACTCAATAGTACCTTGGAATGAAACTTTAAGTATACTTTATCTCATTTCTGCAAATGTTTCGCTTAGAATTTTCTACATTAGTAATAAAAAATAATTCTAATTTTTTGTTACATATTCTCAAATTCTCATTTAATATGATGGGAACATCACTTTGATGAGGATATAGTAAATTATTCAAATTTTCTCATTTTTGCTATATTATATATTTATTTAATATAAAAATAATTATTTTTTAATTATTTAATTTTTGTAGTTTAGTAATTCATAGTAATTCTTAAAGTGCTCCCATCAAGGTAAAAAAAAACTATGTTGGACTCGTCTCTATGAGTTACATCCATTTAGATACTTCTTTTTAAATTTTTGAATATTTATTTTGTTAAGAATTTTGGATGTCAATGAGTAATTTAAATTAATACCTAATTTAAAAATCAAGGATGATACTTTTGACCTCTTTAGTATCATGGAATGCATATTCCTTATAAAGTTTATTTCTTTTCACCAAAATTTTCACTTTGATTTTGTTATTTTGTTAAATAACTCTTCATCTCCTCTCTACCCTTGCATCGATTAAACTTCATTATGCTATATTGCTTCGTTATACTTGATTTCATCTTTAATATATATTTAATTTACTTTTAAATAACTTTTTTTATTATTTATACATACTTTTATAATGCATAGTTATTTTAAACCAGATTCGATTAAGTTGAAATAAGCATTATTGAAAAGATGGAGATGAGCATGATATAAATAAAAATTTAATTTTTATATTTTGCTGAAAGTTTTGCCTAATAAGTTCTATATGCTTTCTAATTCATTTCTATTTATAACTAATTTGATGATCAAAGATGTTACTCTTAATATCCATAGTATCTTGGAATAAAACTTTCCCTAATAATTTATCTCATTTCTTTAATTTTTTACTTTATTTTTGTTTTGCTACTGTCAACAAAAAATTCTTCTCTCATGTGACGGTATATTAAGTTGGATTAAGTTATATTAAATTGCTTCAACTTTTTCATTTTAGTTCTATTATATATTTAATTAATATAAAAACAATTTTTTACTTTTTAATCATTTTTAATTTTATAATTTATAGTAAATATAAGTGGTTCAATCAAACTAAAACAAGTACAGTTACATTAGTATTGGTGAGCTCTATCTAAGTAGATATTAATTTTTAAATTTTTAATTTTTTTCTCAGCATTTGGTATGTTTTATGAGACACAATAATTCAATATTAATAGAAGCTTGGAAAGCAACTTTTTTATATAATTTTTCTACTTTATTCAATGTTTTTGTTTGATATGGTTATATTCTTACGTAGTTCTAAATCTTATCTATTGTCACCTCTAATTTTCTTTCATTTGGCTATATTTCACTTCAAATAGTCTTATTTCAACTTTAATATATATTTATTTAATTCTTTAAAATATCATAATGAACTATTCATTTTAAAATTTTCAAATATTTTATTTTATTTGATTTGAATAGGGTTATGAAACATTTTAAACAGTAAAAGATTTCATTGTTGAGGATATTGCACTTTTTCTATATAATACCATGGAAAAACAATCCCTTTCAATTTATCTCATTTTTCCAAAGTATTCACTCTGTTTTGGTTGCTTTACTATTAGACAAAAAACTTCTCACTAAGGACCATAACAATGTTTAGATTTGGTTATATTGCATTACTTCAATTGATCTCATTTTAGCTATTATATATATGTGTGTATATATATATATACATATTCCTAACATTAATATAATATTTCATTATTATCTATTACTAATTATTTTGTAAATTTTTTGAAATTAAAATGAGTTCTGGCTTAAAAAATGTAAACATCTTTGGAGTCTTCTTCACAAGCTTTATCAAAGAATTCATACTTTAATTTATGATTTTTTAGCATTTTGGTATGTTGTACGAGATTGTTTGACTTGTACTAGATTTTATTGTCAAGGATGTTACACTCGATGTCCTCACTATCTCTGATTGACAAATTTATTTACGAATTATCTCATTTGATAAACCTTTTTTTGTGTAAATTAGTTTTTTAAAAAATGAAACTTTATTTTGTGATTCCTCCAATATTCATGTTCCCTGATTTTTTAATACTGCATTGCTTCAACTTATGTTAATTATTCCTTTTTATATTTACTTAATTTTCATTTCCTTTCTTTCAAATTATTTATCTATTTATTTAATTTTTAAATATGTAATATCCTAGGTTTACTTAACTTTACAATATATTTTCTTTCATCTTTACTAGAACTGAGGATGTTACACCTAATCTACTTACCAACTTGGAATGCAATTTTCTCTTATAATTTATCTCATTTTTTCAAATCTTTTTCTTTCATTTTATTATGTTATTTGCCTCAAATTTTATCATTTAATCATATATATATATATATATATATAAATTAAAATGAGAATTAATTTTTTATTACCTATATTTCTTTACTTTTGTGATTTGTTGAAATTCCAATCAAGGTCTTATTGGGACAAAACAACTGTCAACAAACACGCCTAACAAGCTCAATCATATTGAATATTTAATTTAAATTTTTTTAATATTTTATGTTTTGGAGTTTTGGCACACTTTATATTAAATATTGATTCCAACACCATTTGATGATAAAAATGTTAAATTCATTATTTTTAATGCCTCAATGTGTGACATCAATTTAAAATTTAACTCATTTACTCAAACGTTTAGTTTTGATTTGGATATATTTTGATATAACTTTAAACCTCCTGTTGTGTGACAATTATATCACTTTATATTGGTTACATAATAAAGCTCTATTTATCTCAATTAAGATGTAATATATATTTTTTATAAAAAAATAATATTTTGTTATTTATAATGGTTATTTACTATGATAATTTGCATTAATTCCAAAAGTGGTCTAAGCTAGTCGGAACAAACATCATTGGGCTCAAAACTTGACGAACTTAATCTAATTAATTATTTTTTTAATATTTGAAAATATTTTATTTTCTTATAATTAGTATAACTTATGAGATTTTTTATTTTAAAATGATAAGATGATAATGGATGTTGTATGCTATCTTTTAAATATCATGTAATACAACATTCTTATACATTTGATTTTAACTTTTCAAATTGTTAGCATTTAATTAGTTATTATAGAAAGAAACTCTTGTTCTCATCTAATGTGAACATTGCCTCATTTTTATTAATTTTCAATATTACTTTAATTTATCTTATTTTAACTTTAATATGAATGTAATCAATATTAAAATAAAAATTTATTATTATCTAGGGATCTTCTAATTGAAATTTCATAGTAAATCTTAACGATGATCACTCAAGGTGAAACAAAGTTCATTGAATTCATCTCAATATGCTTTGTTCAACTAAATAGTCATTTTTTAAGTATTTTATTGCCTTAGGCTTTCACATGCTTTGAGACATTTTGATATGTTCTATTTTAAGAATTGAGTATGTTACTCAATCTCCTTAGTATCCTAAATGTAGGATTTTTCATAAAATTTATTTTATTTTTTAAAATATTTTTTTTATGAATTGGTTATATTATTATGTAACTCTAAACATCATACCTTATATAATTAAGTGAATGAGCTCTATCTAATGAGGTTAAATATCAAATGAGGTTGAATCAAGAAATAGCAAACATCATTGCACCAATGTGAATGAGCTTTATCAAATCAAATAGTAATTTGTTATGAGATATTTTGAATCATACTAGACTTAATGTTATAGGAAGTTGTAGTCAATCTCCTTAGTATAATAGATTGAACCTTTCTCATACAATTTTGCTCATTCTTCAACATTTTATAGCTATTTTGTTGTATTTCTTCCAATCCAATTTATCTGATTTATTCATTTTTTAATTAGGCTATATTGCTACTTAACTATAAATCATCTTTAGAAGGACCATAAGAATGCTTTGATTTCGTTATATACATTATTTCATTTTATCTCAATTATATATATATTTAGTTACCATTCAAATAATAATTTACTATTATTTATTCCAATTTACATTCGTCTCATTTTAACTAGCGCTACTAAATTTTTTATTCTTCAATTTTTTTCGTACTGTTTTGGCAAGCTTTATAAAACAATTTGATTCAAACTTGGATTAATGATTGAGTATGTGAGAGTCAATCTCCTTAATTGTTTGATTAAAATTTTATGTGCAATTTATCTTATTTGTTCATATTTTATGCATTAATCTAGATATATTACTATGAAACTCTATTTCTTCTTCCATTTTCCATTTGCATTAGTTTGATTTGTTTATACTACATTATCTTCACTTATCTTACGTATTACTTAATATAAGTTAATTTTTATTTATTTAATTTTTAATACATTTGTTTAATTTTGTATCTACAAGTTTTATTTTTTATCTACAAGTTTTATCAAATTAAATAATCATTAATTTCATTTTTCAATATCTTATATTCTAGTGTTTTCATATACGTTATGGGGCATTTTAATTTGTAGCCGATTTGATGATCAAGAATTTTACACCTCATCTCCTTAGTAACTTAGAACACATCTTTCTTATACAATTTGACACATTTATTCAAATCCTTTATTTTGATTTAGTTATATTAAATTAATTTAATTATCTCATTTTACCTTTTACATATAGTTTTTTAAATTAAATTTAAAATTAATTTTTTTTAGCTCATGCTTCAATACTTTTTAAATTAAGAAAACTTCCAATCGAAGTCTCATTAAGATGAAAAGAATTTCAATGGACTAACTTGACAAGCTCAATCAAATGAATTGCTACTAATTAGTATTTTTATCCAATTTAGAAGGTATTTTAATTCCTGCTTAATTTGGTAAAAAAGTTATGACACTCAATCTCTTTATTACCTTAGATTGAAATGTTAATGTACAATTTCTATCATTTTTTCAAATTTTCATTTTGATTATATTACATTACTATGTAACACTAATTCTCTTCTCATGTGACAATTACATTACTTTAATTTTGTTATATTATAATATATCAATTTATCAAATTTTAACTTGAAAATATATTTTATTAATATTAAAATAATGATAGTTTTAATTCAAGTTAATCTTTTTGTAATTTGTAGTAATTCTAAACATGTTTTGATTTGGAAGAACAAATGCCAGTAGCTTCAACTCTATGAAGTCTATCTATTTAAATATTTATTTTTTTATTTTAAAATATTATATTTTTTAGGGTTAATGCATATTTTATGAAACTTTCTTATTGTTAAATGTTAGGACAATCTTTGATATTATACACAATATCCATAATAACATGGAATACATTTTCTCTTATAATTTAATCTATTTCCCTAACTTTTTCTCATTTAATTTATTACTACACAATGATAATTTAATATTCGCCTCATTTAACTTTTACATCATTTTGATTTAGCTTTTTTTATTTCATTAATTTATCTTATTTTATTATTCTTATGTATTTACTTAATATTAAAGTAATAATCAATTATTTTTTGGGCTTATTTAAATTATAATTTTAAAGCAAACACTAAACAACGACCAATCGAAACAAAACAAATGTCATTAATCATGTCTTAACAAGCACCATGCAATTAAAGTTTTTTTAAATGCCACATTCCTTAAAGTTTTTACATGGATATTTTGATTTGTAACATATTTGTTGTCGAGGACATTGACCTCGATTTCCTTAGTATCTTTGAATACAGTTTTCTTGTAAAATTATTTAACTTTTTCAAATGTTCTTTTTTGTTTTGGTTATACTAAAATGTATCTCCACATTACATTAATTAAATTACATCATTTTTATTTAATGCATAATTAATCAATGAAAAAAGTAATTCACTATTTTTCTTGCTTATGTTTTTTGTAATGTTGTTATAAAATTAAATGAGATTTGATAGAGAGGAAAGAAATATCACTAAACATTTCTAAGCATGCTCAATCAAGTTCTCTTTGTTTTGTTTTATTACAATTTATCTCAAAAATCTTCTCTTAGGTTACCTTTGTATTGCTTTCATTTGTTATATTATATTGATTTAGATTATCTCATTTTAACATTAATATATTTTTTTCATAATTTTTAAATAATAATTTGTTATTTCTTATATTTATTTAATTTGGAAATACTAATCAATAAAAATTGAGGTCTCATTGAGATGAAATAAATCTCATTTTTTTATGAAACTATGATATTATTTCAAAAGCAGCATAAGCCATACAAGAGTTTCACATCTAGGATCCTTAAGGAGGATCAAACATGAAATCTGACAGCATAAGTTTGAGTAGGGGCTTGGGAATTGATTCTCTGGGTCCCCATACGAACTCATTACAGCATGCAACATGAGCCACCCAGTCAGCAGGCGCATTCCCATCTCTATGGATATGGGAAAACTGGACTGCCTCCAGACACCTGGCATACCTAAGTGTCTCAGCAAAGTGGCCATCCTCAGGGGGGTGGGATATCATCTCACACACCACCTGGAGCGCCGTCATCAAGTCAGTATGAATGTCCACGGCCCGGTGAAGGGGAAGGGTACCCCTTAGCATGTTAAGAGCCTCGAGCATAGCCTGGACCTCCATCATATCGGCAGCCTGGGAGCAAACCCTCTTACAAGCCACCAAGAGCGGCCTCCCTATGTAGTCTCTGACAACCAGGCCAAGACCGGCAATGTTATCACCTACCGCAGCATCGCAATTCACATTTATCGATCCTGTTGGGGGAGAATCCAACCATGGGTTACAAGCAAGTCTAAAGAGTTGCAAGGATTCCCGCTAGACAGGGATGAATAGAAGTTATGTTGCCTGATTGCGGTAATCACCTCGATCTTCATAGTCCGTAGCAGCGAGCACGACAAGGCCATCGGATTGTTATGCCTCATCGCATTTCGCATTGCCCTGATGTAATACATAGTTGTGGCCAGCGGGGCAGCATGCCATGCGCCATCACTACGACGTGTTGTCGGCAAACCCACGAACCTCAAGAGCCGATCAAGGAATTGCATCACAACTACCGCACCCGTGGACCGACCCAGCGCAGTTAATGCCCAACGAGGATGGCAGTCAATCCAGAGTTCCTGTGAGCACGGGCAGTCCCAGAACACATGTTGCAAGGATTCATCCGCTGCGTAGACCCATTGGCAGTTGCTATTCTGGAGCATTCCTCTGCGGGCCAGCTACACCGCCGTAGGGAGGAAATCACCGACAACTTGCCACATGAACATGCGCACCCTCGGCATTGCTTTAATCTTTGAAATACCCCTCTATCGTCTGCATGACGTTGGCCACACCGCGTGACAGTAACATCTGCACCACGCATCATATGTGTGTAGATCCTCCCGCTATCGACCCTCGCCGTCTCAGTGAGCATCTTGAGGAGCACGTTCTGCGCTAATATCCGAGTTTTCGAAAGATACAGAATTCCGTTAGTTTGCTCCTCGCCTGCTCAAGCATGGATGATGTCCACATCCCAGTCCCTAGTAATCGTAATGCAGTCAGCAATGCTCGCCGGCCAATTGATGGTCATGTTAATGAAGGTCGGCCAGTAGCAGAGTGGAAGGATACCCAACCAATTGTCCTCCGCGAATCTCACCGTCCTCCCATCTCCGATGCGCCAGACGAAGATCGACTTTTCCACTGGCATTGTCGCCAGCACCATTCTGCCACAGGAGATGCGTTGTGGGGAGCTTTCATAAGAGGATTCATCAGCGTGTACTGCCGCCGCATAATTTCAACCCAAAGGATCATCTCGCGACTAAGAATGTGCTTGCAATTATTCATTTGCAGCACACACTGCCATACATAGAAGTCTCAGAGTCCAAGCCCGCCAACTGCCTCGGCAAGGTGATACAGTCCCATGGCGCATAATGCATCGTGTGCGCAATGCTCGTGCTGTTCCATAAGAACCTTCTAATTCTCTTTTCCATGTCATCAATAACTCCTGCAGGCACCGCACAATGTCGCAAAACGTGACTTGGGATGGTACTAAGAACAGAGGAGGCCAAGGCGGCTCTGCTTGCAAGCGACAGCGGATTGATACGCCAATTGAACACCGCAACGTCAATCCTTTGAACGAGAAAATTATGGTCTAACTTGTTTAGGCGCCACGCAGCAATGGGGACTCCGAGGTATGTGAGTGTCTGGCCTTGTTCCATGCGGAGTTTCCTCAAGACCAGGTTGGCTTTCTTCTTGCTGAACTTTGTGCTGAGGTATACTTTTGATTTCATAAGGTTGACGTGTAGCCTAGCAGCCTCACCGAATGTCTGCATGATACTATGCACAGCACGCGTAGCCTCGCGCGTGGCGGGAGCAAATAGCAGCACATCGTCCGTTTATAGGAGGTTCGAAATCTGTGGTGCGTGTTGCTTAGGTCTGAATCCAAGCAGCTGCTTCGTCTCGTAGTCCTTCACCAGGCTTGAAAGGAATTCTATAGCCTTGACATACAAGTAGGGCGAAAGCGGACATCCTTGTCGGATTCCTCGCTGCGTCACCACCCCAGGGAGGCGAGAGCCATTGACAAGAACACCAAATCTAGGACAAGTTATGCATGCAGCGATCCACTCACACCATAAAGGGGTAAATCTCATGATCTTCATCATCTCGAGCAGGAAGTCCTAACGCAAGCTGTCGTAGGCCTATTCCATGTCGATCTTCATAGCCAAGAATCTCGAAGTAGCACAGTAGGCATGCATCTTCGACACCATCTCCAGTGCCTTGTAAACTTTATCTGATATGCTACGCCCGGGAATAAATGTTTCTTGCTCGTGCGAGATGAAACTTGACATCAGCGGTTTCAGCCTCTCGACTAGTATGCGTGCCACCACCTTATAGATGGTGTTGCAGAGGCTAATTGGCCAGAAGTGCTTCGGCCTGCACGCCCCCTGCTTCCCCGCATGGCCGCAGTAATCTCACTCTCGGTGACCTTGGAGCCAAGTTTGGATGCCACATCGCCTCACACGATGCCGATATCATAGAGATCGGCAGCAAGTCCACCCGTCCTCGGCACTGCCATTTTCCTTCAATGTAAGCCAAAAGAACATTCCTGAAGCTTTTAGGTGAACCCGCCACCTTGTCTTCTGCGTCCCTTAGCTGAGTAATTCGGTTTGTCCGAGCACAAGCCGTGACAACAACATGGAAAAACCTGGTGTTGCCATCCCTAAGCTGTGCCCAATGCACCTTAGTGTGCTGCCACGACCATTGTTCCTCATGTGCACAGTCACGGTGGAAGGCTGTGACTATTTGACCAAGCTACATATGCTCCTCCTCTATTATTCCCTCCTGGGACTCCATTGATTGTAGTTCATCGATTCCTCTTTCCAACTCCGCATTTCTATTAACAATGTTTCCCACCTCCTCCATGCTCCATCTCCACAGTGCCATCAGCGAGGGCTTTAATTTAGTCATAATCGCATCCATGAAATTTCCCCATCCCATCTCTGCCATGCACAGTTCACCACCCAGAACGACTGTGGAAAGTCTAACCACACACTTTCGAATTGCGGCCTGGCAATTTTCGGCTGTAGATTCCTACATCCAAGGTCAACCAGTAGATGGCAATGATCAGACCTGAGTCGACAGAGGAGTTGCATAGGGCATTTGGGAAAGGCCTGCATCCCTGCAGAGTTCATGAGGACACTGTCTAATCGCTGCAGGATGCACGTGCCACCCTGCTTCTCGTTGCACCAATTAAAGCGATTGTCGGGGAAGCCCATGTCCACCAGCTGCATCTTCTGTATAAGGTCAGCAATTTCGTGCTGTCCCCTGCCGTCGACGAACTTCTTCCTGCCCTTTTTCTCCTCCTGTGCCATCGCAAGGTTGAGATCCCCTGCGACGATGAGTGGGTCACCCCACAGGACATGTGCCTGATGACTTCCCAGATCTCCCGGCACTTGTGGTGGCCTTTAGGGCCGTAAACAATGAAGCAATGGATCTTGCAGTCACCACGTAGCTTCACCTCGCACGCCACAACATGCATTGGGGCCACCATGATCATGATATCAACCCAGTTTTTCCATAATAGAATGATACCAGCCGACATGAGGGCAGAAGGTTGAGCAACGAAGCCCCAGTCCTTCCCAAGGAGCCAATTCGCATCCTTCCATAAGAAACACTACGCTTTCATCTCCATAAAGGCCACCACAAGCGCTAGGTATCTTCTTGACTTCCTATCCCTAACACCTCTGATATTCGAAACCACGAATCGCATCTTCACCTGGAGCTTGTAATTGGTACCCACATGCAGCCTCGCAATTCTCCCACATGAGGCCTCCTCCATCTTCCACCTCGATGACCCCTGTGCCCCATGAAGCACAGCCCAGAAAAAAATCTCCTATCTTGTTTTGGTGGAGTGTCCATCTGGGTTTATAGTTTTGTCCACCGCTCATTCCTCCTGCAGTAAAGGCAATTTCCCCTTGTTCCCTCCTACCTGCACCGCCTGTCCTGTTCCCACATCCTTCATGGAAGCATCTTCCTGTTGTGTCCGCACCCAATCATAGCGGGCCCTTAGGTGCGAGGCCCGCCATGCCATACCTCTACCGTGGTCCATGGATGTGCTCTTCATGATGTAATATATGCTAGCCGCCCCCTAGTCAAGAATCCAATGACTAACGATCTTCCGAGGATTCTGGCTCACCTTGCCTGCTATGCTCCTAGTGTCAACCGCACCCTGTCTCCTACGCCAGGGTTGGACAAGCATCCACGGGCCCAGCTTTTCTGCCTTTTCCTCTCGAGCATACATGTTCTCCTCCTACTTTCGAGGAATTGTAGAGCATTCTGCTTCAGCGGCCTTCCCGCCACCATTGTGCGTATCCTCTGCCTCCATCAGTCCCCCTTGAACGACATTGTCTTCTGGAGTCACAGAGGAAGCTGGAAATGTGTGCACTACCTCCATTGACTTATACGTGTTGCACTGGCCCGCATGGTGACAAACGTGCCCGCATGAGAAGTAAATCCGCGACAATCCCTCGTACTCGAATGCCTTGTAGGTTCGTCCAAATTCTCTGTTGAGCCATATACCCAGTTTTAGAGGCTTCGAAAGGTCCATTAGCATACACCCAAGCACAGGAGGATCGTCCTATCTCAGCGATCTAGCTGTCAAGGAGAAGAGGCCCCCCAATAGCCTTAGCAATTCTTAAGATGTTCTCTACGTCCCAATATATGAGTGGGAGGCATGGAAGGCGCACCCACACTGGTGCGCACATCGCCGTTGCGACGTTTGGTCCTATTTTGTGCGTCTAGATATCAGGCCCCATGGCTTGGCCTTCGACTTGCTACAGGCCACCATGCTAGACTTCATTCCTGTCATTGATGGAGTCGAAATGCAAGCATAAACAGTCGGATGACAGGTCGAGAATCCTGAAATTCTTGTAGTGACCCCATCTCTTTAGCAGCACCCATGCAATGACAGAGAATGGAAGGATGTTCCTGTATACTCGCCCCACGAAATCGAATTTGTGAAATTCAATATGCCTATAGCATGCTTCCGATGACATAAAGACATCGCCACCGTCAACGTGATCAGGAGTACCCGCAGCACGATCCTTAACATCGATATTTGCCGGATGCACATAGGAGGTTGCATGACTATTCGGGGCATTGTTGTTGTTCTTGTTTGGAATTAGGGCTTCTCTAAAGCTAATCCTTGTTGAGGGAACCTCCCATCTCCCTGCAGCCGCATGCTCGGGGTTGATCGTTTCTCCTGATTTCTTGCTCACCGCAGGCTCTGTAGCCATATGCACTGTGTCCTATAGCTCCATTATGCCAGCGATCATAATGTGACCTCCATTTGCTCCCCCACCTCCGTCCCCCTGGATCTGACAGTCAGGTAGCTCAGCTAGAGCTTCCACATGTTCCACCTTCTTCGTCGGGCAATCCCTGAAGTCATTCGTGCTAGTAGTTTTTTTTAATACCTCCGTCGCTGCATCTGAATTTTGAGAGAAAAGGGGATTTCCATCGGCGATCATCATTTCCCATCCAGAAGTGAAAGAGAAGCATTCTCTCACTAGCGAGTTGCTTCCAGAGGTCCTCACCTTCCTGTTACTCCTCCTAGCCTTGCCTCTCGCCATCATTCTTCACATTAGGGCTGCAGCTGACCCAGAACCATGCAAGGGGATGATCTGGTGTGGTGCGTCGTAGAGTAACTCTGTAGTTTAAACCTGTCCCTATTCCCCCGCTCCAGCCGAATATTCAGAATTTCAAATTCAAAGTTCTCAGCCCGACAAATTATCGCAACAGTCTTGGTTCCTCAAGTGCCCGCTTGCACATGCTACCGTTAACCATTACCAGCTGCCCCTCACGTGCACACTTGCTCCTCTGTCCTGTCGTGAGTTCCCTTGATCTAGTCTCCGACGGTGGCCCAGTATCACACCCTCCGTTTGTGCCTCCCCACCAGCTACAGATGCCAACCACTCCTCACCTACCATTCGCCACTCACGTTCTGTCCCTTGAACTTCACCACCAGTAGTCTCCCTGTCACCAGCCCCCTGGTGCCAGCTCCTTGTCACGAACTCCTTCCCGTCGCTGCCTTCCGGTCGCTGCCTTCCATCACTGGCTTCAAGTCGCTACCTTTCCTGTCGCTGGCTTCTAGTCGCTACCCTTCCGTAATCTAATATAGAGCATCAAATGATCAATTGGTTTTGGAATCCTTTTCTTTTTCTCTCGTTAGCTTGCACTTTAGGATGCCTAATAGCAGGGATGTATTTTTCAAATAATTAATATACAGGTTAATGTTGCCATCTATAAAGAAAGAGTCCTCATTTGACTCTTTTTGACAAGCCTTATCCATTGTAATATACATTTTTATTTTTAAAAATATTTATTTTCTAAGATTTTGGAAAGTTTCATAAGATGTTATGCCTCATAGCTTATTTAATGGACAAGGATGCTCCATCAATTCTATTTTTATGTTGTAGTGTAACTTTCTATTATAATGTATCTCATTTCTTTAATGTTTTTTAATTTAATTTGGTTATATTACTATAAAGCTACAATTCCTCTCTCATGTGACATTCAAATCACTTTTATTTTGTTTATTTCATTTTTTAGATCCATCTAATTTCTTCTTTAACATATATTTAATTTAATTAAAGTAATAATTTTTTATTATTTATGTTTTTTTACATTATTTATTTATAATAGATGTTTGATTGAGATGAAGCAAACATCATTGTACCTAACTTTACGAGCTATCAAGTTAAAAATTGTCTTTTAAAATATTTTATTTTTCATGATTTTAGAAGGTTTTATAGGAAAGGTTTTTTTACTTGATTTAATGGGCAATGTTGTTATAGCTGAACTTCTTAATTTCTTGAAATTTTGTTATCTTATAAAATTTATCTCATTTATTTCACTTTGATTTGGCTATACTACTCAAAACATAATTTTTTTTTCTTGTTTGACCATTACATCACTTTAGTTTAAGTTTCTTTCATCACTTGAATATATCTTATTTAAACTTAAAACTATATTTTATTAATAAAAAATAATAGTTCATATGTATTTATGATAATTTTCATTTGTAATTGATAGAAATTAAAAATTAAAAATGATAGAGAAAAAAATGTGGATGGAATCGTCTTGATGAGATCCAAAAAATTAAAAAACATAATTTAGTTTTAATTATATTATTTTTTATAGTTTTAGAATGCTTTTCTAGACATTTTCGAATGTAATTTTCTAATATAATTTATAACATTTCTTGAATTTTTTTTTGCTCAATGTTAATTTTATTACATAATTTAAATTTATCACAATTAAGATTTAATATATGTTAAATTAATATGAATATGATAGCTTACATATTTACATTTATTTTTTTTTAGTATATTAGAGTAATTCCAAGAAAGGTGTCATTGAGTCAAACAAATATTGTACCAATCCCAATGAGAAATATCTCATAAAAATTAATTTTAATATTTCTAAAATTTTTTTAATTTGGCATGCTTTATTTGATAATTCCATTTGTTGCTTATTTAATGACCAATGACATCAAACACAACCTTCTTACTTTGTTAGAATGCAACATTCTAATTCAATTTATCTGTTCTTTTCAAATTTTCCTCTTTGATTTGGTTATATTATAACAAAACTGTGATACTAATTTTGTGTGAACATTACATCACTTTGATTTTCTTTTATTACGTTGCTCAAATTTATTGCATTTCAACTTTAATTTACATATTAATTATGTCAAAATAATAATATTTCTATTTTAGTTTGCAATTTTTAGTATTTCCAAATATTGTTCCATGGAAATGGAACAAATGTCATGGGTCCATCTAAGGCCAAAACTATCAAATTAATTATTTATTTATGTGTCATTAAATATTTTAATACCAAGAGATTTTGGAATGCTACTTTCATGTGTAATTTATCTCATTTTTTCAAAATGTTTTTGCTTTTATTTCTTTATGTTATTATGCATATCTATATCTCTTCAAATGTGACCTTTAATTGTTCTAATTTGGTTATATTGGCTTATTCGAATTTATCTTATTTTGGCTTTAATATATATTTTTACCCAATACTAAAAAATTAATTTATTGTAATTTATGCTTATTAAATTTTGTAAATAATAATTCTAAATAAGTTTTATCAAATTATATATATATTTTTATATTTTTTATAATATTTCATTTTCTATGATTTTTGCATATTTTACAAGACATGTTGATTCATATCTGATTTGATTGTCAACTATTTTAGACACTATCTATTTAGCATCTTGGAATGCAACATCTCTAAAACTTTATCTCATTTCTTTAAAATTTTCCCTTTGATGTACTTATATTACTACAAAAATCCACTATGCTATCAAATGACCTCTGTAACATTTTATTTTGGCATATTAATACGCATCAATTTATCTCATTTTAGCTTTATTATATATTTACTTAAAATTTTTTTTCTCTATAATATTTACTTTATAATTTAGTAGTAATTGCAAAAAATGTTTGAATGAGAAGTAAAAATGTTATTAGATGCATCTCAAAGAGCTCTATCCACAAAATATTCACTTGTTATAATTTTAAATATGTAATTTTGTAGAATTTTGGCTTATTCTATGTGACATTTTGATTCTTACCTCATTTAACAATTGAGGATGTTACTCTCAATGTTCATAGTATAGTATAGTGTAACTTCGTCATACAATTTATATCATTTAGAGGATTTAGTTTTGATTTCTTTATATTATTGTGAAAATCTTGTTATCCTCTCAGATGCTTTGATTTAGTTATATTATATTACATCAAATTATCTTATTGTTAATTTAAAATATATTTACAAAAAGATTAAACCAGTACTTTAATATGATTTTCATATACTTACTTTGAAATTCTCAATAATTCAAAATGGGGCTTAACAGAGACATAACAAATGACGTAAGACTCACTTCAGTGATCTCCAACTTATTAAGTATTAATTTTTATAAGTTTAAATATCTTTTTAGGCATTTTTACACATTTTGTTATACTTTTAAGAATCATACCTTTTATGATGATCAAAGATGTTATATCCAACCTTTTAAGTGCCTTCAAATGCAACATTTTCTCCTAACCTAAGTTCGTTTTTAAAAATATTTCTTTTAATTTCGTTATATATTTATATGTAATTCCAAATACCTTCTCATGTGACCATTATTTTTTAAGTGGTAATATTGAATAATTTAACTTTATTTCATTTTAGCTTTAATATTTGTTTACATAATATTAAAATAATGATTTTGTTTTCTTTCAGGTTTTTCCTTTGGTAATTCATTATAATTCTAAAAAAGATTTGATCTAGTAGAAATAAATGTCATTGGATTTATCTAGATGGGAATTATCCAATTAAATAACTATTTTTTTTTTAAATATTTTGTGTTCTTGGTGTCAAGCATGCTTTATGAGGCATTTCAATTGTGTTTTTTATTATCATTAATCTTACACTCCAACTATTTAATTTCGCAAAATTAAACTTTCTTATAAAACTTGTTGCATTTGTTCAATTATTTTGCTTTTATTTTTTTTTTTGCATATATTTATCTGTAAACCTACTCCCAAGAGACGCTTCTATTATCTTTGTTTTGCTATGTAACGTTATTTCAATTTATCTTATTTATGTTTTCCTTATTATTTATTTTATTGAAATAATAGATCATTAGTAATATAAGGAAAGGAGGCTTTATCAAGTTGAAACAAATGTGTGAGATTCTAATTCATAAGCATTATGTTACTAAATATTAAAAGTTTATATTTTAAGTATTTTATATTTAAGAATTTTGAAACTTTTTATGAAACATGTTGATTCATACCTCAATTGAAGATCGAGCATTTTACATTTTTTCTCCTTGATTTGGTTATGTTACTATGTAACCTCTACTATCCTTTCATTTGACCTATTCATCAATTTGAATTGGTTATGGCACAATTTTTTAATTTATCTCGTTTCAACTTAAATATATATTTACTTAATATTAAAATAATAATTTGTTGGTTCTTATGCTTATTTACTCTTGTAGTTCATAATTGTTCCAAGCAAGGTATCTCTTAGATGAAAAAAATTCATTAGACGTGTCTCAAGAAGCTTTACGAATTTAAATATATTTTTTGATTGCATATACATTTTATTTATACTTTTTTGATGTGTTTTGCAAGCTTTATAGGATATTTAATTTATTACTTGATTAGATGATTAAGAATATTACATTTAGTCCCCTTAGTTTAGTTGTATCACAAATCTTTTGGTCATCTCATTTTAGTTTTATTAACTATTTACTTAAAATTAAAAATTATAATTTATTATTATTTATTTATATTTGCTTTAATAAATCATTGTAATTCATAAGATATCAATTAGAGATGAAACAAGTGTCATTGGACTCGATTGGTTGAGCTTTATCAAATTAAATAGACATAGAAATATTTTATGGGTTTTACACACTTTATGAGACATTTAAATTTTTTAACTTATTTCACAGCCAAGGATGTTGCACTAAATCTCCTTATTATCTTGGAATATATTTTTCTCGAATAAATTTTCTCATTTCTTCAACTTTTTGGTATTGATTTGCCTATATTATAATGAGATAATAATTCTCTTCTTTAGTGACCAACGTATCACTTTTACTTGGTTATATTAAATTTATTTAATTTATCGATTTTTTAAATAGTTTTTCATATATTATTGAACTAGTAATTTAATATTACTAATGCTTATTTATTGTGTAAATCACATACTCTCAAATGAGGCTAATAAAGATGAAACAAACCATATTTGACTGATCTTAAAGTACTCTTTCCAATTAAATACCCATTTTTTGATTTTCAAATATTTTTCTTTCTAAAGTATTGGAATGCTTTTGGAGACATTTTCTTTCATTTTTGATTTGATTATCAAGGATGTTACACTTGACCTTCTTAGGATATTTGAATATAACTTTCTTATACCATTAATCTCATTTCATCAAATTTGTTTTGTTACCTTGTTATATTAGTGTGTAACTTCAAATTTTCCCTTATGTGACTTTTACATCTCCTTGATTTTTGCTACATTTTGTTATTTAAGTTTAAGAAATTTAAGCTTTAATATATATTAATGTATTTTAAAAATAATATTTTTTTATTTATGCTTATTTATTTTTATAATTATGGGAAATTCCATGTGATATTGGATTTATACGAAATAATAATCATTGGACTCATGTTGATGATTTTTATCCAAAAAAATATTGATTTTTACCTTTTTAAATATTCTATTTAACTTATGATTTAGCATGCTTTAGATATTTCAATTCATACTTCATTTAGTGAACAATGACGATACACTCGTTGGACTTATCTTGGCGAGCTAACAAATTAAGTATTATCTTTAAAAATATTTGATTTTCTCATGATTTCGGAAAGTTTTACAATAAAGTTTTATTTGTACATGATTTAATGATCAACAATGTTGTACTCAATTCTCTTAATTCATTGGAATATAGTTCTTTTATAAACTTTATCTCCTTTTCCTAAATTTTTCACTTTGATTTAGCTGCATTGCTAAAAACATTAATTTTTTTCTTGTTTGACCATTATGATTCTTTGGTTTGGTCTTGTTGTATTACTTAAACTATTTCATTTAAACTATAAAATATTTTCACTAAATAATAAAGTAATAATTTATTTTTTTTTATGACTATTTTCATTAGTAATTCATAGTAGTTTGAAATAATGCATGATAGAGAAAAAGAAAATTTTTGTGAAATCATCTCAATAAGCTCAAACTACTTAGTATTTAATTTATTTATATTAAAATATATTATTTTAAAGAGTTTTACAATGCTTTATCAAGCATTTTGGGTCATATATGATTTGATGATCGAGAATATTATAGTCAATTTCTAAAGTATAATTGAATGCAACATTCTTATATAATTTATCACATTTCTTCAATTTGTTTTCTTAGTTAGTTTTATTACATTATTTCAATTAATGAGAAATATTTTTTAATATATATATATATATAATGAACATTAATTTAATATTTTATTTTATTTTTAGTTATTTCATTTGGTAATTTATAGTAATTCAAAATGAGGCTTGATGGAGATAAAACAATTGTCATTGGCCCATCCCAATGAGCAATATCCCAAAGAAGTTATTTTTTTTATATATTTAACTTTTTTATTTTTTTATTTTGGAATGCTTTATGTGATAAGTGCATTTGTTCCTTATTCAATGACTAAGGACATCAAACTCATTCTTCTTTGTTCATAAAATGTAACTTTTTAATACAATTTATCTAATTTCTTCAAATTTCTTTATTTGATTTTGTTATACTATAACAAATTTGCAATTCTTATTTTTAGAGAACTTTTAATCACTTTGATTAGGTATATTACATTACTTCAATTTATCTCATTTCAAAATTAATTTATATTTTTGTATGTTAAAATAATATTTTCATTTTATTTATTCTATTTTACTTTTTAGTTTATATTAGTTCCAAATATGGTTTCATGGAGTGGAACAATTGTTATTGGACTCGTTTAGATGAGCACTAACAAATTAATTGTTTGTTTACATATGTTTTAAATATTTTACTAGTAAGGGTTTTTGGCATGATTTACCAGAGTGTTTAATTTATTTCTTATTTCATGGTTGAGGTCATTATAGTTATTGTCTTTAGAATCTTTTAAAGAAACATTGTTATATAATTTGTCAAATTACTTCAAGGTTTACATTTTCATTTAATGATATTGTTGTGAAGCTTTAAATCTTTTTTCGTGTGACTTTTCTAACAATTGTAATTTAATTATAATACATTGTTTTAGTGTATCTTATTTATGTTTTAACATAAATTTACATAATATTAAAATAATGTTTTTTATCATTTATGCTTATTTATAATATAATATGTTGTAACTTCAACTAAGGTATGATAGTGATGAAGAAAATGTTATGCAACTAGTCTTTATGTGCTATAAATGATTAAAAAATCATTTTTGTATGTTAAATATTTTATTTACATTGATTTTTGCATGATTTACAAGTCTTGCTAATTTATGGTTGATTTCACAATTGAGAACATTAGATTTAATCACTTTTATATATTGGAATGCTACTTTCATATGCAATTTATCCATTTTTTCAATTTGTTTTACTATGATTAGTTTATTTTAGCATGTAAGTCCAAATCTCCAATAATGTGACCTTCAATTATTATGATTTTGTTATATTACTTTCTTAAAACTTATCTCATTTCAACTTTAATAAATCTTTATTTTAAATTAAGATAGTAGTTTATTATAATTTATGCTTATTTAATTTTGTAATTAGTAATAACTATAAATTATAATTCCTCAACGAAAAACATGCATCACTACACTCATTTTGATCGGATTTACCTGATTAATTATTTTTTATACTTTTCTTAATATTTCATCTATGGCTTTTGCTTGTTTATAGGATATCTCAATTCATAATTTATATTATGATCAATAATTTAAAACACAAACTTGTCATCATCTTGGAATGCAACTTCTTATAAAATTTATCTCATTTTTTAAAAAATTTCAATTTAATTTAGTTTTATAACTATGGAACTTCATTATCCTCTGCTATGTCCACATTGTTTTAAATTAGTGATAATAAATTGCATTAATTAACCTATTTTTATCTTTAATATATATTTACTTAATATTAAAATAATAGTTTTTCATTATTTGTAATATTTAAAAATCAAATGCAACTTTTTTTGTATAACTAATCTTATTTTTTCAAATTATTTCCTTTAATTTTCTTATATTAATTTTTAATTCTAAATCCCTTCTTATGTGACAAACATTTAGTTTGGATTTCGAAATATTGCATTATTTTAGTTCATTTCATTTTAGCATTAATATATATTTACCTTATATTAAAATAATATTTTATTATTCTTTCTCATTTTTAAAATTTGCAATTCATTGAAATTCTTAATATATTTTATTTAGTCAAAACACAAAGTCATTGGATTCATTTAGATGAGATCAATCTAATCAAATATTTATTTCTATATTTTTAAATATTTGATCTTCTAGGTGTCTGACATGCTTTACGAGACACTTCATTTCGTGTTCCTTTTATGATCAAAGAGGTTGTACTCCAACAAATTAAACTCTTGAAATGAAACATTTATGTACAATTTATTACATTTGTTGAAATGTTTCTCATTGATTTTATGTTCCATTTGTGTCACTCTAAATCTTCTCCCAAGTGACCTTTATATTATTTTAATTTTATGTGTTATTTAATTTCAAATTATCTTTTTTGAAGTTTCATTAATATTTAATTGGTATTACAAAAATAAATCATTTTTTGTTTATGCTTAGTTACTTTTGTAATTTGTAGTAGGTACAAAAGAGGTGTGATCAAGGTTAAACAAATGTTATAGGATTCTAACCAATGAGCTCTATCTAATTAAATATTAATAAATTTTAATTTAAATATTTTAATTATTAAAAATAGGAAAATTTTACGAAACATTTTGTTTGATACTTGATTTGAACATGGTGTAAGATACATTAGATTTTTTAATTTGTTGAAATGTAATTTTCTCATACAATTTATCATCTCTAAATTTATTTTTGCTTTATTTGATTATATTATTATGTAACTCTCATTTAATCTATTCATAACTTTGAATTTGTTATAAAAAATATTTTTTTTTTATCTTATTTTGACATTAATATAGTTATTCCAATCAATGTATGATCGAGATGAAACATTTCAGAATGTTTTCCTTTGATTTGACATATCACCATAAAATTCTAATTCCCTTCTCAAGTGACCTTGATATTATCTAATCTCATTTTTTATTATCTATTTACTTAATATTTAAATTATAATTTCTTGTTATTTATTTTTATTTACATATGTAAATAATAATAATTCAAGAATATATGCATTGGAGATGAAACAAATATTATCGAACTCTTCTAGTTGAACTCCATAAAATTAATTATACATAGAATTATTTTTAAATATTTTATTTTCTATAGGCTCTACACACTTTATGAGTCACTTTAATTTTTACATTATTTGACAATCAATGATGTTGTACTAGATTACCTTATTATCTTATAATATAAATTTCTTAAAAACTTATCTCCGTTTAAATTTTTACATTGAGTTTCTCATATTATAACGAAGTAATAATTCTCCACTATAAGGATCTATATATACCACTTTAATTAGGTTATATTAAATTAAATTAATTTATCTACATATTAAAAAAAATTTCAATTGATATTAAAATAATAATTTATTATTATTTAAGCTTATTTACATTTATATGACATACTTCGAAAGGAGGTTTGATGAAGTTGAAACACACTTCATTGTACTAATCTCAAAGAACTCCATCCAATTACTTTTGGAGGCATTTTCCTTTATTTTTTATTTGGTTATCGAGGATGTTACATTCAAACATCATACGATAATAGAATGAAACTTTTTGGTAAAATTTGTCTCATTTTATCAAGTTTTTATCTTTATTTAGTTATATTGCTAAGTAACTTCAAATTTAGTATTATTTAACCTTTACATCACCTTCATTTGGTTATATTTCATTATATATTTTTTAAAAAAATTAGCTTTGATATATATTAACATAATTTAAAAATAATAATATATCTTTATTTATGATTACTTATTTTGATAATTCATAAAAATTCTAAATGATATGGGACTAAGAAGAAATAATTGTCATTGATATTATTTTAATAGCTCTAACAAATTAAATATTTATTTTTTAATTTTTAAGTATATACATTTGGCTTGTTTTATGTTTTTTTTTATTTACAACTTATTCTATGAATGAGAGTGCTACACTAGATTTCTTTTGTGCCTTGGAATGCATGTTTTATGAAGACTTTATCACATTTGTTCAATTGTTTTGCTTTCATTTTGTTATCTTATTACTAGGAAAATATAATTATCATCTTATGTGACTTTTAAGATATTTTGTTTTATTTATATTATGAATCACTAGTTTGTCCTATCTTAGCTTTATTATTTATTTACATAATATTCAAATAATAATTTATTAATTTTTATGCTTAACTATTTTTGTAATTTATAGTAAATCCAAGCAATCCTATGGAAACAAAAAACATCATCCCATTCATCTCAATGAGCTGCATGTAATTAAATTTTTATATTTACATTTTTAATTATTTAATTTTCTAAGATTTTTTAAAAACTATCATAGGCATTTTTAACCGTTCCACATTTGATGATTGAGGATATTACACTCGACATCCTTAGAGTTTTAGAATGCAACTTTCCCTTACAAAAAATGATATTTCTATATATGTTTTGCTATGAAACCTTATTTGACGTCTTGTTTGACATTTATATACTTTTGATTTGGTTATATTACATTTCTTCAATTTCACACATGTCTTCTTTATTGTATACTAAATATTAAAATAATAATTTATTAATATTTTAGTTTATTTAATTTGAAACTCATCAAAATTCCAATGAGGCTCAATGGAGATAATGCAAATATTGTTGTAACCATCTCAAAGGTCTCCATTCAATTAAATATTTTTTTAAACATGTTTCAAAAATTTATTTTGTAGGATTTTTTCATGCTTTATCAATAATTTTGGTTTGCACTTTTTTTACCATGTTACACAAGGTCATCATAGCATATTAGGATACAATTTTCCTAATTGATTTACCACATTCTTTCAAAATTTACCTTATATTTTCTTATATTACCATGCAACTTTAAATCTTTTATCTTGTGAGCTTTATATTGCCTTTGTTAGTTATATTATATTATTTTCATTTATCTGATTTACAAATTTGATATACATTCATTGAATATTTAAATAAAATTTATTTTATATTTCACAATAATTCCAATTGGGATCTAATTCAGATGAAAGAAATGCCATTAGAGTAGTATAAATGAGCTTTATTTAATGAAATATTACTTCTGATGTTTTAAATTATTTTTTCCAAGATTTTCACAAACTTCTCAAGATATTACTATAAAACTCTGATTCTTCTCTCTTGAGATATTTACATCAATATGATTTAATATATTAGAAATCTTCAATTTATTTAGTTTTAGCATTATTTCATATATACATAGTTATAAAAAATTATTTTATATTTTAAATTCATATTTTTGAAATTAAAAGGAATTCCAAATGATATCTGATCAAGGTAAAAGAAGCTTCATTACACCTATTATGATTAGCTCTTTTTAAAACTTAATTATGATGCACATTTTATGTAAAATTTATCTCATTTCTTCAAATGTTTTCATTTTTGTTTTGTTATATTACTATGTAACTCAAATTATCATTTGTGTGACCTTTACATTGCTTTAATTTTTTTTATTATATTATTTCAAGTTAACTCAAACCCATTTTAATATATGTTTACTTAATAAAAAAAATAATTGATTATTATTTTTTTTCACTTTGGAAATTAGTAGTAATTCCAAATGATATTTGAACATGACAAAATAATTGCCATTAGTCTCGTCTTAACAAACTCTATTTAATTAAATATATTTTTTAATATTTCTAAATATTTCATTTTACTTGGGGTTTGGCATGTTTTATGAGACGTTTTGATTTGTATGTCATTTCATGATGAAGGATGCTAAATTTGACCTCTATACTATCATAGAATGAAAGTTCCCCATAATGTTTTTCATATCTTCGAATGTTTCATAGATTTGGTGACGTTGATTTTTTCATATTACGTAGCTTCAATTTACCTCTTTTGGGCTTCAATATTTATTAACACAAAGTTAAAATAAAAAAAATACTAATCTTTATGTTTATTTATTTTTGTAATTATTAATTATTTCGAATAGGGTCTACCAAAGAAAAACAAAGCTTTGTTGGGCTATACTCATAGACCTCATTCTACATAAATATTTGTTTTTATGTTTTAAAATAATTTATTTTTTTCAGTTTTTGAACACTTTACGAGACATAACGATTCATGCTTGATTTAAAGATCAAGGATGCCACTCTCAATTTGCTTAGTATCTTGTAATGCAACTTTATGTTTTAATTTTTTTCTTTTCTTCAAAGTTTTTTGTTTGATTTGGTTACATAAATATGAATCTCTAATTCTCATCTCATGTAATCGTTACATCGCTTTGATTTGGCTTTAATATATTACTTTAGTGCGATTAATTTTAAATTTAATATATATTAAGTTAATATTAAAGTCATAATTTATTATTATTTATGCTTATTTAATTTATTAATTTATAGTAGTACCAAATGATGTGTGGTGGATGTGAAACAATCTTGGTTGGATTCATGTAAATGACTTCCATAAAATTAAATATTAGTTTCTACTTTTTTAAATTTTTGTTTGGGATTTTATGAATTTTATAAGGCATTTTATTTTGTCTGTGATTTGATCATCAAGAAAATTACACTCAATTTTCTAAATAATTTAGAATGCATCTATCTCAAATAATTTATTTTATTTCAATAAATTTCTATTTTTAGTTTGTTATATTACTACGAAACCCTTGATCTTGTTATGTGTGACGTTTACATCGTTTTGATTTGTCTATATATCTTTGCCTCAACTTATCACACTTCAATTTCATGAAAGATTTAGTTAATATTTAAATAATAATTTATCATTTTTTTGTTAATTTGTCAAAATAACAAATGAGATCCATCAAGATGAAAAATGTGTTAATGGACTCATCTCAATGAGATCCACATAAATCATTATTAATTTAAACATTTTTAGATTTTTTATTTTTAGGATTTTTTCATGCTTCAATGACATGTTGATTCATACATATTTTGATGGTAAAGAATATTACAGTCAATCTCGTTAGGAATAAGGAATGCACCTTAATCAATTTGCCTCATTTAATCTAATGTTTAGTTTTGACTTGTTTTTAATTAAATGAAATATAAATTCTTGTCTCATGTGTCCTTTACATTACATTGACTTGGTTTCATTTCATTACTTAACTTTATCTTGTTTTATATTTAGTATATATTTATTATTATTTAACTTTATTTCTTCTTAACTCATAGTACATCAAGATGAGGTCCAATTGAGGTGAAACAAAAGTTGTTAGAAACATCTTGAAGAGTTTGTAAAAGTTGATTTTTAGTTTTTTAATAAAATAAGTTTTTAAGATTTGACAGGTGTTATAAGGTTATTATTTGTTGTTAATTTGATGATCAAGTATGATCTCTTTAGCATCTTTTTGGATTGCAGCTTTGTCATATAATTTATTTCTTCTTTTCAAATGTTTTCTTTGATATCTTTATATTGCTATGTACCTCTTCATCTTTTCTCATGCGATCTTTACATTACTCTGATTTTATTAAATTTATTTTTGAAATTTATTTTATTTAAAAATTAATATATATTTCCTTAACATAAGATACTAAATCATTATTAATTAAAATTATTTACTATTACAATTCATAAAAAATTTTGAAAAAGAATGATCAAAATTAAAAAATTTTAAAAGTTTTATTTTCAAGGATTTGGTACATGTTTTGAGACATTTTGATTCGTACCTAATTCAACTATAGAGTATGTTAAATTTTATCTTTTTAGTATCATAGTATAAAACATTCTCAAGCATTTAATGTAATTTCTTTAAACTGTTTGTCCAATTTTGTCGTATTACTAAATAAGTGAAAATCGCATATCATGTGATCATTTCTTTACTTTTAACTTTTTTACGTTACATTGTTTCAAATAGTATAACTTTAGCTTTAATATATATATTTACCTATTATTAAATAATTTATTTATTTATTTTTATTTACTTTGGTAATTAATAATAATTCGACATGATGACTGATTCAGATGACACTAATGTCATGTGAGTGGTCACGAAGAGCTATATCAATCAAATATTAATTTCTATATATTTAAAAACTATATCATAAAAAAGGTCACCCATTTTTAGGAATTTTTATTGACGTCTTATTTGATGTTTAAGGATGTTATACTAATTTTTCTCTCATTTGACCTTTACATTGCATTGACTTTGTTTAACAACAATGCTTGAACTTATCTTATTTCTACTTTAATACATACACATAAAATTAAAATAATTGTTAACTATTAATTTTTTTGTTCTTAATTAATAATAATTCCAAATGAGGTCTACTAAGGACAACATAAATATTTGTTGGGCTTACCATGATGAGCACTATAAAATTACATATTTATTACTTTATTTTTATTGTTCTTTAAGTTTTTATTAATTTGGTACATTTTGAAAACATTCTAATTCAAGCTTCATTTGATGATTAGGATATGTTACACTTGAATGCCTTAGTATCTGTAAATGCAACATTCCCATAAAATTTATTTAATTTTAACAAATATTACTTGTAACTCGAAATCTTCTATCATGTGTTGTTCACATTACTTTTATTTAGTTGTATTAATTTATTTCAATTTATTTTATTTAAGCTCTAATATATATATATATTAAAAGAATATTTTATTTATATTTGGGTTTATCTATCTTTGTAATTCATTGTAATTATAAACAAGGACTGGCTTCACTATACGTTTTTTATTAGCACCAAATTTGAGCATTGAGCATGTTACATCCAATAACCTTATACAAGGAATGCAACTTTGTTGTACGTCTTTTCCAATATTTTCAATTTTTTCAGTTTGATTTGGTTACATCAGTATAGAACTTTAAATGCTTCTTAATGTGACCTTTACTTTACTTTGACTTGGTTTTGGTATAATTCATCAATTTATCTCATTTCAACTTTAATATATATATTTAGTTAATTTTAAAATAATAAACAATTACTCCTTACACAAATTTTATATATAAATTTAAAAAAATTCAAATAATATCCAATCTAGTTGAAATCAATATGGTTTGACTTTTCTCAATTAGCTCTATGAAATCAAATATTTTTTTTTGTTTTCAAATATTTTTTTATAGGGATTTGACATGCTTTTCGAGAATTTTCATTCATGCCATATTTGGCAGTCGATGGTGTTAGACTTGATATCCTTAGTCTCTTTAAATGCAGACTTATTTTATAATTTATTTCTTTTTCAAAAATTTTTCATTGATTTGATTAGGTTAATATGTAACCCTAAATCTCCTATTGTGTTATAAGTACATAACTTTGATTTTATTTTATTATATTCCTTTTAGGTTATCATAGTTTTAGCTTTAAAATCTAGTTACATTTTATTTGAATAATAACTTCTTATTCTTTTTGCTTATTATTATTGATAATTTCTAGTTTTTCTCAACCAGATTTGATCATGATAATGGACCTGACATTGGACTCTTCTTGATTATTTTTATCTAATTAAATATTTTTTTTATAGTTCAATAAACTTTTCATAATACTTATGCATACTTTATGAGACATTTTGAATTTTACCTTATTTGATGATTGAGGGGTTACAATAAACATCCTCATTTTCTTGTTATGCAATTCTCATATAGTTTATATAATTTCCTCAATTTTTCTTACCCTTTTGATTTTGCTACAGTGGAATAATTATTGTCCTCTAGTATGACCATTACGTTGTTGTAATTTTCTTATATTATAAAGTATTAATCAATCTTGTTTGACCCTGAACATATATTAACTTCATAATAAAATAATAATTTTTCATTATTTTTGCTCATTTACTTTTATGATTCATATTTATCTCAAAAGAAGCTTGAGTGAAACGAAATGAACATTATTAGACACATCTGAATGATGTCAACCTAATTTAATACTCATTTTTAGTCTTTGAAATATTTTATTTCTAGGGTTTTAAAATGCTTTTTGAGATATTTTGATTCATACATGATGTGATTATAAAGAAAGTTTCACTCATTTTTGTTATTATGTTTTAACACAAAATTCAAATTGAATTCATCGAGTTTCTCCAAATTATTTTTTTTATTTGTTTATATTACTATAAACACTTATTCTCTTCTAGTTTAACCTTTACATCACTATGAATTTATTTGATTGCATTACTTCAAGTTATCTCATTTTAGTTTTGATATACGTTTGCTTAATACTAGAACAATAATAAATTACTGTTTAAGCTTATTGACATAATAATTCATTGTAATTCAAAATGAGGGTATGTAAAGATCATAAGGGACATCTTAGACCATCACAATGAACTCTACCCACTTTAATATTCATTCTTTATTTTTAGTTTTATAATTTTATAGGGTTTTGGCAATTTTGCAAGACGTTTGGGCTTGTACCTAATTTTACAATACACGACATTACACTTGATCTCCTCATTATCTTCGGATGCAAAATTTGTCATATAATTTATTTATTATTTATAAAATTTTCCATTTGATATAGTTATAGTATTATGTTAGTCTAAATCATCTTTCGTGCGACATTTACATCACTATAATTTTGTTATACAATTTTGATTTTGTTTATCTTAGTTTGCATTTACTATATATTTATTCAATATTAAAAAGTATTGATTGTTTGTTATTATTTATTATTATTTATTATGTGATTTATAATTGTTCCAAAAGAGGTTTGATAGAGAAGAAAAAATTTCGTTAGACTCATATCGATGATCATTACCCAAAATAAACATTTTTACGTTTTTATACATTATTTTATTTAATTATTACTCGTTTTATGAGACATTTAAATTCAAGGTAGCAATGATGAAAGAGTGAATAAGAAGGGAATGAATTTAGTCATAGGAGAGTTATTGTGATACAAAGAAACTAAGAGACTATGAAAGACAAAGATAGAAGGAAGAACTATGAGTGATAGTCTTATATAGAGAAAAGAAAGGAAGATGAGATGAAGAGAAGAGATAGATGGGGACTAAGTTACAAATGGGAAAAATTAGGGAGGTAAAGAGTGATAAATAGTTCAATGATGGAAATAAAGTAGATAGGGTTGATTTTGTGGTTAAAGAAAGAGACCAGAGAGAGAAAGTATGAGATCAAGAGAAGATAAAGTCACAAGGGTCATAAATAGAATTGTTAGAGCATGAAGGGAATAAGTAGATGACAAAGGTAGTAATGGTGAGAGAGAAGTTAAAGGCAACATTGGAATAACTTATAAAAATATAAGAGAAGAGAGAGATGAAGTGTCTAAAGGTCTAAAAGAATTTGAGATATGGCTAAAGAATTAGAGAGTGAAAGATTAAGAGTGGTAAAGGGGGAAAGGATTTAAGTTAATGATAAAAACAAAGCATGAATGTGATGGTATAATAAAGGTGAGAAAACAAAGCAAAGGAGAGATAAGAGAGAAAATTAGAGGGTGAAGAAAGTAAATAAATGAGTGAGAGCATATAAATGATGGAAGAGAAGCTAGAAAGAGAGATTTATGGGATAGAAAGTTGGGAAGAGAATAGAGAGGAATAAAAAGAGTGATATAGAGATTGAGTCACAGTGACAAAGAAATATAAAATGTGAGAGGGTTTCATAAATGTTTAGAAGGCATGGAGAGGCAAAAAAGATGAAGAAATACAAAAGTACACCTTAGCATCACATAGGAATAATGGAAAGATAACATTAGAGTGACAGAGTAGGAATGAGGAGAGAGAAGGTAAGTGGAGGAGGATGAGAGATACATAAGATGGAAGAGGGAAATATCAGAAAATGAAAAGGTAGTGTCAAAAAAAGAAGGTTGTGATGGAGATGGGAAATATATAGATATAGAAACCACAATAGACAGTTAACAAAGTGGGAAACCAAGCAATTGCAAAAGCCAATTATGACAGATGAGGACATAGAACAAAGAAAGTCATAAAAAGTGGGAGAAATCGTGATAAAAATATAGAAACGATCATAAGTGAAGATAGAGGGAGATGTTGAGCAAGAGACAATAAGAAAGGGCTAAATGTAGTTAAGGGATTATATGAGCAAGAAAATAGTGGTGCAAAATAAAGTGAGATATAGTAGAGTAAGAAAACTTAAGTGAATAAGGAGATTGTTTAGAAGAGTGAGGGCAAGAGGTTGCATTGTAAGAGAGAGTGAACAACCATATAGAGAAGGGAAGTAAAAAATAATAAATTAGTTTAACATTAGGGAGGACAAAAACTATACAGAAAGAAATATAAAAAGATATAAAGAGATGTCGTATAGCACATACTACAAGAGACTTAGAAATCGATAGAAAGACATGAACTCGTTCACTAGGAGAGATACATAGAATAGTGAGATGAGGAACAAAGAGTAAGAAAATTATGAAATATTATTATTTATTAGATGAGGGAAAAATTTTATTATTTTCTTTTGAAATTCCCTTGAAGATTTTTAATGCAATATAATTAAAATTTATTTGATTAACTATTTTAATTATTTTATAATAAAATCACTAATTTATTTTTATTATTAATTAATATTGTATTATTTACTGTAATAAAAACTCATTAGACTTAGTTTTTCCATTTGGATCTTATGTGCTTAGTAGTTATCTATATAACTGATTATTAATTCTGATAATGAAAATGAAGAATAATAAATAATTGTTAAAAGTTGTTTAAGCGTAAGAATAATAAATACTTTGTACTAATATTTTTTATGAAATTTAATATTAATTTTTTTCCTATAATTATTGGTAATAATTACAATAACTCATACCTATAATGATTGGTTATAAAGAAAACACATGTAATTATAATTATAAAATAAATTTCCATATTAGTATTCTATTTTCCTTGATTAATTATTAAATTACTTATGTGATATAATTTAGTGATAATTGATTTATTAATATCATAAATAACATTTTTTAAATATTCATTATTTTAAGGTTCTTTATTATTATTATTATGATAATGTTGGAAAGCATTATTAGCTAACTATTACAACTTTGTAATAACTATAAATTCATAATTAATTACTTTTCATAAATGCTTTTTAAAACTATTACATAATTCCTTTTATATTATTAAGTTTTTTTAGTAGTAATTGATAAGATTAGAGGGATAAATAATAATTATTAAATTGAAATGTGATTAAAAGTAATAACGCAATTGAACATTATCTTAATTTTCGAAATTATTGAGAATAATGCTCTAAATCAATCTTATGAGCTAATAACTTTTATTAATAGCTGACAAAACTAAAGAAAGAATATTTTGAAAAAATCATATTATTCCTTAAAAAAAAATTTTGATTAATAGAAATAAATAAAGAATATGGCTCAATCATTAATACAGAAAGCAAGAAATAATAAGAATTTCATAAAGAATTAGAGGAATAGAAGAAAAAAAGGCAAGGAATTTGTTGAAGACAAAACAATAAAAAAAAATTATGTGTTGGAATTACAAAAGTAAGAAGAAGAACAACATATTGATGTTATTTAATAATAGAATATATTATCAAAAAGTTTTATTTTATTAAGAAAATATTTTCTATTATTTTTCTTAATAAAATTATTAATTAATATTTTAAATGAGTAATAGATTTTTAGTTTTTATATGAATTTTAAAAAAATTTGTATTACTAATTATTAAAAATAAAAATAATAATATAATAAAAATTATTATTATTATTATTATTATTAGACTATTTTATTTTATTTTATTTATGTTTTTATTTAATAATATATTTAATATTTATTATAATCATAAATATAATAATTAGCAGAAATATTTCATAATTAAAAATATTATTATTATGGAAAGTAATAATTTCGAATAATTTGCTACATATAACAAGCATAAGATTTTAACAAAAGCTTTAATTTTTTTGTACTTCCTTTATTGATTATGTTACACTCAATCTTATTCGTGTGTTGGAATACAACCTTTCAGTATAATTTTTATTGTTTTCAAATGTTTTGGTTTAATTTGGATATATTACTATGTAATACTAAATCTCCTCTCTTGTAACATTTATTTCACTTTAATTTAGTTACATTACATTACTTTAATTTATGTTATTTATGTTTTAAAATATATTTTATAAAAAATTAAATAACAAATTTTCATTGTTTAAGAATATCTATTTTTATAATTCATAGTTGTTCCATAAGATGTTTAATAGAGATAAAATAAATTCTATTAAAAATTTTTTAATCAGCTCTATCAAACTAAATATTAATTTTTGATTTTTCAAAGTTTTTTCAAGTATTTTAAAATTATTTAGGAGTGATTTTGATTTGAATATAATTAGATGATGGAAAATGTTATACTAAATCTTCTTAGCATCTTGGAATGCAACTTTTCTATAGGATTTATCATATTTTATTAAATTTGTTTTCTTTGATTGAGTTATATTACTATTTTACTATTTTCTTTTATTTAGTATGTCCTTTACATAAATTTTATTTCATTAATCATATTACTTCAATTTACATAATTTATTCAATAAGTTATATTAGCATAATATTGAAATAAGAATTTATTACTATTAAATTTTAATCATTTAAGCAATTGAGAATAACTTGAAACACACTCTATTCAAGATTAAACAAACATCGATGAACTCCTTTTTATGAGTTTTTTTTAATTAAATATTCAGTTTTATATTTCTAAATATTTTATTTTCTAAAGTCTTTGAAAGAATTACATGATATTTTTATTTTTACCTTATCACATTATATCAGAAGTTATGCTTGATCTATTTATTATCTTGTAACACAATTTCTTAATATAATTCATATCCTTTATTTAAAAGCTTTACATTTTATTGGTTACATTACTATGACACTCTCATTCCCTTATTGTATAACCTCTACATTATTTTTATTTAGTAATACTACACTACTTTAATTAGTCTTATTTTAGAATTATTATATATTACCAATTGTTTAAAATAATATGTTATTATTATTATTACATATTTAAGTTTGTATTTACTAGCAGTTACAAAAAGGCCTAATGGAGATTAAAAAACATCGTTGTACTGATTTGAATGAGCACTACAAATTTAAAAAATATTTTTGATGTTATTAGATCTCTTATTTTGAAAGCATTAAAATAGAATTTCATAATTGGAACTTTCATGGGGTAAAAGGGAGAGATTTAAAGCAAAAAGTACAGAGAGATAGAAAAAAGAGAAAAAGAGAGAAAAGAGCAAAGATAAAGAAGATAGAGAATAATTAAAAATATTGAAAGGGAACAAAATGAGAGAGAGGACAGGGATAGAGGATAGAGATGCTGAGTAAAAGACATTAACTAAGAGATAAAGTTACAATAATAAAGTAGTGACACAAATACTAAAATAAATTAACTAAGCAATGTTGTCAGAGTAATTCAATTAAATATGTTAATTAGTTGTAATACTAAATATCATTTAAATTCAAAGAAAAATATAATGCTTTGGTCGATACTATTTTTTGTACAGATAGTTTATGATAAGTATTAATTATAAATTTAATATTTTTTAGTTATTTAGTATAACCAAAAATGTTAATTAATATATATTTTAATGTAATAAATTATTTATCTTAAATCAATAAAATTTTTTTTTATAATGTTTGTTTTAATTACATTATTTGGTACATTATAAAACGAAAGCATATAAATTTCTAATTGTTATAATCATGAAATTAATTTGATATTTTATTGCAATAAATATAAATAAATAAGATTATTATTAATTATATTACAAACATAGAATGTGTTATACATAATTTAATATGTTGTAACATGATATATATATCATTAGCTTTTAAAAACTATATTATTAAAACATAATTTAAATAGCAACATGAAGCGTTAAATATTATACTAATGTTTGCAACTTGAGAAACTAGATATGAAAATAGTGATAGAGCAAGAAAACAAAAAGGATAGAATGTATAAAGAATATTTGCTTTTTAAACTTTGTATATTAATTTCTTAAAATACATAGTATTTCATAATTATAATATGTGATATTTTTTATATGAAATGAAAAATATTTTTTTATTGTAAAATATAAAATATAAAATAAGTTATTGTCCATCAATTATTATAAATATTGTTTGCCATAGTTATACCTTTGTTCAAGTGAAATTGTTTTATAATAAAAGATCAAAATATTATGGTAAATAAAAACATATATTTGATAATTTATAAAGAAATAATATTTTAATTTTATTGATAATTTTGTTGCATAAAAGATTATATACCAATTAATGTTGACACATTATTAAAACTAACTCACATTTATTAGAAAAATGACTACCATGAGAAATTATGTACTACACAACATGTTATGAAGCTCCCCAAATTAATATTGCCATTAGCAAATCGTTGTTAACTTTTTGGTCCTAATTATATACACTATTGTAATGCAATTGTGGTAGAGCAAATATAAGAATTATAGATCTACTTCTATGACTAATTCTTGAACATAATGAATGTTTTTAAAATTATTTATTAGCATTTTTATGCACTTTCAAAACTTATTTGAGTATTTATATTCCTTATTTTAATTTCATCACTATGTATAGTAAAAATAGCAAAAGAAAAAAACGTTAGACATTATTACAATTTTAAAATAATATTATTTCTTCCTTAGTTAATAAATATAAAAGAATTAACATTAATTGTACCACAAACATATAATTATGTTTTGGGGCTCTTGCAATGATATGTCATAATAAACATTATAGATATGATTTTTACTATTATGTTATTAAATATATAACATAAATTACAAGATAGAGATAAAATAATGACACAAAGAGAAGTGTGAAATGATAAAAAGAAGAGGGAATATTTACATTTTAAGCTATGTAAATTATTCTTCTTAGAAATAATATATAATATTAAAACTAATTACATTTTTGATATTATATTTCATATGAAAGAATTTTAATTTTCATTATCAGTTGTAAAATGAGATAAATAAAGTGAATTATTACACATTAATTAATTAAAAGCTTATTTATTATAATTATATATGAATTCAAATATTATTGAAATTTAATTTCAAAATTAAAAATTATTATCCTAATTAATAAAACATATTAATTAGTTACTAAATGGTATTATAATTAATTTTAATTATAGTTTAAATGAGTAATAGATTTTATGTTCATTCATATTAAAATATTGTAATAACTCTTATAATCATGTATTTTTAAGAATTCGAGTACATCAAATGAAATATTTATTAGAAAAGCAATAAAATAACTAAAAAATATTTTACTAAAAGGAATTATACATAAAATATTTCAAATGAAATTTTATATAAGAGCAACAAAAAGTTATAGATGAGAGTGGGACAAGAAAACAGAGGCAAAGATAAAAAGAAGATAGATATCTAGACTAGAATGACAGATTTAAAGGAAATCATAACCATTTCATAATAATAACACTAATAAATAATAAGTAAAACGAAAATTATTAAATAAAGTATATAATTAAGTTATTTATTAAAAAAAACCATTGTATTATTAAAACAAACACACTTTCATTAGAAAAATTATTGCTATGAATTTTTTTTGCAAAAAGGTCAACTACCAAATCAGTAGCACAAGCTTGCCTATTGTTAGAGCTCTAATTTCACCAAATGTTTTAATGTTGGTGTGGTCACGATACCCATTTTTCAAAAAAAATATTTTCTTGACTATTATCCTAAATATTACAAATTATGTATGATAATTTCTAAATTATCTCTTATATAAACTTTTTTAAAATAGTTTTTGTTTATTAAAAATATTAGAATGTATTCTAATTATATCTTCCTAGAAAGTAGAAATTCATAGATAAATGTTTTTCTACTTAATAATAATTTTTAAAATTATATAGTCAAATATTTAGAAATTATGAAGCAAAAAATATGAAATAAAACATTTTATGAAATTTTTCTATTATTAATCTTCACCCACTGAATTGTGTACATTTAAAAAATATAGAGCCTAAATATCAAAAGTTATTTTTAATTATACAACAAATGTATAATCAATTATGCATACTTTAGAACTGATATATCAAAATGTATGTTAGGCATATGTTTTGTATGACTTTTCAATTAAATATACAATATAAATAATATAACTATGCATGAAATGTTACATGGATTCCTTTAACATGAGAGATTTCTTAGTTAATGTTAATTGATGGAGTTAAAAAAAGAGATACTAGAGAGATAGAGATAAATATTATGAAAGAAAAGGATTGATACTTGAAAGATTACGGACAAATGAGATGAAAATAGGGATATTAAGAAAAGTGATGATAGAACAGAAAGGTTATATTTACATTTTAAGCAATGTTTCTTTTAAATATATAGTAATACGAAATACTTATATTTTTCATATTAGTTTTTAGATGAAAATTAAATATAATTGTTAATATTAACTATAAATTATGATGTATAAAGTAAAATTAAAATTTAAATAAAATATCTAGAATATTATGACAAAAACAAAAATATACAATAATTTGGAAAAAATACTTTAAATGTCATTTATAAATTTTTTGCATAAGAAATTATGTTTGTTAATGATAACTATTATGATATACGGTATAAGCATGTGTTTTAAAGAATTCTAAAAAAAATAATGTTATTATAGTAATACCAAATTAACACAAAATATTCTACTAAAAGTTATTATATATAAATGTTTTAAAAGTTTTTTTAAGAGAGAATGTGAGAGAGAAAAAGAAGAAATGGGAAGAAAATGAAGTGATGAGAGATTCAAGGAAGAGAAAGATTGAGTGGGGAATGTTGGAAATAGGGCGAGAAGAAATAAGGGAAATTGAAGATGCTTAACAAAAGAGTAGAAAGTGAAGGAAAAGTTATGCTAGAGAGAACCTGGAGAAAGAGAAAAAGTTATGGAAAGTAACTATAGACACATACTAACATGAAGAGAAGAGAGAGTTTGATAGTTGTTTTTGAAAGGAAGAGAGTTTAGAGAGATGATTATAATAGAGAGTAGATAGAGATGAGAAAATAGGGATAATGAGTTTGGAAAAGATATAGATGGCTAAATAAAGAGAGATATTGAGCAAAAAGTAAAAGTTAAGAGAGAGTGATATATATATAAAGTAGATAAAGAGAATAAATAACTAAATAAAAATGAGAGAAATGTTGGAAGAGAGGGGATATAGGAGAGAGAAGGTGAGGGGAAGAGAATGAGATAATGATAAGAGGACAAATAAGAGAAGATAGTAAGATAGAGAAGGAAGTTAGACTGTGCGAGAGTTATGGTGGCAATGATAAAGCAATGAGAAGAATAAATCAATTAATACTTTATCTTAATAATTTTAACTGATAATATTTATTAATTTTTACATGATAATTACATATAATATAAAATAATATTTAAAAAATAAAAATGAAAAGTTTTGTAGTTGTGTTTTATATTACTAATGTTTGAAATATATGTTGACTATTAGTTTAATTTTATTATTATAAAACGATGTAATTATAACTATCATACTTTGTTTTATTTGAAAAAGTATGATTTTTATTTTAACAAAAAAATACAAAGTCTAAATTAAATTACCACACATTAATTATTATGAAGAACATTCTAATAGTTATACATGTAATCAAATATAATTAAATTTATATTCAAAATTTAAAATATTCTAGTAATTAAAATATATTTATAAATTTTAAAGAAATAATTTTTTAAATTCATATATAATGTCGTTGCATAGTAGTTATATGTGTATTAATATTCACATATTATCATATATGTATAAGTATGTATTTCTTATCTTTCTAATAAATAAATTAAGTAATTGTTTTATTGAAACAATAAGGTAACACATTAAAAATTTTACTAAAATCTATTATATATAAAATTGATTAACAATTACTTGAAAAGAAAATGATAAAATAGATAAAAGAAGAAAATCTAATAATGAGTGATATAATGAAGAGAGAGACAAGAGGGGAACTAAAGAAATTAGGAGAGTCGGGAGATAGAAGTTTGGAAGGAGCTTGATAAAGAATAGAGGGAAGATAAAGGTAAATTAAAGTGAAAAGGTAGAAAGTGAAAGAGAGTAATAGAGAAGAAAGGATACATAGAGATGCAAAAAGAGTGGAGTGAGATGGAGGGTTTTGGAAGGAAGGGAATAGAAGAGAGAGGTCAAGTGATCAGGTGTATTAAGTAGATAAAAAGACATGGATTAGAAGATAGATAATGATATGATGGGAAAATATAGAGAGACATAAAATAAGAGAGAAGAAGATAGGAAATAGACACAGTAAATATAAGTGTGAAAAGGAGAAAAATGAGAGAAGAGAGAAAAATGGGAGTTGAAAGAGATAGAGGTGGGAGAGAGGAAAAGGAGTTTCAACTTATAGTATATATTAATATTGAATTATTAATCGTGTATAATATTTAGTAATATTTAAGAAAAACAAAAAATAAAACTTTTCTTGTCATGTGTTGATGTTGGTAATGTTTAAAATTCTTGTTGTCTTATAATTTAGTACTATTTTATTAATATGTGTATTCTTAAAAGTTAATTAAATAATAAATAATATCACTTATACTAATATGTTATCTTCATATAAAATAGCATGGATAATAAATATTAATAATATTTCATAAAAATGACATAATTTTAGTTATTTTGTGTTTTATAATATACTATAATATTAAAAAAGATTACGCACATCATTCGTATGTCACTATAAATTTATAATAATATAAGTTCATTTTAGTTAATATAAGTAATATTATATACATTTAAAGTATATTAAAAAAATATTTTATTAAATACCACTATCACTAAAGCATCGATAATATTTGAGTTCTAATGACATGTAGTACTATTATATTAATAAATAATTTCTAAATTAGAAATTATAAAATATCATATATAGTAATGTTATTTATTAATAAATATTAACATGTTATTATGTGCCTCTCGAATTTATTTGAAAAACAAAAGTTATGAACAAATATATGTAAGGGAACTTCTTATGATGTCCCCCATACCAATACCACTATCTATCAAGCATCGATAACATTTGAGTTCTAATGACATGTAGTGTTATTGTGCACTTCTATGACTACTGTCTTGAAGATAAAGAACATTTTTTTAGAAATTAAATTAATTAGCATGGGTGTACACCTAGAAGAAATATTTTATATTCATTTTATATGTAGTAATATACTCCAGTGTCATTAACTTATTTATAAAAAATTAATAAAAATGTATGTACAGTATACTTCTATTTAAATTGAACATTCCCATGCAATTCTAATATACTATCAATATGTGACATAAGATAGATAATAGATATAAATAACATTTCATATTAATGATATCATTTTCGATAGTTAATGTTTTACGATATTTTTAATTATACCAAAAAACAATTATACAAAATATTTACATATTTTTATAAAGGTATATCCATTGTAATTTATTATAGTTCAAACAGGTATTATGTATTAATAAGTAATCATTAAAATTGAAATTATAGAATGAAGTTCATAATTTTGTTTCTTATAGATATTTACATATTGTTTAAATTAAGTGCCATTTATTGGAAGCAATAATGCTTTCAAATAATGTATGGAAATTTATGACAACCAAAAAGGACACAAAATTGAGCATTATCTATCAAGCACTCTTAAATGTGAATTTTTAATGAGATATAATGCAATATTACTGGCATTGTTAAACATCCATAGAAGAGCTGGAAAATCATAGATGTACTTATTATTTAGAAAATAACAAATAGTTAAAACATTGTTCGAAATTATGATTCATATAAACTTGCAAAATAATAATTATTATTATATATGTCATAGTTTATTTTGATATTAAGATATCAACTATATGAAAATTTAAAAATATTATGTATATTTTTACTTTTATTAAAATAAATATTAATGAATAGGAATTATTTTCACAAAATTATAGTTCTTATAAATAAAGTAATTAAAATTTAATACATTTTCAATATTAAAATATAAAAGAAAATGTTTTATTATAATTATTTTATAATGTTTTCTTTAATTACACTATTTTGTAAGTTAAAAAATTTAAAAGCATATAAATTTTGAATTTTTTTTAAAACTAAATATTTATTTTGTCATAATAAATAAAAATAAATAAATTTATTGTTGTTTATTTCACAAGCACAGAATAACTTATACATACTTTAATATGATATACCATAATATATGTAGATGGTTTGATTTTTAAAATTATACTATTAATATATAATTTAGATAATAAGGTAATGTATGAAATGTTATATTAATGTGCATCCTAAAGTAAACTAGATATGAAAATAGTGATAGAGAGAGAAAATAAAGAGGATAAAATGAAAAAATAAATTTTGCTTTATCAAATTTGTATATTAACTTTTTAAAATATATAGTAATGTAAAATAATAATTTTGGTTATATTTAGTTTTACATGAAAAAAATAACCATTTTTTGTTGTGAAATAAGAAATATAAAACAAATTATTACTCATTAATTATTATAAAGAATGTTTGTCATAATTATACATGCATTCAAGTAAAATTGAAATTTATATTAAAAGTTCAAAGTATTATAATAAATAAAAAGATATATTTACTAATTTGTCAAAAAAATATTATTTTTAATTTTTTTGGATAATTTATTTTGCATAGTAGATGATATATGAAGTAATATTAGCATATTATAACCTGTGTTATTAGGACATGCTTGTAATAATTGTAATAAATTAACAAAAAAATTTCTTTATATTAATATTAAAAAAATAAAACATTCGACTAAAATGTATTATATTTAATAAAATTTAAAAGATATTTGAAGTTACAATATCACAAACTGATAAAGGAGAAAGGCAACGAAAATAAAATGATGATAAGAACATGGATGAGTGAGACTGAGATTGGACTGAAAGATATTGGGAGAGAAGGGAGTTAGTACACTAGAAGAAGAATGTCAAACGAATAGGGAGATCGTAGAGGAAAATAATAGTGAAGATGTAGCAAGAGAAAGAGTGTATAGGAAAAAGATTTTAAAAAATAAATGCTGAGAAAGAAATTGTGCAACACATGGGCTTCTCAAGAGTTCACACATTCCAATACTACTCTTGACCAAACATTTTTAACTTTGTAGAAACGTAGTGGTATAATTTTTGTGTAGCTACAAAACTATACAAAAGCAATTAAATCATACTCTTATTGCTATTGTGCCATAGATAAAGAGTTATTTTAAAACATTTCTAAATTATCATGTGTATTTTTTTCTAAAATTATTTCTTCTTTAATAAATTTCTGATAATATATTATGATATTATTGTATTATTTGTATTAAATTGAAAAGAAATTGTCAATATTATTATTACACTTAAAGCAAATATTCATTATAAAAATTAATTACATAATTTTATAATTCTTAGAAATAAAATTAAAAATTATGTATTAGTTTTAAATAATAAAATCTATATTAAAGTGTACGACATCAGAGATTTCTAAATTGTTTATAATTGATAGAGATAAAAATGGATATGTTTGATGGATATAAGTGTATCATAATGGAGAAATACCATGGATAAGTAGGAAAGAAAAAGAAACAAATAGTAATAATAGGAGAAGAGAGATAATTGAATGAAGAGAAAGAGAAAAAGAGAGAAACGAGAGGCAAGATATATGTGATAGAGAGAATAAATATCATAGTGAATGAAAAAGAGGAATAAGAAAATTATGAGCAAGACAGGAGAGAGGGTGAGGGGAAGACAATGCGACAAAGGCAAGTGACACAAATGTTAATTATAGTTAACATTAAATATAATTACTATTAAAAAGACCTCGAAGGTTTAGAAGTATTTTAATGTATTGCAAACATTTAAGTTGATGTTAAGCATTAATTGAAATATAAAAAATATGCCATATTAATGATAAAGTTTTAGATAGTTTATGTTTTATAATATATCATCATCATATCAAAAAAAAACTTTATAGGAAACATGTACAAACTACTATAAATATAGATTAATTTTATTGTAACATATTAGATATAAGACATATTTTCATTTATTAAATTAAGTTAAATTTATTCTTTTATCATATTATTTTAACTACACTTATTAATAATGAGCAAAAAGTATACTTATGTTATAAAGTTAATATTAAGAAAAAAAATAAAGAAAAGTTTATTATAAAATATCATATATAAATAAAATTTTATTAATATTAATAATGGTATTAAAGTAAAATGTGTTTCGTTAGAGAAATAAATGTTATGAAAAACTATGTACAACATCAGGATAGCTTAAGAGTCGCCCATTGTGTACAACTCTCATCCAAGTATGCTTAATTTTGAAAGTTAATAAGAACCATTGTTGTAATACTAGTTTGGTCACACATCATAAGCACAACAAAAAATAGTACTCTTCTGAATAATATAAGAAACTTAATAAACCATTTGAAATTATTTCTAAATTATCATGCATATAAAATTGAAAAATATTTTTATGTTTATTATATATGTCATAATGTATTCTAATACTAATAATTTATTTATGTTGAATTAATATAAAATTGTGTACACTATTATTTTGTTTAATGTAAACATTCAAAAATATAAATTATTTCCATATAATAATATTTCTTATAAGTAAAAAACATTATCTATTAATTCTAAATAATAATTTTTTAGTTATTATGAAAAGAGGTTAAACTAACATTAAATTGAAATTTCTTAATTCATATTACATTATAGAGTTAAGAAGAAGAAGAGGAAGAAGAAGAAGAAGAAGAAGAAAAAGAAGAACTAGTTATGTTTTTAATATATTATTATTGTATATAAATACTTTTTATGTTTCATTTTCTAAATATTATAAATATATAATAATTCTACTCTATTGTAATTTGTATATTTTATTTTGTCCAACATTAAATAACTTTGATGCTTTTTTATTTTTTATGAAGTGTTATATATAGTATTAAATGAAAATAAAGTTAATATTAGAAATTAATTAATAATATATATATATATAATAAAATTTATTACATGACTTTAAAAAAAATCAATATATTATTAAAATCAATTGTCATTTATAAGAAAAAAGAATAGTATGAAAAATATGGGCAACACAAGTAATTCGCTATAGCACACCTATATAAACATTATGCTCATCCAAGCATACTTAACTTTTAAGTTCTATAAAAATCATGTGCTGTAAGACTTGTTTCATGGCACATGCGTGCAAAAGTTACGAACTAATACTTATGTGATTATTCTCTTGAAAATAATGAATTGATTAGGAAATTTTTATATTATGAGGCATGCTCTCTTAAAACAAATATGTTAATTTTGTTATATATATCATAATATATTCCAATATTAATACTTTAAATATGTTATGCTAATTAGATATTATTTATATTATTATTTCTCATAGAGTAGATGCTAAAACATAAAAATTCTTCCACTAAGTTATAGTTCTTATAAATAAAAATTAAAATATATATTAAATATTAAAAAATAAAAAATAAATATTTTTTATTAAAAATATATATATATTAAAGAATGCAAGATGATTTATGTCATCAATAATCTTAATTGATGGTGGCAAAAGAAGACGTAATAGTGATGGAGGTGGACATACTAGATGAAGAGGTCTTTAATAGGTAAGAGTAAGTACAAAGGAAAGTATTAATCAAGAGAGAAGTAAGGATATAATGAAAAGAAAGAAAAACAAAGGATGACAAAAAGGAGGCAACAAAAATAAAAAATCAAATGAAAGGGTAAATAAAATGGGAAAATAAATAAAGATAGAAGAGAGACGATGAGGGGAACAAAAAGAGAGAGAAGACAAATAAGCGAATGACAATGGGAGAAGGAACAAAGTTAAAATAAGAGACTATTAATATAAAATGAAATAATCAAGAAATATAATTAAATAAAAGCTATATCTAAATTATTTTGTTTTCAATATTTTTGTTATTTAATGTACTGAACATATAAAACATTAAATACTACTTAAATAAATTAAAAAATTTAGAGTTTTATTTTACTTTAATATATTAGAAACTTTAAAGAGATATGTCGACTATTAATTTATTATTGTTTCATTAGCACTTGTAATTTAAATAGTTAACGATATAACAAATTAAATCATTATTCGAAGATAATATCTTCATATGATATTATATATGTAATAAATATAAATAACATTTCATATTTTTGATAAATATAGTTCATATCATACAATATACATTAATATATATATATATATATATATATTATAGTTTGTTATAGTTTACTTAGATTATGTTGGCCAATGCTAAATTTTGTTAATGTTGTTATTTTATTACACCGTATGGATGGTATATTTAACAATATGCAAAAATGATAGGAACTATATATTGTTCATATTACAAAAATTAATGAAAGTGGAAATTACAAAATAATATTCAGAATTATGTCATTTATAAAAGTTAACATAATATTGAAATTAATTGTTACACATAAGTTAAACAAATGCTATGAAGAATATGTGGACGATGTGGATTGCTAAGGAGGTCACCTGTCTTAATACTACGCTCACTCATGCATGCTTAACTTTGATTCCAATGGTCTAATGTTGGTGTTGTTTTAAATGCATATCAAAGTTAAGAAACATATACCAATGTGATGGTAGCCTCAAAAACTATAATATTCAATTGATTTTCCAAATCATCATCAAAAAATTTGTTAACAAATAATTTCATTTTTATTATATTTCTTTCTATATATTCCAATATTAATACATTAGGTTAGTTAAATTAATAAGAAATCATTTGTATTACAATTTATCTTAAAGAAAATAGTTACATAGAAGACTTATTTATACTAAATAATAGGTCTTACATATAAAAGAATTATTTATTAATTTTAACAAAAAATTATTTCTATCATGCAAAATATATATTAAAGAATATAACATGAGAGGTATTTCTATTAATATTACTTATTGGAGCTAAAATAAGTGATAGTGGCGATGGAGATCAGAATATTAAGAATTAATAAGAGTCAAAGATAGATAAAAGAGACAAAGAGGAAAATATAATAGAGTGTGAAAGGAGAAATGATTGAATAAATAGAGAGAGAAAAGAGAGAGGAGGGAGAGAAGGTACAAAAGATAGAATAATTAACAAAGTGAAATAGAGAGATAAATGAGAAGAGGGTGGGGGAAAAAATAAATAGATATAGTATGGAGAGATAAGTAAAGAATGATAATGGGAGAGAGAACCAAGTGAAAACTGTAAGAGATGTTGAGATAAAGAAAAAAAGTGAATGAAATAATTTAATAATTGATGTTTCATAATAATTAAATTTACAATATTTTTTTAGTATGAACATGTTAAAAATATTAAATATTAAATTTTAATAAAATACAACTAAAGTTTGAAGTTTCAAAGCATATTCTTAAGTTGTAAAGATTAAAAATATGTGTTGAATATTTATATAATATTAATTTTTTAATATATAAAATTTTAAAATAAAATTATGGGTTAAATATATTTATTATTATTCGATATTACTATAATATGAAGGTAATATTTCATCTTCATGATATAATTTTTACTAGTTAATTTTAAATAATAAATTATTAATATCTTAAAAAAACAATAGTACGTAGCATATATATATATATGTAAAGTATATATTATACATTGTTATAGTTGATAAAAGTTATGTCATGTAAATTTAAATTAAATTATAGTTATTAATTTTTTATATCATATAAAGTTGATAATAGTAAATAAAAAATAAAATGGAGATCATAAAAACCATTCTTAATTAATCTTGTTCTAGAATATTGACATATTATTTATTCTCCTTATCACCTCTAACTTTTGTCTCTTCTCACTTCTTCTCTTTATCTTTATTTAATCATCGATCTCTTAATATTCTTTTACTATTTTCATCTTTATCTCTCATATCATATCAACTAATCACTACTTTTATCTTAGTATATACTTATCTCCATAAATATGATATATATTTTAAACAATATTAAATAAGATTAGTTGAGAAATTTCTCATGTTACACACTTTAATATATATTTTTAATGTTACATGTATCTATTAATATTTATAATTAATAAATAATTAAATTTTTGTATTTGTAATATCAATAATGTTACGAAAATAATTCTTAATTATGAATATTTACTATAAAGGAATAGTAAATAAATAATTTCTTAATAATTTATTGTTATTAAAGTATTAATATTAGAATGTATTATCACATATAAGATAAAATTGAAGTTATTTTTAAAAGTATATATTCATCAAAATTTTAAAAATTACTTCAATAGTTAATTTTTTTTAGGTAACAATCACATAAATATGATTATATACCTTTCTATGATCTAATATAGTAAAATAACACCTATAATATAATTTAATTACGAAAAATAAAACTTATATAAAAAATAACAAAGTAGAATTTATTTATATTTGCAATAATAAGAACATATTCTATGTAAATGTTAAATATAATAACAATATAGTATATATGAGAGACTAAAAAATTATATTTTGAATTCTAAATATTAATTATACTTTTTATAATGTCATATGAAGATATTATCTTAAAACATTATTATGATTTATAACTTAATTGACAACTTAAATTTTTAACAATTAATAAATTAATCTTAATTAATAGCCAATATATATTTAGCTTTGCAATATACTAAAATACTATAAAACTTTATTTTTTGTAATTTAATAGTACCTAATATTACATATATTTAATGTGTCAATATTCATAAAAGCTATAAGTTAAATTATTACTATATAACTTTTACTTAATTATTTCTTTCTTCTTTATATCTTTGTTGCTCTAATGTTTTCTCACTTTCTTCTCTCTCGTATTATCATTCTTTTATTTGTGTCCCCATTCTCTATCTCTTTGCCTTCATCTCACCCTCACCCTTTACCTCCTCTTTCTTCTTTATATTCTTATTTCTCTCTCTATTTTATTTTGTTATTTATTCTATCTCATTTTTTCTATTTTTTTCTCTTCGTTCAAACATGTCTCTTTTCCCTTTATTATTATTTTTCTTTTCTATCACTCTGTTATCTATCCATGATTGTTCTCTTTTAGTAGACATATCTCCCAAACCATCTCTTTATTATTTGTTTATTTATAAATTATAAATTAAATATTTATTTTTTTAAAATACATTTTAATATGCACAATATGATATATTTCTTAATTAAGTACACCACATGAGAGAGTGTCAGTCATTGATGGACAAGTGAGTGATAAAGTAGAAAATAATAATATAGAGAGAGTAGAATGAAGATTGAATGAGGAGAAAGTGTAAAGAAGGGAATAGAGATAGAGACGACAATGGTTATAGAGAGAATAAAATAGAAAGTGAAAGCTAAAGAAATGAGACAATTTAGGTGAATAAAGAAGCGACACAGTGAGGGGAAGACAAGACATTCAGTTGAGTAACACAAAAAAGAGAAAGATAATAGTATAAAGTTGGAAGGGAGAAAGTATAAGTGCTATAAAGATAACGATAAAGAAATTAGGAAAATAATTAAATAACAGGTATATGTTAACAAAATAACTTATAGTATTTATTAATTTTGACATGTTAGATGATTATAATATTCAATATAATTTACGTTAAAAATAAAACCTTTGTAGTTTTTTGTGTGCATAGGTAATATTCAGAGCATATGTTGACTATTTATTTAATATTATATTATGAATTATGTTATCTTAAACTTTAATTAACAAATAAATAGTGTGACTTATTTTAATATACTATTATCTTATAACATAATATAGATAATAAATATAAAAAACATTTCATATTAATCATTTAATTTTAAGTTGTTTTATTTATAATATATGATTATATTGAGAACTTTTATAAAAATCGTGGTACATTATTATAATTATATATTATGTGTGCCCTATAATAGCTAATCAAAGTAGTCTCACATGTAATTAAAATATATTTAAATAAACATTTGATTATATTATATAAAGAATTATATTATATAAGTAATATTAACATAAAAGAACTAAAAAAATTAAAAAAAATTACATAAAATTTTTTTATTTATTAATAAATATTAAAATATTATTAAAACTTCACATTTATTAGAGAAATGAATGTTATTAATTAATGTGTCATAAAAGGACTTCTCAAGAGGTTACCTATACCAATTCCATAGTAACTTAAGGTCATTAATTGATTCATAACCTCATAATTATGTATACAAACTCAAATATAGACATATCATAATATAATATGTAGATAAGATTTAAGAAATCTTGCTACTAAATATGGAATATAAAACATAATGTAATGTACTAAATATTATATTAAGGTGGGTAGCAAGAGAGATTTGTTGATTTATTTTAATTGATTGAACTAAAAATGTGATAGTGGAGATGGAGATAGGTATAGTGGAATGAGAGCGAATCATTGAGAGATAAGAGTGTTAAACATAAAAATAGTGACACATAGAGAAGAGAGAGATGATGGAAACAATAGAAATATTTTTATTTTAAACTACATATATTATAAGTTTTAAAAAATAAATAGCATTTAATAATAATCATTTTTATTATGTTACAATGTTCTATAAAAAAATAAATTCTTAACATTAATTATAAAATACGATACAAAAATAAATTAATGCACATTAATTATTATAAAACTTTTGTATTATATCTATATAAGATCTCAAATATGATCGAAATTTATTTTAAAAATTGAAAAATTTATGATAATTAAGAAAATCATTTACTAAAGAAAAAAAATAATATAATAAATTTTCTTAAAATTTAGATCAATAGAAAATGATATGTGCGTCAAAATTAGCATAATATAATCAATGTTGTAGGAATGCATTTCGAACAATTCTAATGTATTAAAATAAAAATTATATCACAAAAATAACAAAGTAACTCAAAAAATAGTAGCTAAAATGTGTTATAACTATCAAATATATTAATTAATTTTTGAAGACGTAGTGACAAAAAGTGATTGAGGAGAAAGAGACAGGAAACTAAATTGAGGAAGAGAAAGAAAGTCGCGAGATTAAGAGATAAATGAAGAGTGAGATAGAAAGAGGAATGATCGATATAAAGATGGTAATAAAGTTAATAAGTTAATGTACATAAATAATAGCTAAACTCAAAATGGAATATTTGTAACTTAAGTGATTGTATATTATTACTGTAAATATATTTTAACTCGAAATAATTATATTTTTGACTTTGGGTTTTAAATGAAAAACAACACAATTTTTTATATTTTATAATAGAAGATATCTGAAGTAAATTAGTACATATTAATTATTATAAATAACATTGATCATTATCATATATGAGTCCAAATATAATCAAATTTATATTATTAATTTATAACATTATGATAACTAAAACATATGTTTACTGATAAGTAACAAATTAATATTTTTAGTTTTATTTATAATTTAAAAAAAATTATATTCATATTAATAAAAGAATATTATAACATATTTCACAACCATGTTTTTCTAATAATTCTACTAATTTAAGTCAATGTTATTATAGAAATAAAAAAGTTATGGATGAAACATTCTACTAAAATGTATTATATACAAATATTTAATTTATATTTTAAGAAAGTGTGATAGAAAGTGAAAGAAGAAAGATGAAACAATGTGATGAGAGATACTCAGAAGAGAGACATAGAGAAGGGAATAAGCAAAATTACAAGAGAAGAGTGAGGAGTCTCAAAGTTGTTTGACAAAATGATTTTGTGAGAAAATAAAGATAAATATGAGTAAATATGTAGAAAGAGAAAGAGAAAAGGAGTGAGGGAGAACAAAGGGAGGCTTATAGTGCCACAAAGAATAGAGAAAGTGAGATAAAGGGATTTGAAAGAAAGAAAGAGATACTAAGAGGCGGAATGAAAAAATATACTATAAAGATAAAACTACAATAGAGAAGATAAAGATAAATAGAAATAAAGAGGTAGGAAAAGATATAAAGGAAAAACTAAAGAGATATAAGCAGCTTGAAGGAAAGTGGAGAGAGGGGGGAGAAGATAGATGACATAAAAGGAAAATAAGAATATGGAAGAGAGAAATTAGAGAATAGAGAGGGATAATTAAGGGAGAGGGTAATGGGAAGATGAAGAGATAATAATCGTATAGATAAATAAGACAATGATAATTGAAAAGAGAAAGAAATGTGATTGAGTGAAAGCTAAAGAACTAAAAGCAATGAAGTCAATGAAATAATTAAATAAAAGTTATATCTTAATAATATAACTAAAAGTATTTATTAATATTAATATTCTAATCTCATTCAATATTAAATATTATACAAGTAAAAAAGTATTGTAATAATTATTTGATATTGCTAAATTTTATAGTTTTTGTTGCTTTTAATTCAATATCATTCAAATTAGTATATAATCTTAAAAGTTCATTAAACAATTAGAATTACTTATTCTAATATATTGTCCATATATACATAACATATATAATAAATGTTAATAATATTTCACATTAACGATAAAATTTTAGATTGTTTATGTTATACATTATATAATTATATTAAAAATGTTTAAGCATAATAAGTGCATGATTGTAAGTATATATTAGTTCTCGTTTAATATAGGTAATATAATTAATATTATGGATAATTAAAGTATACAAAAATATTTTTTTAATTATATAATATTTAGGGCTATATTTAATACCACTTTAAAATAATAATTGTTTGATGCTAAAGAAAATAATAAAAATAATTAAAAACAGAATTATAGAATATCTTAAATAATAGTTTTGTTTATTAATAATAATTAACATATAATTAAAACTAACTCATATTCATTAAAAAACAAATGCTATGGAAAAACAAGTGTAACATAATGACTTCTCAACATGCCAACCAATCCTAATGCTACTCCTACCTAAGCATGGTTAATATTTGAATCATATTGTAATCCACTACTATAATGTATATGTGGTAACCCACACATACAAGATCTAGAAAAACATACTTTTATGACTATTTCTTTAAAGATAATGTACTATCTCAAAAATCTTATTAACTATCATGTGTATATCCATTAAAAAAAATTTTAATTCTTAGTATATATGTTATAACATATTTTGATGTTCAAACTTTTTTTATATTATAATAATAAGAAATTATGTATATTATAATTTTAATTAAAATGAACATGTAAGATAAGAATTGTTTTAACTAAATTTTTTCCTTATAAATAAAAAATAAAAATATTTATTAGTTATACAATTATTATTTATATTATTTAATTTAAAAAAAATTTCATGTATATTAATTGATATATTTATATAAATTAATAAATTTATCGTTAATTGTATCACAAACTTAAAATTATGTGTAATTATGCTAATGTTAATATATCATAGTATACAATATACATATTTTTAATAATTGTGCTATTAAATATGTAATATAAATAGCAATACAATGCATGTAATAATAACAACATGACAAACTTCTTAACTATTATTAATAACTATAGTAAAAATAAGATAGTTGAGATGGAAATTAATGGAATATTCATAGAGTCATAAAGAGATGAGATAGTTATAGATGAAAATATTGACATTGAAAAGAGTGAGATATGATAAAAAAGGGAAACAATATTGATATCTACCAAATTATATTACATATGAAAAAAACTATAAATTTAATAAATTACTTTACTTTATGTTTCATAAAGCTCATTTATTATCATTATACTTGAGTTAAATATAACTGAAATAGTACATATATTACAAATTAGAGATGTTTTGAGAGCTAATAAATATATTTACTTTTTAAAAAAATAATCAATTTTAGTTATAATTTGGAAGCATAGTGGATTACTTGTATTAATATTATCTTATCATAATATAATTTATAAAAAAATTGAGCAACAACACTAATATATTAACTTCATAGTTTTATTACAATAATAATAATGTAATACATGAGATATTTCACTAGAATGCATTATATATAAAATATCTTAAGTAAAATTTAAATATAGAGTGAAAGAAAGTGACAAATGAGAAAGTGAAAAGAAGATAATATGATGTTATGATTTAGGGAATAGAGAGATAAAAAGATATAAGTGAGAGAGAGAGGTAAAGGAAATTAGGATATAAAGGAAGTTATATTAACATTATTAAGTTAATATTAGGGAATAATAATAATTATAATTTAAATTATTAAAAATAATATACAATTTTATTATTTATTAATAAATTTATAGATTTTATTACAACTAACACCCATTCATTTGAAAAATAAATGCTATGGAAAATATTTTAAATAATAGGACTTCTAAAGAGCATGCCCATCCAAATGCTATGCTTACCAAATAATGATTAAAGTTTGAAATTAGACGAGATCAATGCATTAATCCTTCTCTAGAAATATACTTATAAAATATCATAAAAATTTCCTGAATTATCATGTTTATATGTTTTTTAAAAACTTTTATGTATGTTACAAATATCATGATATATTCCAATGCTAATATGCCCATTTTATTGAATTAATGAGAAACTATTTATATTATAATTTTCTTTAAAGTAGACATTCATACACAATTTTTTTCAAGCAAGTTTTAATTATTTAGAATTATATTATTATGTATTAATTATAAATAATGAAATATAAAGCAAAAGGTTTTATAGTATTTATTATTTAAATTATTTGCCTTAATTACACCATTATGTATATTAAAGTAAAACAAAAGCATACATAATGTAAATTACTATAATTTTAATACTATATTTTCTTAATTAATATAAATAATCAAACTTATCATTAATTATATAATAAACATATCATATATTTTGCATACTTTAATATTTATATACAATAATATATGTTATAGATATCCTTTTTTCCATTTAATTTTTTAAATATATAATATAAATATTAGTGAAATAGATGACATTATATTGAAGTGCATAACAGACTTAATCCTTGATTAGTATTAATTGATGGAGATAGAGTTAGAGAGTTTAAAATGGGAAATTCCTTCCACAAAAGAGATGTTGAGAGACGTGGAGAGATAAGATAGAGAGAGAGTAAACAGTGATAAAGAGCAAAGTGAGAGAAAAATAAATGTAAAGGGAACATTTGCATTTTAAATTATGTATATTTTTCAAATATATATAGTAGTGCAAAATAATTATAATTATAATATTTTATATGAAAAATAAATTCAATAGTACATATTAATTATTAAAAAAAGAGTAAAATATTATACAATAATTACTACATATGTTCAATCTCTATCATATATTTGCCTCAATACCCCTTTTCTTTATTTGTAATTATCTAATTCTTTGTTCTTTTCTTCCTTTCCTTTGATGACTATTCAATCTCCTCACCTCCTTATCTCCTTCTCTATCAATTCAATGTCCTTTCCATTCATTTAGTCTTTCTCAATATCTTTTCTATAAATGTTTCATTATCATTCTATCCATCTCTTATTCACTCTGTCTTCATTAAAGCACTTTTTATCAATATAATACATTTTCTCACTCGTTTTCAAAAACCCTCTATCACACTCTCTTCCATTTCTATTACTATGTGTCTCCCTCACTCTCTTTCTCTTTCAACATAATTTATCACTATCATTTTTTCAAACTTATTCCAACCTACTCCATCACTTCTCCCATTATTTTACTCATTCCCCTCTTTCCTTCTCTTACTAGTTTCTCTCATGACGTTATTTTCTTCCAACTTTTACCTCTATCACTTTCCTATTGCTTGCTCATAAAATATAAATTAAAATGTTTCATATATAATACATTTTAGTAAAATATTTTGTGTTGTTTTATTATTAAAATAGTAACAATTATTATGTTTATTTAAATTACTATAAACATATGTTTCATTTCATTAAGAGATGATTAACAAAATAACTAAAAAATAAGTTTGTTCCTCTTTTTTTATTTATTTTTTAAAATGAATTTGAGAATAAAACTGAGAAATAATGAATAATAATTAATAATAATGTAAGTATAAAAAGAAATTAAATAATTTTATTTCTTTCTATTATCTTTTTCTTAGTAATTTCCAATTAAGATTAAGCGACCAAGAATTAATCTAATTAATTATTTAATTATAATAATAAAAATTAATATTATTTTTTAAAACTATTTCCTAAATAGTTAATAATAATTTTCGTTTCTATCATTTTTTAGAAATTTCTTTTAAGGAATAATATGTCTAAGAAAGAGAAACTATGAAGAAGAAGAAATCATAAATCGGTAATTCACAATAAAAAAAGAAAACATTGGACACAAAAAAGGTCTAAAAGAAGAGCAAAATAATATCAAAATTCATATTAAAAGAAGGAAATAAGATAAAGACTAAATTCAAATAAAACTAATGAAGAATAAATACAACGTTAAAAGAACTAAATGAAATATATATGGTTTTAAAACAAGAAAATTAGTTTTCATAAAATAATAATTAATAATTTTTAATCTTCACTTTTTTACTTTGAATTTACTAACTATATTATTCTTCGTTTGATACATATCATGTTTCTTATTCTATTCCCTAATTCTCATTTAAAATACGGTATTGAAGATAGAAAAAATAATAAGGAAAAAGGATAGAGAAGGAGAGTGATAAAAGGAGGGAGAAAAAGGGAGAGAGAAAAAAGGAGTAATTAGGAGATATGAGAAAAAGATAAGGAATGTATATGGAAAAATAAAATGTAGAATAATGAGAGAGAATAGAAAAATAACATTAAGAGAAAAATAACAAGAGAGAGTGCATGATGAAGTCAGAGAGGGAATGAGAGATTGACAAAGATAAAGAAGGTTGATATAAGGGGAAGGGAGAGGAAAAGTGTGAAAAGAAATAAAATAGTGAAGAAAGAGAAAGAGAGTAAGATAGAGTGAGAAAGAGATAATCAATGATAGAGTGAAGGGAAAAGAGAGTGGGTTAGAATCAATTAATAAATAAGATGGTTGTCAAATAAGGTGGAGACAAGAAAGGAGATGTGAAATCGGATAGAATAAATTAAGAAGGTAGCTAGACAAAGATGTAGAAAGAAGGAGAGAGTTTAGGAGAGAGCAAAATGAAAGAGAGTAGTAAGGTGAGTATTAGAAAGAGAAAATAAAGAGACAAAATGATGGAGAGAAGAGATACACAAAATTTTTAATATACATGAAGTAGAAATTACGTGAGACATTCATAGAAAAAGCTAGAAAGGTGGTAAAAGAAATAAGAAAGATTTAGTGGGAAGAGTGATAGACAAAAAAGAGGAAAGAGAGTTTGTGAACGACAAATTTAATGGGGAGCAAAATTAAATATGCTTGATAGTAGAGATAGAAGAGTGTAGTTTAGAGAGAAAGATAGAAAAAGAATAAAAAAGAGCATAAAAACAAAAAAATGAAACTAGACATAGAATTAAAGAGAGATATAGAGGGGTGAGAGCCAAATGAAATAGAGAATATAAGAGAGAGGTTGAGTGATAATAAATAAGATGTATAGTTAGGAATAGATTCCTTGTGGGAGAGAAGTTATATAGTTATAAAGACGTGAAGAGATATTAAACGATTGAGAAAGAGAGGCAAAGATATAAACATGAGAATAAAAAGGGAATTAGAGAAATATAATGAATAGAGAGAAGATGAGGAGATGGACAAGTGACATAAAAAATGAAAGGGAAAAGGTAGTGTCAAAAAGGCAAGTTGGAGTGGTGAAAGAGAGAGTTAAGAGACAGACAGATGGTGTGATGAAAAAGGAGAAATAAACAAAAGAGGACATAGAGAGAGATAGAAAGAAATTAAAAACATAAGTATGTAAGGAGAGGGAATCAATAAACAGCATATAAAAGATGTAATGGACAAGATAAAGGGAAGAAAGTGAGAAAAATAAAATGGTAGATAACAATAATAATAGAAGAAATAGAGAGATGATAGAGGAAGACAAAAAAGAATGGTAAAGTGTTTCAAGGATTTATGATGTGGAGACAAAAGAATAATGGATAAAGATGATAATGAGAAATGAAGAGCTAGAGAAAGTATGAATGAGATAGATACAATTATAAAGTATAGAAAAGTGAGGATAAATTGATAAAGATTAGAGGGCATATATCAAAATAAGAAAGAATGTGTGAATCAGGAGGTTTAGATGAGAGATAATGAGGTAAGGGGCAAAGGAGTATAAAGATTCATCAAGAGAAAGAAAGAAAAAAATAATTACAATAATACAAAAAAAGATGAAAGGGAAATAAACACATGGTGAAGAAAATTGCATGATATAGTATAATTGATAGGCATAGAGATAGAAAGAGACTTGCAAACATATAAAATGTAAGTGGCAGAGAACTGCAAGGGAAGAAATAAAAAGAAAAAAATAATGAAAAGAAAGAGGATAGAAAGAAAGAAGAGAGATAACAGAGGGAGACAGAAGATAGACATTATAATAAAGATTGTGATATAGAGAAAAAATATGGATAGAGACAAATAGTTAGTAAGCAAAAGTAGGAGGCAGATAAAGTGATATAAAACTTTAGTGACTTTGAGTGCATGAAAGAGTGAAAAAAGTTAGTTAAATAATAAAGAAAAGTGATAAATAAGAGAGAGAATGAATGAGATAGAGTTATGAGAAGATAAAAAATAGAGGGAAGGTTGATAAGATACAAACTAAAAAGGTGAAAAATGATATGATGAGAGCTAAATATACAAAGAGACTAATATAAAGTGCAAGAAAGAGGTGGAAGAGAAGAGATATAGTGACAAAATAAAAAAATAAAGAAAAACTAGAAGAAACTATAAATAAGTAGATAAGGAATGATAAAAAGGGATAAAAAGAGAAAATGAAATAGAAGGCAATCAACCATAGAGAGAGGAATAAAGAAGAATATAATACAAATGGAACATGAGAAAGAGGAGTCTACAAGAGAGTTCAATAAAAGAAAATGAAAGACATTTTCTAAGATTATTATAATAAAGGATTTAAGAAGGAAGAGAGGAATGGATTGAGAAGGTTCCTCAAAGAGATTAACAAGAAAGATTGGGAATAAGAAAAGAGACAGAAGGAAGTGGGAGGCTAGGGAAAAAAGAAAGAGAGATAAGAAATTAATGAAAAAAAGGAATTAAGTGGCTGAGTTAAGGAGAAGCAAAAGAACTTATGAGAAAAAATAATTTCTAAGGTTAAGATATTCTTGTAAATATAATTGAAATTATTAAAGGATAAAGAATGACTAATAAGAACTATTATCATTAAGTAATAAATATTAATAATTAATTAAGAGAGGGAGAGATAAATTTTGAGATACATTTTGAAGGAAGAAGAGAGAGAAGAGGCCAAATTTTAGTTAAAGAGAGAATACAATTGAAAGAAAGTAAGATTTATATTAACAAATTAGAGAAATATGTGAGGGGAAAGAATAATATAAAGTATGAGGAATGAATGAAACAGTGAGAAAGAAAAGACAACAAACTGAGGGAAGTCAACTAGAGTGTGAAGAAAGAAAAAAGAGGATAGAGGTAGTAATTGAAGAAAAGGAAGATGAAATAGAAAGAGAGAAATTTTAGAGATAGAGTGGGTGGTATAGAAAGGAGTGGGATAAACAAAGAGAAGTGATAAAGTGAAAGGCACAAATAGGGGGAACGAGGGAGAGATATTACAAGAATGAGGGTTGTGATAGATAAGAGTTATGGGATTGAAGAAGAGTGAGGGGAAATAAGGCAAAAGAGGAGGAGAGAAAAGTTGGTAGTGATAGAAAAAGAAAGATATAAATAAAGATAAACAAAAGTGGGAAGAGAAAGTCATTATTATGGTCCATATATAAGAGAGAGATGAATAATAGAGTGAAAACAAGATGAGTGAGTGACTGTAAAATAAACATGGACTATAGAGAGTGTTAGGGAGGGAAGAGAGATATTGGGACAATAATGGAGAGATAGCCAAAGAGAGAAAAAAAAGTCATAATGTAATAAGAGTTAAACAAATAGACAAAGTAGAAGTAATCAAAGGCATTTGAGAGCATACAAATGAAAAAAATTTGGATTCCATAAATAAAAAGTGATGTGAGAGTTGAAAGTGAAAATATAATGTGAAGTTCAAAGAGGGAGAAGAGATTAAGAAAGAAGAAATGACAAAAATAAGATTGAAAGTGTTAGAGAGATAGTACTAAGTCGTAGAGACAGGACATAACACGAAAAAGATCTAGATATAATAGGAGAGATAAAGAAGAGAGATATAGGAAAAGAGGAAGATAGTAACAAAGAAGAGAAAGTAACATAAAGTAGAGAGAGATTAAGTGAACTATATCTTGCTTGGGAGGAGAAAGGAAGAGATAGGGAGGTGTGAAAGATTGATAGTAATAGGGAGGAAGGGAGACATTTTTAGAGCTTGTTATTAGGAGAGGTAAGGTGAAAAATGATATAAAGTTGTAGAAAAATTGAAAGATTAAGTTGGGGAGAAAAGGAACATAAAGAAAAATTAATAAGTGATAGTTTTAAAAAAAGACACATCAAATAACAAGTGGCAAAGAAGAGAAAAAGAAGAAATATAGAAGAAAGAACAAATTATAATGGTACAAGAGCAAGAAAAAAGGAGAGAATTATGGACAATTTTTTTAATAACAGTTATTAAAACTTATATGAAATTATCAATTATTATTGCAAAGAAATAATTATTTTAATAAGAATAACCTTTACATAAATTTTTCATGATAATTGTAGTTGTTATTAATTACAATTAAAATGTAATAGAATATTCTTTCAAGCTAAGAATGATAATATTTTTAATTCCTAAATTTTTTTTGTTTCCTTTTGATGTGCATTTAAAAATAATATTTAGTTATGCTTGTTTAAATTTTAATTAATTTCTCTAACTATTTACAATATGTTAATAAAATTACTATTAATTAACAACACTTAATGCAATATCTCATAAAAAAATTAATATTTAAATTTAATAATTTTTGTCACTTAAGTCACGATTAAGTATTCCTATAATAATTTTAATTATTATAATTTGTTAAATAAATAATTAATTTCTATTTAAGAAATGTTGATTAGAATGTATGTTTTTAATACCATTGGCCATAAGTGATAAAATTTGCTATGGCAAAATTTTAACAATAAAACTTTTATTCCAATGTTAATTATAATTACAATCTATGTACAAAAATGACAAACAAAATTACTATTATTATTATTATGATAATTGTTTTTAAAAAGAATAATTTATAATTATAGAACATATAATTATGATTGCTCTATTGTTGTTCAATATTTCAATTGTGCCAAATAACTGTAAAGATAATTCTTAAGAACATTGAGTAGAACATCAAAATAAAAAAATTAATTGATTATTAAATTATAATAATAGTAATAAATTTTTTTGTAAGGAAAAACAAAAAATAACAAGGAAAAATATTTTGTTTTCCTTTTATTTTCTAATTATAAAATAAATATAATGACAAACATTAAGAAAAACTGAATGAGAATTCATGATAAATAAAAGCTAAAGAAGAAAAAGAATAATTTAATACCTTACTATTATCTTTTTGTTAACAATTACTAATTAAGAAAATTTTTAAAAAAACTTATATAATTAATTATTTCATTAAATAGTTTTATTTAAAATCTATTTTTTGTAATTAATACAATTTAATTACTAAATATTTTATTTAGGGTTTTTTATTTTTAACATATTATTTTAATGAACAACGTGATTAATAAAGAGAAAGTGTGGTAAAGAAATAATATAAAAGGATGATTAACAAGAACAAAATTAGAAATGTAGAGCAAAAAAATGTAATAAAAAAAAGGGAATAATGATAAGAAAAATGGGTATAAAAAAATAGGAAAAGTTTCAAAAATATGCATGAGAATAAAAAGAACTTGAAGAAACATATGTGATGAAATAAGAAAAAAAATATGAGGAAGGTAAAAAAGAATATTTGTAATTAATAACAAGAAATGTAAATTTTCATTAATAATAATAATAATAACCATCATAATCATGATATTATTTTTTTAGATTTATCATATTTATAAAAAAACGTAATTTTTAGTAATAAAATAATAATAACACAACTAAATGATTTTTATAATAATACAAAACATTATCTATTTTATAATAGTTTTTAATTTCAAATGTTGTAATAAATTTAATTATTAATTATATCTACAACTTTTAAAAATTACTTTTTAATAATATAATGTAAATATTTTATTCGAAAAAATGTTCTGTCTATTTCAATTCACTACTAATATTAATTGTGTTACAAAAGAAAATTTGTAATTTTTCGTCTTGTTTATAAGTTACTTCGATAACTATTAAATCTCATAAAACATTTTCTAATTTTAATATAACAATTTTTATTCTTTAATTTAGTACATTTAATTTATTAATCATATTAACTTTTTTTCATTCACGTCATTTTTCTCGTTCTTTTCTTTTATTTTCTCTTCAAATTTTATTTTGAAGATAAATATTTAAATTTTTATTAAAATGGAGAGGTAAAAATAAAGAAGAGGTAGAAAAGTGGAAATGGTGCAAAAACATTTATATGAAATATTTATAAATAAATAAGAATATGGAATGCCAAGAAAAAATGATAAAAAATAATATGAGAAAAATTAGGTGTGAGTGCATATTGAGTAAGGAAGGGAATGAGTGAGAGAGAAAGATAGAAGCGATTATTATATGGAGATGGTAGTGGAAAAGAGAGAAAAAGAAATAGAGGAGTCAAGATTGGAAGAAAGAGATTGAATGAGTATGACAAAGCAAGAAAGAGATAATGATAGACTATTAGAGAAGGAAATTGAGAAGAAGCAATAATTAATAGATTAGATGACAAACTGATAATGTGGAGATATGAGTAGAGGAACTAAGTTTGGATGTAATTGGTCAAAAGGTGTTAACAAAGGGAACTGGAGTAGGAGAGAGTGTTGCAGGGAGTAAGATAAAAGAGATAGTAGTAAGGAGAATATTATAAAGAAAAAAAGAAAGACAAAAATGATGGAATGTTTAGATAGATAAGAGTGTGATATAAAGAAGATAAAAATTTAAGTAGATAAAGAAAGAAGATAATGTGAGTGATAGGAAAGCCAAGAGAAATAAAGAGTTAATAGAAAGAGTGATAGAGAAAACCAAGCAACATAGTTAAGAAGAAGAAATTTTAAAAGAGAATAGAATAAAGTGAGAAAGATAGTGGTAATAGATTGGCAAGGATTAGAGATTCAAGAAAGTAGAATAATGAGATTGATCATGACAAAAGAGAAGTGAAACTAGTAAAATAAAAAAAGAGGGACATATAGTGGAAGAGAGATTTATGTGAAATAAAGAAACCAATATTGAGGTCAAGTGATAGTGAAACAAAGAGAAATTTAGGAAGATATTCTTTATGGGAAACAAGGCATTTAATGATGGTTACATGAAGCAATTGTGAAGGTACATGAAAGAGAGGGAAAGCGATGGATGGGTGGTGATAAAATAAAATAAAGCAATATATATAAGGGAGAGAACGTAAGGAGTTGGAGATGTGAGATATATAACAAAAAGGAAATAAAGAGTGAAAAGGGTGAGATAAAGTAGTGAAAAGAGAGAGTGATAGAGAAAAGAAATTGAAAGATAGTTGGACAATGAAAGAAAATAACTAAAGAAGAACATATAGAGAGATAGAAAACAAAAAAATAAAGAGAAGAAAGAGGAAGAGAGGTGAGAAATTAATGGTTCAAAAAAATTATTAAACAGATAAAAGAATGATGGATATAAAGGATGAAGAGCGATAGAAAGCTAGAGATAGTATGAATGGGATTGATGATATTAAAGCGAAGAACAATGGGTGTAAAAATTAATAGAGAACATATGGAGATAATGAATGAGATAGAATGAGAGAATTGCAAGAACGTTGAGATTATATAGAAGGATGTGAGGTCAATGACTGTGAATAGTTATCAATAGAACGAAAGTAAAAGATAAAGAATTTGACTAATACAAAGAGGCGAAAGAGGTAAAAAGATAAATAAATATAGCTGTAGAAGTAAAGTGTAGAATATAAAATAAAAAGTAGAGATATAGACTAAAGAGACATCTTAACAAAAGGAATTTAATAAGTAAAGACGTATAAGTAGAGAGATAAAAAAATGATGAACAAGGTCAAGAGAGAGAAGTGCAAGAAAGAAGAGTGATAATAGAGAGAGAAGTTAAAGGCTATGATAAAGAATATAATAAAAAGAGACTAAATACAATGAGACAAAATGAAAAGGTGCAAAAGTGAGGGTGGAATAAAGAGGTATTACGTTAAAGGAACTTTGAGTGAGAAAAGGAGTATAAAAGGAGATAGAGAGAGAGGGAGTGAAAGAGAGAGAGAGATACTACTACGAAGTAGCAAATAAGAGAAAAATGAGATAGACGATATAGTGAAAAGAGATAAATGGAAAGCATGAGAACAAATATTTATAAAGATTTATACACAAAGAATTTAGATATAAAGTATAATAAATGAAGTGAGAGAAGAGAAAGAAGGAATATAAATAGAAAAACAAGAATTGGAAAAAATGTAGATTATGGCAAATGGAGAAAGATAAAGAGAGAAAAATAAAAAAGGAAAGTAAAAAGTTCTAGAGGAACAATGATAAAGAAGATGAGAAAAAGGGAACAATAGTGAACAATGTAGAAAGTTTAATGAAACAAAACAAAAGCAAAGATGGAAAACTATAGTGATTGAGCAAAGAGAAGGGAAGAAAAAATAGAATAAGAAAGTGACTTATAATGAATAAGAAGAAATATCAAAAAGAAGGAAAGAGATGCTAGAAGAGATAGAAAGAGGAGAGGAAAAGAGATAGAGAAGAGAAAGAGAAAAGGGAAAAGAAGTAGATTAAAAGGCTGAGATAAAGAGCAATAGAGATAAATTGTCAAAGAGAAAAGAGAAAGAAATAGAGACATAAATAATGGATGGGGAGACAAGGGAGAATACATGTGAAAGAATAGAAGTGTGATTTATAGAGAAAAAGGGGGAGAGATACACAATACTTAGTGAAGAGTAAGAAGTGAAAGGAGAGAACGAAAAAGTGAGACAGCAAGAGACAAAAAAGTGAAGGGCATGAATTTTGAGAGTTAACAAAGTAGAAAGAGGGCGTAAGAGAAGTAAGAGAGGAGAAAATACAAAGAGTTGAAGTAAAAGATCACATAGGTTGTTGAGAGAGGAGGTAGAAAAAGAGTGTAACGCATTGACATAGTGGAAGACATAAATGATAGGAAAGAAGGAGAATGATTCATAAAGAGAAAAAATTGAGAGAGAAAGAGTAAGTTGTAAAAAGGGAGAAGAGGGAGAGGGAATGAGACAAATAGAGGAATAATAGAGTAAGAAGGATGTGAGAGACAATGAAGGAAATAAAGAAAGATAGAGAAGAGTTGGAAGAGAAAGACAGCTATAATTGACTGATGAAAGAGAAGAATGATAAGGTGAAAACAAGAAGAGTGAGTGGGAGTAAAAGAGAGATAAGCTATAGAGAGTGTTTGAGAGGGTCAAGTAATAGTGTTACGAAGATGAAGAGATCAACAAAATGAGACAATAAAGTCAGTGTGATAGAGATGAAAAAAATAGTGATAATGACAGATTATGAAGCAAGTGCAAGAATACATATGGTAATAAAGAAAAGTGGGGAAAGTGAGAAGGTGATAAGAGAGATAAGTAAAAAAAATTATGGGAGAAAGAGAGATAAAGAGACGATATTAAGGAAGAGAGCAAAAATATTGATATGTGAGAGAATAATAAGGGACATAATACAAAGTTACATAGAAAAGAAAAAGCTAAAAAAAGAGCTATAGATTATGAGAAAGAGATAAAAAAGATATATAATAAAGGAGAGAAAAAATCACAAAGTGGTGAAGGTGATACGTAAGAGAGAGAAACTGAGTAAATGACATGTAGCTTAAAAGTAGATATAAAGACAAGTCTAGGTGAGGGAGATTAATGAGTCATAGAGGGAATGAATCACATTGATAAAGATTTTTATTTAGAAAGAAAATAAAAGAAAGATAAATTGGGAGTCAAACATTATGATTAAGAGAGACAAAGAAAGAGAACAATGCAACAAAATAATTTTAAAAAGACACATTAAAAGGACAAAACAGAGAGAGATGTAATATGAAAAAAATTTAAGGAGAGGATTACAAAATAGAGACAATTTTGGAAAAAATATGATAGAGTCCAAAATAAAGAATGTGAAGGTGAGAGACCCAAATATTTTGTGCGAGAAAAAATCATGGATAAAAGGACACAAAAAGTGAGAGAAACTAAGAATAATGTTCCAGAGAATGGAGAGGTGTAATAAAAATTAATTATTAATCCTATAAGGATATATTCTTTTTTAAAGGAAATATAAAAAATAGTACCATTAACAGTAATTTTAAAAACTCTTTAAAATTATTAATTTATTTTAAACAAATAAACTTTTTGAAATAAGAATAACCATTATATCAACTTTACTTAATAAGGTAGTAATTGTTAATTTTAATTATATTCCTCTATAATAATATTAAATTACCACTTATTTTTAAATAAAAAAGTAATATTTGTTAGCATAACTAATTTTTAAATTTTATAATTTTTCGGTTCTTCAATAAATTCCTACTTATTTTAATAGCTTACTCTTGATTATTATAGTTGTTATCAACTATAATTAATTATCATGAATAATCATTAAAAGTAGTCATAACAACTGCTACTCATAGTGTAGACCATAACTAATAAAAATATAACCATCATTTAACTATTAATAAGTTACTGTCACATCAAATATAACTCCAATCTTGTTACATAAAAACTAATATTACAAATATCATAATTTATTATTATTATTGTTATGCTTAAATTTATTTTAAGAAAAGAATTTATAATTACTAGGAATAAAACAATAATAACATTATTCATAAATTTATAGTGAATATAAAAAATTATGAAGTTTATTTATTAATAATAGTTAAAAAGAAATAAAAAATATTCATTATTGTATTGTAGTAAAAATAATAAATAGTTTTTAAGGATATGTAAAAAAATAAATAATTTTTGTTTCTCCTTTTTTGTCCAGTTTTAGAAAAGAATATCACAATACAATTTGAGAAAAATGAATAGGTACTACTTATAAAAGGAAGATTAAGGAAGAAAGACATAAATTTGTAACTAACTTTTATCTTATTCTTAGTAATTACAAAATAACACTATATTTTTTATTAATTAATTTAATTATAAAAAAAAATTTCAATAAATACTATTATTTTCAAAAAAATATGATTAAAATAAATAAAAAATAAGTTTCTTTTCCACTTTTTAGTCCTTATTTAATCTTAAAAATAATAATATGATTAAGAAAAACCTTGATGTGGTAATTACAAAACGATGATTGATAACAAGAAAAAAAAATAAAAAATGAATGTAGAGAAGTGAATAATGAAAAAAATTATAATAAGAGAAGAAAAGAATAAAATAATAAAATTAAATATGAAATATTTCAAGTGTAGATAAGATAATAAAAGGAGTCAGAAGAAGAAAATGAGTTAGAAGAAGATGAAAAAAGAAAGGGAAGATGAATACAAATATTTATAATTAATAAAAATAAATTTATAATTTTAAATTCTTAATAATAATTGATGATTATTATAATATTATTTTATTATTGTTGATGAATCTCTTTTTTAAAATTCATAATACATTGTTTATATTTTTTATTATTATAATATTAATAATTTAAATATTAATTATTGTTAATAACATAATAATAATTAATATATGTGTTGTTGTGATTATCATACAAGGTTATTGGTTTTATAAAAAATTTAAAATAATAATAATGTAATAAAATTTACTATCCATTATTATTAACATAAGAAAGATATTTCTTAATACAAAGTAATTATTTTATACTAAAGAGATTTATTATATCTATTTCAATCTACAAATAATGTTAACTAAAATAACAAATATAATTTGTACATATTTTTTTTCTTAAACTCAATTAATTTTAAAAAACCACTAATAGTTATAAATTAATTATGAATTTTAATAGAATAACAAACAAAAATTTCTATACTTCATATTACTAGTTATAATTTATTTATCCTATTATTGTTATTTTGATCTGTATCATATTTTTAGCTCTAGTTTTAAACTATCTTACAAAATAGGATACTAATGATAGATATGTAATTAATGATAGGAACACGAATAGAAAGAGGGAAGAGATAAAAAAACGTAGGAGAGGTGAGAAACAAAGAAAAAAATAAATCTAGATTAATAAAAGAAGAGAAGACAAAGAGAAAAGAGGAAAACAAAGGTGACAGATAAATAACAAGAGAGTAAATGCTGATAAAGTGAGAAACAGAGAATGAGCAAAAGACTAATATATGATGAGTTAAGAGGAAGAGAGAAAAAAGAAATAAAATAGTGATGAGAGAGAGAGAGTGAGCAAGGGAGTGAGGTAGAATGAGAAATAGATAATAGTTGAGAGTGAGGGTAAAGGAAAAGAGTGGTAGGAAACATCAATTGATAGAATAGGAATGTAAATTAAAAAGGAAGACATAAGGGAAGAGAGAGTTGGAAAGGAGTGAATAGGTTTAAAGAGAGTAGGTTTAAGAGATATAGAGAAGGAGAGAATATGGAATTAAGTAAGAGAAAGAGAAGACAGTAGGTAGTCTATTATAAGAAAGAAAGGCAAAACAATTGATGACTGATTAGTTAATGAGATAAAGCCTTCTAGAGAAGATCGAGAGGATAAGGAGATGTAGATGTGAGATATATATTAAAAAGCAAATAAAGTGAGTTAAAAGGCAAGATAGAGTGGTAAAAGAGTTTATGAGAGAGAGAAGTGACATTGAGAGATAGTTGGACAATAAGAGAAGAATAGTTATGGAAGAATATAGAGAGTGACAAAAAAAACAAAGAGATAAGGAGATAAAGGCAATGGAGAGAATATAAGAGATATACGAGAAGAGATGAGGGATGAGAGAAATTGGTGAGATATGTTAAAAAATACAAGCATGATAGTAGGAGAAGTAGAGAGAAGAGAGAGGAAGAGAGAAGCATATGATAAAGAGTTGATACAAATTTTTAGAAAAATAAAAGAATGATGGATAAAAAAGTTGAAGAGAGATAAGGAGCAAAAGATAACAAGAATGGGATTCACGATATTAAAGAGAAAAGCAACGATAGACAAGTAGATAATATTTGGATAAAGGGGACTGAGATGAGTGAATAGGAAGTCGGTTGAGCAGATATATAAAGAGGTGTGGTTAGGGAGAGTGAAGTCACATCCAAAAAATGTCAAAGACAAAGAATTAGACTAATACATACTGACAAAAGAGATAAATAAGTCAATAAATATAGAGAGAGAAGCAAAGTATAAAATATGTAATAAAAGGTAGAGATAAAGATTAATGAGACATGCAAACATTAAAACTTTGATGATCAAAGAAGTATAAGTAGAGAGAAAGATAAAAAATGATGAATAATGTAAAGAGGAAGAAGAGCAAGAAAGAAGAGTGATAATAGAGGGAGAAGATAGACTATAAGAAGGAATATAATAGACAAACAAGATACATTGAGAAAAAAAAATGAAAAACAACAAAATGAGGAGCAAATAAAGAGATATTAAGTTAAAGGGACTTAAAGAGTGAAATGGAGTGCAAAATGAGGGAGAGGAAATAGAAAGTAGTTGAAATAAGAGATAAAAATTGAAATAAAAGATAAAGTGAAATGAGATAAAAGCAAATTGTGAGAAATATGATATTTAAAGATATAGATACACAAATTTAAGATATAAAGAACAATAAAGAAAAAAGGAAAAGAGAGAGAAGAAAGACAGAGAAAAAAAAGAAATAGAAAAAAATATAGATTGTGATATAGATAAAGAAAGATAAAGAGATAAAAATAGAACAAAAAAGGACAAGACCCTCAAGGAATAACGATAAGGGAAAGAAAAAAAGTGAACAAGTTGGAGTGAATAATGTGAGAGGGAGTTCAATGAAATAAAAAAATAAAAAAATGACAAATTTTTGTGATTGAGTACTAAGAAAGTAAGAGAGAATTTGAACTAGAAAATGCCATAGAATGATTAAGAAAAAAGTCATTGAAGAAGGAAAGAAGAGTGAGGAGAGAGGTATAGATGGAGTGAGAAAAGAGATACAGAGGAAAGAGAGAGGATACAAGAGAAGGGATTTAGTGGTTACGATTAACAATGATAGAGATAGATTCTAAGAGTGAAAAGTGGAACAAGTAGAGACATATGTGATTATTGAAGAGTTAAAATCAGAATACAAGTGAAAAACTAAAGGGGTCCTATAAGGACAAAGGGAAATAAATAGGTAATAAAAAGTGAAAAACACAAAGTGAAAATTGAGAATGGTTGTGTGAGTGTAGGAAACAAAAAAGTGTGGAGCTTTAATTTTAGAGTGACGTGAGAAGAAAGTTCGGTAAAGAGAAGTGAGAGAAGAAAAATTCAAAGAGGCAAAATAAGAAATCTAATATGTATAAGAGAAACAAGACAGACAAGGTGAGAAAGTCATCAACAAAGTGGAAGATCAAATAATTGGAAAAATAGAGATATATTCCAAAATATAGATAATTTTTGGAGAGGAAGAGTTAGTTGTATGAAGGGAGAAGAAGGAGAAGGAAATAAAGCAGAAAAAAGAGAAATAAAATGAGGATGTAGTGAGAGATAAAAAGATAATGAGGAAGATGAAGAAGATTGAGAAGAGAAAGTCATAGCTATGATTGATGAAAAATAAAGATAAGAATGATAGATTTAAAAGAGGAAGAGATAATGAGGGCAAAAGAGAGATTAACTAGAGATAGTGTTTGAGTCGGCAGTGGACTAACCAGATAATGATGAAGAGATTGAAATAAAAAAAGAAATTAAAGTCATAGTGTGATAGAGAATATAAAAAATGAGAGAGTTACAAAGATAATGAAACTAGCAAAAGAATGCACAAGGTAAAGAAGAATATTGATCGAAATGAGAGTTTGAAGAAAGTGATGGGTAAGGACATGGTGAGGGAAAGAAAGATAGAGATGTGAGATTGAGAATGAGAGGAAAAAGATAGATTTATGAGGGAATTATCAGGGAGATATTACAAAATTATGTAGAGAAATTACAACTCGAAAAGGAGTTATAGGTTGTGCAAATGAGATAAAAAAAGGGAGTTATAATATGGAAGAGAAAAAATTGTGAACTAGAGAAGGTGATATATAAGATAGATATACTAAGTGAATATATCTAACCTAAGAGGAGATACAAAGAGAAAGGGATGTGAGAGAGATTAAGGAGTTGTATAGAGAAAGTGACATAATGATAGATTTTTATTTAGAGAGAGAAAGAGATGAAAGAAAGGTGGTAGAAAAACATTAGGATTAAAAAAAGAGAAATTGGAAGAGAGAGAAATGAGAAGAAGTAATTTCAAAAAGAGACACTAATCAAAAGAAAAAGAGGATATGAAGACAGAATGAAGTAATAGAAAAAATAGTGGCTTAAGAAAGAGAAGATTTAGAAAGAAAGAGAGACAATTATGGGAAAACATTTATAGAGGCTTCGATAGAGAATGTGAAAGAGAGGAAGAAATATTTTGTAAGAAAAAGATATAGATAAAGGGACTAAGATAGAGAGAGAAAGAGAGAATAATATTTGACATAGTTGGAGGAAGAATAATATGAATTAATTATTAATCTTATAAGGTAATGTTATTTTGGGAAGAAAATATAAAAAATGGTATCATTAATATTATTATTTCAAAATCTTTTAAAATTATTAATTAAAGTTATAGCAAACTAATTCTTTTAATAAGAATAACTATAATACAAACTTTTTTTATTAATATAGCAATTATTATTTACCACTATAGTCCTTTAGAATATTATTTATTCCCTCTAATTATGTTAAGATTAATTCTAATTATTTATTTATAATGTTCAAAGTTTTCTTTTAAATTACAATTCATTACTAATAAAGTAATATAATTTCTTAACATAGCAATTTCTTAAATTTAAAATTTTTTTGGTTCTTAAAATTGTTTAACTTATTTAAATAGCTATGTCTTTATTATTATAGTTCATATTAATAATAATTAGTTATTTTGAATAATTGTTTACAAATAAGAGATAATAATAATTGTTACAGATAGTATTGACCATAACTAATAAAAGTTAATCTATCCAACATTTAAAAATTAAAAAAATGGTTATTTTTATCTTAATTATAACTGTAATCTTTCTAAGCAATTATCAAATATTTCAAATTTGAACATTTGTTATTATTATTATTATTATGCTTAGAATTGTCCTTAAAAAATCTATAACTTCAATGAATAAAAAAACGATCACTTTATTCATAATCTTGTAGTTAAGTATTTAAATTATAAAATTTATTTCATAATTATATAAAATAATAAAAAATAATTTTATTAATTATTAAATTGTAATAAAAAATAATGAGTAGTTTAATTTTAAAGATACCCAAAAGGAATAACTAAGAAAAAATTTTCCTTCCTTTATTAGAATTTTAGAATAGATATTATAATACAAAATAAGAAAAGTAAATAAGAACATATTATAAAAGGACGATAAAAATAAATAAAATTTATAATTTAATTTTCTCCTATTCTTAAAAGGAATAATATGATTAAGAAAGAGAAATCTTAAAGGAGAAATTATAAAAAAAAACTTGATTAACAAAAATAAGAATTAGAAAATGCATAATACAATAATTAACTTTATAAATAGAATACTAAAAATAAAAAACATTAGAATAAAAGAACAAACTAAGAAAAGAATAAAATTAAATCTTAAATATTTCAAGTGTAAATAGCACAATAAAAAGAGTGAGAAGATAAAAACGTGGACCAAGAAGATCGAAAAGAATAAAGAATGATGATTAAGAATATTTATATTTAATTAGAATAAATATAAATTTTAAAATTAGTAATAATACTATTGATGATTATCATAACAGTTCTTTTTGTTATTCATTAATTTTACTTTTTTAACTCATAAAATAATATATATATCTTTTTAGTTTTATATTACTAATACTTTAAAATCATAATTATTATTTGTAATATAGGAATAATTGCAATATTTTTAATATAATGTACTTATTTTGTTCTAGATAGTTTTATTATATCTATTTTTTAAATAATATTTATTATAATAATAAATTTAATTTGTAATTACCTTTTGTATTAATGACAACTAGCATTGATAACTATTTAAAATAATAAGATATTATCTAAATTTAATATAATAAAAATTAATAATTAATATATTTTATTTTACTACTTTTAATTTATTTGCCTAAATATTCTTATTTTTAACTCATATCATGCTTTAAATTCTATTTGTAAAATTTTTATCTAATAGGATTTTTAAAAAAGACAAACAATGAATTTTAGAAAAAGTGATAGAGAGAGAAAGATAAAAAAGGAATGGTGGGTGAGGTTAGAAACAAAGTAAAAATAATGTATATCTAGAAAAATAAAAATAACAAAACTAAGAAGAAAGATAAAAATATTACTACAGATAGATAACAAATGAGGGAATGTATGTTAGAGTGAGATAGAGAGTGAGAAAAGGAGAAAGAGAAACATAGAAATATAGAAGAGATTGATATCTCAAAAGTTGTGAGGAAGAGAGAAAAAACAAATAGAGAAGAAAGAGAGAGAAAGTAATGTGGGAGTGAGTTAGAATGAGAAAGGGGTAATAATAAGAGCAAGAGTAAAGGAAATGAGAGCAAGATGAGAGATAATATGTCTAAAGAGAACACAATAAAGGGATATAGAGAAGAAGAGAGTGTGGAAGTAGGGAAGATAAAAAGAAGAAAGTAGGAACTATGTTAAGAGAGAGAAATTAGAGATAGAAATGATGGAGAGAAAAAAACTAAAACTTCAACATAGATGAGATAGAAATTTATAGATAAAATTAAGAAGAGAAAGAGAGAGTGGAAAGGAAAATGATGGCATGTATTTAGTGGAGAGAGTAAGAAAGAAAATATGGAAAGTAGTTTGAAAGAAAAAGTAACGGAGAAAAAATTGAAACTAGGAAAAGCAATGGAGTGTGATATAAAGTGGTAAAGAAACTAGAGTGAAATGGTGAGGGAAAGATGACATAAAATATTTTTAGTTAAATAGAAACAGGGAATGTTGAGAGAGAGGTTATAATAATATTTAAAAGATAATTTTTGTGATAGAGTTCATTATAGTGTAAGAGAGTAAGATATAACAAATTGTTATAAGGATATAGAAGAAGAGAGTGAAAAAGAAATAGAGGAAAGACAACAAGGAAGAGCTTAAGGGAGAAAGGTCGACTAAGAAAGAGATAATCATGGAGTATTAGATAAGGAATACTTGAGGGGGAAGCATCAATTTATAAAATTTGATGGTGTATTAATATGGAGATAACATAATAGTGAGTTAGTTGAGATAGAATTTGTAAGAGTCTCGAACACAAAAAAATGGAGGAGAGAGCAAAGTAAAAGAGAGAGTACTAAAGAGTATTATAAATAGAAAATAAAAAGAAAAACATGATGTAAAGTTAAGATAGTTGAAGAGTTTGACTTAAATAAGAAAAAGAATCAGTTAGATATAAAGAGAAGATAACATAAGAGAGGGAAAACAAAAGAGATATAAAAGAGTTAGTAGAGGGAGTCATAGAGAAAAAGAAGGAAAACGAATTAAGAAGGAGAAAAGTTTAAAGGAGAATTGAAGGGAGAAAGAGAGAGGGAATAGATTAGAGTAGTTTGGAGATGCATGAAAGAAGAGGAGAGGGGGCATGATAGAAGGGAAGTGAAACAAGCAAAACAGACCAAGCGAGATATAGAGTGGAAGAGAGAGACTTGTGAAAAAGAGAAAAATGGAGAGAGGTTGAATGATAGTGGAATTGAGAAAAAGTTAAGAAGATATTCGATATGGGAAAGAAGTTATTTAGAGATGCAGACGTTATGTGATTTTGAAGGTATAAGAAAGAGAGGCAAGGAAATAGATGAGTGGTGAGAAAATGAGATAGAGCAATATGTTGATGTGGTAGAAGATAAGGAGTTGGAGATGTGAGATATAAAATAGAAAGTAGATAGAGAGAATAAAAAAGACAAGATAGAGTGGTGAAGGGAGAGAGTGTAAGAGAGAAAAGACATTGAGAGATAGTTTGATAATAAGAGAGAAATAAATAAAGAACATAGATGGAGATTAAGAGATAAAAAATAGATAAGTTAGGAGATAGAGGATATGGAGAGCTCATCAGAGATATAAGAGAAGAGGAAGGAGAGAAATTGAGGTCAAAATATAAGATATAGAGGAGCAATAATAAGATAATTAGACAGAAGGGAATAGAATAGAGAAGAGAGTGACAGTATGTTGAAAAAAATTATTATAGAGGTAAAGGAATGATGGATATAGAAGAAAAGAAATGGGAGCAAGAGATAGCAAGAATAGAATTGATGATGTTAAAGAGAGAAGCAATGAGGGTAGAAATTGATAGAGAATATTTGGAGGTAATAGAATAACAAAGAATTATTGAATGAGAAGGAGGTTGAGATAACATAAAAAGAGGTTAGATCGGGGAGAGTGAAGAGTCAACAAGAGGAAGAAAGTCAAAGTCAAAGAGTTGGACTAATAAATAGAGACCAAAGAGGTAAAGAGGTTAATAAATATAGAGGGAGAAGAAATGTGTAGTACATAAAACGAAAGGTCGAGATAATTAGTGCAACATGTAAACAGAAAAAAAATTTGACAAGTAAAGAAGTATAAGTGGAGAGATAGAAAGAAAATAAAGTATAATGTAACAAGAGAGAAGGCCTTAAAATAAGAGTGATAATGTAAAACAAAGGTAAATACTATGACAAAGAATGAAATATAGAGGGACCAGATACGCTAAGATGAAAGGAAATGGAGCAAAAGTAAGGAATAGACAAAGAAATATCAAGTCAAAGGGAAATAGTGAGAAAAAAGGGGTGTTAAAATAGAGAAAATAAAGAGAGGGAAATAAGTGAGAGAAAAGAGATACATAAAAAGTTTGATAAAATAGGTTTTTATAAAAATAGATTGACAAAAAAAGAGAGATTCAAAGTGCAAGAACAAATGACAGAGAAGAGGGAGAGAAAAGGAATATAATGTTGTAAACAACAAATAAAAAAAATTTAGACTAGAAGATAGATGAAGAATGATAAAGAGATAAAAATAGAAAAAGAAAGGACAAGATCCAGAGGAATCGTGATAGAGAAGAAAACAAAAAATGGGAAAATGAGGGAGTGAATGTGAGCGTTAGTTCAATGAAATAAAATGAAAGGAAATTGTAAGACTTTGGAGATTGAGTGTTGAGAAAGTAATAAAGAATTAGAATTGGAATGTTCGTTAGAGAGATTAAGAAGGATGAACCGGACGGAAAGAAGAGCAATAAGAGATAAAGGGGGGTGAGGTAATGGAGATAATGATGTGTGCGATAAAAGGGATGGAGGGAGAATTAGAGGCTAAGATTAAGAGCGACAGAGATAGACTATAAGAGACAAAAGAGAATAAAATGGAAATATAGATGACTCATGAAGAGAGAAATAAAGAATTCATATGTAAGAATAAAAGTAAATTTTACAAGGAAAAAAGCATAATAAATGTAAAATAAGGAGTGAAGAGTGAAAAGTGAGATGAGAGAATTGAACTGTGAGAGAGCAATAGCCAAAAATGTAAGTAGCATGAATTATAAACAACTAAGAGAAAAGAAAGATGGGTTGAGAGAAATGTGAAAAGAAAAAATATGAAAAGGTATTGTGAAAGATCAAATAAGTCGTAAAGAGTAGAGATACGTAACTAGAGTAAGGCATCGATAAAGTAAGTGACACAAACAATTGGAAGGAAGGTGAAAGATTCCAAAAGAGAGAGAAGGTGGAGAGAAACAGTAAGCGATTGAAATGGAGAAGAGGTAGAGGAAAATAAGACGAAGTGAAGGAGAACAAAATAATGAGGCATAGAGAGAGAAAGAAAGATAGAAAAAGATAAATAATTGTAAGAAGAGAAAGATAGCTATGTTTTGTAGATAAGAGAGAAGGTTGATAGAATGTAAATAGGAGGAGTGAGTGAGACCAAAGGGGAGATCAACTTAAGATAGTGTTTAGTGAGTAGAGGGATAACTGAATAATGATGGATTGATAAAAAAATATTGACAATAAAGTCATAGTTTGATAGATAAGGAAAAAATAGAAAAAGTTGCACAAATAATGAATCTAGCGAGAAAAATGTGAGGAGAGAGATGGATGAGAAAATAGTGAGAAAAAAGAGAAGAGATTAACAAAAAGAATGAGAAAAGATAGATTTGAGAGAGAGTTGTAAGAGAGGTAGTGAAAAGTTACATAAAGAAATACCACTAAAAAAAGACATAGGTTGTGAGAATGAGATAAAAAAGAGAGATATAATGCATAGAAAAATGGCAAACTTAGGAAGGTCATATAAAAGACAGAGAGACTATGTGAATGATATGTAACTTATGAGGTAATAGAAAGATAAATGGAGGTGAGAGTTTTATGAGCCATAGAGAGAAAGTGACTCATTGATGAAGATTTTTATTTAGAGAGAGAAGGAAGATAATGAGGTAAATAGATATTATGATTAAAAGAGAGATAAAATGGAATAAAAAGAAATGCAAAGAAATAGATTTAAAAAGAGACACTAATTGAATGATAAAGAGGACAAGAATTGAGAAAAAACAGTAGAAAAAAGAATAGCTTAAGAAGGAGGATCAAGAAAAAAAGAGTCAATTTTAGGAAAAAGTTGATAGAGGCTATGATAAAAGATGTGGATAGAAGCACAAATATTTTATGATAGAAATGATATGAATAAAAGGACATAGATGGAGGGAGAAAGAGAGAATAATATTGGAGAGAGATAAATCAGGAAAAGGAAGAATTAATTATTAATTCAATAACATTATTATTTTGTGAAGAAAATATAAAGAATAGTATCAATAATTATAATTTTTAAAAATCCATTAAAATTTTCATGAATGGTACAATGAAATTATTTGTAATAAGAATAACTATTATATCAACTTCTCTTAATAAATGTTGCAATTATTAATTAACATTATAGCCCTTTAGACTAATTTTTTAAATTCTAATATGTTAAAATTAATTTTAATTAATTATTCTTATTATTTAAAAATATGTCATTTAAACTATAATTAGTCATTAACAACTAAAGCAATATTTATTAGCATAACTAATTTTTAAATTTAATATTGTTTTGGTTCTTAAATATGTTTTACTTATTTAAATGGCTAATTCTTGATTATTATATTTCTTATCAATAAAAATTAATCATTTTGAATAAATGCCTAAGAATTAGAGATAAAAACAACTATTATTGATAGTGTTGACCATATCTAATAAACAATTTCTATTATTATTGCTCTTATTATGCTTAAACTTAAAACTATCCTAAGAAAAAAATTATAAATATGAAGAATAAAAAAATAATAACTTTATTTGTAATCTTGTAATTTAATATTTAATTGGTAAAATTTATCTAATAATAACAGTAAAAAGGAAACTAAAAATGAAATTTATTAATTATTGAATTCTAATGAAAATAGATAAATAACTTTATTCTAAACTTACCCAAAAAATAATAAAAAATAATTTTTTTCACATTTCCCATATATAGAAAAGAATATTATAATACAATAAAAAAAATGAATAACAACTAATTATAAAAACGAGATTAAAAAGGAAAGGAGTAAACTCATAATTTATTATTATTTTTTTAGCATTTAAAAAATAAGAATATATTTGAATTAAATAAAATAAATTTTAAATTATAATTATATAAAAATGATTAATATCGTTTCAAAAAATGTGGTAAGAAGCAATAATAATTTTCTTTTTCCCTTTTAGTTTCTACGTATTCTTAAAAATAATAATGTGATTAAGCAATTGAAATGTGGAAGGTATAACATAAAATGATGTTTAACAAGAAGAATAAGAAAGCATAGAGCATGATAACTAACTAGAAGAACAGAATAATAAAAGTAAAAAATAGAATAAAAGAAGCATATAAGAAATGAAAAAAAAACTAAGTATGAAATATTTCAAGGATAAATAATATAATAAAAGTAGTTAAAAGAAACAAATGAGGTAGAAGAAAAAAAAAAATATTGAATGGAAGTTGTCAAAAAATATCCATTATTATTAAGAATAAATATAATGTTTTAAATTATTAATAATACTATTTTTTATTATCATAATATGTTTTATTATTGTTTGCTAATTTTTTAGTTTTATCAAAATCTATAATATAATATTTATATTGCATTTATTGTTGTATTACAATAAAAGTAAAGTATTTATTACTTTTAAAAAATATAAACACAATTAATATAAGTTTTGTTTTGTAATTATTGTGAAACATTAATTTTTTTAGTAAAAGTTTATAAATAAAGATGTTGTATTAAATTTCATTTTTTATTACAATTATAATAACAATATATATTTTTAATATAACATAATTATTTTATTTGAAATAAATTTGTTATTTCTATTTTAATTTATAATTGTTATTTATCGAAATTATAAATATAATTTGTAACAATACTATTGACGAACAACAAGTGATTTTTATATTTAAATAATTATAAAAAAAATTATAAATTTTAATAGAATAATAATTAATAATTTTAATGCTTTAGTTAACAACTTTTTTATTTATTTACACTATTATTTTTATTGTGATTCATATCATTTTTCTGATACTATAGTAAATTGTCTTAAGAAATAAGATATTTAAGGTAGACATATAATGAATGATAGAAAAAGTGGAAGAGAGAACCCAAGAAAGTATATCTAGATAACTAAAAATAGTGAATAGTAAGAGAAATGAGGAAAATGTTAGTAAGAGATAGATAATAAAAGAGAGAATATATTCTAGAGTGAGATAGAGCTAAAAGGAAGAGAAAGATAGAAGAGATTGATATATGATTAGTTGAGTAAAAAGGATAGAAAAATATAAGAGTGAAGAGAGAAAAGTGAGTGATAGATGAGGTAGAATGAGAAAGAGATAATAATTTAGATAGAGAGTAAAGGAAAAGAGTAGGAAGGGCCATCAATCGATAGAATAAGAAGGTGGATTGATATGGAATTGATTAGGGAAGAGGTTGAAATTTGAGAGAGAATAGGTTTAAATAAAGAAAGAAAAATATATATAGAGAAGAAGACAATATGGATGTGTAAAAAATTAAGAAAAGAGAGTAGGTTGTGTATTAAAAAGAGAAATTAAAGAGAGATTAGAAAGATGGAGAGAAAAAATAACAAAAAATTTAATATAGCTGAAACATAAATTGAGGGAAATATATTAAAACGAGAAAGAGAAATAGGGGAAAGAAAAGTGATTGGAAAGATTTAGTGAAGAGAGAGAGACGGAAAAGCAAGAGTTTAAGAGAACAAAATTATGGAGAAAAAAATCAACTAAGAAAGAAAGTGCAGAGAGAAAAGTAATGAGAGACAACATGATTAGAGAAAAGTGAAACTAAGAAAAGTGACAGAGTGTGATATGGTGGGGTAAAAAAGTAAATTGAAATAGAAAAAGGTGAGAGAGAGGTTGACAAAAAAATATCTTTTGTTAAATAGAAACAAAAAATGTTATCAGAGAAGTGATAAAAAATAGTGAAGATAATTTTCTTGTGCGACTACATGATAAAGTGAGAGGAATAAGTGATAAAGAAGGATAGAAGAGATTATTATAAGGATGTAGTAGTTCATGGGAGGGAAAAAGAAATAAAAGATCAAAGATAAAGAGAAAGAGGCTAGGGAAGAAAGGTGGAGCAAGGAAGAGTTAATTATAGACTATTAGAGATCGAATAAGTTAGAGATGACACATGATCTTATAAAATTAATTGGAGTTATTCTATGGAGATAAAAGAAGATAGAGGGAATTCAGATAGAATAATTTGGAAGACTTAAAAAGAAAGAAATAGAAAAGAAGAGAGTTTGGGAAAGAGTAAGATAAAAGAGAGAGTAGTAAAGAAAGTATTATAAAAAAACATAATAAGAGACAAAAATGATGGAAAGTTTAGATAAATAAAGAGTTTTTTTAAATGAGACAAAAATTGAGTTAGATATAAAGAGAAGATAACATGAGAGAATGGAAAGGACAAAGAAAAAAAGAAAAAAGGATAATTATGAAGAAATGAAGTTTAAAGGAGAATAGAATAATGTAAAAAAGAGAGTGGAAGGAGATTTAAGAAATTTAAAGATGGAACGAAGAAGTGGAAAGAGAGTGAGCATTATAGAAGAGAAGTGGTACAAAAATTCGAGACAAAGAAAGTCAAAAAGGAAGAGAAAGAAGTGTGAAATAGAGAAAGTAAGAGAGAAGTAGACTGATAGTGGAATAGAGCGAAAAATTAAGAAGAGATTGCTCATGGGAAAGAAAGCATTTAGAGATGAGACGTGAAGAGTTTGTGACGATATAACAAAGAGAGAAAAAGTGACAGATGAGTGATGAAAAAAGACACTAATCTATATTAAGAAGAGATAAAAGATAAGCAGATGGAGATGTGAGATATAACATATAAAGTAGATAGAGAGACAAAAAAGCAAGATGGATTGTTGAAAGGAGAGAGTGACTGAGATAAAGGACATTAAGAGATAGTTGGACAATAAGAGATAGTTGGATAATAAGAGAGAAATAAATAAAGAAAATAAACAGAGATAGAGATACAAAAAAATAGAGATGTATCGAGATAAAGGCAAAGGAGAGCACATCAGGGACATAAGAGAAGGGATGAGATAGGAGAGAAGGTATAATAAAAAGATATTAAATAGAAGAGCAATAGTAAGAGAAAAAGATAGAAGGGAGAGAGAAAGAGAGAAGAGAGTGACAAAGTTTTGATAAAAATTATTCAAAAGGTAGAATAATGGTGAATATAGAAGAAGTAAAAAATTGAGGAGCAAGAGATAGTAAGAATAAGCTTTATGATATTAAAGAGAAAAGTAATGAGAGTATTAATTAATAGAGACTATAGGGAGATAACAGAACAAGAAATAGTAGGTGAATCAAAAGGGGGTTAAGCTGATATAGAAGGCAAGAGATCATGGAGTGTGCGGTGTCATGGAGCGAAAGAAAATCAAAGAATAAGAATTGAACTAATACATAGTGTTCGAGGAGGTAAAGAGGTCAACAAATGCAGAGGAGGAAGTAAAGTGTAGTATATATAATAAAAGTTTGAAATAGAGATTAAAGAGACATGCAAACATAAAATATTTGATGAGTAAAATAATTTAAGTAGAGAGATAAAAAAACAAAATGAAGAATAAGGTAAAGAGAAAAAAGGCCAAGAAAGAAGAGTTATAATATAAAAAGATAAATATGACTTTGATAAGGAGCACAATAGAGAGGGACTCAATACATTAATACAAAGACATAATAAAGTCATAATGTGATAGAGAAGAAAAATTAGAGAGAATGGCAAAGACAATGAGTCTAGTGAGACAATGCACAAGCAACAATGACAAGTGAGGGAAGCGAGATTATGTGGAGAAAGATGGGTAGGCAAATGGAGAGGGAAAGGGAGATAAAGAAAACATATTAAGGAAGAGAGAGAAAGAAAAGATAGATTTGTGAGAGAATTGTAAAGGAGGTAGCGCAATGTTACACAGAGAAGATATAACTCAAGGAAGAGCAATAAGTTCTGATAATGAGATAAAAAAGAGAGATATAAGAATGGAGAGAAAAAATTGCATATATATGGAAGAAATACTACGTTTTGATATGTAAATTAAAGTAGATAGAAAGAGAAAGGGAAGAGAGTTAGATCAATAACTCATAAAGAGAAAGAAACACATTGACTAAGATTTTCATTTAGAGAGAAAAAAAGAAGAAAGATAAAGAGGTAGGCAAGCATTAAGGTTGAAAGTGAGGAAAAAAGTAAGTGAGAAAAATTCAAAGAAATAGTTTTAAAAAGAGACACACTAATTTAATGACAAAGAGGACAAGAAGAGAAAAAGAAGTAATAAAAAAACAACTTATCAATGTGAAGTTGAAGAAAAAAAGAAAATTTCAGGAAAACGTTGATTGAGACTAAGATAAAGAATGTGAATGAGGGAGTCGCAAATAGTTTTTTATTTAGAGAATTTTTTGACTAAGGGATATAGATAAATTGAGAAAGTAAGAATAATATCAGAGAGAAGAACAGGAAAAACTAATTTTTTTCCTATGAAGCAATATTTGTTTTGTTCAAAAAAAATAAAAAATAGTATCATTAATAGTAATTTTTAAAAAGTTTTAAAAAGTATTGATTAATGTTATAATAGATAAATGTGTTTATTAAGAATAACTATTATATCAAAATTTTTGTAATAAATGTATTAATTAATAATTACTATTATAGTCCTTTAGAATCATTTTGTAAATTGTAATTATTTTAAGATTAATTGTATTTACTTATCCTTACAATTTAAAAATGTGTCATTTAATTTACAATTTGTTATTAACAACTAAAGTAATTTTTGTTAGCATAAATAATTTTTAAATTTAATAATCTTTTTTGTAGCTAACATAATATTTAATTATTTAAATATCTAATTGCCAATTATTATAAATATTATCAATAAAGGTAACAGCTTTTACTAATGGTATAGACCATAACTAATAAAAATTGGTCTAACTAAAATTTAGGTATAAAACGTTAGTCCCATGCGAATTATAATTTTACTCTTTTAAGAAAATATCTAATATAAAAAAATGAATATTTTCTATTATTATTATTGACCAGAAGAATAGTAAGGTAATGCTGGAAAAAATAATTAACTAAATGAAGAGAATAGTAAAAATAGGAAATTTAGAATAAAAAACAAAACAAGAAACGAATAAAATTAAATATGAAATATTTCATTTGTAAATAGCATAATAAAAAGAAGTTAGAGGAAATAAATGGAATGGAAGGAAACCAAAAAATAAAAAGAATGAAGAAAAATTAATTGGAATAAATATAAATTTTAAATTATTAATACTATTATTAATGGTTATCATAAACTTTTATAGTTGCCCATTAATATATTTTTAAAATTTATAATATATCACTTTTATTTTTTTAATTTCTATATTACTAATATTTGTGATAATAATTATTGTTAATTATAAAAGAATAATTAATGTATGTTTCCCTTTAATTATTAAGAAAATTTAATTATTTTTTAAACATTTTTAAATAAAAGTAGTTTAATAAATTTTTTTATTAATTATAATTACCATAAGAAATATTTTTTTAATATAATGAAATTGTTTTACTTAAAATAGATTCACTTTACTTATTTTAAATTATAAACAGTATTTATTATAATAGTAAATGGAATTTGTAATTTCTCTTCTTGTTAATTAAAAAGCAATTTTGTTTACTTTTAATGACTATAAAGAAAATGCTAAATTTTGACAGAACAAGAATGAATAATTTATACAATTTAGTTTACTATGTTTAATTTGTTTAATGTATTATTCTTATTTTGAATCCTATCATTTCTCAAAGTTTCTTTCCAAATTTTCTTAAGAAATAACATATTGAAGGTATACATGCTATGAACAATAGAAAAGACATAAAGAGCAAAAGGGATAAAAAAGAAAGCAAGATGAGAGAAGTGAGAACAAAGGTAATGATAAATTATACCTAGATAAATAGAAATAAAAAGTTTTAAGATAAAAGTGGAAAATATTAGTGGGCATTAGATAATAAAAGAGCGAATGTATGTAAGAACGAAGGAGAAAGAAAGGGAGTGGGCAAGAGGGAAAGATAGAAGAGATTAATATATGAGGAGTTGAGAGAAAGATGTAGAAAAAACAAATATAGGGGTTAAGGGAGACAAAGTGAGAGAGGGAGTGAAGTAGAATGACAAAGAGATAACAATTAAGATTGAGATTAAGGGAAAAGTAGGGGAAGAAGCATCATTTAATAGAACAAAAAGGTTTACTATTAAGTAGGAGATAAGGGAAGAGAGAGGAGGATGAGTGAGAATAGGTTTAAAAAGAGCAATATAAATAGTTATAGAGAACAAGACATTGTCAAAGTGTGGAAGACAAAGAGAAGATAGTAGGTAGCATGTTAGAGAGAGAAATCTTAATGACACAAAAAAGATGGAAAGAAATGATATCAAAAACTTCACATAACTGAGTTATAAATATAAGGAAATATATTCAGAATGCAAACAGAGAGAGATAGGGGAAAGGAAAGTGGTTGCAAAGATTTAGTGCAAAGAGTTAAAGAGAAAAGTGAGAAAGAAGTTTAAAAGAAAAAAATTATGGACAAAAGAATGAACAAAAAGAAAGAAATGTGATGTGAGAAAACTAATGAGGGAGAATGTCATTAGAGAAGATTGAAATAAGGAAAAATGATAAAGTGTGATACTATGATGTAAAGAAAGGAGACTTAAAGAGGCAACGTAAGAGAGAGGTTGAAATAAAATATTTTTAACTAAATAACAATTGAGAATGTTATAAGAGAAGTGATAGATAGTAGTATATAATAATTTGATTGAGAGTGAGTGCATGACAATTATGGAGAGATAATAAGTGACGGAGGAAGGTAAAAGAGATTGTTATAAGGATATCAGAAAGAAGGATAGAGAAATAGACGTAAAAGAATAAAGATAGACAAAAAGAGAGTGAGGGAGGAAGGTAGAGTAAGAAAGTGATAATCATTGACTATTAGAAATGGAATGATAGAGGGAGGAAGCATCAATATATATAATTAGATGGAGTGAAGGTCTGGAGATGAGGGAAGAGAGAGTGAGTTGAGAAAGTATTTTCTAAATGGTCTCGACAAAAAAATGGAGAGTAGAAAAGAGAGTATAATTAATAAAAGATAAAAATAGACAAAAATGATGGGTGGTTGTGATAGATAAAGAGTTTGATTTAAGAAAAAAATTTAGTTAGACATAATGAGAAGATAATCTGAGAGATGGGATAGAAGAAGATATGAAAGAGTTAGTGGACAGAGTAAGTGAAATAAAGAAAGTGGGTTAAGAAGAAGAAAAGATTAAACAAAAAAAGAATAATGTAAGAGATTGAGAGGAAAGAGATTAGAGAAGTTTAGAAATAAAAGAAAGAAGAAGGAGAGTGAACATGATAGAAGGGAAGTGAACCTAATAGAAGAAACAAAAATAGAAAAAGTGAGGGATAGAGTGTGAAATAGAGAAAGTAAGAGAGAGGTTGAGAGCTAAAGAAATAGATAAAAAATTAGGAAGAGATTTCTTATAAGAAACAAGGCATTTGGAGATGCACATGAAGAGATTGTGATGTTATAAGAAAGAAAGGAAAAGTGATAAATGAGTAATGGAAAAATGAGGTAAAGCATGCAAAGAAGAGATTGAAGATTTGGTGTTAGAGATGGGAGATTTGTAAGAGAAAGTAGATAGAGAGATAGTCTAAAATTTATGATAGAGTGGTGAACCTAAAGAGTGTGAAAGAGAAGAGACAATAAGGGTACTTAGGCAATAATGGAGAAAGAAATAAACAACATAGATGGAAATAGAAAGACAAAATATACAAAGGGATAAACATAATGAGGAGAACATCAAATATATAATGGAAGAGATGTAGAAGGAATGAAATTATGGATAAAACATAGTAAATAGATCAGCGATAGTGGCAGAAATAATGAGAAGAGAAAGGAAGAGAGAAGAGAGTGACAAAGTGTTAAAAGACATTATTAGAGAAGAAGAAGAATGATCGATATAGAAGTTGAGAAGAAAAAGATAGAAAAAGAGATAACAATAGAAAAAGAAATGAGAAAACCCTTAAGGAATAATGATAAGGAAGAATATAAAAATAGAGAACAAGTGAGAGTGAACAATTTGAGAATTAGTTCAATAAAATAAAATGAAAGGGAAATTGAATGACTTTCGTGATTGAGAATTGAGAAAAGAAGAGAGAATTAGCATTGGAAAGTCCCTTAGAGAGAAGAAAGATTGGTAAAGAAAGAAGTGTGAAAAGAGATAGAGGGCAAGAGAGAAAGGAGAAAGGGGAATAAGCAAGGAAAGGAAGGGAGAGAGACTAAGAGGTTAGCATTATTAGAGATAAAGACAGATTATGAGATAGACTCTAAGAGAGAAAAGACAAAGAAATAGAGGTATTGACGAATCATGAATAGATAATGAGAGAATACAAGTGAAAGAATAAAAATTAGTTTTATATAGATCGGCAAGGATAAATACAAAATATAGAGTTGAGGTACATAATGAAAAGAGAGAACGAATAGGTGAGAGAGAAAGAAAAAGAAAGTGAGGAGCATGAATTTTGTGTCGAGTGACAAGAAAGAGGGGGCAAGAGAAGTGAGAGAAGAAAAAACAAATAGGCATAAAGGCAAATCAAATAGGTTATAGAGAGAGATGATAAATAGGGAGACTAAGGCATCAGCAAAGTGAAAGAGACAAATTAATGGAAGGAAGGAGAATGATTTTAAAATAGAGAGAATTTGGAGATAAAATAAGTAAATTGTTGTAATTAATAATAGGGAGAGCAAAATGAGACAAAAAGAAGGTGAACAGAACAAATAGCCAATGAGAGATGAATAAAGGCGTAAAGAAAGATAAAAAAAATTGAGAAGAGAAAGACATAGCTATCATTGATAAGTAAGAGAGAATATTGATAAAATGAAGAAAATAAAGTGTGTGTGAGACCAAAAGAGAGATTGACAAGAGATAATGCTTTACAAGATAGCTAGATAATGGGACAAAGATGGAGAGATCAAAAGTAAGAGAAAATAAAGTCATAGTATGATAGAAAAAAAATTAAATGGAATGACAATTATTATTAAGCTAGTTAGAGCATGCACAAGGCAATAAAGAATAGTGATGGAAGCGAGAATGTGTGAGTAGAGAAATTTATGGAAGAGAGAAAGAAAAGATAGATTTGTGAGAGAATTACTTGAGAGATAATGCAAAGTTACATAGAGAAGATTCAAGTAAACAAAGAGCTATAGGTTGTGAGGATGAGATAAAAAAGAGATATAAGAAGGGAGAGAAAATATTGCAAACTAGAAAAGATGATATATAAGTAAGAGAGACTAGGAGAATGATATGTAACTTAAGAGGAGATATAAAGAAAAAGAGTGTTGAGAGAGGTGGATGAGTCGTCAAGAGAAAGCAATATATTGGTAAAGAGTTTTATTTAAGGAGAAAAAGAAACGTAAGATAAAGAGGTTGACAAATATTAAGATTAAAAGAGAGACAAAATGCAAGAGAGAGAAATAAAGAGAAATAGTTTTAAAAAGAGACAATAATTGAATGATAAAGAGGATAATAAGAGAGAAAGATGCAACAAAAGAAGAACAACTTGCGAAGAAGAAGATGTAGAAAAGATAAACAATTTTGGGAAACAGTTAATAGTAGCTGTTATATAGAATGTGAACGAAAAAGGCACAAATATTTTGAGAGAAAAGTTTTGGATAAAAGGACATAGACAGAGTGAGAAAGAGAGTAATAATGGATAGTGATAGACAAAGAAGTAGAATAATTAATTATTAATTCAAAAAGCAATACTATTTTATGAAGCAAATATTAAAATATTACAATTAAAAGTAATTTTTAAAATTCTTTAAAATTATTAATTAAGGTTTTCAAAAGCAACACTTTTGTAATAAGAATAATTGCTAAATCACTTTTTTAATAAAAATAGTATTATTATTTGCCATTGCAGTTTTTAGAATAATGTTTTTAATTCAAATTATGCTAAGATTAATTCTAATTAATTATTCTTAATTTTTCTAAATATGTCATTCAAATAATAAATTGTTATTGATTAATAAAGTGTTATTTGTTAAAATATCTAATTTTTAAATTTAATAATTATTTGGTTCTTAAATATTTTTTTACACATTTAAATAGTTAATTCTTAATTATTATAGTTCATAGAAATAATAATTAATTATCTTGAATAATTGTTTAAGAGTTAGAGATAACAAAAATTATTGCTAATAGTACTCACCCTAAGAAATAAAAATTGTTCTAATAATCATTTAAGTATAATAACATTTTGCACATCTGAGTTATAATAGTATCTTTAATAAGCAAATAATAAATACTCCAAATATGAATAATTGCCATTACTATTTCTATTAATATACTTTAAAATGTCTAAAGAAAAATTATTAATTCTCAAAATAAAATAATAATCACTTTATTCATAATCTTGCAATTATATATTAAAATAAAAAAGAAATAAAAAAATATTTGTATTTATTATTAATTTGTAATAAAAAATACCAAATATTTTTATCAAAAAATACCCAAAAGACAAATTTTTTTTCTCTTCCTTTATTTAAATTTTAGTAAAAACTATCATAATACAAATTAAGAAAAACCAAATAAAAACTAATTAGCAAAAGAAGAGTATGAAGAAAAAAATTAAATTTATAATTTACTAAAATATTATTCTTTCTAATTATAAAATAACGCTTTATTTTAAATTATTTAAATTAATTATATAATTAGTATTGTAATTAAAATATTTAATATCAATTTTCGAACAATGTGATAAATATTAGTAATAATTTTATCACGCATTTTTTAGTTTCTACATATTCTTAATGAGAATAATATGATTAAGAAAAAGAAATCTTGAATGAGTAGTCATAAAATGATGATAGAATATCGAAGGAATAAGAAAATATAGAACACAATATTTAATGAGATGAATAGAATAATAATAATGAAAAATAGAATAAGTGAAGAATATAAGAAAAGAATGAAATTAAATATAAAACATTTCAACTGTAAACATTATAATAAAAGGCATTAGAAGAAAAACTTAGAGTGGAAGTATACCAAATACAATAAAATGATGATGAATAAGAATATCTATAATTAATAAGAATAAATATAATTTTTTAAAATTATTAATAAAACTATAGATGATTATCATAATATTTTTATTTTTTTCATTAAATTTAGTTTACCATTTGATAATATAATATTTATTTTTCATTTTACATTTTTTATTATGAATACTTTAAAATAATAATTATTATTCATAATATAAGAATAATTAAAATATTTTTAAAATAAATGAACTTGCTTTTGTTCGAAACATATTTATTATATCTATTTTTTAATTTTTAAATAATATTTATTTAATACTAAATATAATTTGTAATTACTCTTATTATTAATTTCAAGTAACATTCAAAATAATTAAAAATTATTAAAAATTTCAAAAAATTAATAGAATAATGACTAATAATTTATATTCTTTAATTTAAAACTTTTAATATATTTAACTTAATATACTTTTTTAGATTCATATTATGTTTCTAACTCTATTTTCAAATTTTCTTAGGAAATAAGACATTGAAGATACACATACAATGAATGATAGAAAAGGTGATATAGAGCGAAAGAGGAAAAAGAAAGAAAGGTAGGAGAGGTGATAAGTAAAGTAAAAATAAAGTATATGTAGGTAAATACTAATAAAGCATACAAAGATAAAAAATATTACTGGAAGATAGATAACAAATGAGAGAATTTATGTTAAAAAGAAAGAGAGAGGGAGTGAGCAAGACAGAAAGACATAAGAGATTGATATATTGAGAGTTGAGAGGATGAGATAAAGAAAAAAATTAAATAAAAGAATGAAGTGATAGAATTTGAGTGAGGAAGAGGTAGAATGACAAAGTGATAATAATTAAGAGTGAGAATGAGGGAAAAGAGTGGGAAAGAGCATCACTAGATGGAAAAAAATGAGCAAGATAAAGTGATATGGAGAAGAAGAGAGTGTGTAAGTGAGAAAGACAGAGAAGATAATATTAGCGTGTTAAAGATAGAAATTAAAGAGATAGAAATGATGAAGATAAAAGATAGCTAAAACTTTGACATAGATGAAATAAAAATTAAGGGACATATATTAAGAAGAGGAAGAGAGAGGAAAGGAACATGATTTTAGAGATTTAGTATAAAAAGTGAGAGAGAAAAGAGGGAAAAGAGTTTGAAAGAAGGTATAATAAGGGAGTGAATAGTGAAAAGATAAAAAAGCAATAGAATGTGATATAAAGTGGTAAAGAAAGTACGATCAAATAGAGAATGTAAGAGGAAGGTTTCTTGATAAAAAAAGTCGAGAGAAAATGTTGACATAAAATATGGTATATTAAAAATACAGAATATTGAGAGAGAACTGAAAGATAATAGTAGAAGATATTTTATATCATAAAGAGTGCATGATAAAGTGAGTGGTGGTATGTGTGACAGAGCAAGATAGAATAAATTATTATATGGATATAGGAGAGGAGGAGCGAGTGAAAGAAATAAAAGGGTGAAGACAAAGAGAGAAAGTGTGAGGGAGAAGTGCAGTGTAAGAAAGAGATAATCAAAGACTATTAGAGATGGAATAATTAAGGGAGGATGCATCAATTTATAAAATTAGATGTTAAACTGATAGTGTTGAGATAACAAAAGAGAGAGTGAGTTGTAATAGAATTAGTTGAGAGACTTGGACAAAAAGAATTGGAGATGGAGAGAGTTGAGGAAAGATTAAGGAAAACGAGAGAGTTTGTGAAGAGATAAGAAAGAGGGGCAATGCAAAAGAATGATTGATAAGAAAAAGAGAGTAATATTGAGAAGAGAGAATATAATAATATGGAGATGTGAGACATATATTGAAAAGTGAATTGAGAGAGTCAAAAAAGCAAGATAGATTTGTGAAAGGAGAGTGTGTTAGAGAGAAGACACATTAAGAGATAGTTGGAGAACATAGGAGAAATAAATAAAGAACATAGATGGAGATAGGGAGATAAAAACTTAGAGTGGTAAGGAGATGGTGGTAATAAAGATTACATTAAAGAAATAAGAGAAGAGATAATAGAGGTGAGAAATTGTAGACAAAAGATAGGAAATAGATGAGCAATAGTAAGAGAAACAGAGAGAAGAAGGAGGAATAGAGAAAAGTGTGACAAAATTTTGATAGAAATTTTTAAAGAGGTAGAAGAATGATGGATATAAGAGATGGAACAAAATGAGGAGCCATAGATAGTAGGAATAGGATTGATGATATTAAAGACAGAAGTAAAACGAGTTTAGACTTATAGAGAGTATAGTATGATAGTGGAATGTTAAGGAATGAGCAAATGAGAAAGAAATTGAGATGACATAAAGGGAGGTAAGGTTAGGTAGAGTGAAGAGTCATAAAGAGAAAGATAATCAAAGACAAAGAATTAGACAAATACATCAACCAAAGTGGTAAAGAGGTTAATAAATATAGAGGGAGAAGGATAGTATAATATATATAACAAAAGGTTGTGATAGAGATTAAAGAGGCATGCGAACATAAAATACTTGATTAGTAATGAAGTATAAGTGGAGAAATCGAAGGTAAATAAATAGTAAGGAAAAGAGAAGAAAAAACTATGACAAGGAATTTAATAGAGTGAGGCTAAATACATTAAGATAAAAGGAAATGGAGCAAAAAAGATGGATAGATAAAGAGATATCAAGTCAAAGATTCGTAAAGAGAAAGAGGAGTATAGAAATAGAGAGAAAATAAACAATTTTGGGAAATAAGAGAGAGAAAAGAGGTAAGAAAAGGTTGTGAAAAAAGATTTTTACAAAATTAGATACATAAAGAGAGAGATATAAAGTATAAGAAAAAAAGAAAGAGAAGAGAGATAGAAAAGGAACATAAAGATATAAACAAGACATAAAAAATGAAAGGGCAAAACTTTTGATAGACAATGATGTGGAACAAAAGAAAAAAAGTGAATAAGTGGGAATGAAAAAAGTGAGAGTTAATTGAACAAAATAGAATGAAATTGAAATTAGGAGCTTTGGTGATTGAGTTTTAAGAAAGAAAATGAGAATTAGAATTAGAATTAGAAAGTTCCTTAAAGAGATAGAGAAGGATGGGACAGAAGGAAAAAAGTGAGAAGAGATAGATGGGGAGAGAAAAATGAGATAGAGAAGTAAGAAAGAAAAATGAAGAGAGGGAGACTAAGAGGCTAAGATTAGGAGCGACAAAGATAGATTACGAGATAGATTTTATGGGAGAAAATAGAAAGAAATAGAGATATAGATGACTCATGAATAGACAAAGAGAGCATTCAATTAAAAGATTAAAAGTAAGTCTAATAGAGACAAAACGGAATAAATATAAAATACAGTGAAGAGTACAATGTGAAACGAGAAAATGAAGGAGTGAGAGACAAAGAAGCAAAAAATTGAGTAGGATGAATTTTTGAGTTGTGAGAGAAGAAAGTTGGGGTAAGAGAAGTGCTGAAAAAATTACAAAAAGATATAGTGAGAGATCAAATAGGTCATGGACAGAGGATATAGAAAAGGATAGTAAGGCATTGACAAAGTGAATGACAAATTATTCAATATAATGAGAATGATTCTAAAAGAGAAAGGTGGAGAGAGAAAGAGGGATAGATTTTCATGGAGAAGAGGGAGAGGAAAATGCAACAAAGAGAAGGAGAACTAAATAAGTAGCCAGTGAGAGATAAAGACATAGGGAAAGATAAAGAAATGTGTGAAGAGAAACACATAGCTAAGATTGATAGGTAAACGGGAGAAGATTGATAGAATACAAACAAGAAGAGTGAGAGACAAAAAAAGAGAACAATTTAAGATACTGTCTGTTGGGCTAAATGATAATAGGATAATGATGGAGTGATCAACAAACATAGACAATAAAGTTAAGGTGTGATAAAGAAGGAAGAAATACAGCGCAGCAATGATAATGATTCTAGTGAAGGAATGTAGAGGTAACAAAAAAAGTGAGGGTAGTGAGAATGTGAGGAGAGAAATAGGCAAGAAAATGGTGAGAGAAAGTGATATAAACAGAAGAGAATAAGGAAGAGAGGGGGAAAAGATAGACTTGTTAGAACTATAAGGAAGAGAGAGAGGAAGGAATAGGGAGAAATGCAAAGAAATAGCTTTATAAAGAGACACACTAAACGAATGATGAAGACGACAAAAAAGAAAGAAGTGATAAAAAAACAATATCTTAAGAAAGAGATGAACATGAGTAAAAGAGAGACGATTTTAGGAAAATGTTAATAAAGGCTATGGTAAAGAATGTTGAGAGAAAAATATTTTGTGAGAAAAATTTATGATTAAGGGGACGTAGATATATATATATATATAGAGAGAGAATAATATTAGATAGAGATTGAGGAATTACAAGTGCAATTAATTATTAAACCTACAAGGCAATATTATTTTATGAAGAAAATCTAAAAACTAATCAATAGAAATTTTTCAAAATTCTTTAAGATTATTAGTTAATGTTATAACAAACAAATGCTATTAATAAGAATAACTATCATATAAACTTTTATTCAAAATGTCATAACTATTAATTACCATTATAATCTTTTAGAAATATTTTTTCAATTCTAATATGTAAATATTTATTCTGATTAATTATTCTTATTATTTAAAATAATGACATTTGAATTAAAATCCATTATTAACTAAAAAAGTAATATTTCTATCATAACAAATTTTTATATTTTATATTTATTTTGTTATTAAATAATCTGTACTTATTTAAATAGCTAATTCTTAATTATTATATTTCTTATCAATAATATTTAAATATTTTGAATTATTGTTTAATTACTCAAGCTAACAACAACTATTACTATTTCATCTTCTTTTTTCTCTAACTTTATATGATAGTATTATAATAAAAAAAGAAAAACTTAATACGAAATAATTGTAAAAAGAAGAATAAAAAACGAAAGGTGTAAATGCATAATTCTTAATATCGTATTCTTAGTAATAAAAAATAAAGAATATTTTTTAAATCATTAAAATAAATTTTGTTATTATAACTATAATAAAAAAAATTAATAACATCTTTCAAAAACTATGGTAAAAAAACGTAATAATAATTTTAATTTTAATTTTTTCTAAATATTCTTAAAAACAATAATTTGATTAAGAGAAATCTTGAAGGAGTTCTATAAAAAGATGATTACTAAGAAAAAGAATACAAAAATATACAAAATAATATAAGAATAATAAAAAACAAAAATATAGTTAAAGAAGAAAATGAGAAATAAATAAAATTAAATACAAACTATTTCATGTTTGAATAGTACAATAAAGTTTTTAGAAGAAACTAATGAGGTCAAAGAAGACAAAAAATAATGAAAGGAAGATGAATAAGAACATCTATAATAAATAAAAAAATATAATAATTTTAAATTATTACAAACATTATTTGTGATTATTACAATATGTTTTATTATTATTAATTAATTTTATTTTTCAAAATTAAAATTATAATATTTATATTTTATTTATTTCTTCATTATTAACATTATAAAATAGTTGGTATTATTAATAATATAATAATATTAAATATAAGTTTTTAAGTAATTATAATGAAACTTTAATTATTTTAAAACATTTTTACATATAATTGTTGTGATAAATCTTACAATTCATTATTATTACAATAAGAAAAATCTTTCTTTAATATAAGCTCATTATTTTATTTAAAATGGACTTATAAAAACTATTTAAATTATAAATAATATATATTATAATTGTAAAAATAATTTTTAATTACACATTCGATTAATTACAATGATTTTGATAATACTTAACAATTTAAAAAAAAAAGTCTAAATCTTAATTGAATAACAATGAATAAATTATATATTTTAGTTTACACTTTTAATTTATTTAACTTATTATTCATATTTTGGCTCATATCATGTTTGTAATTCAATTTCTAAATTTTCTTTTGAATTAGAATATGGAAGTTAGACAAACAATGAATGAAGAAAGAAAAAGAGGAAAGAAAGAAAGATGGGTGACATGAGAAACAAAGTAAAAATATAGCATATTTTTATAAATAAAAATGGTCAAGACAAAGAGAAAAGGCAAAATTATTAGTGAGATAGATAGAAAAAGAGAGAATGTATGTGAGTGTGATAAAGAGATAGAGGGATTGAGCAAGAGGGAGAGACAGGAGAGATTAATATATGAAGAGTTTAGAGACAAAGATATAAAAAGTGAATATAGGAGTGAGGAGAGAGAAAGTGAGTGATGGAATGTGGCATAATGAGAAAGAGATAATAATTGACTTTGAGAGTAAGGGACAATAGTGAGTAGGGCATCAATTGATAGAATAAGAAGACAGATTTATAATGAGGAGATAAGGGAAGAGAAAGTGACATAAGATAGCATAGGTTTAAATTAAACAAGATAAAGAGATATAGAGAAGAAGACAATGTGAAAGTGAGGAAGATAAAGAGAAGATCATAGGTAGTGTGTTAGACTCAAAATTTAAAAAGAGACAGAAAAAATAGAGAGAAAAAATAGCCAAAATTTTGATATAAATGAGATATAAATTAAGGGAAATATATTAAGAAGTGAAAGAGGGAGAGGGGAATGGAAAGTGATTAGAAATATTTAGTGTAGTGTGAGAGAGAAAAGAGGAAAGAAGGAGTTTAAAAGAAACATTGATGGAGAAAACTATGGAGTAAGAAAGAAAATGCAGTGAGAAAAATAATGAGGGAGAACATGATTAAAGAAATGTTAAACTAGGAAAACTGATAGTGTGATATGGTGGTTGAAAGAAACAAGATAGAAATAGAGAACATAATACCGGGTTTGACATTAAATATTTTTAATTAATATAAATATAGAATGCTATAAGAGAAGTGAGAAATAATAGTGGGAGATAATTTGCTTGTGAGAGAGTGCATGGTAAAGTGAGAGAGGGAATAAGTGATAGGGAAAGATAGAAGAAATTATTATAAGGATATAAGAGTTGAAGAGAGAAAAAAATAAAAACGTAAAGACAGAAAGAAAAGAAGTGAGGGAAAATGGTAGAGTAAGAAAGAGATAATCATAAACTATTAGAGAAGAAAGAAGTATGGAGGAAGCATAAATTTTTAGAATTAAATAATGAATGATATTGCAATGAAAAGTGAAGAGAGTGAGTAGAGATATAAGAGACCTAGGCATTTAATAGGGAAGGAGATAGTTTAGGAGAGAGTAAGATAAAAGAGAGAGTGGTATAGGGACTATTATAAAATGGAAATAGAGAGATAAAAATGTTGGAAAGTTGAGATAAATAAGGAGTTTTATTTAAATGAGATACAAATTGAGTTAGATATAAAGAGAAGATAACACAAGAAATGGGGAAGAAAAAAGATATGAAATAACTAGCTGAGAGGGTTAGAGAGCAAAAGAAAGAAATAGAGTTAAGAAGAAATAAAGTTTAAAGGATAATAGAATAGTGTAAGAAAGAGAGAGGAAAGAGATTAGAGAAGTTTAAAGATGGAACAAAGAAGAGGAAAGATATTGAGCATGAAAGAAGAGAGGAGAAATGGGTAAAAGACATAAAAGAGATAGAAAAGAGGAGAGAGAAGTGTGAAATAGAGAAAGTAAGAGAGATAGAGTGATAGTGAAATAAAAAGAAAAGTTAGGAAGAGATTTCTTGTGGGAAAGTTGGCACTTATAAGTGGAGACATGAAGAGTTTGTGAAGGTATAAGAAAGAGAGCAAAGTGAAAGATGAGTGATGAGAAAAAAAAATTAAGCAATTTTAAGAAGAAATAAAAGATAAAAAGATGGAAATGTGCGATATATAATAAAAATAGATAAATAGTAACAAAGAAAAGATAAAGCAGTGAAAGGATAGAGAGCGAGAGAAATGAGACATTAAGAGATAGTTGGAGAACAAGAGAAAAATAAATGAAGAGCATAGATGGAGATAGAGAGAAAAATTATACAGGTAAAAAGATAAAGGTAATAGAGAGCACAGTAGAGATATAAGAGAAGAGATGATAGAGGAGAGAAGTTTAGGACAAACGATAGCAAATAGAATGGCAATAATAAGGGAAATTAAGAGAAGAGAGAAAGGGAGGGGAGATTGACAAAGCATTGATAAAATTTATTAGAGAGGTAGAAGAATGATGGATATAGTAGATGAAAAAAAATGAGGAGCAAGACATAGTGGGAATGAGATTGATGATATTAAAGAGAAAAGAAATGAGAGTATAAATTGTTAGAGAATATATGCATATTATATAACAAGAAAGAATGCATAAATGAGAATGAGGTTGAAATGATATAGAATGAAGTGAGGTCTTTGAGTGTGAAGAGACATTTAAAGAAAGAAATTCAAAGACAAAGAATTACATTAATACATAGAGACTAAAGAGGCAACAACATCAATTAATATGGAGGGAGAATCAAAGAGGTAAATAAAAACATTTGGAGAAGCAAAGAAAAGAATATAAAAAAAGAGATAGAGATAGAAATAATAAGAGAAATGTAAGCATAAATAATGTTAGAGGTAGAGAAGTGTAATAGAAGGGATAAAAAGTTATAAAAGAAAGGAAAAAGAGAGAAGACTAGAAAGATGAGAGATAATAAAAGGGGAAAGAAGATAGAGACTATGACAAAAATTGTCATAGATAAAGGCCATACAGTTCTAGACATAAAAAGACAATGAGAGATAGATTAAATGATATAAATTAAAATACTCATAGATAGAGAGAGAAAGTGAGTGAGAAAATAGAGAGATGGAGAAATAAGAGGGAATAAAGGAGATAGAGATATAAGGACATAAAAGATAAAGTTAAGTGAAAGAAGTGAGATAGAATAAATTGGAGAGAAAAGACATAATAAGAGAGATACATGCACAAAAAGATAGACAAAAAGTGCAAAAAAACAATAGTGAGAGAAGAGAGTGACAAAGAACATAGAGAGATAAAATAGAAATGAAAAAAATAGGAGATATTTGGAGAAAGATATTGAGAGAAAAATAGAAAAGAATATAATAGAGAAAAATTTAAGGACAAATGATAGAGAGGAAGAGAAACTTAAGGAACATAAGGGAGAGGAGTGTGAGAAAGAGTTTAATGAAAGAAACTTAAATACATAATGGAAGACTATGGTGATAGAGACTAATAAAGGAAGAGAGAAATAGTAATAGAAATTGGCTTAGATGGATTAAGGAGAATGATAAGAAAGAAGGAGAAATGAAAGAAAGGGGATAAAGGGGGCAAAAAAGAGATAAAGTTGTTAAAGAGATAAGGCAAGAAAGAAAGAGTAGAAGGTAAAGCTAGGGAGAGTCAAAGAAAAAATTAAGAGAAAACATAATTTGTAAGAATAAAAAGTTATGAGTATAATTAATAATATTATAATAAAAAATAATTTTTAATTAAAAAGTATTATTATTAAATAAATAATATTTTTAATTTGTGTAAAATTAAGATCACGAGATTGCTTTTAGGAGAAGAAAGGGAGAGATAGAGAAAAAAATGACAGATAAGAAGTGCAAGAGAGAACTTGACTGAAAGAAAGAATAAAATAAGAAAATTATTTATTGAAAAGAGAGAATGGAAGAGTGAGAAGGAAAAGGCCAAAAAATGAGTAGAGCGAATAATAGAGTGAGGAGACAAAAGAGGAAAGAGGGGTTAATAGATGAGGGAGAAGATAAAAGAAAAAGAGTGACAAAGTGTAAAACAATTGATGATAGAGGGAGGAGTGAGATAAATAAAGGGAGTAGTGAAGTGAAAGACATAATTAATGAGAAAGAAGCATAGAGATTCCAAAATAAAGAGAAAGTGGATTGAGATGGAGGAAGTTTAAGGAAGGTAGAAGAAAGAGAAGGAAATGCAATAAAGGGAAGGAGAATATAATAATATGATAGTAACAGAAAAAGAAAGACATGATCAAGATCAGGGAGAGTGAAATTAGAAAGACACTGATATGATAGATAAGATGAGAAATAACAAATAAATAAGATAACAGAAAAGAGATAGAGTAAGATAAAGAAGACAAGGAGATGTAATAGAGAGTTAAATAATAAAAAATAGAAAAAACATGATGGGGTAGCTAGGAGAGAGAATGTGAGGAAGAGAAGACATATTTAGTTAAAGGGACAAGAGAGAGGTAAACAAAGAGGGACATAAAGAGAGATTAAGAGAGATAAAACAATAAAGATGTGAGGAGAGAGACAATAAAGAGCATATATGAGACATAGGAGAGGAGATAAAGAAAAGAGAGAAAATGTGGATAAAAAATAAGACCGTAAGAAAAGCAAGAGTGAAGAGAGTGATAAATTATTTTGAAACTTATTAGGGAGATAGAAGAATGATAAATCGAGAAGATAAAGAGATGAAGAGAAAAAGAAAGTAAGAATGAGATAGATGTAATTAGAAAGAAGCAAAATGGTAAAGTAAAATAGTAAATAATAAATTGACATACGATAGAATAAGAAAGAGTGAATGAAGTAGAAAGAGCTTAAGATGAGAGAGAATGAAGTAAGGAGGTTAGGGATATTGTTATTCATCAAGAGAAAGCAAGACATTTAAAAGCAGTTTAACTAAAAGAAAGAGAAATAAAAGGTAAAGTGGAAAATAAATACAAATAAGGGGCAAATTGTATCACATAACATAAGAGGCATAGATAGACATTGAAAGAGACATGAAAAGTTAAATAATGTTAGATGTAGAGAAGAGAAAGAGGAGAGATAAAAAGTTAAACAAGAAAAATGAAATGAGAGAAAAGAATAAGAAAGATGTGGGATATTAGTAGGAGAGAGAAGATACAAACTATGAGAAAGACATGAACAAAAAGACACCATATAAGCTGTAGGAAAAAATGACAAATAGCGAATGTGAGAAAAGAAAATGGTGATTTAAAGTCAAATAGGCATGATAGAGGGAGAAAGGAAGTACAAAAAGAGAATGAGAGAATAGAGAGTAAGTTGAAATAAAAAAGAATAATTGTTATAATAATATGAGGAGATAAGTGATAGAGTGAAGAGAGAGAAGTGATAAAGGAAAAAGGAAAGAAATGAGATAATGAGAGAGATTTACACATAAGAAATAAGGATATAACAGAGAGAGAGGCAAAAAAAGAAAATAGATTGGTAAAAAAGAGGGAAAACATTTGAAAGAATGACTGATGGAGAAAGACAAGGTAAGATAAAAAAATAAAAAAGTTGAAAAAGATAAATAGCTAATGGTAGAATGACAGAGAGGTGGAGATATTGAGGGAATATCATGGAAAGGATTATGAGTGCTCAAAGAAAGAAAATGAAAATGAGAAATGAAGACTATCATGATAAAGGATTGAGAAAGGAAAGGAGAAATAAAACCAGAAAGAGCATTAGAATGATTGAAAAGAAAGATAAAGAGAGAGAAGAGATAGAGAGGAGGGTGAGAAGAGAGAGAAATTAAGATAGGAAAAGGAAGAGAAGGAGATTAAGAAGCTAAGTTTAAGAGAGATAAAAATATTAAATGAAATAATAATTTGTAGAAATAAGACCATGTTGTGAATGTATTTAGTAACATTATAAGAAAAACAATAACAACTATTAATTATTATCCTTAAATAATAAAAATTCATTTTTAAATTGGAGAGGTACTAAATAATGTTGAGGTAGATTTTAGAAGAAAAGAGAAAAAATTTGAAACAAGTGATTGATAAGTACACAAAAAGTAAATAATAGTGAAAGTTATAATGTGAAATTTTTTGAGACAAAGAGAGAGAAATATATAGTAAAGAGAGAAGATTAAAGTGTGAAAGGGGAGAATGTGAGAGTTAAGAAGCAAGAGAAAAAAGTGAGGTGAGTGATTAGAGATTAAGGACAAAAAGTGACAATTGTGAATGCAAGAAGTAAGAAAAAAATAAAATAAAAAGATAGAAAAAGTGAGAAATTGAATGTGTGATGGATAAGTAAGAGATAAAGAGATTAAAGAAGTGGTGAGGAGAAAAATAGATAAAAGAAAAAGTGAGAAATTTCAAAAGATAAAGCTGAAGAGAGATAAAAGTTGTAAGAAGGGAAAACATGAGAGCAAATGTAACAGATAAGGAGAAAAGACGAAGAAGATTGTCATAGAAAACTAAAGATAAAACAAGATAAAGAAGTGTGAGAAATGAGAGTTATAGAATAATCAAAGATGGGTGAGAACAAAAGAATGATGACCAAGAGAGACTATTCGAATACTGTAGATTGATAATAGGAGAATGATTGAGAGATGAACAAGGAGAGAAGAACAATATGACAAAGAGGAAAAAAAATAAAGAGAACGAGAATGATAGAGAAGTATGTGAGAGCATGTATACGGTAAGAATAGTTAGTGAGGAAAGTGAGGCAATAAGGAGAGAGACGACAACAAAAAAGAGTAGAAGAAGTAGAGATATATAGAATAGATTAAAGAAGAGAGAAGAAAAGGACAATGACATGAGAATGAGTATATGTGGTATAACACAAAATGATAGAGAGAAGACAACTTCAAAAAGAGTAATGAATATTTAGAATTAGAAATAAATACTAGATATAAGAAGATAAAAAAATGACATGAAGAGAAGGTGATATGGAAAAGTTAGAGACTGAGGGATAAGTGCTTTAACAGAGATAGAGAGATATATAGAGAGAGTGATTAACAAGTCATAAGGGGTGAGAGAAGACCAAAAAAAGAAACATTTGGCCAAAAATAGAAAAATGCTACAATAAATAATAGATAAAAAGAGACAGAAATGGTTTATGAGAGATAAAGGGTTGGAGAAAGAGAAAAAGTGGTGGACAAAAGGCATAGATAGAGTGAAAGAGAGAATGAAGTTGGAGAGAGAAAAAGAGAGGAAGAACAAGAAAAATAAACTAATAATTTTATAATTATTCAAAACTCTTTTTTAGATATTAATTATTGCTAGAAAAAAATAATAATTTTAATAAGAGTATCTGTTATACAAATTTTTCTTAACATCTGTAATAATTATTACTACAATTAATTTTTTTTGGAATATTTTTTATTAATTATAAATTACTATTATTTTTCTTCTTATAATAGTTATTCTTATCCATTCAATTTTCTTTTAGGAAGTATGAAATATTTTGTTAAGAATAATTCTTACAACACAATAATAAGTTAATCAGTTTACTATTAATAATAACAAAAAAGTATTTTTTATTAGTATAATTAATAATTTTTTTATTTTTTTATTATTATATAATTTTATTTATTTTCTTCTTATAAACAGAAAGAGATATAGTGCAAGAAAAAAAGAGGGGAAAATGAGAGAAAAAAAACTTGAAAGGTTAATAAAGAAATTAAGAACAAAATAGATAAGGAGATAGATGAAGTAAAATAAAAAGAGATACAAGGAAAAAAAAGAAAAAAAATATAAAAAACTAATGGGAGAATGATAAAGAGGAAGAGAAATAGAAGGAAAAAGTGGGAGAGGAGTTCGAGATATAACAAGTTTAAAGAAGGAAAGTGAATGAGACAATGGAGGAATATGGTGATAAATGATTAAGAAGTTAAGAGAAAAGTAGTATGCCTTTGAGACCTTAAGATTAAAGCTATAAAAGAAGGCATGAGGTGGAGAAGAGATAAAGGAGGAGAAAGGAGGGAAGAGAGGGTGATTTAGATGTTGAATTACATAGAGTCAATTAAAAAGTCATGACAAATTGAAATGAAAATAAGTATACCAAAAACTCTATAGATAAACAATTACAACTTGAGATTTTTTTTCTTGTAGTTCACATCTAACCTACTAGCTTTTATAGGTTTAACTATAACTAAGGATTTTATGAGCTCAACCTAAACTCAAATTTTAATGAGATCAATTTTAGCTTAAGCTTTCATGAATGTTAAGCCAACAAACCCAAAAGAAAAAAATATAGTATGAAATAAATTTTCAATAAAAATATACAAGTTTTCATATGATTGATGGATAGAATGGCACAAAAAGCTCAAAATATGAAAATAATTGACAAAATGAATGCTTAAAAAAATATGACTTTGCAAGAAGAATTTGGAATTTCATGTAGTCTATGCTGTAGTCACTTTGAGGAGAAATTTCTACATTTAGAGTATTCTATAATCCTTTTTTTAGATGTTAAAATCTTGTTAATGTTAATTTTTTATTTTATTTAGAAGGCTTAGACATTTATAAAAAACATTTGGTTATAACCATTAGAAAGTGTTGAAAATCTATTTCAAAAGTTACTAGAAAATAGTTTAAAAAGAAGTTCAAAATAGCTTATATATTCTTCAAAAACACGAGCCAAAATGGATCATGTAAGGCTTACTAAAATAGCTATTAGGTAGGATGAATATGAGTGAATGGATTTGCTCAAAAGAGTTCTTCCCATCCGAACAAATGTTGGAAAGGTAAATGTGCTATTGATGGTTAGGTCATAGTGGATTTGATCTACAACATCTAATCACGTAAGATGAGATCGGAATCAATCAATTAATCAAAAACAAAATCAAGAATGATCTCAGTTGTAGGAGATAAAAAGCATTATTCAAAGTCATATGATTCAAAAATAGATATTTCACAAGAAAAGCCATTTGATAAAGCTGGATGAGATCAAGACCATCAGATGTCAAGCAAGGATTAATAACTGATAATGCATGAAGTAGTAACCGTTTGATTAACTCACCAAAAGAATGGCTGCATTGATTACCATCACCATTCAAAGGTAGAGGTGATCTCCACTATGCAATCATGAAAATGTACAATAAAACAACACTGAGACACTTTTGACTGACGAAGCCAACAAGCACCATGAGTTTAGACCAACATTGCTAAGTAGGAAATTGATTTGCACTTCATAATGAAAGACATGATTGAATAGTTAAATGCTCTGTGCTAGGATTTCAAATTTAGAGGAATAGAAATGTGCATTGTAATCAACATACTAAAATTCTATTTCATAACAAAAAGAAAACATTTTGAAATTTGATGCACATGTCTTCAATCCTTTAAACTTGTTAAATACTCAAAGGTATTTTAAAGACCACTAGTTCACCATGTTCAAAATTGCATGGCTTATTCTTTAATATAAACTTTTTTATAATAAAGAAACACATTAAAAAAAGTGCTAAAAATTTAAGGTTTCTCCCATCAACACAAACATAACCCAACTACTTCTTCCTTTTGATTATTGTAACACATAAATGTTTAGGGAAAAATATAACAAGTAAAACTATATATTTAGTTAATTATCAGAGGTATTAAAAATGGAATATATATGCTCTCCATTGCCTTATTCTCTCTTTTACTACATGCTCCTCCTCACTTTATGACTATTCTATATTTTATCTTAACCATGATCATTCTCTCCCATGAGTCTATCAAAAGGGTGGCCTAATTTATATAATTTCGATTATACCATTGAAGGATTTAACAAATACATAGTCCAATTCTTACTTTACAAATACATAATCTAATTCTATTAATCCTCTAATGATAAAATCTTAAACAAAGTAAAATCTTGCATTTTTGTGATTTCTTTTCTTATCATGATGAAATTAATTAAATACCCTCTACAACAAGCCTAGTCATATATCCAATAGTTAATTTTTATATAGTTTATTCTAGAGTACCAATTTAGGTCTAATGCATTATTTACCACTATGTCTATGAATTAAATCTTATACATAATTTTTCTTAAGTTTATCTTATAATCAATTCTTAACATGATCTATAGCCTTTGGGGCTTCTTCACTAAATATACTTTTTTTATGAGAAATAGAAATGTAATATGATCAATATCTCTCATAAAAAATTTGTTCAAACTCCTTGTATAGCATATCATTTATTTTATTTCTATATATTTTGATATTACCAAACTCAAGGCAGTTGTTGATCAATGACTCCAAATAATTCAACTTTTTCATTAATTATTTTTGTAACTGACTCTATCGAATGTTCAAATCAAATTACCAAGTTTTTAGTTGTCTCTTTCCCAATCACAATAAAATAAATAATGTAAATCTAGAAAAATCATGATCAATATCAAATTATACTAATTTCTAAACACATAATAGATTATCCCCAAACATTTAACATTTATTATTTTACCTTTTATAGGCTTATATGCATTTCTAAGTGAGAGATTTAAACTGATCTGATATTTTCCATTCTTGGTAACAATTACATAGATATTTATTTTTATATTTATTAAATTAAAAATTATTTTATCTTATTTTCTAATCAATGCAACAAAGCCTATGGTGGGCACATTTTTACTCTTATAAATTTTAACTCTAGTAAATTTTAAAAAATCAATATCAATCATAAATCTAAGCTTTTTAACATTTAAACTTAAGATTTTTTGTCCAAAATAAATTATACCAACTGATTCAGTGGTCATTTAAAATGAACATCCAACATAACTTACCTTTGTTTTGTCTTTTTTTATATTTAATTCTTTAGTAAACTCTAATTTAACTATAAGGTCAAACATTTCCATTTTTAATATTAAATCACATGATCATTCAATAATATTTCATCAAAAAATATCATGATAAAATATGGTATTGATGTGCTTACAATATTTGATATATCATCACGCAACAATTGCACGGATTGACTAACAAGCTCCAAATGGGTAATATCGATTAATAATAAGTAAATCTAAAAAGATTTTGTCTTCTATGCTATGATAAGCAAGCCAAGGACAAAAATATTGTATGTGAGCTGCACAAAGTTATAAAGCAAGGCTTGCCTCCATACGTTCGAAAATATGGAGACATGCTTATAGATTAACCAAGTATTAAATTTAGGAATCCAAACCATCATAGGTTCAATAATTGTAGGGTGTTGATGTTGTGATTTTTTAAAGAAAGCTTCGAAGCTTGTCCCTTAAGAATCCATTCATATTTATTATGTTTTTGATTTATGGAGTTTTTAATTAGGAAATCAAATGTAAGATGTCTAAATTTAAAAGAATAATTGCATATGGTATTATACTAACTTGATAATTAGATTTACACAAAGAAAGAATGGGCAATGTATTGAACACATGGATATATGTTTTATCCAATCTATGATCATCATGAAACATACATTATTTTTTGTCACATGGCTATAAGATGAAACTTGCTTAAGTGCATATGAAGCATTCAAGTTAACATTACTCTTTTTACATAATTGAAAAAAGTATCGCATGAAGGTACATGTGAATGATTACAAGTGGATAACAAAATAAAGTAGCATACTTTGACTTTAGATCCTGTATTTCCTTTTCAAGTGAATCAAATTTTTCTGGCTTTTCTTTACAAAAAATTTTCTTCACTGATCTTATCATTCTTTAAGTTTAAAGCATCATTTCCAATAATATATTTGGACAAATAATTTTCACATGCATTTTTTTGAAGCATTCAAATATGACATATTAAAAATATAGGTTTGAACTTGATAAGGTAAAAAAATATTTTCCTTTTTTAATGCATCAATTTTTTCATGCCATTCAACTATTCTAGATTCATGTTTTGCACTAATTCTCATTAGATTATCATATATATTTATCTATTTTTATGCTCAAAACTAAATTCCTAAAAGAATTTGATATTTTATTACAAGATTCAAATTTATATTCATGATTAAAATTTGAAGTACTTGATAAAAGCTTACCTACATGATTCATCTCTAAATTTATTTTCCTCCTCTTACTCTTCTTTTTGTTTTTTTGTTTCTTCTTCTTCCTCGTCTCCTTCTTCTTCTTCTTCATATTCTAATTCTTCTTCTTGTTCTTAGTCCTATTCTTCTTCTTCTTCTTGCTCTTTGACTACTTCTTCTTCTTCTTTTTGTTCTTCTTTGTTTTCTTCCTCTTCTTTCTCTTCTTCCCCTTATTCCTCTTCTTCCCCATCTTCTTGATCTTTATCTTCTCCTTCTTCTTCTTTCACTTCTTCTTTTTCTTCTTCTACTTATTCTTCTTCCTCTCCTCCCTCTTCCTCCCCTTCCACCTCTTCTTCTTCTTCTTCTTCTTCTTCTTCTTCTTCTTCCACCTTTTCATTCATCATCATCTCCTTCTTCTTTTTCTTGTTATACTTCTTATGCTTTTTCTTCTTCTTCTTCTATTACTACTACTGCTTCTTCTTCTTCTTCTTATTCTTTTTCCTCTTTTTATTCTTCTTCTTCTTCCTCTTCTTCTTCTTCATCTTCTTTTTCATCACCATCATCATCATTATCATCTTCTTCTTCTTCTATTTCATCTTCTTCCTCTTCTTCTTCTTCTTCCCCTTCTTTCTCTTCTTCTTCATTTTCTTCTTCCTTTTCATCTTCTTCTTCTTCTTCTTGTTCCTCTTCATCTACTTCTTCTTGTTGTTGTTATTGTTTTTCTGCTTCTTCTTTTTCTTCTTCTTCTTCATCTTTTACTTCTTCTTCTTCTTCTTCTTCTTCTTCTTCTTCTTCTTCTACTTCCTATTCAACTTCTTCTTGTTCTTCTTCTTCTTGTTCTTCTTCTTCTCCTGCCACTTCTTCTTTTTATTCTTCGTTTTCTTTTTCCTCTTGTCCGTCTTCTTCTCCATCTCTTCTTCCTTTTTTTCCTCTTCTTTCCATTCTTCCTCTTCTTCCACTTCTTCTTCTTCTTATTCTTCGTCTTCTTCTTCTTCCTCTCCTTCTTCATATTCCTCTTCTTCTTCTTCTTCTACTACTACTACTAGTTCCTTTTCTTCTTCTTCTTCTTCGTATTCTTATTCTTCTTCCTCTAATTCCTATTCTTCCTCGTCTTCCCCTTTTTCCTCTTCTGTCACTTCTTCCACTTCATCGCCTTGTTCAACTTATTCTTCTTCTTTTTCTTCTTCTTTAACTCCATCATCATCATCATCTTCTTCTTCTTCTTCTTCTTCTTCTCCTTTTTCTTCTTCTTCTTCTTCTTCCTCTTCTTCATCTTCATCTTCTTTTTTCTCTTCTTCTTCTTTCTCCCTTCTTCTTTTTCCTCTTATTCTTATTCTTCTTCTTCATCTTCTACTACTACTACTCCTCCTCCTCCTCTTCTTCTTCTTATTTTTCTTCTTCTTCTTCTTGTTCTTCTTCTTCCTCTTCTTCTTCTTCTACTTCTTCTTTGTCGTCTTCTTCTTCTTCTTCTTCTTCTTCCTCTTCTGCCTCTTCTTCTTCTTGTTCTTCTTCTCCTGCTTCTTCTTCTTCTTACTCTTCTTCTTCTTGTTCTTCTTCTTCTTCTCCTCCTTCTTCTTCTTCTTCTTCTTCTTCTTCTTCCCCATCTTCTTTTTCTTCATCTACTTCTTCTTCAACTTCTTCTTCATCTTCTTCTGCTTCTTCTTCTTGCTCTTCTTCTTCTTATTCTCTTCTTATTATTCTTCTCCTTCTTCATCACCATCATCATCTTCTTCTTCTTGCCCTTCTTCTTTTTCTTCATCTACTTCCTGTTCTTCCTCTACTTCTTCTTCCTGCTCTTCTTCTTCTACTTTTTCTTCTTCTTCTTCTTCCACTTCTTTTTCTTCTTCTTCTATTTCTTTTTCTTCTTATTCTTCTTCCTCTTCTTCCTCTTCTTCTCCATCTTTTTTTCTTCCCTTTCTTGTTTTTTGCTTTCTTCTTCTTCTTCTTCTTCTTCTTTTTCCTCTTTTACTTCTTCTTCTTCTTCTTCTTCCTCCTCCTCATCTTCTTTTTAATCTTCTTCTTCTTTCTCTTTTTCTTCTTTGCCAACTTCTTCATCTTCTCCATCTTCTTCTTATTATTATTAATATTATTATTATTATATTTCTATCTCTTCTCCTTCTTCTTGTTCTTCTTCTTGTTCTTCTTATTTTTTGTCTTCTTCTTCATTTTGTTGTTGTTCTTCTTCTAATACCTCTTCTTCTTTTTCTTCTTCTTATTCACCTTCTTCTTCTTGTTCTTCTCCTTCTCCTACTTTTTTCTCTTCTTCTTCTTCTTCTTCTTCTACTTTTTCTTCTTCTTCTTCTTCTTCTTCTTCTTCTTATTCTTCATCTTCCTTTTCTTCTTCTTATTCTTCATCTTCTTCTTCTTCTTCTTTTTCATCATCATCATCTTCTTCTTCTTCTTCATTTTCTTCTTCTCCCTCTTCCTCTTCTTCTTCTTCTTCTTCTTCTCCTTCTTCCTCTTCATCAAATTCTTCTTCTTCTTCTTGTCTTTCTCCTTCTTTTCTTCTTCTTCTTCTTCTTCTTCTTCTTTGTCGTCTTCTTCTTCTTCTTCTTACTCTTCGTCTTCTTCTTCTTCTTCTTCTTCTTCTTCTTCTCCTTCTTCTTATTCATTCTTTTCTACTTCTTCTTGTC